>JAWWEU010000001.1:86804014-86844526 GCA_035583155.1 Acropternis orthonyx | reverse complement strand
TTTTTCTTTTGTGTTTTCTTTTCTTTGGATGAGCTGTAAAGTGACATGTCTCATTTGAAACCTGTGAGAGTTTCTAATAGCCTTTTAAAGAGTAATTTTCTACTCAGGAGTCAGGAGACTTTCTTGAACTTGAGGGAGATATACAGTGAGCAATTAAATAATTAGAGGTCTTTCAGCTGGAATATGGGAGAATGCAGATCATGGTTTTTGCCCTGCCTGGAAAAGAGACAGGACTTGAGCTCAGGAGGTTGTCACTGCATCCTACCCAAACTAGGTATTTAGTGGTTGGTAATTAGGTTGATTTTGGGTTTTTTTCCTACTCTGTAGTCATTTCCATGAATATTTTACATCCCTCTTCAGTGATTGTTGCAGGTACTCAGAGACAAAAAGAACATAACCTGTATTTTCTAAATGTAGGATGAGTAATTCACAGTGATCAGAAAAGTAACCCAGCTCATATTTTGAAGGAAGACACTCTGATACACTCCAAATAATACCACATGATCTATTTCCATATAATTTATGAAGTGCTGTTACTGGGGGGAATGCAAAGGTTAACAAAAATCTTTCTTTGCCCCTAGATAATCTGATATAATTAAGCGAGAAGCACTCCTTGAATAAAGAGGCTAAGGGCTTAGGTGGCGCTTCAATGTGATTTACTTGAAGGCATATGACATATGGTAAATTCTACATCATGTTAGGAGAATGCAGTTGTTGGAAGTAAGGCTGTACAGCTTTTTGGCATGTAAATTAACTCCTTGTTCACTTGTTGGTTTAAAATTAGTGTATTATGAAATCAGCCTGCAATTTTTAATGTCATTCATGTGAATGGTCAAAATCTGTCAGTCTGGGGATGCAATCTTTTATTTTCTGTAGTATACATCTTGCAGAAATTGTTTTTATCAATCAATTGTTGATTATAATACTTGCCAATAATTCTTACTTATATAGAACCTTTTCTATCCAAGACACCATTGTTTGGCTCTGTATTTTCTCTCGAATAACCAAAACTGACAGACCTGTCCAATCCATAGCTTAAAGGCAGAGCCTGAATACAGGATGAAATACTGCTTCTTTTCTGCTCATTCTCTTGACAGATTATATGCAGATCAGTGTTATTATTCTAATCATCTGTATTTTCCTCTCAAAATTTATGTATACTTTTAGAAAGCTTCTGAAGTAAGTATGATGTTGTTTTGGGATTTTTGTTTTCTCTAGAGGACAATTGTGTGGTAAAGTTGCTGTCCCCTTGGCTTGTTGTTTGCTTGCCTTGCCTTGCTTTGTCTTGCCTCGCATCACTTCACTTCTCTTTGTCTCTCTTTCTTTCCTTTCTTTTAAGCTCTGTCAGCAAGAATGTACCATGAAGCTGCTCTTCCACTCCCCCAGCTTCCCTTAGGTGAGATGGGGAGGAGAGTCAGAAACTTGTGGGTTAAGATAAGAACAGTTTCATAATTGAAAGTAAAATATAATAAGAATAGTAATAAAGAATAACAATAATAATAATAATAATGAATATTAAAGAGAGAGAGTTTTGCTCTTAATATGGAAAGTTGATATATTTTCTAGAGTTCTCAGGTGGTTTTGAATCTTGAATATGTTTGACTTTTTCTGATAGAATTCAACTATGCAAGCCAATGGCTCAATTTCAATTTTTAATGGTCAGGTGCATGGCAACATGGTTCTTTCTACCCCTATTATTCTATAATTTTGTTAAGCTAGCAGACTCCAAGGGCCTTGCTAAGAGGATTTGTTGATTTACCTGTAAATGCTGGAAGGAAAAGACAGACTCACTTTGTATTTGCATCTCCCATCTTTTGTGTTGTAATAAGCAATTCAGTTTGCCAATTATTCCTTCTATAGACTCTGTCAATAAAATTTTGTTAGATCTTTTCTTCAGCACAGGAAAACTAGTGGGAACATTGAGGCTGTTATGTCAGGTATGCAAGGCACAGTACCATTTTTTAATGTCAGTCAAGTATGGAAGAGTCACTACTGACTGAGAGAAGTTGTGGATGGAAAAAGTATTGATTGTTGTCCTTGACATAATACTGGTAATGCTTCATGGTGCAGGGAATAAAAGATATGCTATAAAGAAAAGAGAGCGTTGCCATTATTGTGGGATTTCTAGATGTGCCTTCAAGCTGAGGGATATTTGTGCTCATACAGTCTCATTTAGCTTTGTGATCAGAACCTTTCCACATCACGCTCTTATAAAGATTACAAAGTTGCAGCTACTTTATACTTCACAGTACCTGTTCTGACACTGCTTTACAGAACACAGTATCCTATGTTTGTTCGTAACAGCTGTAAATTGATTGTTTAGGTTTTTGTTGGTGGTGAACACTGAGCTGAAAATGCCTGTGTTTTTGCAGTTTCCTACACTGGGAATACAGTCCCTGCCTGAGATTTCTTTGTCTGGAGACAATAACTTGGTGCCTGAGAGGAAGCATTAAATATATAATGGCAGCACCCAAAGTTAAATTAAAGGGGAAGAGAAGTCTTTCAATAATTGGTGACTAAGAGTTTTGTGGGAAGGATAGATTGCAAACCAGCCAAGTGTACAGGTTTGCCTAAAACCTTATAGCCATGCTTGAAGACACTATTTCTTTATGTAGAGCAGTAAAATCAAAGTTATCCCCTAATTCACTGAACTGATTCCATGGTGCTGTTGGAAGCTGCGTAAACCAGTCCTTTTCATGTGTTCTTCTTTAGTCTTCTTACACTTTGTTTTCTACTTCTGTGGATTGGCTGATCAGTTTTTTCAGTTTAAGTCATTCAGATGAATGCAGAGATTAACATCTCCTCCTTTTGCTGTGCTGATGAAGAAGCAGATCATACACGGTGTAGAATGGCTTTTTGTCATTTCTTGTATTACATGAAAGTGTGAAATCTAGGCTTCTGTATGCAATGTGCTGGATAAAGTAAATGAACAGAGGAAGAGATGATCTGTACATACTAGAAAAAGTGGAGCAGGAAGCTGAAGGGAGAATTAGTCACTCTCTGGTGTTTAATTCATACAGTCTGCCATTGGTACAGTGTGGAAATAAAGCCCAGACACTGTCTGTCTGGTCTTTCCTAGGGGTTCCTGCTTCAAGCTGCTGACATTACATGACTAAATGTAAATGTGGGTATATTTAACATAAGAGAAACATAGAATACCATGTGGAAAGAGTGAATGAAAAAGCTACTGAAATCCATTACTGATGCATATTACAAAGTAAAGGTTCTGCACTGTGTTCCTCTGGTTTCTTTCCCCATCTCCATAAAGTAATTCTTGTTTACTTCAGTTCTTTCATAATTTCTTACTTTCATTTCCCTTGAAAAGTCATATTTCTGCCTTTTCATTCCTTTTCCTGTAGCTTATCCTGTCCTAATTTACACCTTTCCCTATCTTTATAGCAGTTACTTTTCCCTTCCAGTAGAATTGTTGTACAGTTGACTACTGTTCCACAACTTATTCTCTATGTGGTTTTGTGCCTTTTCCCTGCCATTTTTCTATCATGCTTACCAATTCTTTACCAAGTGGGACATTTATAATAGTTCTACAGCAGAACTATAGCACATTTTACCCTTTGTATAATTTCTCCCTAGTAAATATGATTAATATTAAAGGCTTACTATTACCCTAATATACAAACTGTACTGAAATTCAGAATTTGAGGGATACTTGTGTAAATGTCAGCTCTTACAGTTGTAACATTTTACGATTGCAAATGTCAATGTATGCTCTGTAATGGTGTTTGCCTCTGTGTGAAGTACATTATAATCAGTGATTGATGAATCTTAAAATTTTCCAAAGTTCACACAAGTTAATCAATCCAAAGTTTAGATGCTTTTACAAACTACTGATGTGGGTTCTTTTGGGGAAAGTGCAAATGGAGTGGAAATTAAGGTGTTTCAGGATTAACTAAGGAAATGCCAAAGCAGTCAAAATGAAAATCCAGACTCCAAGTACTTTAAGTGGAAAAGCATTACTTAAGGTGTAGATTGAAGATTCTCATCAGTTAAGACATCCTTATGTGGTCATGGAAAAAGTATTAGCAGCAGAGGCCTCTCATTCATTACACATGCAATTACAAAAATGGCATGTGAAAGAGATCACAGGGGGAATGATTTTGACTAATCAGTGAACTAGTTGAAAAAGACCTATAAAACTCAGGTTTGCCATTTTTATCTGCTCAATTTTTTTCTTCTTAGATGAAAATCTTTAAAGCGTGATTGCAAGAGCAGGGAGCAGTACTTCCCACAGGAAGTGTTTCTCAGTTTGCAATTCTTGGCTTTTCAAGTGGTAGACCAAATATAGGTGACATTTTAAAATCATGCTTAAAGCACAGTATATATCTAATGATTCATTTAGATTTGAACAGTTTCTCTGTAGTCAGAAGAAGATTGATTGAGTTAGCAGAGGTGGACATATCTGGTATTCCAGTCTAGCATAAAGGTTGTTTCAATTGCAGAGTCAGAATCAATATCTTGTTTGTTTTCATTGTTTTTATGTATGTCCTTAGCATGAATGAAGTTGTGTTTTAAATCCCAAATTGACTAGGAATGTGTGAATCAGCTAAACACAAGTTTATTTTGGATAAGAAAAAGTGCTAGATAGGTCCAAATATTTGTTATTAAAAAAAGTGTTGGTATTGTTTTGCTTTTTAATTCACCTGCAAAAAAATATTATTATGTAGCTACTGAGAGACAACAAAGTAGCATCCCAGTCCTTCAGCATGTTTACTAACTCCATCAGTATGATGCACAATTTCTGAGAATGCCACATCAATCACTGAGGTCATTAATGAAGATGTGAGGCAATATCAGATTGAGTGATTGATTCCTGAGGAATGACACTAGTAACTGCCTTGCAGTTGTACTTTTTACCACTGATGACACTCATGTGAGCCCACTGGTCCATCTGATTTTCCATACACATTATAGTCTGTTTATTGAGTCTCTATATTACCAACTTGACTATGAGCATATTATGGGAAAACCATTCATCTATTATTTGTATCTCATGGTAACTTAGAATTCTGGTGGGGTTTTTTTGTTTTTGTTTTTTTTCTCTTTTAAGTTATTCACAATGCAGTTAATGAGGGTTTAACTCTTCCTTTAATCTAAGCAATACAGACATTCTTTAGGAAGTGCATACTAGATAAAGGACATATTCATAAAATGAACATTGATTATGCTCAGGTTGGACAAATATGTGATGAATTCTGTGGCACAGTTTTAGTCTAACAATATGTGGTTAGTTATTACAGGGTAAGACTGACCAAGATATGAAAAACAGATATGAGGCCTCATGACTGGATTACCTTTTCAGGACTCTATACAGAGACCCAAAAAATGGATAGGTACCTGTTCCTTTCTTGATATTCACAACAGCAGCTGATTACTGTCATGGAAGGATACATGTTTTAATTTATAGCCTTTAAAAGGTACTTTGGTGTTTGGGAAGAGGAGTGGGAAAGGGCTGCATGACAGGCTGTCAAAATCTCTCTAGAAATTATTCAAGATTTTTTTTCAATGGCTTCCTCATGCTGTAACTGATCTTGATAAGTTGACTGTATAAAAAATGAAATGTTAATTGTGCAATATCTTTATTGGCTGAACTAAACTATAGATGAAATAATACATTTCCATTAGAGAAATACTGGTGTAGCTACTCATGATTGCAATATTCTTTCAGCCCCAATTGATTTAATTTAGCAATCAGGCGAAACAGCAAGAAAGCTTCTTCCCAGCCTCTCTGAGCTTTGATTTATCTTCATTTGTCTGGCTCATAGGATGCTGACTATCTAATCCACATGTAGAGATTGCTCTATTTTTAAGTCTCTGTCTCTTTGTGTCCAAGGCAACCATTTGAAGCCAAGGAAATCCTAATATCTGTAGAACTTATTTCATGTATGTATGAGTCCAGCTACAGCAGGCTATCTCACAGGGTCTGTCAGATTATCAGGAAATGCATTATATCAGAAACATATAGCAATGCACATATCAGGAATTTGTCTCCGTGGAATTAAAGCTATCAACAGCTTTTGGGGATTTAATAACATTAGTGATGTTTAAACATAGAGATATATTCTTTCCTTTTGCAGTCATTTTTCATTTCCTTAAAAAACAAATTTTTTTTTTTTATTTCCTGGGGTCTAGCTTTTGTTAATAGATTGACCATATTAATCACAGAGCCTTTCCAGCTTTCACAAAACGTTGTATAGTTAAGTGCAAATGTTACATGTATGCATTTGGTCTAATTAGGCAATTCAGTGCTTCATTCCTGATGATAAACATGGATTTGTGATCATCAAAATAATATCAGCAAAGTGTCCTAAACGCATGTTTAACACCAGCAAAGCAGGGCAAAATGCAGTCCACAAACTCATTGACAAAATCATTAAAAGCATTGTGAAGTACTTGCTTAGGCAACCTAGAAGTGATTCACAGGCAAGGCAGTGTGGTTATGTACTTCTAAATTTTTTTCCAGTTTTCATTAAAAAAGGGAAAGTGCAGCTTTACACATATGTTAATTAAGGTTCACAGCAATCCTCCAAGAGATTTGTAACCTTACTCCTTGTGCTTTAGAGGTGTGCACACCAGGGCTCTGAAAAAGAGTTTCAGTACAGTAGGCTGCGTCGAGATCCTTCCCAAACCAAACTGGGGTGATGGGGGGAAGAGACTGCAGCATTCTTTGTAATTTATCATTGTTTACCTTGCAGGTAGTAGAAGTGTGACAATCTCCCATTTCTCATTTTCTTCCTCTTATAAGCTGCTCAGAAATGCTAAGTGTATTGAGACATTTCTAAACTGAATCCCTCAGGTGTGTTCTAGTTGCATACCTTGATCCTATTGTTATTTCAGGCTGGGAGAATTCATCCTTCATCTCCCTCAGTCTGCTTTGGTCTTCAAGGGAAGAAGTTGGGGTGCATGGACAGGAAGGGATATCAGGAGGACTGCAGCTTCACTCTGGTGCAGGAATGGAAGGGTGTTTCCAGTTCAAGGGGGCTTCAACTCATCAGTCTACTTTTATTGTGCTAATGAGCTGAAAAAAGTAATCATGAAATTGTTCCTTACCTATAGCAAAGAGCTCATTGCACATCAGTAAAAACGTTTGTTTAGGTTAAAGCTATGAATATATGTTGTTATAAATGTATCTTGAGGTAGATAGTGAGAGATCTCATGAAAGATTTCTTTCCAGAAATCATCATGTAATTTTTCTCTCAAATTCAACAGAGCAGTTCTAAGGAATTATAAGGTAGAACAAAAGTAAAAAATAAACAAAATGTTTCCTTTTTGTCTTGCTAAACTGCTTTTCAAGCATTGATACTGACTTCCAAAGAATTCATGGGATTCTACGTATTTTTGTGAAGGCAAACCTATCCTGGAAACATTTGAGACCTCTTTGGAGGAAACTGAGTTGTCCTAGGAAATGAATTAAGTAAACAATTAGAGGAAGGCAAGAGAGAGAAGGCCAAGAATTCTTGTTATTTAGCTAGAACTTTATTGGAGTTGATTCTTATCTGACCTTCTCTTTTGGATAATGTTTTATTTGTACTTACACAAAAAGTATTCTACTTTGGAAGTGACTCTTGCATCCATCTAGCTTTTTACTTTTTACACCATTATGGATAGTATAGTCAAGAAATAAGGGAATAAATCCCATTAATTACACTTCTGTTGATGTCATGAGGAAAACAGCAGTGTGTGATACTACGGATCATATACCTCCTCTAGTTTCTTGAAGTGGTTTGTCCACAAATATTTTTGTAAGAGGCAGAAATGATTTATGGATTAAACATTGTTAAGATCACCGAAGCCAACTTCCCACCCAAATATGTCTCCTGGATTTCAGGGAATTGGACTGTGGATTAAACACACTCTCCCCCTCCCATGGGGGACTGGGCTGTCAATGCTAATGGCTCAAACAATCATCAGGGTGCTTTGCTAACAATGTGCAGAGTGACTGCCCAGGTGCCGAAGGCATGCACACCCCACACCTCTGGCTAGAAGCTGCATATTAAACAACATAAGGAAAGATGCAAATTCTGCATGGTGGGGTAGTGTTTCTTTTTCCCTACACAAATGACTCAGCTGTGATAACTCCCCTCTGGGGCAGCACTGAGACATTCAGATGTGGCCTGGAGGTATTCATCTCTGCTGATGGGCCATAATGGGCCGCAATGGACTCACCGGCACTGACATAATAATAATGTCTTAGAAGGTGTCAAAGGCTCATGACATGTCCGGTGATCCAGTATTACATCATCCATTGTAAAACTCCCCACCCAGAGAAGGTACAAGGCATTCCCACTTGAACCTGAGTGTGTATAACTCATGAAATCTTTGAGTTTTGTGGGCTTCCCTCAAGACCATCACCTCAACCAACAGACTACCAAGTCTCATAGCTGGATCCAGTGGGTGGTGACTATATCTCTTCCTACTTTTATCCTTTCTTTCTCTTTTCTTTTCCTTATACATTTTCTGGAGTGTTAATTTTATGCTTTTATATTGCTATATTACTACAGATAATAGCAACTGGAACAGCTGCATAGCTGTTTTGCCTTGCAACCAAATTGTTCTAAAATAAACCCTACATATATACATTTACCAACACTGATCATTCACTGTTGTTTCACTCTAATCCACCCCAAGGGATCTGTTAACAAGAACCTGGGTTAATTACCCTTGCCTTCTGTGGTCATAACAACTTTGGGTTTAATTTTACAAAGAAGTACTAAAAATAATGTTTAACAAATTGTTGTCTTACACTCTTTCTTACCAACTCCTAGCATTTTTATTTCTCTATTATGTCTTTGTCAAAATTAGTTTGCTTCTGCAAGTTTTGCCACTGCATTCTGTTAAACTGTGAGGGTCATAATTTTGTTGAAAGTAATCAGAAATAATAACCCAAGATAAGCTCAAAACTGCGTGTTACCTCTTAGAAGCTTTTTACAGTCCTTGTTCTTCCTGTTCCTCTATTAGCTGAGTCCTGAGCTGAATATATCTATTTTTGTAATGGTACCTCAGTCTCAGAAAGGTCGTGGCAAGAGGGACCTAATCGAGGAAGTCCTTGGGGTTTAATTGCCACCTATTACTAGCTGTATAAAGATTCTGGGATCAAGCTAGAATAACTAATATACTTTTATAACATCAGCTGTGACATTCAAGCCAATGCCATGCCAGAGTAATAGGTTTTGTTATTTAGGGATGTTATATAGAGTATTATACAAATAAAAATGGTTTACTTTACAAACTAGTCTACTATTTCTTTGTTCTGCACATGACTATCCTAATTAACCCTTGATAATTAATGGAGATCTGACTGTTGTTACCATGTAATAACAGAAAGAAATTTTAGAAAGACAATATATTGATTTAAGAGTAGGACATAATGATGGAGGGTTTGAGTGTACAAGAGTAGAATGAAAGACTGGGAAAGTCTTTTGGATGGTATCTAAAATTCTTAAAACTAGCTGAAAGAAAGGTTTTTAAAACACACTGGAAATCTGCTGATATTTTAAAGGTATGTTTATCTAATTTATGCAGATTTTTTTTTCTTAATTGTATTTAATTTTTGTAGTTTCTATTGCATGTGTCTGTTCTTTCTTAATGCTATTTTCCTTTTCTTAAAGCGACTTGTCCATCTTTATGTGGAAAAATTGGTCTTGCTTCTTGCATGGCTTTAGAAAAATTTGCAAGTCTAATGAATATTGCTATGAACTATACATGAGCAATTTCATTAAATTACCTGGATAGAGACAAGTTGGGTAGATAAAAGGCTACAAGATACTAAAAGCTGAAATACTTTTTTTTTTCTTAATAGATTTCTGAGACTTAAGTCTCATCTAAACAGATTCTAAAGTTTTCAGGCTAACTTGAAAGTATAGCTGTAATGTTTTAGCAACTTAATTGCTTGTTATTTAATTGAAATTTAATTTGTTATTACTAGTGTAATAGTGGCTCAGGCTCATCAGAGTTTCAAAAACTGAGAGGTACTTTATAAACATGAAACTATCATGAAATAACTAGACCAAATTGGCTAAAGCGGTAGTATTTTTACTTTGATTGATTATATGTTTAATTTATGAAAGATTTTCACTGTAATCTTGACCTGATGTTCAGTGTAGTTGGAAATTTTTCACAGCAGATACGATGTGAAGTTGGGAAGAGAGCATTGGGAAGGGATTTGGACCATTTTTATTGTATTTCCGGCTCATCACACAATTTTGGTTAATTCCTTGCTCTTCTTTATTTTTCTTCCCTTTCCATACAGAAGAGTAGAGACAATGGAGTGCTGTCATGAAAAAGTTGTTTGCTGGGTGCGTGACATCCAGCTGGGTTCAACCCACTACACCAGTAAACTCATACAAATGTCCAAACTAGCACATCCTTAAAAAGTTATGGAATCCTAAAACACTAATGCCTGGTACAACAGTGCAATAGGGCTCTCCCAAGGATATTATAATCTACAGGTTAATTGCTTTTTCCCATATTTCAGTCTGGAAAATCCAGAGAAAGTGCTGCAGGAATGATTTTCTGTAGAAAACTAGAAGATTTATCAATATTTTAATACTCCGCATCCTAACAGATTAGGGTACTGTGTACTTTGGCAGTTAAACAGATTGATCCATTGGCTGCCAAACCTTTATTCTACATAAATTATTATGAGTGGAACTAACAGTATGAATTTTCAGTATCTAATCCTGATCAATAGGATCCTAATGGGATCCTCTGTGTGGTGATTAAAAATAACTTTGGGGCATTTTGATCCTCAGCATGCTAGTAGGAATCCGTATAAGATTCCTCGGGATACTGTGGTGCTAAGTTACTTTTGATGGCAGCAAAAAAATTTGGCTTGAACTGAGAAGACCAACTGAGAGAAGGCAGCAGATGAAGGAGTTTATTTTGGATGCTTTGTTTGAAGAAGGTTGTCTCAAATTTTTAGATGCTAAAACTGTGGGACATACTTGTTCTTATTTCTCATGAAAGCTTTATTTTTCATACAAAGCTTTCCACACCACCACTCCCTAAAAGGAGAGGATGAAGGCCTAAAATGCAACTGAAATGTTGCTGTGGTTTATAGGGTAGGATGAAACAGTGTGAAGTTTTGGGTACCTCTCAAATATTTGTAGCTGTCTCCAATAGAAAAGATCATAAGATACAGATTTTTGAACGGGGAGTTTAGTGTGTGGAAATACATGGCCATGATGACAAAGTTGAAGAAGAAACTGAGAACAGAGAAAGAGACAGATATACTGCAAACAGAGGAGGAGGAGCTGTCAAAACAGAAACTGAGGCAAGCAATAAAGGCAAAAGAAAATATATAATGATTTTCCTGTTTGCAACAACAATTAGAACTGTCATAGACATGAGACAGTTTACTGAGAAAAACGTTTTTTGAAATAAAGACTTGAGTGACATGTGGAACCTCCCAGTCCTAAAGCTGTCAATGGGATGCAATGATTCAAAGATGCTCATTCCACTGGTTATTCCAGGACTTTTGTGATGAAATCTCCTCACCTTTTAGTGGGAGTCATGCTGACTGACATCAGTGTCTTCCAAACAGCACCTGATAGTTCAAGAGTTTATGAAAACAAGACATTTTGTAGAAGTGAGAGATAATTGTCCAGAATGCAAGTGCTGGTTGTTGGTTGGGCTACTTTCTTAATGAATTCATCTTAATGGTGGAACAGACTTAGTTTGAATTCCCTTTGATTTTTCTATAGAGTTGGATTTTAAGGTTTTGATTTTTTTTTAACTTTGGTTTTTAAAGGAAATTCCTATATAGAATATATTGGACATCCTACATATTCCTAGGACCAAGTTTTATTATGCATAGAGACTTTCAGAAAGCTGCTGTGAGAAATTTTTCTGCTAATGCTATCAATGTGTGAAGTTAAGGTTACCTATAACTATAATGAAAACCTCATTGAGAACTATACTATTTGGTATAAAATAAAATAGTCAATTGCTTGAAGAAACAACTTGAGTAATGAATTACTGTTTAATATTATTTTACTTTATGTAAAGAGAAGATAGTGCAGCCATATATGATTGCTTTCTGGAAACTCATTTGCCAGTTAAGAGAAATTATGTAAGATATCTGCCTGTATAAGTAATTTTGCTATCAATGTTCTTTGAAATCTAAAGTACTTTTAAAGATTTATTTCCTTTTTTAGACTTTTAGTATCATTCTATCTTTATCTAAGGTCTTTTGCAATACCTTCTTATAACTATAGCATATCATATCTGATATGACTCTTTACTCTTGCTGTCTCTACTGCATAATTAGGTTGTTAGCTTAAAAGAATTTCACTTTTTTTACTGAAAAAGTCTGGTCACTTCTGGGCTTGTAATTTTCTCAGCTAATATGTTAAGGTCAGCATAAAGTTCAGTTATTTCTGGATGTGATAGCAGTCTGACTTTTTTACTAAATAATTACTGTACAGAAAACCTGTAATGTTTGGGTTTTTAAGTACTGAAAAAATAATTAAAAAAAAAACAAAAACACCCAAGCCTGTTAAATTAAGGGGTCACACATCAGTTCAACTTAACTTTCACTTCAACTGATTTATTAAAAAAACCACATTTTGAGAATTTTAAGGGAATTATTTAATGAGGTCATACTGATTGCACAGCTCAAGAAATTTGATGTCTAAGAGGCATGTACTTCAAAGTTCTAAAACTGACTTTCATCCGAAGCAGAAAGAGTGGGATGGAGGTGGAAGGGATAATGAAGGAGAAAGCTACAGAACTAGGGAAAATGGAATTAGGAGTCAGCAAAATGCTGGTTAAGAACAAAAAGTGGACTGAAAACAGCCCATTTATTAAAAAAAATTCTGAGACTAAAGTAACTCAAAAGATAAAACACTTTACAAAGAACATTAAAACTTGTAGTACTTTAACTGCTAAGTACAAGCAGAATATGGATAACTGGGGCTGTTCACTGACAATGTGATATGATCTCAATACTGAATGGGTATCTGCTCAATTCAATTAGAAGTGCTGTGGAAGAATAGCCAAGAGAAACGAAAACAAAAAAAAAAAAAAAAGGAAAGAAAGATAACAACTGTGAAGTATAAGCACACAGACAGGTCAAGGGAATAGCCACAGCTTCCCTGGTGCATAAAATTGCGAATTTGGCACCAGCAGGTAGAGTCAGTGATACTGTACAGGGTGGGATGAGACTTCAGCTGAAACTCTTTTATAAAGATGACTTGAAGATGGAAGAGTGGCAAAGAAGATCTACTAAAAGTCATAGAGAGGGTGGAGATTTCACTCTAGGAAAAAAAAAACCCAAACAAACAAACAAACCAAAAGCTGTTGTTATAACAAGCCATTTTGGCTGCAGTTGAGATGGATTTAGGCCGGTGTGTATGATGCTTCTGTGTTATCTAACCCATTTCTGTCAAAAACCCTGCAGCAGAAGAATGCTTTAATATAACGTTGACAGAACTGGGAGAGAAAATGAGCTGATGTATGGTTATGCCAACTTGTTTGAAGATGCAAGGAAGGTGATTTGGAGATTTATATTCTGAAGGTGTTACAACTTCACCAGAACAGTACAGCTCAACAATGTAAACGTTTGACTTGTTCAGTAAAATGATGTTTTCGATTGCTGATTATGTATGGTCTTATGAGGCTAAACAGCAGGAATGAAGAAGTTCAAAGGACAAGATTAATACAAACCTTGTATGCAGTGTTTTATTGCTGGCTGAAAATAATATTTCTAAGTGTTAGAAGAGTGAAAACAATTCAAGGAGAGGTAAATGGGTTTCAAGAGGGAGCTTGTTCAGGGATTATACGTTGTTGGCACAAGCCACAGTATAGCACTAAATTTGATTATCCAGTTCCATCATTCAAGATGACAAAACCAACCACAGAATCACCAAATTACTTACAATAATGCATTCAATCTATTTTCTGTTCCCCAGTCCTTGCTTGTGCAGCTCCATTATTTACTTCTAGATTTACAGTGTAATAATGTTCAGTATGATGTAAAAAAGGGTCTTTTAACTTCAGGTTGTTTCCAGTTGAAAAATATGGCATTGCTTTTTCATCTGTCAGCCTATCTAGTTTATTAAAGTAGTCTACAGTCATCTGCTCATAGAAGTACTTTGAACAGAATCTTTAATCTGCTTCCAAGAAAACCTACATTTTATTAGAGACTTGACAGATTCTTAGGAATGTTCATACGTCTTCAGTAAGGTTATAGATAATGTGATTTTCTTTTGGGGCTTCACAACGATAGATAATGAATAAAGTTTTTAATTTAATGCTGATTTGTAAGGAATTTTAATGTTAAAAATTTCAATGTAGTGTAAAAATGCCAGCTTGTTGCCCCCCCCCATTCAAGGCCATTAGTGGTCCTTTGACATAAATAAATAAGACTTAAAAACCATGCATTACATCTTAATGGTAAGTGTGAGAGATGGGGTTTAACTGACAGATTATATGCAGAACTTTGAATTTTCCAGTGCTGTTTTAGGTTGAAATTGTGGAGAATTTACACCAAAGTGCAAGGGTTTTTGTTTGTGTTTGTAGCTAGATACCAGTGAGACAGAGCTGCCTGAAATTTTGCTGCAAATAGGAGTGTTGGGGTAACACTGCATGTTTCTAGTGTCCCATTGCTTGGTAACAGGACAGGAGTTTTAATTGATATCTACTTTCACACTTTTTTGTCTGAACTAACTGAAATAGCCAAAGTACTGGATAGGCCAGTATAGCAAACTAGTGATTATATGGAAGTGCTGCTACACCTGTCCAAATCAGTGTTGCTCCAATATGTGTTTCTAGGTCAAAATACTTTCCTTTTTATTCATGCAGTTGTTACAGAGTCATAGACAGTGTTTCTTAGAAAGACAAACTTATTTAGTGGGATCTTAACATGGAGTAATGCTCTCATGGGGAGTCAAATCTAACGAATGGCTGGTTGATGGCTAGATGGTAATGGGGCTCCACTGCAGGTCCTTGCAGTAGCACCATCATCTGGATGTGATGAGACTCCTAAGCCACTGCTCTGCTCAGCTATGACTGTGGTCCTTGGTGATCACAGAGCTGAGGCATAATTCATTGCTATTGATTATCTTAACTGCATACAAACCCCCTTTCTAATGACTATTTACAAATGTCTTGCTGATTTATAATGTCATCTATCTTTCAGCACAAACTACTTAGAGGAGTCTTTGGAGGAAAAGGCTAGATTCTCCACCTAGGATATTAATCAACATATCTAAACTGCTGAGGCTAGACGCAGGAGGAGCTGCCTGAGGAAAATATCTAGGATTGTATGAAGGTTCCACCTGGAGAGGGCCTGCACAATCTGTCAGACTATCCCTCTAAGCATCAGCCTTAACTCTCTGGACCATCTGCATGATTGAGGTAGCTGGACTGGCCTGAAGTAACAGGTTAACTTGAAACTAGGTGATTGCCTGAAATGTCAGTGGTGACAGGGCTACACACAGACCAGGTCAGGATCCATGGCTGGGCAGAGACATCACTGCAATACAGCTGGAGATCAGCACTCCTACAGGGCTGCCTGGGTAGGGAACAGATGGCCAGGGGCCAAAATCAGGCCCTTGGGCAGAAGTTGTGGATAGGGGTTCCCAGGTGAGGCAGATCAGGGCAAGAAGGCCTATCAGTGCACTGGTGGCCCTGAGATGGAGGTACCACAGACCCCTTAGACTGGACCTCTGTCATATGACTAGCTGGGTTTGAGAAATGCTGGAGCAACACTGAGAACTAAGACATGGTAATCCACACTAGAGTCATGTGCTGCAGTTAATAATGGCATTTCTTATACTTGTGATTTATAGTCTCATTTACATACTTCTGCCTTTGTCATGGGTCTATTCTTAGTCTCCTTGCAATGAAAGCAATAATATAATGTATAAAAGTTTAATTCAGGACCTCAGACTGACAATAATGGCTTCTTCTGTTTGTTATGTGCTACTCAGTTGTTCTTAAGCCCTTACCGTTTTTTAGCAGAGCTGGTAATCATTGCTTTGATTATGCAACTGTCTTTATGCTGTATTGTGGGTTTCATAATGTCCTATTAGTGCTCTGGTTAGCCAGCAGATCCATCATGCCACCAGCTGTAGGAAAATACTTTCTGAAGAGCGCAGTGAAAATTATTCAGATTTTAATGAGCAGGATGTTTTATGATCTTTGCTAATAAAAATGAAACTGGAAGAGAACACTTTCTTGTCAGAATGTGTTCTTCTCCACATTGCCAGAATTTGCAGGCTACGTGTAAACTGTTGTAATTTCAAGCATATTCTGTCAGAATATGTATTATTCAGTTATGTGTTACAGTATGACCATATAAATAGTAATAATATACTGTGTGCTGAGATAGCAAATCCCATCATGTATAATAATACCACCAACAGAATAGAATCTAATGTGTCTTTTTAAACATTCACTGAAAAATAGTGACTTCCCTGCTCAGGAACTCTCTTCAGGCAAAAGACCTAAACTGTTTCAGATTCTCTACTTTTTTTTTCCTCAGCCCCTGAATTCTCAGGGGAATACCATATATTAAGAACTGACTTCCTGCAACTTGTGGGCTTACAAAATACCACTTTGGGGTTTTTTTTCTTCATGACAAAAGCTATGCGAAAGCACTCTTTCACTTAGAAATAGCCTGAATAGTTAATACTTCTTTTAAAATGTGTTCCTGAACTGACAATCTGAAAGAAATGCTAATGCAAAATTTAGCCTGGCTGTTGAAAACTACATAAATTAGAAAGATGATATTTGAGATAGGAATAGATTTCTTTTCTTTCTTGCCTTTCCCAACCCCAAGGAAAACATATTAAAAGCAATTCTAATGTATGTGCTAGGGTCATACTCCCATTTCTTTCTGAACAGAATTTGATTGATCTTGCTGTTGGAGTTGAGCCATGAATCTGTCTTGCCACTTTGTCACAGTGTCTTGGAAAAAGCAAACTGGGATATGGGAGAATAGAGGTCTTTAATAAGCTCTGCAGTTAACCTAGTAAAATGCCTTGCTGTTTCCTTAAATCTTCATTTACTCTCATTCTATAAAAAATAGTGTATTATGTCTCCTGGAAAGAAGTTTGAGCCTGCCATCAGTATTTTTCAGTCATATCTATTTTTTATCCTTGTTTGGATGAATGGTGACCTGTTACTATCTGGAAGAGTTTTTGATATTTTGTCTAAGTCAAGATTTGCAGCGTAAAAACACTTTACATTGTCTGATATATTGTATGTTCAGGCTAGAACTGTTATCTATTTTAGTTTTTTACGTTGTTGTCTTGTAGGTACCATGTGTTTTCTGGTAAGTAAGAATGCATTTGATATAGAGGTTATGGGATGGGTACAATTATGGTGAGGCTATTCACAGCAAGTCAGATTATGTTGGAGATCATCATAATCTGTCACTAGTGGAGGAACAAGAGCAATAGGTAATGAGGTATATATGTTTTCACAGAGGAACTCTTGGAGTGTTCCATATCCACAAGTACTCTAATGGTAGCCTAATAATTCTCTTCACCTTTTTCCTCCTCCATCTGTTAGCTTAACAGTTATAAAGAGAACCAAATTATATCTGAAATAGAACATTTGGTCATAAGTCATTGATCAATGTTCAAAGTATAAAATTACACAAAGACTGGGTAAGTAGTTGAAGGAATGTTGTGGTAACATTTGTGTTTGTTGTCTAGATGTATTTGTTAGAGCTTGCTTTGATTTGGATTTTTCAGTGTATCTTTTCCTTAGTGATAGATTTTATTTTGCTAATTTATATAGTTTGTAGCAATACAGTAATCTGTATTGTATGGTTTGTTTGTGTGTGAAGGCTGAATGATTTTATGCTGTAGTATGGCATAGGAGGAGCTGCATACTGTGCAGCAGGACATAAAGCCTTCATCCTGAGGGCATCAATGGTGTGGCCTAAAATTTAGCCAAGAAACGTGTTTCCTTATTACTATGCTTGAACATGGGAGTGAGATTGAAAGGATTCTAACTATTTTGAGAACCATCCTGATATTTAGGTTTGCCTCCAGCAGCAGAGCTAACTAACCTGACACTAGAATTTATTTCTGGTTTTAGAATAGGTGCTCATCTGCACAAATCCCTAGTGTTTTGTTGCTTGGATTTGGGGTTTTTTTAAATATTTTTTTTTTATTTTTACAATTGCAGATATATACTATGTTGTTTCAGAATGACATGAAAAGAAGCTTGTATTCCTACCACAATTTGCTTTCAAGAAACCAGACCTAAGGAAACATAACAGGTTGGAGAATCTAATGTTGCAGTAAGTTGATATGCACTGTCAAACATTTTTCAGAATCATGTCTAACTTATTATACTTCAGCACTGTGGCTCTGGGAACTTCATTTCTTTCAGATGATTTATTACATCTCCACTGAGCATTGAGTGTTGAATAAAACTTGTAATCAAAACTGGTAGTTTGCCCCACATTCATTTTTTCTAGGGACTTCTCTGAGTTGGAAAGAGTGAGACAGAACTGTGCAGTGTTCAGCTCCTGCTTTGATCCTGTGCAGCAGAACACACTGCTCTGCCAGTGGAAGTGTTCTAGTCTGAGATTAACTTCTTTTGCTTAGAAATCTTCTTCAGATGATGTAAAGATAATTCCAATTGATCACAAGTATGTTACTGTCTGTGTTTCTGCAATGGTATTGACCAAATTATCCTTTTCCAGGGAATAAATCAACTTCATCTTTTTCACTTAAAATGTTTGGTCTCTAGGAATGTGTATGTTTGGAATCACTTTCTTTTACTATCATGATCATGTCTGAGTATAATTCTAAAGAGTAAGGTGATCAGACAGGTGGTTGCATACTTGAATCCTTTAATGGCAGTCTTCATGTTGACCATCTGTTAACACTTGGCGAGGAAAACTGTGCAATATATTCCACAGTTGTCCATGGATTACACAGGAGTTGATCTGTGTGATGCACTTCATAGCATCAGCCAGGACACATCTTCTTACATTATTGAGCTGCTGAAGGCAGAGGTGTATTGATGATTTGCTTGAAACTGAAACTCTGTTCCTAATGGAAGTCTTTTAACAGAGGGAGCTCCTGTTCACAGGAGAACAGAGTAGACGTGGGAAGAGAGGAGGGGAGGAGTACTGGTGTTTTTCTTCTCTGCATAAGGTTGAAGGTGATAATAATGGAATGTCCCAGAAACTGAAAAGACAGTGTTCTAGATACAAAAGTCATGAAATGATAAAGGAGCTGCTGCTTATGGGATTAGGGCAGGAGACAGGAGCATGTAATGTAGAAGAAAAATCCAAAATTTCAGGCTGACTACATAAGGAGGAAGGAAATTAGCTAAAGAAGAAATGGCCTAATTTATAGAAATAACAGCTAGATGCCTCTCTGGAGAGGAAAAAAGTATGAACAGCAGATGTTTTGGAGGATCTCTGAAGACCCAGTTCTCAAGAATTGTTTGGGAAATTATGTGTGTTGTTTTCACTTTGCCTAAAGTTCTCTTTTAGCTACAGCAATAAAACTGAGAAGCAAAGTTTATGGGAAACTTCAGTTACATTTTATGTTATTTAAGTTTTGACAGCTACCTCTGAGTTAGTAACAGTATTAAACAGTAGAGAAATAAGTATTTCTGGCATTAGGCATCATTTGATCAAACATAGATAATTTATGCTGAGACCAGTTATACCTTTCAAGCACATCTTTTTCTCTGCTGCTTTTTAAGGGAGGAATTCTTTTAGTTCTGGGAGTCTAACTCCTTGTAGCAATGGTACATCCCCAAAGAGTGAATTTAGAGTGAGGATGAAGGGGAGAATCTAAACTACTGGCCAGTATGGAAGGAGAGAGAGTACTGAGGAAGGTGGGGAACTAGCTGTTGTCCTGGTGGCCTAAAGTCCTCATGTTTGAAGAGGCTCATTCCCATCAAGGGACAACAGAAGGTGTTTGTGTCCTGAAAATGTATCAGAGAAGCCTATCAAAGCAAGTGTGCTTCAACTTAGCTGGGTCTAACCAAAGGAAATCTAAGACTAGATACTCTTTTGTTTCCAGGTTCACATTTGAAGGCTGTGTGTGTCTATCTATATCTATCTATATCTATATCTAATGTATATCTATCTATATCTAATCTATAACTATATCTATATCATCTATATCTATATCTATCTATATCTATATCTATATTTATATCTATATGTGAGTGCATGTATTTCTAGTACAGAAGAAATCTGCCAGGCATACGATTGTTTGGAGCAGATTATGTTTTACCCTTCTCTGAAGACCTAGTGCCTTCCACAGTGAATATTGTGGAGAGGGGGTTGGTAGAAATACCTTGGTTGTCCAAATCAAGGGTTTCTTAAGGTCATTTTGTAGCTTCTCTTCAGTTCAATTACTGCCCCTTCCTGCAGAAGCCGAGACCCAGGGGCTGAGAATTGATTTGCACTTGAGTCCTGCCTAAGCATGGAATCAGAAGAAAAAAACCTGGATGTCCACCTGTACATGCACCTGGTTCAGGGGATCATTTTCAGCTTAGTGGGTGGGCCAGGAATGCCATAAGAGACATGAAGTTAAGGGGAAGTCCAAAGGTTATCTGTTTTTATTTGTCAGACTGAAACATCAAGCCCACTGTAAGATTTCAGCAAAACTACATACTTACTGTAACTTAAGGTGGATAAAAATGTGTTGATTCAAATGTTTTTTCTTTTACTACTCTCAACTTTTTAACACTTCTTTGAAATATTGCAGTTTTTTTGAACACAGTATGGTATAAATGACTTCCCAAAGGGATTACAGTAGGTTTTCTTCTGGCACAAGCAAGCTTGATATTCCACAGAGACTGCACCAAAGTCAGGGCCATTACTTAACAAGGCCTGCTGAGCAAGATGAGAGTCTCATCAAAGCAAAAACTGAATCAGTGATTTAAGATCTAGCTGAATAGGAAAAGGTCTGAGTCTTAAGCTCAAGACAGGAACATAAATGCAACAAAGGGGTATTGAAGGGAAACAACTTTAGTTCTTTTAATTTAAACGCTTAGCATTAGTCTAGTACTCTGCAGGTGTTCCCTGGTCATAAGCAGGCTGTATAAATTCACCAGAGGCTCAAAATTTGCTTTAAGAAACTTTAACAAGTGACAGAGATTGTGCTCTGGCATATTGGGCTTATCCTCAGTGTGTTAATATTTCTAAGTTCTTGGTCAAATAATTTGATTCATATAAATTAAGCAGTAAGGGGAGTGTTTTTTCTTTACAGAGCACTTTTTAGGATTTTGAAGGTCTCAGATAGATCAGAGGACATTCTGAGGAGTGCAAGTTATGACAGTTTGTTGACCTGTTAGGTTCTTCATGGTAACTTAGTGATGAGTGAGCAGCAAAATCCAGTAATATCACAGCATATTTAACAGCTCACAAACAAATGGAAGCCTGACATGACAGAGAAAATGTATTAAGTCTGAATTACTTCCTAGTCAGCAATAATTGCTTCTGGTTTCACAATGGTAACTTCATTAGTTTTAAATATAGAGGAAGTTGTGCAACTGTTTCTCTGGTAAAAATAAGCAAGGTAAAGATACAATTGTATTCTTCCCCAAAAGCTTAAACCCCTCATCCTTCCCCTGCCCCAAACCACAATATTCTGAGTATTTTTTATCCATTTTCTTCCCTCTTCTGCTCTTCTCTCTTGAATCTCTGCCAAATTTTTCTTGTCAGCTCTTAAATAATCTGAAGCCCACCTTGCCAGTTTCTGAACTAAGAGCCTGACATCATTCTGGCACTGCAGTTAATGCTGTTGCCTTTTTTGTTAAGGTTACTGAAACAGTCATTATCTGGCTGTGTGTAGTAGGTAGCCAGAGGATCTATGCTAGACCTCCACCTATAGATCTGTTGCCCTCACTGTTGTCAGAATCCCCTCACAGGTACTGGTGGGATTCTTCTACAGGATGGCAGCTTCATAGTATTTTTTGAATAGCAGCTGTTATAATGGGGAATCAAAACCAGTCAGAAAACCTCACACTATGTTCTTGTTAACTGTAGAAGACTATCCACGTACCAATGGCTCTGTATTTTCTTCCCACAGCAGGAAATCTGTTTTGTAGTAGAATACATAATAGATCAAATAAGACTCTGATAGATTTAAGTCCTATATAGTTACAGGAATTTAAAGTAACTGTGTAGGAGGTACTACTCCTTCTGCTAAGTCTTCTACTGGGCATATTAGTCATGTAGTGAACTGTCACTGCTTCAGGCATTAGGTCAGTGGCGTTATCAGGTGGCAATGATGACTGTCTTAAACTAATAGATATAGAAATGTTTGTAGGCTTGCCAAGTGTGGGTACAGTGCTAGTGCAATCTTAACATTCTAGTGAGGTGAAACCCCAGTGCATGGTGCTCCCACAACCCACCTTTCCTTTCTCTTTCATTTCATTGGAAAGATAATAATTGAGTAATAGTCTGCTCTGACAAGGTGTGAGGTCTGGATGACAAATGACCAGCACCACAGAGTGTTGTTACACAGGCTACTTGGTCTAGCAGGGAAACCTCATAATGGTCAGCTATTTCCAGAGGGAAGGGTAGCAAAGCATTTAGCATTCATTGCACGTGTGCTATAGTTAGCTCACTAATTGCATTGCAGAAGACACGGTAACTTTATTTGGCAATAGAAAGAGACATTTTGCACACTGCTGTGTTTAATACCCCAAATTCTTAACTGCAGATGAGCAAAAAACTTTATTTCTGTCTAGTATGTTAATATTTTATGTAGTATGGTAGTTTTATGGATTGCAAAGTACTTTTCAGACTAAGGAAGATAAGATTTCAGGGAAGGGGTGAGGGTTGGATTCTTTCCTCCTGCTGCCCCTTCCCAATGGGGCAATTGCTGGTTATATTAATTCTGCCAAAGAAATAGAGCTTTCTCACTCAGAGCTTTCTCACTTGAGACAAAGAAACTAGGAAAAGTAAGTGTATGTTTGTAATTCTAGCTTTTTCAGAAGAAAAACCTTGGGGAAAAAAGCTGATCTGCTTTCTACATGTTCGTAATATTTGTGGTTTATCACTTCAGCTGATGCTCAAAATAAAGACAATAGACAGGGTTAGCTAAATCTTATCTAGGAGTCTGAGTTCAGTGCAGTTAGAAAGACCATCAATATTAAGCTCCTTTAAGCCAACTTCTTGACTGTCCTCCTTAGGCTGAGAGTCCTGGTAGAATAAATCCATCAATGCAAGATTGAGTAGCTTTCAGTAGAGGCATGTGCATAAATATTTAAAGGTAAAATGGATCAAATGAATAACAAAAAGTTCCTATAATTGGCTACATGTGCCCAAAACAGGAAAGTCATAACAGAACAGATTATTTAATACCTTTTTTTGAAAAGCCTGTCAATAAGCTAACTAAATAGTTTCTTTCATAAAATCAAGTACAGCACCACAGGATTAACAAAATAACCTGAACTATTGTGACATGAAGGACCCAAGAAAAGTGACATCATGATAGGGCTGTGCTGATGCTGTGACTTCTGCATTACAACCACCATGCCTCCAGAATCAGAGTCATGATGAAAGTACATGTATCTGACATTGCTCTAGTGACTGGCCATTTAACCTAAGGAATAAAGAGTGAAAGGGCCATAGAAGAACAGGTATTCTAACACTACAAATCTGAGGTGAATATATAAGTTTTCAATCCTGTTTGATCAGTTTATCAGAAATTCAGACTTTATAGTCATGACGTTATAGGCATGAGAGTACAGTGTCCTACATCCAAAGAGCATTGGTCAACTAACTGCCCGCAATTTTGTTCATAGGTCCCGGATGTTGCTTGTTATAAGCTAATTGAATGGCTCTGGATAACTACTACTGGTGTTAATTTATGTTAACATCTCCCCACAGTTTAATTACCTTGAGGACCTGTGGGCTTTACTGTTATCATAGTAGAGGAAGCTGCTTGGGTGGCATACCTGTCATCAGATCCAAGCCATTTATAAAACCTCTAAGTGTTTGATCTGTGCTAATAATCTAGATTCTTTGTAGAGCCAATTGAGAGAAGAGATTAATTTCTCTCAAGGTATCCCTTTTAGACACCTGTGTTAAGTATTTACAAGGAAACATGTATGCAAGTCTATCTCTTTCTTAATTGACTAAGAGGCATATAGGTGCTAAAATCCTCAGGCAGCTGAAATGAATTCATTCTTTGCTACTACTCTTGCTGCAGAATGCTGTGGAAATCCAGGAGGGTTATTTTTAAGTGCAGAATTTGCAGCTACAAGTAATCACTTAATATTCTCAGTAATCCCTTTGAAAAGAGCTTCTTTCCCTTTGAGAAGATGGCCTAAATGCTTTAAGGCATAAAATATGAAAAGCTTTGTATGCATTTCAAGGTCAGAAAGTAATTCCGAAGGATACGATATTAAATATGTTTCCATCTCTCAATCTTGGCTAGTAAGCATTTTAACTCATGCAAATTCATTTGTGTAAATCAGAAGAAATGATGCTATAGTTTGAGATGAACAGTAGTACCTTCATGTTTGAATTAATGTTTAATTGTAAGATAACAGTTTGGAATTTGTTTAACCTTAAGCATTTAGAAGTACTATAAGAGACCATGAATGAAAGCACCAGTAAATAATGAATTTATCTAATAGAAAAGAAGAGCAAACTCAATGGCCATATAGGCTATTGGACAACTGTAAATCTAGAAGAGCTCATTTGAAAACATGATGAGAAATTCAAGCTGAATTCCTGAAATTCCAAGGGAGACCATGTGAAATATGAGTAGTGTTTCTTCCTTAAAATAGATCATTCTATTAATGGAAACCTGAAGCATCCACACTGAAATGCTTTGGCTTGACATCAAATGTAGTTTGCTCTCTGACATTTGGAAATATCTCTCAAAATTATGGTAATGTTTAGACTTAGAATGCATTAGAAATTCTTTTCACTGGGCTGCTTCTGATGCTTTTGTATTTGTTACCCAGGAATACAGGAAAGATAGTATTATGAATAATAAACAAGGTTTTATACTAAGGTCTTCCCTCTTTTCTTTCTACCAAGGATATAAAAATATATCGTGAGACAGCAGACTCCTACAGAACACATTTAATTAATTAATGTGTAAAATTACCTACTACTTTTATATTCAGATGAATACAAGTATGCATCTGAAAGCATAAACACAGCTGTGTCTGGCTCTTTCTAAAGAGATTACCTAAGAATTTTGCAGTGCAAATGATGAGTGGTTTCCTCTACAAACAAAAGTGTCTTTTTCACTTTTTTCATTTTTCATTGACCTCTCCTAAAGAACTCTTGAAAATATTAGTGTCAGCTCTGACAGCTCTGTTAGAGTGCTGCCAACTACAGAAGCATTTTACTGCACAACTTTGAACTCCTGAGCCTCGAGTGACATACACTGCTTGTGCATTCTTTCCAACTGCTCTCTGTAATCAGGATATTTGTGAATCTGTAGTGTTTTTCTTTTGCAACAGAGAGAAATGTTCACTTTTTTTTTTCAGGGATATTGCAAACAAGTGTTCCAACTGTGTGTTTTTTTGCTTTAATTTTTGGCATGTGAGCCAAATGTTTATGTGGGGTGAGTGTGCTGCTATCCATCAAAAGCGTGGATTGGTGAAGACAGCCTTCAGGATGTTATGCCATGTCTGTGATCAGTGCATTTAGATTTACTTATCTATTTATATAATGTAACTTCTTCATCACAAGGGACTTGATTAAATAGAATGAATAATTTATTTTTGTTATTTTTCTTTTCTCTGGACTTAACAATGAGCAGTGAGATGAAACACACAGTGCACTCCACCAAGTACAGTGTTGAGAATGAAGATTAAATGAAGAATACAAATGCCATGACTTGTTCAATTTTTCTTTCTGCTTATTATGACAGTCATTGTCTGGGACTACCAAGCAAGAGAGGTAGCATTCTGCTTCTCTCCTGTGCATGTGATATAACTCTGAAGGGAGAATTTTGAGTCCGACAATACTCACTATATGTTTTTATTGCAATTTCAATAAAATTACTGGAAAATGCCTGTTAACAGAAATTGTTCCTAGTGACATGTAAACTAGCAGGCCAGAGAAGACTTCTCTTGTTGAGATTTGATACAAGTTCAGAGCTGTTTTAGGAAACACACTGAAAACTCTAGGACAGGTTCTTTGCCATGATGCCCACTGTCGTCTCCTATGTTGTCAATTTGTTGTCCATAAGGCTAGAAATGCTCCCTCTGCTTTCTCCATTTTCCTTCCTCTATGAACATGTAGCAGCAGAGGATTAGGATGGTGAGAGGGAATACTGTCAAATGAGAGCCTTGCAGAGACTTGCCACTACAGTTTTGGGGGTATCAGAAGACACTCGGACACCTTTTTCTTTCAGGATTACTGTTGTTCCCTGCTTGCCAGGAACGTACCTCCTTCGGTGACAGGTGCCTCTGCACATCTGTTAGGCAATCCAGGTCACTCTACTTTAATGCTATATTAAGTAAAAGGTCTACTGCTAACATTAAAAAAAAAATCATTAATAACAACTTCTAGACTTTTTGGTACAAAGTTACTATGAAGTGAGAGTAAAGAGAAGATAATGTAGAATCATACTTGACACTGCCTTGTCTGTGCCTTTGTCCAGAAATCTTCATAGTGTCAAAAATCTCTAACCAGAAGAATCAGAATTAAATCAAGGCTATTTTCCTTTAGCACCAGTGGACTTCAAATGTGACTATATTTAATGCTGTGTGTGTATTGTACAACAGAATTATTTACACAATCTGTGAACGGAGTGTTTTGTGCCATTCTCTAAGCACTGTAATGGGTAATACCATATTAGTTAAGTTCAGTTTAAGTTTGATTGAGTTGTTAATTTCCATGTTAGTAGAGTCTGTTTTTCTGATGTGTTCTTTGATTAATGAGACTTTTAGCCTTGCAAGACACTGATGGTTACTTAATTGCTTCCTATGTTTTTATTTTCAGAGAATATAAATCTTGTTAAACGTGGGATTATTATAACTTGACTTCCTGTATTTTCTCTACTTCCTGGCTGAAGTGCCAGCTGCAAAAAAAGCTGTCTAAAAATACAGGCTGTAGACTTTTCTGTTGATTGCAAGGGTAAAACTGGATTATTTCACTCTTGTTTTGTCAGCTCAGTTTTTCACTTCTCTCTTTCATATTTAATCTTTACATTTTCTATTCTCTGTTTTGAATTTCTTCAATTTGAAATAATCTCGTTAGGAGTTAGATCATAGACTAATAAGGCATTCTCTCATGCTTATTTCTACTTTTTAAACATTCATTTGAAGTTAAAAGATGAAGTATAGATCCCTTGGAAAATGCCCATGCATGCAGCCAGTTGTCAATCATTTATTATCCTCTGTAAGTCTCCCCAAAGACCCCTGAGGCAATCACAAAACCTTAGAGAAATTGACAGTAGGAAAGTGATTGACACAAATTTCATTTTGGTAAGCTCTTTATGCTGAATAATAAGACCTGTTTGCTTTTTGCAGGATTTATCTTCAGTTTATTTGCAGGATTGCTACAAAGCATCCTCAGTGTCCAGGAAAGCCAAAGTGGTTCTGAGAGATTCAGTTTCTGAGAAGACTGGAGAAAGATGTATTCATAATTTTTTTTAATGATGTTGTTCCACTCTTGTTTTTTAAGAGGTAAATGAATATAAATGATGTCTGATGAAAATGGTAGTCTATGCCATAGGTTAGTAGTCTGCCAGCAGATTAATTACTCATATTTGATTTTGAGGGTAGAGTACTGATAATTATTAGAATGTAATGGCCATAGTGTTCTCTTGCAGAAATGATCAGTAGCCATAATTTGGCAGTGAAATATCTAACTTATTTCTGTGACATCAAAATGTTTGAGGACTTCATTGATTAAACCCAGTGATGCTTTAAAAGACTGAGACAAATAGCTGAGGTTTCTTTCAAAAAAAAAAAAAAAAAAAGGCAAGTGCACAAGATTTTAATTAAATATTGATGTACTATTTAAACTGTTTTCTTGTCTGAATTTGAAATCAAGACATTGAAAAACATTGCACCTCCAAAATTAAATTCTGTATATTAGGACCTTAAAGTATGACAAAAATGTGTGTAGTACAACGAATAGAACAGTTTTCAGAGTTTTGCTTTCCCAGACACTGTCATTTTCTTTAACTTATAGCATTTTTTGAAAATCCATTTATTAGATTATGATTGGGCTGATACCTCTTTTTAATTCCTTTTCTTTCAGCTATTACAAATGCAATGTGAAAGAACAGTTCTTGATTTGGGCTAAAACATAGATATTACAGTGAAAATGGGATTCTGATCACATACTCTTCAGAATCTGGAGGGCCTCAAGACACTGATTTTTCTGATTTTATTAACCCCTGTGGGCTTAATAACAATTTACTGATGGAATATTAGCAGTGAATCAATATCTTCGCAGGGGAAAGTGACTGAAAGGATAAGGAATAATAATGCACACAAGTAAAACTGCCATAGAATTGTATTTCTTGCTAGTGCCTGAAGGACACCCCTTATTGATCAATTTCGGAATTTAAACTGTCTGAGATGCTTAAAATCTCAGCCAGTGTTCTACAGCTACATGAAACAAAGTTGCTAGGGGCAATTCCCATGAAGTATTTGCAATTTATCAAACACATGTAATATTCTTCCTTTTTTTTTTTTCCTAATGGAAGTAAATTCTGATTGGAATGTCATATAAAAATCTATTGGCACTGGCAAAGGTTTCTTGAGCATCTCAAAGAAGGGCAAACATCAGACTTTATATGCATTTGTTACATTTTTGCCTTCACTGAATGAAAATCAGTTTTTATATTCGATAGAGTTGTACTGCAGTTTCAGACTAACTCTTCAAACACAAATTCTTAGTCATCTGTATTAAGCATCTCCTGAACAGGTTCCTGCTTTAACCATAAATTTCATAATAATGCTCTTTTTTATTTTTTAAAATTCTGTTTAAATAATGAGGAGTAAGAAACATGAGCAGTTCCCAGCCAAGCATCCAACCAACTATTTGGCCACATTTATTAATATTTTTTGTGTATTGAGTAGTATAGTGGGTTTTTCCCCCCATGTCATACTTAAATGATGCTTCTAGCAATGCATGACTCATGACTTTGTAGAACAGTGATGATACATACTGGTAAAGTGTAAGAAATAAGAGAATCCTTCTGATCAGCCGAGTCCTTATCAGCAGGTAAAATAATCCTTTGAAATAGAGCAATGACTATTAAAATTTAAATTAAATATTAAATTAATTAAATTAAATAAATGACTATTAAAATGGGGACCAAAAATATTAAAAAGAAGGAAAAAAAGGAGGTTTTATCAAGGGAAATTTAGGAAAGTTTGAAGGTGAACCTGTGATGGAGAAACCACTGGAGAATCAGTAATTCACCCATAGTTAATGGTTTGCTTGCTATAAGTAACATTTTATAGAGGGTTAATCCTCATATTTACATGGTCTAGTGGCTATTTCTAATGGTTTAAAGCTACATTTGAATAAGGACTCGGGAGAAGAAAATTTGCCAGCTAACAGCATGTTTTTGTTGTATTAGCTGGGGATTTTGGTTAAAAGAGATCATTCAATTTTGTGATGACTTGGGCTAGTGAGTTCTGCCCAATTTATTCAGCACAGTTAAGGATGTGAAACTGTTGAATTTTTAAAATATTCTGTTATTCACCCACCAGCCAGCACAGAATTCACCACATACCATCTACCCTGTCAGAAAGAAGATAGGGAACTTTGTTAGAGAAGTTAATTCGTAATGACTTCAGTCTCTAAAGGCGATGAAGGTGTCTGAAGTGGGACAACCATCTGTTCTTCAGCTGAGGTGGTTTCTAACCTAACCAGGGATGGGTGTCCTTTTGAAAGACACTAGGATTTAGGCAGAAGACTATTATATTCTTGAGTCGTGGCCTACTGAGGGTGCAGGTAAGATATATGATCAGACATGAAAAGCTTGGAAACATTCCCAAGCTTCCAAATTTACATCCTGCTTGAATTAAAATTTGGGCAACAAGTTTTCCCCTACCAAGACCCAAGTCAAAGAACTGAGGGGTGAAGAGGTTGTATGGCCCATTTGGGGAGTTTTGACTGTGGTAAAAATAACTGTGAAAAAAAATTTAGTGACAATTTGGCTGAAATGAAGAATAGGGAAGAATCAAGGGAGACTCCTTGCTCCAGAAAAGAAGCCATTAGGAGAAAAGAAGTAAAGGAGACCTCAACTGATGGAATGTGTCAAGCATTTTAGGATGTTACAAAAGAACATGAGAGAAACTGAGAAAAGGAATGAAACATATGTTCTGCTCCTTTGAATAAATTGAAGCCGCTCCTGTGCTGCTTGTAGTACGAAGTGATTACTTTCACACTTCGGGCAAAGTTTGTTAGTTGTGTGTGCACCAAATATGTGAAAGTTGTGTTTCATTGTGTTTGCTTGCAAATATAAGGAGGGAAATGTGTTAGCACTTCAGAATTTTCACAGTCATGTTGCAGAATTCCCATTCATTTTACTGAAAATTCAGTGCAGTCCATAGAAGTGCTGCTCACTTCCTTCCCTTCCTGCTTCCATACAAGTCTTTATCTTAAACCTCTTGACAGGTTTGGAAATCTACCTGGGCAAGACAGTCACAGAAAACTCGAGTGCTTTAGTGAAAAATCACATTTTCAGATGTCAGTGGTGCCCCAGCATGCTCATCAGCATAAGTCTACATGTGATAGAGTTTTTTGCAGGAAATCTTTTTGTCTTATCTTTTTTATTTCTTTACAGGGTGGTTTCTAGGTATTTGTCATATTAAGTGCCAATTTGGTACAGGTTAAGTGTATTAGCTCAAAATTTTGTTCTGTGAAGGAGATGCTACTGTTAATCTTCAGATTTAAGTGGTATTTTCTGTTCCATTTCTGCTGGGGTATATTGTAAGTTTTGCTGTGTTTTAAGGTAGCACATAACAGACTACTATTCAAACACAACAGTAAAGTTTCGGGAACTGTGATGTAGAAATCTGCCAGAACAATCCCGTGTTCATAATGGGAAATGCAATCATTTTGTATTGGAGTTTTTCAGTGCTGTGTCTTAGAGGATTGGTAAGTTAACTTTTTGTGCTATTAAGCTGCAGATTAAGAGCCTTCCTTGCACAGTGATACTACCAACTGCTCCCTGTCATTGAGGAAAGCATCCTGAACTTTCAGGGTTTGAAGCTAAATATTTAAATACTTGTGCACCTTTTCAGAGTAGTGGTGTTTCCATAGGTAGTCAAGAGAAATGTGTTTATAAACTTGCATGTTTTTTTTTCTCTGTGTAAATCCCAGGCACTCTCTTCCTCTCTGAAAATACATGCTCTTCTTTCTCTAGATAGCAGAAATTGAGATGGTTGGATATATTAACTAAACTAATCCAAGTGATTTCAATACCATTTTCAGTTAAAAAAGCTTTTTCATCAAATTAGAGATATTAATTGCATATGACTTCTGACATTGGCTGGCAACAATCTGCAATACAAAATCTGAGGTAATTGCTATAATTTGTAGCAATAAAGTGGTTCCATGTTTGGGATGTCATCTTCAAATTTTTCTAAGTTTCATATTCTAAATAGCTTAAAAGAAGCTGAAAGAAAGATTAAAAAATAATTATAAAAACATCTATTAAGCTCTACAAAGGATTTATCTAACCTCTTGACCACTTAGTTCATTTGGTAAAACAAAATGAAAATCAAACCTGACCACTCCTACCCCAACCCATTTATGACTGAGTATATAAGTAAATGTCTTAATGAGGGCTTTGTCCTTTCATTCCAATTTCAGTGCCTCCATTTCTCATTCTATCTAAAAGAAGAATTCTTTGGATCTTATCTTCTTGTCAAAAGTTCACATAAAATATTCAGATGGGCTGGAGAGGGGTAGTGTTCCTTCTCCACTCCCAGTATGAGAAGATGTACTAGTGTCACTCAAATTTGTTTAATGGAGGTCAACTTTCCAGCAATTTTTGCCAACTGCCATTCTTCATTGCTGTAATTTTAAGCCCTCTTTGGTTCATCAGGTGACTACACTCAGTATCTGTGAGAAATGTCCAGAAAAATAATAATAGCATTCCAAGTAGAAATCAAATTTGAAATAGAGTTGATTTAGAATATCAAAATACAGATCTAGGATTGAAAATTACAGAAGGCTTGAAAACTGTTCAGCCTGTTTATTGAGAAAACTAAAAGTCCTTCATAATTTTGGAAATGTTCCTGCATAACTCATTTCATTGTATTTTGTTCAGTGCTGACTTTTCACACTCGCTAGTTTAAAAGACTTTTTTGAAACTTCAGCTTCTTGCTGGGCATAATTGAAGCTTTGGAAATTTGTATTTAATATTAGTAGGTGATATATCCAGCAGCATCGATGATAGCTAAAACGGAAGGAAAATTGTTTATCATATAAATATGGGTTTAGGAGCTTTGGTAGCTGATGCTTTTGAAAGGGGATGACTTGGAATTCTTTGTGCTCTAGAGACTGACTGTGCTTTGTTTATTTGGTTTTCCTCTTCCCCCAGAATGGATGCTTGCAAGAAGACAATGTTCCAGAACTACATCTTTGACCATTAAACAAGACATTCAATGTCAGTGCCCCTATGATCCAGAATAAAACTTTCACATACTTTCCTTTATCACTGTAAGTCAGTACTGAATATATTGATTGCAACAGGGTTACACTGCTTTTGGGCTCCGACAGTTTTCTGGCAGACAGGAATGGAATGTGAGAGAGGTTTCTTTCATAATCTTTCTCTACATGTCTCTCCTCCAGTATAGTTCTTAATATAGTTTGCCTTTTATTCTGCTTGTGTTAGACTTACATAGTTGAACTCATGCTGCAATGCAGTCATTTCTTGGCAAAAATCTGCTTATTTCTCAGTGCATCATCATTTCAAGTTTACTGGTCCTAGGAAACGATGAAATTCAAAGAAAACTGTGATTTTTAGCAGAATTCTTCTGAACTTTGTAATTTCAGTAGCAGAAAAAGTGCAAGAATGTAGAAACTGAAGAGTGATTAAGAGATGAACACAACTTCTAAAGCTTCATTGAATCTGAAGTCACAGACCCCTGCTCTGCTGGTAGAAAAGAGGGACTCTGTCACTGAGGGGTGGTTTTGATCTTCAGGTCAGGAACAGTGCTTGTTATTACTGATGAAAACTGTCTGGGCAGCTGACATGACCCAGCAGTAGGCCCTTTACTGCCTGAAGAAAAAGCTTGTGAAATCCTGCATGATGCTTGACCTGTGGGTCCTCTGTGTGTGTGTGTGTGTGTGTGTAGAGATCCCATTTCTGATGCATTAGAGATGTTGTAGGGATGCTTCTCCCTTTCTTACCATGAAATGTGAAATGGGCACACACCACCTATAGCAAATTAATATCTCTGTCTGTTGCTACAATCATCAAAAAGGTGCTCTAGCTGCACTTGAGCGCACAAAGAAACTTATGATGGAGGGAAGTTGGGTTCTGTCATATTCTCCTGTTCTGCAATGACTGGCCTGCAGCTGAATATGATGACTTGCACTGTGGTGCTAGGATTTTTCACCACACAGAGGCAAACAGAGGCTTGTTCCTCCCTCAGAGTGCCCTTACTGTGAGCTAGTGCTGCTGGTAATCAGGTCTCCACAGTAGGTGTTTGTTCATTGACTTTTATCCCAGCCCTCTGCATAGGACAGCCTGATTAGTTCAGTCAGAACAGGGACATACAAAGAAAATAATAAAACATGGCACAAAAATGGGAGAAGTATTGAGGTTATTAAAAATGGGCTTTAATTGTGCTATGTAAAGAAAAGTGCCTCTTAGTTAAAAACTGGCCGTGGAAAATAACTAGTATTATTTTTGTGATTTTTGTGCTATAGTTTGGATTATTTTAAAACTAATACTATTTTTTTGTTTGTTTGGGGTTTTTTGTTTTGGTTTGGTTTGGTTTGGTGATCAAAATAGTCTATGGATCTATGGGTGTCATCCTGTTCAGAAAAATCCTTCATGGTTTCCTTGTGGCAATTCTGATATTGTGGTAGATTGACAAAAGTGCGGACATACCATTCTTTAATTATAAAACTTCAAGACCACCTAATTCTACCAGGTTTGTAATCAGGCAATGTTGCAATCAATTTCTGTTGTTCTTGTAATGATACATGGGATTTTAATTTAAATTGGAAACTTGCCTCTCCAATCACTTGAAAGGGAAGCTGGCAGCATAGTCAATTAAATTCAGATTTCTGTAAATTATTTTTATTGCTCATCATTCATGCAATAGCACCTTGATGTACATAGGCAATATCCTGCTAAGCTTTGGAGATGCAGATTTTAAACACTGCAAGTAGCCAAGGAATTTAATGACTTAATGACAAGTTCACCCATTTTAATGGGAACTGTGTGCTAATTAATTAGTAAAGGTAGTTTGTCAGCTTTTTAAGAAACATTGATAACTAGGCTGCTTTTGTCCTTTGGGAATGTGAATAATTCACTAAGTTTAGCTTACAAATCAGTTGAATTGGGGGAAGTGGAAAGATTGATGCAGATTAACAAAATTCTTTGATTTTTCTTTTAATAAAGCAAAACCTCAGAGGTTTTTGTTCAGTTGAACAACAACAACAACAACAAAAAGCTTCATTTACTCAAAACTAAAATACTTAATTTCAGGTATTAATTTAAAAACAGGAGTGCACTAATGGGAAACAGAAGTCTAAGTTTACTGGGCTGTCGGAGAGCAGGAACTGACATTCCTGTACCCTTTGTCCAGTAACCGATGAGGTTAGAGGTAAGGTTTGTGACAAGACCCTCCCAGGGTCTGATGGCTTTTGCAAGACAGATAGGTGAAGATTAACCAGCTGAAAAGATATGGGAAAATTCTGGTATCTGAACTTCTCTACCCAGATATAGAATGGTAATTTGCAGTAGGCACAAAACAAAGTCAAGCTGTAGCTCTTCCATGAAAATAAAATTGATTCACATTTGTAACCATCACTTCTACATATATAGTTGTGTTCATATCTATAGTTTTATTATCAGAATACAGTAGACACTGGAAAAATTCCCTTTGCTTAATTTTTATGGAAAAGTTTGCTTTGAATGTTTTTCTTCTTTTGTCATATGCTTGATTCCAGCATATCCCAGAATACCACTTTCTGTCTTGGCTAAGATATTATTTTCTTTCTGAAGCTTTTTTTCTGTCATAGACTCACAGAATGGTTTGGGTTGGAAGGGACCATCAAAGGTCATCTAGTTCCAATCCCCCTGCCACGAGCAGTGTAAGAATTGATATGACTGTAGGTAAACCCAGACAGCCAAACCATGGCTAAGGTATTAAGGAAAAGTTTATTCCAAAGCCAAAAACTAAAACATACTGCAAAATCACAGCGGGCAGGAAAGATCACAGAGAGCCCATTCCCTGGGTGGTTTTATATCAACACCTTTCCCACGCGCCTGACTTCAAAGCTGTATTCTCCCCTCCACCTTACTGTCTCTTTGTCCCCAGCAGGGACCTCGGGCATGTCTGTGAGAATTTTATCTCTTCTTTAAAAAGGGGAGTTATGTTCTCAGACAGGCAGGCAGAGAAATATATATAAAGCTATTCATGGGAAAGAATTTTCTCCCACACCAGGTTTCTCCTAGCAGCAAAGTCTTCTTGAGTGAAAACTCTTTTTTTGTCCTTGAACAAATCTGCTCTCAGCCCCCTTCCTCCCTACAGGCAGGGACACCTTTCACAAGACCGAGTTGCTCAAAGGCCCATTCAAATGGGTCTCAAGTGTCTTCACCTTTGAGACTTCAATGGGTCTTCAAGTCTCCTCAACATTTTTGGTTGTGTTCATGAATCTGTAAGAACTACTACCCATAAGGATTTCATGGCATTTGTCTACTGAATACTGACTTCACTCCAACTGAAATCTGTTGAAAAGCCCCTACAATTTAGAAAGACATTACTGGAACAGTAATTGATTTTAGAGTAAAATTTGGCAAGTCTGAAAAGCCGTAACCTGAAGCCATTTGTGTTGCTAGCTGATCCTCAGATAATTCTCTTTGTTGCTTCTCTCCCTGCTAAGAAGTTTGTTTACATTACTAGTAAGATGAATTTGTTCTTCATGCAAATCACAAGCAAGCATAAATATTCAGTGCTTTAGGCTTGCTTTTACAGTAGTTTGTAATTCAGCACTGCAACCAATGAAGATATCCATGATGTAGGAAAATATAATCTGAAGTAATTATTCATGGAATCCTCTCCTACAGTATGTATGAAATATTTACAAATGGCAGTTAGCTTGTGGGTTTTCTGCTTGTTTTTAGCATAGAAGGGGAAAGCAGAGGTATAGAAAAGTCTGAAGGCTTTTCCAGCAGAGTGTGGTACCATTTTTGTTGGACACATAAAGCATATGTTGTTGAGAGTAATCTTCCTAACAAAACAATGAAAAATGATTTGAAGGTAGTACTTTTATAACAACGCATATGGAATTAACTGAAAAAGTGTTTAGACGTTTTTATCCAAGCATCCAAGATAGAGATCATGTGTGACCTGAACATGACTGGGAAAGAGCCTCCATTTATCCTGAAGCAGTCCTGCTTGCTGAGCTTGGTTTTATAAAGATTCTGCTAGTGTGGAGTAAATTAGTCAGGGAAAAAAAAACGTCAGCAAGAGAGCTCAAGATTCTGGTGATTCTGGTGGAATCATCTTGAAAACCTGCTGAATATAATTTACTGAATGCTGCAGTTGTTGTATTGCTTTTTGACTTAGAAATACAGTTGCTATTCATGCTCATTGGTTCTTTGAGACTGTTGCTGTCATTATTTTATTTTTTAAGATGCCATCTCTTGTATTACCAAGGTGAGTAAATTGATACAGCATCAAAATATAAAAAAGCAGGATATTATTTTAAGTGAGGAACAAAGCAGTAGACAAATATCCTCAGCAACACATCAGCTGCTTTTTATGAAGTCCTTTAAAAATAAAATAGTCCTAGTCACTCTTTTCAAAAAAATATAGTTGGGAATGCAATCTATAAAACAACAATAAAAAGTAAAATCAGAAAGCAACCAACAGCCACTATGAGACAGTTATTATTTCTCTGGTTCGCCTTTCTGCCTCTGTATGCAGTATTGGGGCAATGTAGCTACTTCAGACCAAGAGGGACAATGCATCTAGTTTGACAAGTAATGAAGGTTAAATTATTTAAGTACAATCTGTATGCTTTGAATCCTTTAGCGTACAAGAAAAATCAGACCTGACTACAGAAAGAAGTGGAAAATTTCAGTACATAAACTGGATTTATCTGGACTTCTATAAAGCCTTTGGCATGGTTCCCCACAATATCCTTCTCTCCAGACTGGAAAGTGATTGATTTGATGGGTGGACTGTTATCTGAATTAGGAATTGGTTAGATGGTCGTATCCAGAGGGTAGTGGTCAATGACTCAGAGTCTCAGTGGGCATGAGTGGTGTCCCTCAAGGGTCTGTTTTGGGACCACTGTTATAGCTTCATTAGTGGCTTAGATGAAGGAATTGAGTGCACCTGCAGCAAATTTGCAGATGACACCAAGCTGATTGGTGTGGTTGACACACCTGAAGGATGGAATGCCATATTTAGGGACCTGGAGAAGCTTGAGAAGTGGGCCCAGGGGAATCTCATGACATTCAACAAGATAAAGTGCAAGATTCTGCACCTGGGACAGGGCAACACCTGGTATCAATATAGGCTGGATGATGAACGGATCAAGAGCATCTGTGCTGAGAAGGACTTGGGGGTAGTGGTGGATGAAAAGCTAGACATGAGCTGGCAATGTGTGCTTGCAGCACAGTAGATCAGTCGTGTCCTGGGCTGTATCAAAAGCAGTGTGGCCAGCAGGTCAAGTGAGGTGATTCTGCCCCTCTGCTCCACTCTGGTGAGATTCCACCTGGAGCACTGCATCCAGCTCTGGGGTTCTCAGGACAGGAAGGACGTCCACCTGTTGGAGTGAGTCCAGAGTAGGGCCACCACCAAGGTGATCAGAGAGATGGAGCACCTCTCCTACAAGGAAAGGCTGAGAGAATTAGGATTGTTTGGCCTGGAAAAGAAGGCTTTGGGTGACCAAGCAGCAGGTTTCCAGTATCTGAAAGGAACTTATAGGAAAAATGTGGCAAGACTATTTACAAGAGCATGTAGTGACAGGACAAGGGAGAATGGATTCAAATTGAAAGAGAGGAGGTTTAGATTAGATATTAAGAAAAAATTCTTTACTATGAGAGTGGTGATGTAATGGAACAGGTTGCTCAGAAAAGCTGTGGATGCCCCATCCCTCAAGGTGTTGAAGGCCAGGTTGGATGGGGCTCTGAGCAACCTGGTCTTGTTGAAGATGCCCCTGACCACAGCAGAGGAATTGGAACTAGATTATCTTCAAGATGCCCTTCCAACCTGAACCATTCTATGATGACTCTATAACTTAATGAGAGATTAGTAATTTTGAAGTGAGGTTACTTCATGTTATTCCCATCTTTGAAAATGCCTCCTCATCTGAGGACAAGCTACAAGTTTTTCCAGTTTGAAGAAATTGTTGAAATCTCATAGCGCTTCCTCATCCATCTCACAGGACTGCAAGGAGCTATTATGGCTACCTGGAAGCATCATAGCAAGGGTGAGTTGGGAAACTCAAAGCTACCATGCCTGTCCAAAAATTGTATTCAGCCTGCTCTCTTGGAAATCTGTTTTAGAATTGCACAATGAATGGCAAAGTAATTGTAAGGTTCAGAAAAATGAAGATGGGAAGAGTTGACTCCATGTGGGACAATTTTGCATCAAGAGCACCTGGGTTGTAGATCTTGCCTGTCACCTCAACAAAACAAGTGCATTTAGAAAATACAATGTATTTGTGTTTAGTCTAAGTAATGAATGCTGCCCAGGAAGTTTTGGGAGATGTTGTTAAATGGTTGTGTGTGTGTGTGGTACTGCATGCAGGAAGATAGCATTGTTGAAGACCACAAATGCAGTCATGTGGAGTGGGAGCCTTTTTATGATAGCCATTCATTGCCCTATAGATTTCCCTTATCCTTATGCTTGTTTTGTAAGCTCAACAGTCTGGTAAACCTTCAATTCAGTGCTAGCCCATGCAGCAGCAAATCAGAAGTACAGTAAGGCAGGAAATCAGAGATCTATTGTATCTTCCTGCACACCAAATCAATACTTGTCTCATCAGTCACTGAACATAGAAGGATGGAGATTCTCAAGCCTCTCCACTTCACCCTCATAGCCCATACTCTTTTGAAACTCAATTACCCTTGCTGCCTTGGCCATTTAATATATGGAGAGTGGATTGCGCCAGCCTTTTATATGTTTGAAGACCATAGGGTTTTGTTGGAATTCTTAATCTTCAAATTAATCTCTCTTTTCTCATTCCACAGCTCATTCAATCTGTCCTAATAAATTTTAGATCTTCTTAGAGTTTCTGTGATCCTACTCTGTGTCTTTACGTTCTCTTTGTACTTTCTGAGAGATTGTGCCTATCTTGATACTGTGCTTGAAAGTAGGTCTCGAAATAACTTTTTAGGTAAGGACTTCCTTACCGCTGTCACATAAAAGGATTTTTTCAGGTGTCCTTCTTGTTTGTATAGCTAATGACAGGGATCTGCATCTGGGAATTTACGTATGTTCTAAGAAATTTCATTGTTTTCCTCCACCACATTCTCCAATTTTCAAGTTCATTCTCAATTCTCATTCTATCCTTTAACTGCTTAAAGCCACTCCCAGCTTCATGTTACATCATGATTATTATTATTTTCCGTGTGTGTGTGTTTATCTTTTGTATAGTTAATAAAAGTTTTAGGTAATTCTGGATCAAGATTAGACCTCAATGGAACCTTGTCTGATTCAACCTTTCATTTCTTTTTTTTGGTCATAATATAATGAAGCAGTTTTTCTACTGTTTCTTGTTACCATATTCATTATCCACCTTAGTAAAAAAAAATAAAAAGGGAAGTGGGAATGAGGCTCCCCGATAACCATTCTATTTCCTTTTCAGTTAAAATCTCCTTATCTTTATTTTCACCATTCTCCTCTAGCTAACAGAGAGTGTTTCACAGCAAAGCACACTTGTATAATCTTTAAAGGACTGGAAATGCAAACTAAGGGAAAACATTTTTTCTACTTTCAACATGCTAAATCTAGCTGTGAGGGTTGTTTTTTTTTCTATCCTATTTTTTTACAGAGTTTAAAAAATGTGTATTTTTTTGAGACTTACTGAAAGGAAGCTATTTAGCAAAAACATTTCAGTATGAAAGGATTTTCATTTGGCTAACACTTCAACTTAAGTGGGAAAGTGAATATAGTTCAGGCAAAAAGATTTCAACACCTACTCAACCCATTAACTGTTGCTAACAGATGTGTCTAAAGAGTTCTTTCTATGGGTAAATGCATAACAGCCATTGCATAATTCCCTAGACTGTGTGTGCTTAAGTTCTTTTCAATCATTGTAGTGTGCCTGTTGCCAAAAAACCTGAGATGCTTCCAAGAAAGTGACAGCAATATGATCTACCATCTGACAGTCTTTTTCTTCTTCTTCCAACACCCCCC
>JAWWEU010000001.1:86767014-86795019 GCA_035583155.1 Acropternis orthonyx | reverse complement strand
ATGACCCACAGAAGTGGGGCCTAGCTAAAACTAAAACCTTAATCTGAGTTTTTTGGGATTTATCAAACCCATCACATCAGTATTAAGCTTCTGCTCCTACTGTTCTAGAGTTTCAGGCTGGATTGAGTGACTGTAGGCTCTTCCTCTGGATTGACATGGAAACACAGAAGTGGAAGGAAACAAAGAAGGTTTTGTCCTTTCTTAAGCTTTTCTGCTGCTCCAGAGCGGAATTTTTCATTCTTAGGTAAAGATGATCAGAAGAACCCAGAACGAGAAATCCCTCTGCAAACACTGTGGTGAAACATTCTGGACTCACTTTCACTAAATTTGGAGATCTGTGATAATCAGTGATTAAAATGGTAGTATTTCTGCTCTGCCTTTGTGTGCGATTTTCTGCTGGTGGCAAGGGAGAGGCTGACATGAGTAAGTGAAGCGAAGAGTCTGTAAGACAGTCAAAACTTTCTTTAGTTTCTAGTAAAACACCAACTACTTCTCTTCTTTTTGCACCTTCACTGTCAGCACAGATGTGATAGGAGGTTATTATGATGTTTCTTGGCTATCCAGTACTTTAGAAACAGGAAGGAATGCCAACAGAAAGAGCTTGAAGTATGAACCATATAAGGAGTTAATTTAGTTTCCTCTTTGGCCTTTCTATGTTACTATTCAGTTGTTCGGTTCTTTATAGACCACTGTAGCTTTAAGGCAGAATTCTCTTTGGCAGAGAGCTGATAATGTAAAGCCTTTTGGGCTAAGCCTTCCCTACAGGTCTCCCTGTTAAAGTTCAATTAAGGCTTATGGAAGGTTTTTAGAAGAGGATGGGAAATAAAGTATGTAATGACCAAGCCTTCTAAATTTTGGGGATTTTGGTACTCTAGGTCTATATTCTGCTAGTACCTTTGAGCTTGCTGAGGTAATCTACATTGTGCTGAAAGTCTGATAGCTTTGAGAACAGAAGAAGTGCAGTGACAAAGAAGTCTAAACATGGAAGACTTATGTAATGCCTGACACCACGGACTGAGAAATTTTACAGGAAACTGTAGCTTGTTTTCCTAAAGAGAGTATTAAAGGAGCTTAAGTGTTTCCAATGTTCTGGTAAAGATAATACATTAAAACTTTTGGGTAGTTTTAGGAGTTTCCAAAATGCAGTTTATACCAAGAGATGAGATACTCCATAATATTATTCTCATAGTTTTTTGAAGACCAGTATGGACTGCAGCCCTTCCTTTTGATCTCAAAATGACTGTTCTGCACTCATGAGTTATGAATAGTCTCAAAATACATTATTTTAAATGAGCTTTTAATTATAAAGCCTCTGGAGTTACCAAAACATACCAAGTCCTTGAAATACTAATATAAAAAGATAGATATATGAAAATTCTTGGTGCTTCTTGTGTTGAACATGTGTTATGTATTTTAGCATGTTATTTCTGGTGAACTTCAACTATGCTCAATTAAATGGCAATGCTGGAACTTTTGCCAGGCACAGAATCATGAAAGTGAGAGAAGAGGATTCTGTTATAACAAGCAGTGCCACACTTTCCAAAACGCCCTCTGAATTCCTCGCTTAATTACACATTTCTCCTGCAGATTTCAGTTTTGGAAAAAGCTAAAAATGACATGTGTAGTGTAGTAATTAGTCATTCTGTCTGGGGTAAAAACTCAAGCTCTTTTCAGATATCTTTTCCCCTTTGAAGCTTGTAAACACAGTTTGGGTCTGTTTTAAAACTCTTTTGGTCTCTGAATGGTGATCTTACTGTAGTGTAGTCCATTAAACCTAGGAGAGATTATTCACTTGTTTTGGGAGGCTGGTAATGCAAACAAAAATCATGGAAATAGTGTGCATTATGAGAGAAGCATTTGAAAATTAGTTTGAAGAGAGGACACTTTTTTGTCTGTATCTTCTACAGCAAGCAGTAGAAAAATGCCTCCTCTTGTTGTAGACAATATGCAACCCATTGATGCGGAAAGCAGCAAGGGCAGAAAATTGAATATGTCATAGACTGTAACAGAGTGAAGTTCAAACAGCCTGTTTGGATATAATAGACTGCCATAAATACATCTGTGACATGGAAAGCATGCCAGCTGAAATTACAGAGGATTTTCTTAGTCTGAGGAATTTGTATTCCATAGATTGGTTTTGGTCTAATGCTTTTTATTCCAGGAGGACTTAGGTGGTGAATTAAAACTATATTTGCAGTTCCTTCACAATTTTGGTGTAGAATATTTAGCATGGATGTTCAGACAGATTTTTTTTTTTCTCTTTTTTTTTCTTTTTTTCTCTTTTTACATGTTATTCCTGCCCTTTCTGCCCCTTTTTTCTATCCTAGTTTTTAAACATTTTCCGTTCTTTATTTTTAATGTCCCCTTCCTTTTCTGATTTTTTTTTTTTTTAATACTTCAAAAAGATGAACTGGGAAAGGGTCTGGAATGTATGATAATGTGGGGATAAGCAGAACTGAGGTTAGACCTCTAAATACTGCTAAAAGACATAAATATATTAAATGGATTGCTTTTTAAAGAATAATTTCTGGATTACTGTTTTTGTAGTTAGGTAGGTATAGTTACCACCACCCCTAAAAAATGCACATACACACATATGAATTGATTTCCCTCTTATGGATGAAGATGACTTTTAACCCATGTAGATGAAATCTTCAATCAGGCTAATGAAAATCACAAGAAACTCTGGGAATGAGATTCAGTGACTTAAAAATAAGAAGCAAAACTTGTGATGTTATACATTAATTTCAGGGAGACTGCATTTGGTTTGCTAGGGTTTGAAACTATTTTGGCAGATGAAATACTGGGCAAAAGGCCTGAGGAGGTCTATCTGAGGTAGTTTGAGGAACTTTCCCACCATCAGAAAGTACTGCCTCTTGGATCACATAGGGCTCTGTGGAGGATCTCCCTCCTTGGGAAGGTTGCTACGCAACTGAAGTGCTGTCCTTTGACCCATGCTGGATAGCAGGGGTCTACATGGCTGCCCTGAGTCGTGAGGAGGCACCAAGTTACAGCTGTGGCTAATGCGACCTTTTTCATATGATGTAGTAGAACAGGCTCTTTGGTTTAGGTTGTGACAGTTTAAAGGCACTGCTGAAGTGAATGACAATTCTTTTCACTTTGACTTCCAGCCTGCCATCTGCTTAAAAAGGCTCTGTCACTAGTGATTTGGTGGGAATGATTTCTCTTTATATAACACCTGTCATTCAGAAGCATCCCAAAGTGATCTGTAGCCTAATTTACCTATTACTCAGACATTGCTTCTTTCTCTAGTAAAATGCAGTTTTGGATGAAAGGTGGCAACTCTCTGTGCTACAGCTCAAAATCTACTTGCTAGAGATGGATGGGAAATGAAAATTGTTCTTAGTGAGGTCATAGTATTATAGAATATTTTGGGTTGGAAGGGACCTTTAAAGGTTATCTAGTCTACCCCCCTTCAATGAGCAGGGACATCAACTACACCAGGTTGCTCAGAGTCCTGCCCAACCTGACCTTGGATGTTTCTAGAGATGGAGCATCTACCATCTCTCTCGGCAACCTGTTCCAGTGTTTTACCACTCTTATTTTCCAGGCAGAAATATCTGCTACTACTAAACAAAAGTTTAACTACAGTTAATATACATTTAATCTGTGCTGTACAAACTCCTATATGGGGAGAGGGCAAAGCTAATGGAAGATAAGGTTCTTTGTGCAGGTGTATCTGGGTTGTGGAATGGAAAGCCAAAGCAAAAACTCTGCTTTCTGAAAGAAACCATATCTTAGCACCAAAAGTTATATGGGTTTTTTTCATGGAGAAAGTCTCATAGTGCAGTGTCATCCAGATAACTGCTCACTTAATTTGTAATTATTTTTATCTTACAAGTTGGATAATTGGAAGATTACCGAATGACTGTTGAAGAAAAATACAATGTAAGTACTTAAATTTACAGATTTACTTTTAACAAAAGAGTGGGAATTCAGATTTCTGTTCATCACACTCTCAGATCTCAATGTCAGTGGGGAATGATGACAACAAGAACATGCTCTACACAATTGTGAAAATTTTGTAACTTCTTTATGGCCTGGGTTTGAAAGAGGAAGGGACTGCAAATTTCTTCTTGACCAGTTTCTTGTAAGGGCTTTCTGCACAGACAGAAATGTGATTTCATGTAGAATATAGGAAGATCCGTGTATGATAGTATACATTTCACCATACAGTTGCTCTAGTGATAACAAACGATAACAGAAGATGCTTCAAAGCTAGCAACTTATTTGTTGTTAGTGTATTAGTACTATTTGTTTTTTTAATTTAAATGCTTATTTTTATTTCTGTTTTGAGACAAATATCCCAAAGTTTTTATATACTGCCCTGATGGATGAAGAACCTTGATATTTCTATTTCACATGTAGTCACAGAATTGTGGGATACCTGAGGGTGTAAGGACCATCTTAAGATCACCTTAGTCCCCTGCTTGGTAAACTAGAGTAAAACAGTAAAAATGTGTTCTCTTGTGTTCAGATGGAATTTCCATAGTAATCTCATCACAAGGTGAACAAACATATTCTTTAAGCACAGTATTGCTTTGAAAAATTGAAATAATTCCTTCCTGTTCTAAGTCAAGTGACTTCAAAAGAATTTTTTCCCTTTTTTAGTGAAACCTGAATGACTTTTTTGTACAAATTGAAAAAGTCATTTTAGGGAATAAGAAAAACTTCAGGGGAAGTATTTTTGACAGGATTTCAGTTTTTCAAGAACTGAACTCAAACAAGCGTAACTTAGAACACTATAGGATAAGAATGAATTCTAGTGTTCTTGGGAAATCATTCACTCTGCAAGATGATAATAAAAGAGACTTCAATAGTGTTCAGATGGGGAGTCTTCTCTGAGAAATGAACAGGAAAAGTGATAAAATCGCAACTGTTTGGATACTGGCTGTGCTTATCATGTTGGAAGGGTGTTTGAAAGGCTGCTGAACTGTTTTGAAAAGTGCTAAGAACCAAACAGAATGTTTTTTAATATGATGTGATCTCCCAGGAATGCAGAGCTTTTGCAAAGGAATCCACTTACTTAGTTGCCTGAAAATACATTATGGATGCTGTTTGTTAAATACTGGTTTGTGTGTATTTTATTTTTTGACTCCTACTTTGGTAGGAGACATTTTGAAATATTGTATCTCCTTGGAGCATCTGTTTTTGGTGTCAATGAAGATAGTAGTGAAAATGATCTTCAATGAGACCTTGATTTGACATTGTGGCCAAGTGAAAGAGTGCACGCAATGGTGTGTGGTAGGAAATCATGTGTTATATGGGTGATGGAAAAGAGAGCGCGAGAGACAATTTCATCACAGTTCTATTTGATATCCATGTTAAAGGGAAAAACTACATCTGGCAATCATACCTGTGAATGAATGCAGAGTGTTGGAGTGATTCTACCTTTTTTCTGTGTCCTTAGACAGCACTCTTTCAAACTTAATTACTTGCAGTTAGACTGTTGTGGTTTAACCCCAGCTGGCAACTAAGCCCCACACAGCCACTCAGTCTCTCCCCTCAGTGGGATGGGAGGGTAAAAGTGAGAAAACTCATGGGTTGAGATCAAGACAGTCTAATAGGTAAAGAAAAAGCCATGCATGCCAGCAAAGCAAAATGAGGGATTCATTCAGCAATTCTCACAGGCAGGCAGTTGTTCAGCCATTTCTAGGAAACCAGGGCTCCATCACACTGAATGGTTAAACTCACTAACCGATGCACAGTCAATCCCCCGAGCACTGATTAGCAACTGTTGTTTTTTGAAACCTATTTAGATAGCTGCAGAAAATAAGTAGCCTGATTGTTTGGAGGCTTTGAGCCTTGTAGCTATTATCCCTTAATACCTTTTTATTATATATTTTTTTCTGTTCACCCTCATCAGTCCCATAACATTTGCTAGAACTCTTCAAACAAGACATTTACAAAAGGTTTCCAAACAGTTGATGTATTTATTTTTTTAGTGTTTACCTAGGTTTTGAAATTATGAAATGGAAGATAGATATACTTAAAGAAAAACACAAACCCCCTCACCATCTGGACAGAATCCGGAATTTGTCAGTTTTATCCTTCTAGAAAATTGTCTTATATTTTGCTTTTAAAACTTTTTCAAAGAGAAACTGACCTTTCTAAAGAAACCAATTACGTTTAGAAATCTCAGCCAATATTTATATGCTCTAATAGTTCCTATTGTTAAAAACCATTTTTGAAATATTGACCCTTCTGTGTCACACTGTCAACTGTAGGAACCAAAAGACTTCATACTGACTTACAGCAGCTGAAATTGCACAACATTATGCATTATGTTGATTTTCATTATCATATTTTATGTGGGTGCTTTTCCCCATCAAGAAGTCCAAATAATACCCACAATAAGACAGTTTTGTAAACAATGTGTGAAGAGCTTTGGAGTGGACGTTTTATATTTATAGGTAAATAAAAGCTCCTTCTGAATTGTTATGTAATATAAAAGCCTCCTGACTTATAAAGCAAACTGGATTATGCTTTTCTAATGTATTTTTCAGTAACGCTTAAAAACTGGTTTATTTTCCAAATGATGCAACAGAGGATATCAAGTTACGTCTTCTAGAAAATCGATTTTAGTGGCTCTGCCAAGTTCTGATGTTACAGATTCAGATCACACTTTGCTTTGAATGCAGATAGTTTTTACCTAGTCATGAAGAATGTTGTTACTCTTATGGGGACTTTTAACAGAAGTAACAGAGAAAAACAATGTAAATCCAGGAGGAGAAAAATGATCTTTCAAAACAACTATTTAGAAGAGTCCTTTGTGATCTCAGCAGTGATGGTACTTAAAGTCTTATATTATTTATTCTCCTTGTTAAAATGTATTTCATGAGACTCCAGGACAGCATGATATTTATGAGTGAACTCTGGGAAAAAAAAATAGGAAAGTTCTCAACTAAACCTGCAGCTCTAAACCAGAACATACAACACCCCTTCCCATTCTGTCTTAACCGAGGCTCTGGAATTTGTGTAGGACAGTTCTAGAGAGAAATATTTTCAGTATTCATCATGAGAGGGTTTTTAATACAAAAATTTCCAAAGACTGAGAGAAGTCAGTGGGATGCGAAAGGTTGGACTGCTGTTAGAAGCTTTAAGAGAAGGTACCCTGCTAGTTCTGTCTTCAGATTAATACTTTACTTTCCCTACTTCCTCTGCTTTCCACCCTTAGCACAAGAGATGTGACTGAAATGAAAAAGCCTCCTTTGGAAACAAAACTTGTTTAAAATGAGATGTGAATGGCACTGAAAGCATACACTGCACACCGACCATATAGAAGTTTCAGTGTTTTTAGGTTCTCAGACTGCTCCCTTTGCCATGGCATTGCCATGCCTTTAGTAATGACTAACATCTGTCACATGTTTATTCTTTTCCCTATACCCAAAGGGAAGAACTGTCTGCAGTGAAATATTTTGTTGGGTTTATTTTATTAAAATTATCCTGCATACATTTACTGTAGGTTTGTTATAGGAAACAGGGTCGAAGAAATGTTCTTTGAAACTGGAAACTCAAATTGTTATTGCCTTTAGTGCTTTGACAGATCCTCCTGTGACCTTCAGCTGTCCCCGGAGAAAGTTCATCTTTATCAAGGACAAACCTTTACCTTCAGGGCAGACAGTAGAATTGAATGTTTAATATAGGAAACACCTATTTGTATCGAATACTGTAATATTCAGTGAAACAACTCCTAATAGCACAAATACTGTAGCCAAGCAAACTGAAAAGACAGCATTGTGTTATAACTCAGATAAGGTTTGCATAAATACAACCAATATAACTAAACTCCAGATTACTCTAAAAATAAGCAGGGGAAAGATGAAAAGGGTCTTAATGTTGGAAAGGCAGGCCTAAAAACACATTCAGCAAAATAGTCCATTCAATCCTATAGAAACCAAATGTTTTTTTCTAAAGTTACATTTTTGACTGGTATTTCATGTTTAAAAGAAACATTTGTGTATTCCATTTGAAAATTTTCACTATTCAAATAATTAAGGAAGTTTATAAACACCACTTTTAAATACCTGTTTTCAAAGAGAAAGTAGATAAAAACAAATTAATCATTGTAATGAGATTAAAAGGCAAAGCTCTCAGGAAGGTTGTTTATAATGCATCCTGCAAAGAGCAGGACTTTCCTTAAAAGATTAACATATGCTGTAATTCTGGTGAGATTGAAAAATATTGCTGCTGAAAAACTAAAGGGTAGAATTGTGTAAGAGATATTATAAATTCTAACAAAGCAGCTAAGTGGACAGAAGCAGAACAACATCTTTGTTTTTCCAGGCTTCATTAAACAAGCATTAAAACCCTCTTAACACAGACTAGCAGGGAAAAAAAAAAAGGTTACTATTCAAATAAGTGAAGTCACATCCTCATAAACCATTAAGGTGATACAAGGTTTGGTACAAAATGGAGGTCATTTCATGACAACTCTTAATTTGTACAGCAATTATGGTGTTTTGGAAGGAATAGAGTAGAGAGATATTTTCCTTCTAAATGAATATGGATTAAGACCTATGCCTAGGGGAAGGAGGGAAGCTGGTGATAGAACTACAGTAATTGTGTTTCTGAGTCTCTCCCTGAAGTTTCAACAGATCCTCAATCAACAAGATATTAAAAAGCAGTGTAACCCTAAGAGTTTTATTACCTACACTCAGTCTTGGTGGTTTCTGGAAACTTCTTGGTGTATATAGTCCAGCTTTCAATAACTCTTTAATAAGCAATTAGCAGAGGAGAGGAAAGAAAAGATTCAAGAAGCTCCAAAATCCCCTCCAAGCATTTCCTTTTGCTGTTCACACTGATTGACTTCACTGCTACTATGCTGATGAAAAAAAAAAAAGAGACAAATGAGGTAAGAGAGTTTTTTCAACTCAAGTAAGTCCCCCTGCCCCGTGAACACCTCTTGCTCTAGTAAGTACTTACCCTAGACTCAACAGAAGCTTTTACACTGACTCTCTTGCACCTTGGTTGTTGGACTTGTATCTTGTTTGTCAACTGGAAACAGTTTATTTTGGTTTTAATGCTGTTTAAAGCTTACATTATTATATGTCAGTGTGATTTTTTGAATATGACTCTGTTTATGCTTTGTGACCTCAAGCTTTCAGTCATCCTCAGGCAATGAACCTGAAGGTGTGTTTGGAACATCAGACTACATTAAGTGGATGCTCCTGTGCCATTGTGAGTGAGTGCTGAGTAACACGGGGCTTGCTGAAATTGTTAATAGACCTATTAGCTAAGGGGAAAAATGATGTGGACTGAAATGGGGCAGAGCACGAGATAATACCTTAATTAAATACTTGGTGAGCATGTGGGATTAGTTCCATGAGGTTACTGGCTGCTTGATCCTTTATCTGTGTAGTAACATCACCATAATATTACTAGTTTTGCTGGGGATGGATTGGCATAGTTAGGCCTTGCAGCAGCAGAGTCCCATTTCAGCTGGATGTGGCCAGTGTTACATGCTATTTGCATATGAGGCAATCCTTTTGCAGCCAATGGAGGAAAACAGGCACTTCTAGAACATAAAGCACTTTGTAGTCTCTGGTTTTTCTGTCAATTCAGAGACTTATTCATGGTCTAATTTTTTTTAAGTAAATGTGTTCACCCCTTGTTGCTAACATCAGTGCACTACTACAGTCATATTTGAAGCTTGCCACCTATCTGGTTATGTTAATTAGTCCTTCTCCTGCCAGGAGTAAATCTGTTTAATTTCTAATTTGCCAGGTGCATTAAGAAGCACTTCAAAGAAGTTCTTTGGGATTTTTTTTTTGTTTCGTTTTTTTGGGGTTTTTTTGTTTTGGTTTGGTTTTTTGTTTGTTTGGGGTTTTTTTGTTTTTTTGGGGTTTATTTTTGCTTTCAAGTGATTCTTTTGAGTCTGTATAAATGGTAAGCTTTAAAGTTGTAGACTTTGCACATAAAACACATTTACAGAGTGCCTAATCTTTGCACCCTTCAGACTACTTAGCTATCACTGTTGTGGCGTGCACAAATAGGCTTCCTTAGACGTGATGTTTTCTGGGGTTATTAACCTCTGCCACTGAATATCTTTCAGTTGTTTCCCAGTAGATTGTTGTATAGCATCGTACATAGAAAACTGTAAAATATATTAGTTGCCATAGGAAAATAGTTGCACTTATCCTCCAAAACTTAGTTGGCTCATGTTTGGAAAGGAAAGGCCCAAAGATTATTTATGTCTGAAAATTTCAGAGATCTCATTCTTCTATTATTAACATTGGAAATTTGTAATAATACATTATAATGCATAATAGTACATTATAACATCAATTCATATAGTGTTTCCATCAATGAGGAATCTGTACATAGGATTTTTAGGAAGATGCACCCTTGTCAATGTTTTTTTTTTTTTTTTTTCCTTAATATATCATTGAAATGGGGCATCATTTTAAAGCAGAAGTGGTCAAAGCAATAAGACAACAAAGAGTGAAGAAATGGTTCTTCTGCCCCACTCCAACCACTTTCAGCGGTGGAAAGGCCTAAGAAATGTACCTCAACACTTCTTAATTTTACATTTTTAAGATGAGAAAGAAACACATGGAAACAAAATTAACTTATTTGCTGCCAAGATGGTCTGGTCTGGCCATACTATATTTCACTTTAATGGTACATTCAGTTCCAGATTAAGGAAAATCCAAGAATACCAGATTCTTAACAAAATAGTGGTCTCTCCTTTTTCCATTACATTGAATAAAAGAAGTGTCCAATTATTGAAAGAGCTGTTGGTCTTCTTTCTCCCTCTCTTGTTATGTTGTCAAGGGGAGCACAAGACCCTGCTGGGTAATTTTACCACCTACAGAGCTCTTCTTTTTACATCCCTCCTGACATACAAGAACTTTTTAACTGAACTGTCCCATAGTACTTACAACAATGATAATAATGCTTTTAAAATAGTCCCAGATTATAAATAATAGCAACCTTCATAGGTCCTGTGGCTATTTCAGTATCTACTGCACTAATCTTTTGCTTGTCCCTGCTATGCATCTTCCTGGAGTTGGGCTACCTGCCTGGCCCCTGCTCTTCAGCAGGGAGAAATAAACAGCAGAACAGATTTCTCCTCTCTCCCCTCCCCTGCTCAGTAAGGCTCCTTTATCCACACTCCAGAAAGAGCAAATGCTTGTGAAGAGAAGTTTATTGAGGATGAGGGCTCTCACTTCTCCTCAGCCTAGTGGCTTATTAGTTTTGTGGGATGTGGTGTTCTGTTTTCAATGTTAAAAAAGGTTATCACCTAGATGGTCCCATTTCAGGAGGGGACTAGACTCACTTAATGATTCCTTTCCTGTGTGACAGTGAGTGCTGCTGCTTTGTGATGTTTGAGCCTAATGTGAAGATATGGCACAGCAAGAGAAACAGGTGTCTGTCTTTTCAAAGTAAGTCATTTGGTAAAGGTACAGCCAGCAAATGTAACTCTAAATAGCACTTGTAGGTATGGCCAGATCACCAACCTCTTCATTTTGATTCCTTTCCAGGTGAATGTGTACTTGCCATGGACAGAGCTACTGGAGAAGTGCAGTACCATGTCCTGTACCAGCTGTAGATTCGGGAGAATATGGGGGCTTAGTGTTGGTCAGTGTTAAGATATAAAGATGTCAGTAATGGAGGATTGGTCATGTACCAGTGAGGTAATTTCCCGGCCAGATGAAGAAGCTAGAAAGCACTGCCCATCTGTGTTACTCTGTGGGAGCTTAGGGTCAAGTGGAAAGGCAGAAGCATCTCCCAGTTGCTAGCTGATGCACTGATTTTTGTCCTGTTATTCCCCAGTTCAGCAGTCTATTGCATCTGAAATATCAGGAGTACTGTGGAAGGTTTTGTTACCTGATGTAGAGACAGTTGCAGCAATGTTACTTCTACTACTTCCCTGCATGCTTGTGAGTTTCTTTGCTTGCTTGAACTACACATAGTCAAGTTAGATGTACTATTCAGTCAGAAGAACTGCATAGCTTCTTTATCATCTGAGTTAGGTTTGCATTGCAGATACTTGTAATGGTAAAAAAATCCCAAACTTAACGGAAAGTAACATGTGCCTACATCATGGCAGAATTCACATTGATTTAAATAATTGATAAACCATTACTTTATCATTTTGCAGTTAGTGGAAATCCAGTATGTGATTTTATTTTTACATTTTTTTTCCTGTATGTATAACCTCGTTACAAGAAATGTAAAGGGTGTGTGTGTGTGTGTCTGCGTGTGTAGGGGCAGGTAGGACTGAGAGAGACAGCTTACAAAATTATGGAAAGCCATTACTTTAGAAACAGTTTCTACCAAGCCTAGAAGATATTAAAGAGAAAAAAATTTAACTGGTTATCTTTCAAAACTACTGTAGTGGAATAAAAAATTAATGATAGATGAGTACCATTTGCACATAAAGACTTTTATAAATAGATCAGAGATGCAGGAAGGAAAGGAAGAAAACTATAATAGCTCAAGGGAAAAAACACAATGGTTTTTGCTGTTTTGCTTTGCAAGTGAAAACACAGCCTTGGCAAATTTATTTGTGAATCTTTACACACTTTGAAAAATATTTTAGCTCCAAAATTAAGCATTCAATCATTTTTGAGTGATGCAACACAATGTAAACCAAGCAGAGTGAAGCAATGAAAAACAGGGAAGATGTGCCATGAACAAGGTTCATGGCAAATAAAACTGATGTAAATTCTACTGTGATCTCTAGGGACCGATGTATAACCCATCTGGCATCTAAGGGCTTGGTTATCTCTATGTTTTGATATCCACAGCACCACAGACTCCTAGGACAAGGTTCTGCACAGAGCTCATTATGGGCTTGGAGATATTATTATTAATAATAATAATATTTAAATATTATCTGCAAAGAAGGAATTTTAAAACTGTTCTAAGTACAGTGTCTTTTAAAAGAGCTAGAGGGAAAAAATCAACTTTTTAGGACGACATGGAATAAAATACTAATTACTCATTATGTTTATACTCATGCACATATGGCTTAGAAATCAGGAAGAGGATGCATATACAAGTAGGACAAATCGCCCCCCACACTGTGCAACACAATTTTTCAAAGTGTGTTTTGCTGTCTTGTTTTTCTCAATTAAGTGCTGCCTTGCTGCACAGAGCCAGAAGCCATTTGAGAAGTATGGGTGCAACTTGGCAGGACTTGACCCAGGAGACGAGAGATTTGCAGAACTGCTTTCCTTGCAAACCTTTGTGTCACCGAGGAAGACTCAGTGAGGCTAAATGTTCTTAGCCAAAGAAATGGAAACTGTTTCATGAGAGCTAAGCTCTGGCTTTACAAACACAACATAAAAGGCAAGTGGTCTCACCATAGTTGTGGTGAGAAATAAAAAGATCCAATCTTGAAAGAGCTTTTCGTTTTCATTTTTTACTGTAGCCACACACGAGAGTCATAATGAGATCTCCTGTGCTAGATCTTTGAAATTGTTTTTAGAAGCAGGTGGTAATTTAAGGGGAATAAAGCTGCCAAACTGTACTGATTCGTTGGCAGCTGATTATTATCTGATCCAGAGTCCCCTGAAATCTCTGGGTAGCCATAAGAGCTTCTGATGCTGCTCCTCTATGCTCTTTTAGAAGTAGTGCTGTTCTGTGAACTGCACAGAAACCCAGCGTTCATGTCACGTAAAGCCACTGATGGGTCTAGAGATGAGTGAGTGACTTACAACCTGAATCTGCAAAGATTTGTGCATGCTTTTGAACCTTGAACCACAGTGAGAGTGATGCCAGTGACTGAGCTGTCTTTTTTTTTTTTTTGAAGTTGAACATTACGTCATATTAGATATTACCCAGAAAAGAGATGAATCTGTTCTTGTTTTGCAGTGTTGAATTACTCTTGAGGTCAAAGCAGGTGTGAGGAGGTGGGCTGATTTTTTCCATTCCTTTTGCTGAAAATAGGTAGTCCTACTGGGTTGCGGTGGTAGCTGAGCGTTAAATCCACATTCAGTACTTTCTCAGGAAATTTCAACTTGTCACTTTTGAATTACTTTGTGCTATTCAAAAGGAGAAGGTTTGGTTTACTTTATGTGAATTTTTGTTTGGTTATTTATTATTTTCTGGAGGCTGTTTAGTACTGCTCATGTCCACACATTTGCAAGGAAGGCACTAATGAATTGAGGAAATTGTAAAAAGCAAAAGAAAAGGGTGAAGTTGCACTGTCACATTAACAAACAGCATGGCTTTCAACAGGCACCAAGGGAGGGAGCGTTTGCTAATGTCAAGATAATTTTTAAGACAGCATGTAATTTTACAATTGACGATTCGAGGTGAAACAGTGAACACATATACGTCTGGTTCAGAAAACAAAACTACAACAACTTAGTGGGGCTTCAGAGTCTCTTGACAAAAACCACTGTGACAGGACTTGTCAGCTCTGGAAAGAAACCAATTCAAAAATGACTACTCAAGCATTTTGGCAAAGAGGGGAAACTGTTGGAAACGCATCTGTGTTCCAAAAATTTTAAAAGGCTTTCCAGTTGCCAGGAATTATAATTAAATTAAGCCACGAAGGAGTATCTTTTGCCTTTAATAACCCCATTCAGAGTTAATTGTGATTGGACTGTCTTGTTTTGTGGTATGATTCTGACTACAGCACTGAGTAAAGACAGCTGGAAAAAAGCCTGCTTTTCATCTTGACATCAGTTTTTCTGATGTTTTCCTTCCCTGTTTTTTATAGAAATGGGATGTGTCTTTCAATTTGGCTATCTCTTTAGCTAGCAGCAGCTTTTTTATAAATGTGATACAATGTCAGGCATTTCATACTGAATGTGCTTTGCATATGCCATGCCCTTGAATTTAGGCTCCTGTCCTTCCCCTAAGAAAGAGGGGAACCTGTTGTTCTGAAACACTCTTTTCAGGAAACTTGAAAGGCTTTTAATTTTGCATGGGCTCTTTCCTCCCCCCTTTCTTTTATTTCTTTTTTCATAGCCATCAATGCCATAGTGCTCCAATGAGTATTTCTAAAAATAAAATCTGCAAATTATAGGCCTTCATTTACCACAGTGTTGCAAACTGTCATTAACAAACAGTCTTTAAAAGCCACTGGCTCTGCAAGCCATGAGGTAGTTTAAGTACATAGAACCGTATTGTTCTCTTCCAGCAGTCCCAGTCACTGTATATTTTAACTTTTTTTTTTTTTTAAATACTTAACCCCCAGCATCTTCAAGCAAGAAGCTTGTCAGCAGAGAATTCATGTCCTGTCTATCATTCCAGTCATTTTCCAAAGAATATATGACTTAGAGTATGAATAACCCTCAGGACATGCTCTTATTAGAACTTTGGCAAAGTTTCAGCAAATGTGCCAGCTGAGATTTAGTGCTCTGTTTCACACACAGAGTGACATAGCAGCAGCACATTCCTCCCCTTGACTCACACTATGAAATCCAATCCTTTTTGTAAGACAACCTGGTGAGCCAAGTGCTGCAACTATGACTGGAAGAGTTTCAGAGTCACAGGAGCCACCCATAGGATTGCCATTTGAATTCAAATATGTTCCCAAAATTTAAACACCTGTGTCCATACTGTGTTTTATATATATATATATATATATATATCTCACACAGACATAGAGATCTTGTTGCTTTCGCATCCCATCTACTGTCAGCTGCCAAGGACTACCAGAGCCTTTTTAAGAGGGCACGTAGTTAAATACTGCTGACATTGATTGTACTGACCAGCAAAATTGGGTGTGACATTCAAATTCCCATCTTGAGAACTGTTATTCTCTACTTGCTACAAGTCCTGTGACTTGCATGCCTAACTCCTTTTTTCAGTACCCAATTTGTATTTTGTCTTTGTAATCTGAAACTAATTTTCTTCTTTGTCAAAATTTGCACTTCTACAGCTATAGTCATTGCTGTGGTGCCATGAACGTTACAGCTACCTCATTAGTGCTTTTGTTAGTTTGTTTTCCAAATAAATGGCTTTTTAAATGTTTATTTTCAGGAGGAACTTTGGACCTATGAGTCCTCAACAAATACACGTGTCATTATAATGATATGAACTACTTTTTGCTTTGGTAAGAGCCAGGTTTAAAACTACTTCTTCTAATGTTTTCCATAGACAATGCTCAGTAAGCTGATGAGACTTATCCTGTGTTATAGTAAATGTGGGTGTCTAACAAAAGGCAATTAATCCACTATCTGGCCAGGTTACTTCAACATTTAGTATTTTGGTGCCAAAGTCCGTTTGTAGATCAAGGTCTTATTCTTAACTGGTCAGAAACTGTAGAAAATAGAACACAAATAGGGATCAATTTGGAAAAGCAAACTAAAATTTAGTCCTTTTTTAAACTAGCTTTTGTTGAATCACAAAATTATTATGTAGTAAGTAGCTATGATTTGTTGGATTCTTATGAATCCTTATTAGTAAGAAAAGTGAGGAGTGATGAAATGTTGCAATATAACAAATATTAGGTAATCTATTTCCCTTGAGAGCTTTTCAAGTAGCCTTATTCCAAGAGGACACTGTGAAATATGCCTTTGTATTTTATCAGTGTGTTATTCTACAATTCCTAGAATATATTTCTTTGGAAGTGGCACCTAGTGATGAAAACTGGAGAGCAGAAGCATCCACTGACATTGCTTCTTGAATTGTGTCAGTATTTTACATCATAATGCGGAAAAAATGTTTGTGTTTTTTTTCTTGGAATGTCCACATTAGTAGTCAGGGGTAGAGTATTAGCTATGTAATATTTAATCAAATTTCAGAGTTTGATTTAAGAACTTTTTTTTTTAATTAGACTTACTATGAATACTATATTCTGATTGTAATGGTTTTTCTTGTTTGTGCAGAGATAGATTCATATCTACCTGCACTTACACATACACTTCCATATAGATAATAAGAATTGTACTGAAATAATAAAATTGATACAAGTAGAACAATTGTCCTGTTGTTGTTAATGAAATTATTAATTGAAATATATTAATTTCATATCATATATATACATTACATATTAAATAAAACAATACTTATGTGATTTGATTAGCTATGTGTCAGTAGGTGAACATCTAAAGCAGAGAGATAACTCCTAATTCTGTGATTTGAATAACAACATGTTAAAGTTATAATGGGTATTACAGTACAGGATGTAATTTAGTTTGAATGAGTATCTCTCAATATTTTTATTCCATTGAATCAATAAATGGAATACATCCCTTTAACATCAATGATTCTCGGCAGATTGTAGTAAAATTGACAGTATGAAATAATTAGGAAAAACTCAAAGGCTACACTGCAATAGCAAAGATGTCTTGAGCACATTTCTGATTAGACTAAAAAAAGATATCTGAATGTTGATGACTGGTTTTACATTAATTGGAGAGTGCAAACAAAGTAATTTTATTCATCTAACACATTAAAACCTACTTAGTCTTAAAAGCTAATTTTAAAATTAATGACAATAATTTCAATATTGTAGTTGGAAAAAGAAATTATAAAGTTTTACATATGTATTTGAGTATTTTAGAGTAGAAAATGCAATTTATTTAACTTCAAAAAGCATGCTCAAGGTATTTTGCAGTTAGAAAGACATCACCAAATTCACAAGTATCCTTTAAATTCTCTCTGAATTATGTATAGATATTATCCTTTCCAACTCTAAGTATTATATCACATGTATAAAGACAAACAAGAAAGAATCACCTAAAACTCAAGTGAGGAGACATTGTAGCACAATATCTGAAATACCTGAAAAATTAGTGCAACATACTTGACTTTCATTTTCTTTTATTTGCAGGATGTTTTCCTTTATGATTTTTGCATTAAATTCTTGAAGACTTGAAGTTTTAGGATTTTTCTTGAGTGAGAAAAAAGACTTGTAAGCACAGAATTGTTTTTACATTCCTGTGTTTGTGGCTGTTGAAGGACAGCTGGAGCTGCAACAGTGTAGAGAGCTAGAGCTAGACAAAAGTTGTGTAAAGAGAGAAGAGGGAGAAAACTTCAGTTCTTAGCATTTTGCTGGGCTTGAGTAAGTCCAGCACCTTCATTCCACAATCCATTTGAGGAAAGATGTAAATTCGCCATTAGCAGTTCATGGTGCAGTGCACAGCTTGTGCTAACAAGTCACAGTTGCTGTGTTGGCAGTGAACATCCCCATCACAACTCATCACACTTGTTATCACTGGAATGCTGAGGGCAGCAGAACATGTCTCTTATCCCTCTCCCCAGCTGTTTTTTAAATAAATTAAAAAACAAAATCAGCATGATGTTTCTGAGACTCCAAACCTCAGTCCTAGTCTATTTTCTGATAGTTAGAAAGGCAGCACAGGAGGACTCCTTTCAGCAGGGCATTCTGAAGCATGTAGAAATCAGTTTCTGGCTGCTTATCACAGTATGCAAAACACAATGCACCTCAGTGAAGCTTCCTGACAAGGTTAGACACCTATTGCAGAAACTAGAAATTAGCAGGCTGGACCCTGGCACTGAAATTAAGGATGAAGTTTCTCTTAATTCTCACAGTGGGATATCCATGTATGTGTGAGAAGGGTTTTTTTTGCCATCCTTGGCAAAATAGACATCCAGAATAGACATATGATCTGTGGTTTGTGTTTTTTTTGGTTTTTTTTTTCCCATGTTTAGTTTTATTTATACACTTCAACTGTTACTACTATAGCTGTAAACGCTTGGGTTTCTGCATTTGAAGCATCAGTTTGCACTTATTATGATGCATGTTGGAATTACAGAGGTAAAGATTATTTTTTACTATATTTCTGCACTGCAAAGTTTGAAAATGAAGTAGCATTTTCATAGCAGGGAGGGGAGAGTTTGGGAAAATCCTTTGTTCTTGCACATTACTGACTACTCATTATTTGCAAGACCACTGAAAAGGACATAATATTTGTATTTATTTTATTTTGTTAGATTATTATGACTTCTGTTGTCCTTCATCTTCATCTGTTCTGATCTCCCTTATGTTCTCCATTCCATTGCCTGTTTTTACCATTGATAAAGAAATTAATAGTAATTTTCAAGTTGTGTGAGTTCTTCTCTCTTACATACGTGATCTTCTAAAAGAATTATGGCAGCACTGGGTATAAAAGCAGAGATCTGACATTTCCTTACAAGAGTCACTGGATATCAGATGTGGTGTGCTAGATCTGGTGATGATTTCAAAACCTTTTCAGTCTTGCCCAAGGAAGAAAGTAGTGCAGTATCTACTCATCTTAAGAGTACACTTATGTAAATTGAGATTAAAAAGCACACCCAAAAACATCAGTGTTTACACATGTAATTGTGTGATCACTACTGCGTCAAAATTGTTAATGAATATTTTCCAGCAAATGTATATTCTTCAGTTTATTTGGAAAACTGTGTGGTCATGGTCATTGAAATATAGTAGATCTTAATTTTCATTATGATTATACTTGTACTTTTCTAGCAGGATGGCTTGTGTCAATAATTTGAGAAGGTGGGAATAGCTCACTGGTCCATGTATTCATTCATAGTAAGCTCATATGCCCATGGAGGAACATTTCACTTGGTGCCACTCTGAAATGAACTCAGTTTTTTTCCCTCCCTTCTCTATCCTGCTGCAATGCATCTTATGCTTGGACAGCAGGTGAGTCAGGCACATCTGTAGACAAGAAGCTGGGAAAGTGATCTGAAAACCTTTGAATGCAATGGGATTTCTTTTCAAGGGCTTAAAGTTCTAGAAGTGTATCTGGATGTACTCACATACATGAAAATGTTTTATTGTATTTTAATTATATGCATGTTTGCCCAATGATTTATGTATTGATGTGCAAAAATGTTCAATGATGTGAATTTCTGAAAATATAGACGTATTCCTTTCTTGCTTAGTGATGTTCATTTTCTGAACTGCCATTTTTTTTTTTTTTGCTGGAAAACTGTTTCTACAAACCGGTAAGTACCAAGGAGGAAAAAGTCATACTAGGTTGAAATAAAAACTCATGACAGCCTGTACACAGTATCTCCTCCTGTTGATGCACTGGAGAATGTAAAATTACAAGCAGTTTTCAAAGCTCATAGATTTAATTTTCTAGAACTGATAGCTCTAAAAGCATAGCTTGTGTCAGTCCACTTTTAACAAAGGCTGCTCAGTTGCAGAAATAAATTTATCAGTGACACTATGTTAGTTCTCTCAAACAGAACAATGTTGCAGTGATAATTCTTTCTCCTTTTTTTCCCTGATTAACATATGTCTGACCTTTAAAATTTCCAGTTATGAGAGGGAACTGTTCAAGGTGAATAATATTTACAATGCAAGCATCCATATGCATTTTATGGCTCACATGTCAGAAGAGAAGTATCTAGCATTCTTATTTCGGTTTTATCAGAAATCCAAATGTATTGATGTAAGTGCAAAATTCCAGTCCCACAAATGTTGTCTGTATGCTTCTAAAATTGAACATTTAAGTCTGCTGAATTACTCATGGCAGTGAAATTAACCACAGGTATGTGGTAGTGGAAGCAGGCTAAAGTCTGAGTTGCCAGGAAAAAAAAGCTGTTGGTAAAATATTTTGACTGAGTAGAGACCAAAGGGAAGTTCATTTGAGAGGCAGAGGCTGTTATTAACTTGTCAGTGTGGGAAGAGCCTCATCCACGGTGATCCATAATACAGCTTTTATGAGCTAGAGCAGATGCTGCACACTTGTGAATAAAGGAGACACACTGTGGCTACTGCTTCTGGCAGTAGTTTTATTTTTGAGATGAATGGTTGACACAAATGCTCCTCCACAAATGAAGACTTAGATCACTGGAGACTCCTTTCCAAGGTCAGGACCTTGTGCATGGCGGGAAGGACAGCTATCCTTCATGAACAAATTAATGGACATTACAGATATTTCCTGTGACTGCCATTTAAAATTTCATGCACCAACTTGGTTTCACAGGTTGTATATAAATATATAGGTCTGCATATGCTCACATTGTGCATATATGAACATCATAGATGCCCTTTTGCCTTTCCCTTTATTTTTGGGGTTTTTTTTCCCCCCTCTCTGTATAGAAGTGGTGCTTTCAAGATCAGCAAAGGGCTTTGGAAATAGTAATGGCAGTTATTGTTTCTGCCATGATATAATTTAGTCATTTTGTCCACTACAGCTGCTGAGGGATTTATGCTGGGATTTTGTTTACAAAATCTGAATACTTCATAGTCTTTAGTAAACATTGCTTCATTCAGTATTCTGTAATAAATATTTTATATCTCTTGAAATTTAATTGCAAAAGCAAGTAAACGAGCTATGTTAGTCTATGTTCATTGCAAACAAAAGAAAACAGATATGTTCTACTTCTTTCATAATTAGGCATCACTTTTTTTAAAAAGCATTTGCCCCCTTTTATGTTATTTTCATACTACGTGTGAAATGTGTGTTCAGGTTTTCACCAGTTCAACTAATATTTATAAGAGTAAAAATAACCAAGTCAGTTATACCTACAACAATCATAGTGTTATTTGTTCACATAGTGGCAGCAAAACCTGAAGGCTTCCTTGTGATGCAGCAGAGTTTTGCTGCCTTTGTGTTTGTGCTAGAACAAGAGTTTTCTGGAAGTCCTGCAATATTTAGATACTCAAGGGGTCTGGTTTTTGTACTGTTTACTTTTATCTTTCTTTACTTCCAGCCTGTAAAGTTGTTCCTTTAATGTTTTTGGTAATCAACACAAATGAAAGTGCTATAAGTATCTCAAGGAGGTCTTTTTAGCCTTGGCTTTTGTAAGACTTTAATAATTCAGATCTGTGGAGCTTTTATGTAGGTTGGTATGAGTCTGACAATCCTGCTGAGACTGAAATGTTTAGAGACCTTAAAAAGTCCCTGTTGCAGAGGGGTCTCCTATTTTTCCCCTTCCTAAACACCAGTTACGTCCATTGCTTGAAGAACAGCTGCATGCATTCCCCCCAACTTCTTTTTGTGTCAGCTACTCTGACCACCCTGGCATGTCATAAGCCTGATGGTTGGATTTTCTTTTAATTTTCTTTTTAAGCTACAAAAGTTCAGAGCATAAGACTGTCTTGCCAGGCTTCCAACACTTGCTGTGCTGTACAGCCTGGAAAAGGCAAATCTGAGACTGTGGAAGGAGTTACTCCACATTTTCCTTGTCTTCTCCCACAAACTGTTGCCGAAGGAAAGGAGATAAATTGGGTTTTTTACAGATCAAAACCAAATATTTCCCAGACTGCCTTGAGCTGGGCGTTGTATAGCACTGTACATTTCCTTGCACGTTGCTTGGTATGAATAGATTGGTGTCTGCAAGCCTTCTGCCAAGTGACTGCTAACCTTATGTTTCCTAACTGTGGGAATATTTTTGGTGCTGCAATCTGATAGCAATTTCCAAAGTCAAAATAGCATTCATTTGTATTGCCTTCTGGATGCTCTTTTTTTCTATGTTGTTCATTCTTATAGCACTTGACCAACAGCTCTAAAATAAGCACCAACTACACGTCTTGCTTGCAATATTGACCAAAGTATTAGTTTCTGTTGAGTAGGGATGTCTGCTACTTGCTCCTACTAGTAAAAAAACCCAACCACAAAACATTAGCCTGTAGTTAATTTCTGGTCCCTGCACTCTGATCAGTGTAAGTTTCTTTTTTCCCTCCCTGCCCACCCCCCTCCCCGTGGAAACTGTTCCTATTGCATGATTGAGCGGCACTGTATTTTTAGTAGTCACATGGGAGTTTTGGGGGGGGAGTTTGTTCTTTTTGCTTAACTTTATACACACATACCTTTCTTCTGAGAATGCCCTCAAAGAGTGTTTGGAATTGCAACCCCATCTCACTCTAATTATCCATGACAAAGGCATGCTGGGTTTCTCAGCATTATGCTAGTCTCTCCAGTACAATGGTAGAAGTATTTACCCTCTATGGTATGGATACTGGATCTATCCTTCCTAAAACTGGTTTTTCTACATAGGTCAGGAGTCCTATAGCAATTTCATCTTTCATGCCAGAACAACTTTTGTTGGTATTAAAATGCTCTTTTTTTATCCTGTTTCTTTAGCTTCTGATCAAGAACAAAACATTAAAAAAAAAAACAAACCACCCAAACTGTGCTGTGTTATAGAACTTCATAGTTGGTTAGGGCATGGTGTTAATAACATCAGTGTTGTGGGTTTGACTCCCATATGGGCCATTCACTTAGAAGTTGGACTCAATGATCCTTGTGGTCCCCTTCTAACTCAGAATATTCTGTGATTATTCTGTAAAGTGCCAGAAAAGAGAATTTGTCCCAAACACTTCATTAATATAAAAGTGTACTCTGGTTTTCACTTTATACAGTTCCATCAGATTTGCTATAGAAGTAATTTCATTTAAGCTTTGTTCCAACAAATGTCAGCCACACACATTTTTAGGGGCAATTTGTTCAAATCATTTAAAGTGAGAGCAACTAAGTATTTCTGTCTTAATGGTTAGTCAGACAGAAAAGTAAAGCTACTTAGCTTTCACACTTCTAAATGAATTCCATGTCAAAAATAGGTAGATTGTACACCTCTGAGGTTGTTTTTCCCTTTGGGTGAGGATAGAACAGGACAGTCTACTTCAGTCCTCTGGCATGCCTTGTATAAACCCTTTCTACACACTCTTATAAATGTAAATTTTATGATATTATTCTCTGCTTCTGCTAGAGTTCCTCCATTTGAAATATGAGAGAAGTTCCTACTGACTGTATGTTTACTAAATCTAAGTAGAAAGTAGCCGGGCACCAAGTCCCATGAAGTATATGAATAAATAAGAAAGAATAAAGAGAGGACTTTTCCTTCTTTATGTTTTAGTAATGTTCAAGTGTTACAAACAGAACTAGGCAACACACAGTTTTAATGTAATTATGATTGTAAGTGCCAACTGTTCTTTTAAACATTGCAGTCTTTTTATTTTTTTAAAGAATAGTGAAAAGAAATCTCAGGATGTTGTCAAATCTAACTGTGTTTGGAGGGAGCAGAAAATATACATACTTATTCTCAAAGACACACAAACTGATAGTAAGAGACTGCAAAGCTGTACTTGAAATGTAAATATATAGTTTCTCTCAGAAATGCTCCAATGGTGTGAAAAAATGTGTCATTAATTAAAGAGCATGAACAGTCAAAACCAAATAGAACTTCTCTTTAGAGGAAATAAAGTGGATCTGCTCTATAAACTACAATTCAGTTGAGAACATTATCAGCGCTATGGGCACTTGCTGTCCGACTTAAAGAGTTGGCTAATTTATGAAGCACATCAGTTATAGAACAAAAATATTTGGAAAAAACAGAGCACATGAATACTAGATGAGATATATAACATTAAGAACTATTAGTTACAATAATGAAACTGGAAGAAATAGATAAATGTATTTCAGTACTTATTGCCTAGAAACACTGGTGTGTAACAGCTGTATTTTACAGGAACAAAGGCACCTGATGCAAGCACTCTGTGAACCATGGGAATGATTCGGTCTAACTTTTAGACATATTTTTGGATCCTTCATACTGCAAAAAATGAAGTGCTGTTTTTTGTTTAGAAACAGCACTGACAACAAACTAGATATGTGCATATTTTCTCCTCTTTTTTCCTTACTGACAAAAGTTTGTTTTCTTACTGAATCCTTTGTCCATCTTTCCTGATAGATTTTTTAGAAGGAAGGAGGAAAGATGTCTTGTGACATTCATATTATCTTGAACTTTTCCAGCTGGTACTTGTCCATTTCACATGGAAGATGGCTGGAGGATGACCTCCTTTTTCAATTTACTTAAGGACAAAACTTTTTTTTGCTGAGATAAAATTCTGACCTCACGATATTGATAAAAGTATGACCCTAGAGGGTCTTATTTACCACTGTTAAATGTTGCAAGGGCAGACCATCTTATTAGACAAAGGTTGTTTCACTTTTCTCTAGTTAAACTGGCAGAAGGTTAAATCTCTGCAAGTGTAGAATGACCTTAAGAAACATGTCTGTACAGCAAACGCTTGACAATCAATTGGCTACTGTAGTGAGTCTGTAGGTTACCTTGAATACAGGAGAAAATGCTACCCTGAAGTTTGCTACCCTATTCCCTAAAGGATAAAATAGTAAAACAGCTGAAAAGGATCAAAATATACAACAAAGGGAAATGGGTTATTTGTAATGTGAAAATTACCACACCAATTACCATAATCTGAAAGCCAGATACAGCATACCTTAAAGGTTATTATAGTTGTTTATTAAAAAAACCCAAAAAAACAAAAAAATCCCAAAACAAACAAACAAACAAAACAGAAAAAACCCACCAAACCAATTTGAATGGCTCTTTAGCTTCAGTATTCAGAGCTTTTAAGATGTATTTTGATATTGAGGCATATTCTTATGTCTCAAAATATGCAGCATATTTGCACCTCTCCCAGAATGTACTTACAGGGAAAACAAAATGTCCTCCCCCAAAAAAACCCTCAACAAAAGCAAACAAAAAAATGATAGCAACTTCCCTGGATAATTTTAAGAGTGTGAAAACATCTGGCTCAATCTATGAACAAATTCAAAGTGGTCATTTGTATAATCCTGTGGTTTTCCTCTCTTTAATAACACTTTATGCATTCTAGCCAGTTATGAGTCTGATTCCTCCCCAAAGGTTGTAAGTGTAGATGTCAAATTCTGAAAAAGGCATCTAAACTCCCTGGATATTCAAGGGAGGAAAAAGCCCAGATACTTCTAGAGTGTAAATGGCTTAAAGAACTTGTTTTTCTTGAGGGTAGCCTGGGGTGAATAGTTGACATGTGGACAGTTGCTTTGTAAACATCTAACACTGAGCAAGAACAATCCTACCTCAGAAATTTACCTTCAGAGAGGCTTTTCTTTTCTCAGTTTTACTTCTGCTTTAATTCTACCACTCACTGTATTTTGATGGTATTCCTGTATGTTCATTTTTTGGTAACTTTTGTCAGTCTTCATTTTGTCCTTTCCAATTCACCTTCCCCCTGGCTATCTCGAGTCAGTTGACTGTTCTCAGGAAGCAGAGGTGGCCTCTTCTTCATATTCTCACCCCTTAGTTGGAAGGTACTCGCTGATTTAAATTGTTATTTCTGCAGGCACGTGGCCCACTGTCAGCCATAGGGGAAGAAGAGCAGCAAGCTAGTTGGTAAACTCAGATGGCATCATAAGTCTGGCATGGTAAATTGTGACATAATCTATGCAGCACCTTCCTATGTACACTCTATTTTGAATTCTTTAACCAACAAACTACATGCTGTTTTGATGTTTACCTGTCTTATGTAAGAAAGTATATGGCTCAGACATCAAGTCAGACACTCTGGTATAGTATTTTCAAGGGGTATTACCTCAGAGTAGAGTCTGATGCATGGAACGTCTTTCAAAGGACTACATGTACATGGATGCTTGACAATGTCTTCTTGAGACATTAATTTGTCTGGGATAATATTCTGTTCTGCTTTTGCCAGGGGTTTATCTGGAGGGGAATTTTATACCATTCCTAGTGTGTTTTCTTACCAACCATGGCTTTTTGCTGTCATCTGTGATTAACTGCTACCTTGACTGCAAATGTGCACTAAACTGCACCTACAGATATCTACCTTCATTGCTGAGAGGTGAAAAAAGTGTTGCTCATGGAGCTTTCTAGAGGGCAGCTAATGGTTTATCAGCCACTGCTGAGTCACCAAACGTAGTGTCCCAGGACAAAACTGTTTGCTGAGGGAAATTTCTAGGTTGCCATTTAAAGGCACTTCTCTCCCTTTGAGGTTTTCAAGAGTACAAGCTTTTCCACTCTGAATCTAAATCAGCCAACTGTTTAGCTTTGTCAGAGATTGACAAGACCTTCTGAGTTCTGTCTAAAAATACCCCTGCACTGCAAAAGAATTTTGATCAGGGCCTCTCCTATTTTTTGGTTTACCTTTATACCCAACAGTACTATGGATTATGCATTTTGTTACTGTTACATGAAAATTATGAGAGTACTTACTCTGTACTACAATGTCATAAATTACATCTTCCTTTCATAAAAGTTTTGGGAGTGAAGGTGATGTCTACTCTGGAGATTATTAGTTGATCTTCTAGAAGTGGATGATTGTATTCTAAGACATTTTTATTTTTTCCCCTCAAAATTGCCTAACTATGATTTGTGTGGCTTCAGCAATTCAAGATGGTTGCGTGACAGATATGATGACATGGTAGGCTTACTTCACCAGCTTTTTTCAGTTTCTTTTTGAAATGGCTAGTTGTGAACTGCATGTTCTTATGTAACATTATAAAACTATCAACACTTCACTTGCAACCCGTTAGGAGTTGTAATGGAGCCAGTTATGTATGTAGGATGTTTTGCAGATTAACAAAATGGATTGTATCTCATTAGCCTTCTCATCTATATGGTTGGATGAGGATGTCAACCACTTCTACAGTGACTTTTAAACCACGCACAGATTTTCTTGCTGTAGATATACTTCTCTAATTTGTTTTTCCAAGATTCCTAGCACTATTACTTCTGGGACTACTCTTCAATTTGCCTTAGTACAGTATCACCATTTGAGATGTTCAAATTGGCATTCACTGTGTAGGTATTGACACCAATAAAATCATTTGCATGTAAATATTTGTTATTGTTTGGTTTGAATCTTGGCAAAATGCCAACTCTCTCAGAGCTGCACAGAGTTTCAGCAAAGGATTGAGAGAAAAAAAACCCTTAAAACTGAAACTGATATGTATGTATATTCACACAAATTTACAACATATATATGTACAAATATAAAAGACAAACCAAGAATAACTTATGAAACTTCCCTCTCAACAACAAACTGGTTCCACCACTCAGAGCCCCAAAGAGAGGGAAAGAGCAACCCAAACAAAACAAAAGTATTTTACTTCCCAAAGAGCAAAGCTGCTGTGGATATCTTGGCACAGGAGCGGTGAGACCTAATCTTTCTGAGCTGCAGAGGTGAGGTGCTCTCAGCATGGCCAAAGGGAGAAGAGAGGGACACTGGGAGCTTCTCTTTGACTTATAGTCGAGCTGACGTCAGATGGCATGAAATACCTCATTGGTCACTTAAGTCAGCTGATACTTGTC
>JAWWEU010000001.1:86739158-86766914 GCA_035583155.1 Acropternis orthonyx | reverse complement strand
CACTTCTTTTAACTGAAACTCTGTCGCATTGGGAGGTGGTTGGCATTTTGCCAAGAGTCAAACCAAAACAATAACATCGAGAGAGGCAGTCGCAGTCCTGTTGACGTTCTGGTCCTCCTCTGGATCTGATGAGTGGTACCAGAAGTCCCCAAACCCCAAGATTATATATGCTTAGACCCAGTACCTCCCCCAGGGCAGGGAGTTTCACAATGGGTGATTTACTCTGTGAGTCATGGCATATTTTTGGAATCCTTGATGGCCCATTAGCAGACATGATCCCTCAGGCTTGGTGTGAAGGTGCTAATGTCTCCCCAGAGGGGAGTTATAACAGGTGAGCCATTGGTGTGAAGGCAGGAAAACTTTCCTATCTCACAGAGTTCTTACACACCCAGCTCGTAGCCTGAGGTGTCAGGTGTGCCCTGGACAGCTGCTGCCAGCAATCCATTATTAAAAGTTCATGAGAAATGACACAGAGGGTGTAGAATACACAGTGTTAGTTACACCCATACAGTGATAAACTGGTCCCAGCCACTGTAACTAGGACATCTTATTACTGTCTGCAACTATCTAGTGGGAGGGTATAGAGAAGACAGAGCCAGACTCTTCTCAAAGGTGCACAGGGATAGGACAAGAGGCAATGACTAAAAGTTGCAACATGAGAAATTTCTACTAGATATAATGAAAAAATCTTTCCATCATGAGGTTGGCCAAATATTGAAAGAGATTGTCCAGACAGGTGGTAGAATCTCAATTCTTGGAGAAACTCAAAACTCATCTGGGCAAGTCCCCAAGCAACCTGATCAAATTGGTCCTGCTTTGAGCAGGGGATTTAACCAGATGACTGATAGAACTTCCATCTAACCTAAATTGTTCTGTAATCCTGTGATCATCCTTCTCTGAGTAGACTAGATGGCTTCCTGTTCTCCCTTCCAAGCTAAATTATTTTATGATTCTACAATAATGGAAGACTCAAGGAGTGATATCCTGTAATTATTGCTTCAACCTCAAAGAATCCATAAGTGCAGATTCTACAGACAGTATCTCTAGGAATATAACACAGGTCCCCTGCCTTTGATGAAAGGATTACACCCTCCAGATACCTCACACACAGGGAGGGAAGGACAGAGCTGACTAGTGCAACAATCATCCTTGTTGACCAAGAAAGAGTTCTCTGATATTTAGGAACCTGCTTCCTTACCAAGTCACAATTGGATTGAAACTCCTTTGTACCACCTCAGCATTACTGAGAGCTCATGACTGAACTAACAAATCTAGTCACAGAGCTCAACTTCTCCAGGCAGCCTACAGCCTCCAGCCAAGCAGAGATGATAGTCATAACTGGAGATTATCCCAGTTTTCCTGAAGGGTGCCTGGAGTTCCACCACTGATGCTGCTAAGTCAAGGCTAAGAGATTCCCATGACAGTAATATAAGTACAACTTTGATAAAAGTCAAGAAGTGATAGATATCACACCTGTAGAAGCCCTACTCCTATTTACAGTCACATGCCCCACTTGTCCTTCTCTGTTCCAGTCACAAGGTCAGTTTACCCCACCTCTTTTTGCCCTGGAGGCTGGCATAGCCCATGTGTTCTCAGACTGCCCTGTGACTGGACAGAAGAGCAAGTCACGCCTTCCATTTTACCTGGAAAATAATCAGAATGAGCAATCCCTTCCAAGTACATGCAGAGAGGCTGCCATTTTGTTTCAGCCACCATCAGAGGTGAGCAAGGTTGCTGCAGCTCCATGCCCTACAGGCCTAATCAGTAGCAAAGTTAATAATGTATTCCCAGAAGGCACAGACACATGCACACACACAAATGTACATATACCCACAAATATATACATATACTCACAGCTAGTCACACAGATTAACATAGACATACACACTAAGCTCTTGCAAAAACAGACAGCACCATTGGCCTTATCCTGGTCCCATCTCTGGCTGATCAGGGCAAATCACAGAATCATGCAATCATTTTGGTTGGAAAAGACCTCTAAGATCATTGAGCCCAAATGTAAACTCATTGTTCAGGCTGACAGCCATCAAGATGAGTCAACACTGGGACCACCTTTTGGATTGAGAGGAATTGCTGCCTAGGGGTATGGGCTGCAGCAGAAGAGAATTTGGGGATTGCACAGGATTTATTATGGGATGTTTTGGGGAGAAAACAAAGGTGGGGAAAGGGAGGTGTTATTGTTTGGTTTGACTTGGCAAAATGCCAAGTCTCTCAGAGCTGCACAGAGTTTCAACAAAGGAGTGAGGCGAAAAAAACACTTTAAAACTGAAACTAATATATATATTTACACAAATTTACAACACATATATTTAAAAATATAAAAGAAAAAACAACAATAACATAATCCCAAACTTCTTTCTCAACAACATATAGTTTCACTACCCAGAACCCCAGAGAAACACACCCCAAAGAGAGGGAAAGAGCAACCCAAACAAAACAAAAGTATTTTACTTCCCAAAGACTAAAGCTGCTATGGATATTTCGGCACAGGAGCAGTGAGGTCTAACCTTTCTGAGCTGCAGAAGTGAGGTGCTCTCAGCACAGCCAAAGGGAGAAGAGAGGGACACTGGGAGCTGCTCTTTGACTTATAGTTGAGCTGATGTCAGATGGCATGAAATACCTCATTGGTCACTTAAGTCAGCTGATACTTGTCCCTAATCACATGACCCACGAAATTGGGGCCTAGCTATATTTGGCTTTGGGCCTATCTAAAACTAAAACCTTAATCTGAGGTTTTGGGGGGTTATCAAACCCATCACAATATTGGTGCTTCAGCACTTCTGCTTCAGCATCAGCTGACACAGTATAGCAGGCTAAACAATGAATATATGTTTGCACTTCATTGTATTTTCCTCATTTTCCTTTCCAGTTGTAGTAATGTGGACTTTTATCTGACAGTGTCATGAAGATATTTGCTTAATAGGTGACACTTTGGTAATTTTTTGGTAAGGTTTTGAAAGTACTGGACACTCAGTTTCTGTTCACTGGAGTACACAAGCAAAATGCTGTGGATGCTGAGGATAAGCATAATATGAATGCAAAATAGCTCAGAATGTTTGTATTTTTTTATTTTAAATAGTTGTACATGGCTATATATTGTCATAGACATATGTAGTATTTCAAAAGTTAACTGCATTTGTTAGAACTACTAGACCTTGTATTAAAATGAGTGCCACCAACTTATTCTCATTTAGTCTTACTTGTGATCCTTGCATGCTTGAATGTGAGATTATGTGAAGGACTGTGATGTTAGATTAGGCTCCTCATAGGCATGTCTTTTATCATCTCTTTCTAGAAAAGATTTAAGAAGTCAGCAGACAGTACATGTGTTTTTTAATACATGTATATTTTAATAGAGGAAATAAAATCTTAGTAGGAGTTTGAGCTTTCTTAGTGTATTGAAGTGGCACTAATTTATATTGCCAGGCTTTTCAGCTAATTGTGTTATGATAAATCACCACACCTTTAATATAATAGTAGCAATTTGGTTGTACAGTGAATGTTAAATGCAAATCACCTACTGCTAATGTTTTGAAACTGTGTCCCATCAGAAGCTTTGCTGAATTACATCTATCAACAAATTCATAATTGCTAATGAAGGTTAAATTAAGGTTTGAGTAAACAACTTCAAAAATCATTCTGCCCATACTATCAGCTCTTCATTTTGTAGCTATGTCACTACAGCTTAGGAAGTATTCTGTGAAGGTGGAAGAAATGGTTAGGTACTGGTAGAGAACTGGAATATATGTCAAAGCTAGCACAGTTTCACACCACTATTCTGTCTTCCCATTTCTGAGATACCAGTAAACCATTACTGTAAGTTTGTACTTTGCAAATTTTGTGTAAATTGCTTTGTGATCAAACTTTGGATAGTCTCTGTAAATAAGGAAAGGTTTAATGGTAAATACAGGACTTTTATAAGAAAGAATACTTACAGTGGGTTTTATGCTATGGTAATAGCCTTTCTTTAGTCTGTTCTGATTTTTTTGAACTGGTGTTTGGAAGCTGCTCTTGGCTCCCTGAGCTGCTTTTGTATTGTGATTGCTACATGTATTGTGTTTGTTGCCTTGGTTGGACACTCTCAATCAAACAGCTATGCTTGCATTTAGAGATTAAAAGAAGAGAAGGATCTTTAAATCATCCAGCTGACCACAGGTATCAGTGATCACAGAAAGAATGCTTCTTCCAGAATTCAATTTAAGAAATTAATGCAGAACCTACTCCTTCCAGCTTATATGATATACCTCACCATTTGGATTCTGAAAACAGGTTTCTTCCCTTGATTGCTAGGTTCTCAAACCAACTCACCTGTAATACTTGTGGTGTGTAAAGCCACATTTTAACCCCCAGGAGCAGAGATGGAGTTGTTTAGCAGAGTAGATGCTCATAAAATTTTTAAACATAACATTAAAAAGTGCATAAAATATTAGTGCCTAGGGTACTATAACTCTGCATCATTTTGCTGTACTTCAATCTGTATACACTTATTTTTACTGCAACTGGCTGTGAGGAAACATTCAGAGACATCTGCAGTGCTAAAAGCACAGTGATAGCCCAGGAGACTATTCCCTCAAAATACAAAATGTTTTCCCATAAATATTAATCCCTTGATAGTAAAAATTGCCAGACTATTTATAGTTCAACAGCAGCTATTTGGGGAATTTATTTTGTCTTGTAGCAGACAAAATGAAAGAAATGCACAATAATATTGTTTATCTGCATATCATAGAATGGCTTGGGTTGGAAGGGACCTTAAAGACCATCTAGTTCCAACTGACCTGCCAAGAGTAGGGGTACCTTTCACTAGACAGGTTGCTCAGACTTCTATCCAACATGGCCTTGAACATTTCCATGAATGGGGCATCTACAACTTCTCTGGGCAACCTGTTCCAGTGTCTCACCACCCTCACAGTAAAGAATTTCTTCCTACTATCTGGTCTAAATCTACTCTCAGTTTGAAGTCATTCCTCCTTGCCCTGTCACTACATGCTCTTGTCTCTCCATCCATCTTTCTCTCTCTCTTTCTTCTAGTTCCCTTCAGGTACTCAAAGGCTGCAGTTAGGTCATCCGAAGCCTTTTCTTTTCCAGGCTGAACAATCACAATTCTCTCAGCCTGTCTTCATAGGAGAGATGCTCCATCCCTCTGATCACCTTGGTGGCTCTCCTCTGGACTCCAACAGGTCGATGTCCTTGTGCTAAGGCCCCCAGAGCCTGATGCAGTGCTCCAGGTGGGGTCTCACCAGAGTGGAGCAAAGGGGCAGAATCCTCTTCCTCAACCTGCTGGCTGTGGTGCTTTTTGATGGAGCCCAGGACACAACTGGCTTTCTGGGATGCAAGCGCACATTGCCAGCTCATGTCCAGTGTCTCACTCCCAGGTGCTTCTTGTCAGGGCTGCCCTTGGTCTGTCCATCCCCAACCTATGTTGATACCAGGGGGTGCCCCGAGCCCGGTGTAGAACCCTGCACTTGACCTTAAATGTTACAAGATTCCTGTGGGCCCACTTCTTGAGCTTGTCCAGGTCCCTGTGAACGGCATCCCATCCTTCAGGTGTGTGGACTGCATGAGTTTGGTGTCATTTACAAATCTGCTGCATGTGCACTCGATCCCTTCATCTATGTCATTGATGAAGATATTATATAACACTGGTCTTAGTATGAACCTCTGAGGGACAGCACCTGTCACTGATGTCTGCCAGGACTCTGAGCCATTGACCACTACCCTCTGCATGTAACTGTCCAAGCACTTTCTTATCCATCTAACAGTCCATCCGTTGAATCCATCTGTCTCCAATTTAGAGAGAAGGATCTTGTGGGGGACTGTGTCACAGGCTTTACAGAAGTCCAGAAAGATGACATCTGTAGCCCTTCACTTGTCCACTGATGTAGTAACTCCGTCATAGGCCACTAGGTTGATCAGGCAGGATTTTCCCTTGGTATAACCATGCTGGCTATCTCGAATCACCTCCCTGCCCTCTGTGTGTCTTAGCATACCTTCTAGGAGGATCCAAGATCTTCCGAGGCACAGAAGTCAGACTGACAGGTCCACAGTTCCCGATGTCCTCCTTTCTATTGTTTGTAAGGTTGGGTACAATGTTTCCTTTTTCCCAGTCACCTGGGACTTCACCTGACTGCCATAACTTATCAAATATCTTGGATAGTGGCTTGGCACCTACATCAGCCAATTCCCTCAGGACCCTGGGATGCATCTCATCAGGTCCCTGTCATGACCCATTGGTAGGGGGCATGATGTTTGTTATAAATTCTCACCAGGCTGAACAACGGTACCAGTTCATGTGTCAAGGAACTCTTATGCTTTTACTATATATAGTTGCCTTAACTCTGGCAACTTGCCCACTATTTAGTCCCAAAAATGTTGGCTAACAAGCGCTTAAGTTTACAGTACTCTTCAATAAGCTCCCAACTCACACAACAAACTTCTCAAAAGTGCTGGCTATCAAGCTGCAACACACTGCTTCTCAAAGCTGCTGACTAAGAAGTTACAACACACTTGCACAAGCTCTTCACTCCCACAACAAACTTCAGTACAGAGTACAGAATAGGACAGCTGCACTTTGCCCAGGCAAAGCAAAGGAGGAGAGAAATAAAGGCAGAAAACAGAGAAAGAGAACAAAAATTATCGTAAGTCCTTAGATCATGCAATGGATCTGGGGTAGTAAGACAAAGAAAGCAAAAGAGGAGGAGGAAGAATAGAAGAGAGGTGAGGAGGGCCAATCCACTTCCTTTTATAGTTAATCTGGTGCACATCTCTTATGTAAACTGGACTTTTTCACACATGTTCAGCCAGTCCCTTTTGAACCCTCCAGGGAGTCAACCCAGGCACGTTGAGCACAGTTCTCAAGCTGGATCATGAATTTGGCTCAGAACAGTGCTGCCCTACCTCTGCAGGACCCTGTCTTTCAATCACAACTTTCCTGTCGCAACAGTGAGAATGTTTGAGACACAACCAGGAGCCTGGTCCTCCACAATCTTATAATGTTATGTCACTTGCATGTCCAGGTTCTTCAGGTGGTCATATATCTGATCTCTACTTACCACGGGAGCAACTTTGCTCCCCCAATCCCCATCCTGCTGTCCATCCACTCAAGAGGTGTGGGAAGAGAGGTTATCATTGAAGACGGAGACAAGAAAGTTGTTGAGCACCTCAGCTTTCTTCTCATCCATGTCACCACTTTATCAGTGTTGTTTATTGGGGAGAGGTGGGAAAGGGAGGAGTGGGCGGCATACACCTTCTCTGACCTTCCTATTCTGATTTTATATTGATTTTAATAATGCTTTAATACTTTGACATTTGGACTAACCTTTAAAAAATGTGATTTTTAACTTTTCTGAACAGCAGGTAATGGCTTTATTATTACTAATAAGAAATATGTAATTTAGTTATTTCCTTTCCTTACTATGTTATTTAAGTATTTTCATTCCCTTCACATCACAAAAAATGTAGGCAAATACTATTTTAATAGATGGAGAAATGGGGATTTACAATTTTTTTTTTTTTCACTCACTAAGGCAGTCAATATCAAACTTAGTTCTCAAACTGATAGTTTTGGCTGTCTGGTTTTTGCATATTATTGCAATCTGTTCACTGTTCTACCCAGAAACTTTTAAGAATAAAATGATTAAAATGATGTATACATTGTGGACTTGAGTTTTCTCATTTCTTTTCATTTTGTGAATAAAGACTACATTGCTACCCATCTAAATTTCTGTCCAGCTGACATAAGTCAGAACAAATTGTTAACTATTCTTGAACTTGCTAGTGTGATTTTAAGTGGCTTTGGTTTCCTCTGTGTAGGTCCAGTATATGGAAGAAGTTGAGTTGAACTATATATTTATAGTACAGATTTCTCAAATACCATCAAAACTCTTCTTGATTGTGCAGTAATGTAGTCCAAAAGTAGCAAGTAATTTAAAATGCTAGTATTTGGAAAGCCTGTGTTCTTCTCCTTCAAAGAGTCTTGCTAATTCTTACTTGTTTTCATGATTTTTAGTGTATCTCTGAAAGTTTTAAATGTCACCTGACTTTACACGAGTGGCACACTGAATAACTTCAAATAGTAATGCCCAATCTTCCCCTCCTGAACACGTTTCAGTATTTGATCTTTTGAGTAAATAACTTCTGTATGCTCATGTTTAGCTTTTTTGTTCTATGTGTATATTTAAGATCATGGAATCATACAATAATTTAGGTTGGAAAGGAACTCCAGAGATCATCTAGTCCAATCCCATGCTCAAAGTGGGTAAGTCAGATCAGGTTGCTCAGGGCCACGTCCATCAGGTCTTTAACACCTACCCAGACTGTGGTTCCATAACCTCTCTGGGCCCTTTTCCCAGTATCTGACCACCCTCAAGGTTTGGGGTTTTAGTTGTTTTTTGGGTTTTTTTTCCTCCTTTGTGTCTAATCATAATTATCCATATTTCAGTTTCATTCCTTTGCCTCTTATGCTATTGCTCTGTAGCATCAAGTTGAATTTGGTTCTGCCTTCTTATCAGGTAGTTCTAGGCAATGTAAAGGTCTGCCCTTGAGTCTTGTCTTAAGGGTGAAGAGACCCAGCTGTCTTAACCTCTCCCTTTATCTCATGTGCTCCTGTCTCTGAACATATTGAGGTCTTCTGCTGGATTTTCTCAGGTGTTCCAATACCTTTCTTGCACTGGGGAGCCCCAAACCAGGCACAGTTATTCAAATGTGACCTTGAAAGAGCTAAACAGAGGGGAAGAAACCAATCTTTACTCCTGCTAGCTGTAGTCATACACACATTTTTAATGTCTGTTTATGTAGCTAATTAGCTGTATTTATTTCTGTGAAGTGACTACAGTTTGGTGGAAGAAATGATACAGTAGGACATTTTTGGGTGCACCTTGATAAACTGACATCTGTTTCAACTATTCATCATGCCCCAACATTCCACACTAAATTAGATACAGTTAAAATAATGACATATTTGCAAGGTTGTGTCAGGAAATGAAAAATTGTTGAGAGTGTGTTTCTTTTGTGCATTGAGCAAAAAGTTTGTTTTAGGGGCTTCTTTCAACTATGTAGAATTAAGTTCCATATAGAAAAAAAATCTATAGATTGTGAATATAAAAAAAGTGATTTCTACCTGTTTTAAGAGCTTTTAAGATTAAACAGTAGCAAAGACGCACTGATAAAGCTGCTGCTGTCCCTAAGGAGCATGCCGGTGTTCCAGTTCCAGTGGCAGCTTTGGGCAATGCTGCAGTTCTACCTTATGCTAGCAGAACAGCAAAAGACCAGCTACTCACCAGAAACACAATAATGAAACTACTTTTATTTTCTGTGTGTGGGTAGTCTACTGTTAAGCACTGTTTTTTTCATGAAGTTGTTGATTATTTTGAATTTTTCAGAATAGGTTGTTACATGAGCCTGTTCTCCCTACAGATTACTCACAAGCTACTTTCTGTGACCGTTCTTGATTTGTTATTCATGCTGGGATTGCTCAGCTAAGTCATAGAGTTTTAGTTTGTTTTGTAACTGGATGACTCCTAAACACATCAAGAGCTTCTAAGTTAGCAATATGAATAATTTTGCTTGAATACTAATGGGAAGTTTTGCATAAACCTTCACAGATACTTAATGCTTTCCCTGATCTTTCCTACGTATGTGATCACTCCTGGGAAACTGATTGCTGGTTGTAAATGGCTAAGAAGCATATCTGTGCTTTCTCAAGGGCTGGATGCAGCCACAGTGTGACTTGAGTGATGACTGTGTGTATGATGGTACAGCAGCTGGTTTGTCCTCTCACCTGGAAGATATGGCATACCAGGCAGTGTCGATGGTAGGATAGTGCCATAGCTCTTGTAAAATCTCTTCTCTGTCATCCTGAAGAGTGATGAGGATGATCTTTTTGTTATTGCATTATTGCCTTACTTCTAAGGGGGATTTCTTCTTCCCATTCAGCCTTCAGATCCCTAAGGCTCCCGTCAACCTGGATACTGTGCAATTTGGGTTATAGTGTACCTAATTATTATGCTGTTCCTTTCATCATTCTATTAATTTTCCTGTACAGTTTCAGTGAACTCCCACTATTTAAAACAGAGGATTATTTTTTATTCTCTGAAAACTGAAATATCTTACGTGTGAAGAGTGTGAGTGATAATTCACATGCATCATGTGAATGCTCTCTCACATATTTGCATAGCCTACTTTCAAATATATCTGGTAAATTAAAATGCCATATAATATAGTATGTATCTATTATGATGGGTTCTTAGTTGCAATTTAGGCTTATTCTTCAGCTATAGCTGTGGAAAAAAAAAGAATGAAAAGCTGCATATAAATGTCTCTAGTGCAAATATAAATGTATCTATTTTTGAACAACATGAATCAATTTACAAATATGGGTGGGTGTATCTTGTAGAGGAAATAAAATCATTCTTCTCAGCTGTACAGTATTTAACCATAAGAGATGAAATCTTTATACTAAGTTACAATCTATAATGAGTTAAAAGATGACTTAATAAAGCTCTTTCAAGATGTTTTTCTTAAAAGTGATTTATGTAAGTTGAATTGTTGGCATATTTTAGAATGAGGGCTGATTCTGTAGTGTTAGTGAACTCTGCTTATTTAAAGTTTAGCTGCTTTTTTAATTTTTTTTTTAAAATTTATTATAGATATGTATGGTATCTTGATCAACTTAGAAGTAGAAGCATCTCCTGGTATCCAGCCATGTGGCCTAATCCGCTTCATAAACTTGTAAAGCTCACTCTTAGAAGTTGGGAAATGTTTTTCACCTCTAAGTTCTACTGCTGCTGTGGTTCAGAACCTTTTTTGGGCAGCAAGTTTGTGGACACAGAAGCATTTTCATACCAGTTGTACAATAAAATAATTTATTAAACATACATTCCAGGCTGTTGATTATGGACAATGATTAAGTCATAGAATCACAGAATAGTTTGGGTTGGAAGGGACCCTTAAAGGTCATCTAGTCCAACCCACTTGCAGTGATCAGGTGCATTTTCAACAAGACCAGGTTGCTCAGAGCCCCCTACAGCCTGATCTTTAATGTTTCCAGAGGGTGGGGTATCCACAACTTCTCTGGGCAACCTGCTCCAGTGTTTCTGTACCCTCATTGTAAAAACCGTCTTCCTTACTATCTTATCTAAATCAACCCTTGTCCTATCATAACAGGCCCTGCTTAAAAGTAATCATGGATCTGCCTAGGGCTGCAGCTTTACAGTGAGTTATCCAAACCATCTTGTAATTGGTGGAACACCTGCGAGAAGGTATTACTGCTTTTGTATATATATTGTCCTTCTTGATAGTGGGTTCAGTTCTTGCTGCTAAATTTATTTGATGCACTATGAGATTAAACCCTGTGCTCAACAACAGGACTAGATCTTGTAAATTTTATGCTTTTCAAAGCACAATATTTAAATTTTTATCTGTTCCTCAGTGGTGTTTGTTACTGTCTGACTCTCTAAACATATTATTATTTGATTTAGATTACTTAGATTTGTTGAATTTACCCATTTGATCTTTTTATGGGATTGTCCCTACCTAAGAAAAATGCAATTTCAGTTCTTTTTGGAGTGAATGTATGGGACACCCAGGTGTCTTTTATTTGAGTCAACTTTCCATCTACCATAAGATGAAGCAGGATAGCTGAAGTCTCCTTTCTCCTCTTCAGAGATGCTGCAATCTAGAACATCTGATGAGAGTGGATGAAAAGCTCTCTTGCCAGACTTGTTAAGTAAGGACAATTTCCATTTTTCAGACCTAAAGGAAAATGTTGCTGATCAACCTTCCCACATACTTTATTAATCTAAGCTGCTTGACTAGTGCCAAACCCCAATCTCAGTCAAGAACCAATAATGTTTTCTTTGGCTTCCAGGAGGTCAAGGCTGCCTCTGCATCAAATTCCTTAAGCTGTCCAGTTCAACTACATCACTGTTCTCAAGATCTTGAAGCTTAGTTATGTCTTTTCACTAATACTAAATTGAATAGCTTACATGTATAGATTCATGGCTGCTTGGTTTGATGAACTCCAGTGACTGTAGAGGTAAAACAATGTGCTTAACTTAGGCTAGGCATATAGTTCTGCATTCAAACTGCATTTGCATTTCAGTCTACTGGTATAATCAATGTCTTTGTGACTAGTACTTACATCCATTCTCATGCAGAAGTCCAGCAACCTATCCATTGAAAAGATTTTATGCATTCTTGTGTATACATTTATGTTATTTTCCATTACCTTGTGTATTAGAGACAGAAGCTGAATGTTATTTGTTCCTCCCAGCCTCCTATCCGAACACATAACACAAGAAAACCAACTTCCCTTCTTTCAGTTTGAAACCCTTATTCCTTGTGCTGTGACTACAGTTCCTGATCAGAAGTCCCTCCCCGGCTTCCTTTTAGGTTCCCTTCAGATACAGGAAGGTTGCTGAGGTCTCCACACAACCTTCTCTTTTCCAGGCTGAACAGCCCCAGCTTTCTCATCGTTTCTTTGTAGGGGACATGCTCTAGTACATAACACCAGATGAACGGAGCCACTAAGGACTTCAGTAGTAGCCAGGACTTCAGTGAGGAATAACACTCTTTTCAACAAAATAAACCCTAAACCTCTTGAAAGAAAACACCTATGTATAGTCCAAAGCCTTTAGATCCCATAAATTTAACCTTATCACAGAGAACTCATATAAAATGTTTTACAAAGTGACTACTAAATACCATCACAGAGTTTGAACATTATCTAGTGGCTATTTTGCTGATTGCACCCATGAGCAAATGGATCGGTAAGAGGAATTTTCCCTCTTTCCCATCAGACATCTATCCAGTTCCCTTTCTTGTTTCATGTGCTTCTAATCATGATGCTTTGCTGCTATTCTTGAACTATTCACATATTTCTCCCCTTAACTTCCAGATGTTGTTTCTTTCAATTCCCTGCTGCAGGAAACTTTCATTATGCCTTGCACTACCTGTCATCTTTCTTTTGACATGTCAGACTTAAACCACCCCCACCCCCCACCCCCCCATTAAATCCTGTGATGAGCAAATAGATCTTAAAACTGATTTTTTCAATGCATTACTAGGAGATAGAGCTTTCACATTATCAGATGCAGTTTATAACAGAGTCTGAAATCTATGTTGAAGGATTTTCATCATTCCCTATGAAGAAAGAACTTTTACAGTGTTCTACTCAGAGGTTTCTTCCTGGCATCAAAAATAGCATTCAAGCAGTGAATGGACTGATGAGGATACACATGAAAATGCATTCAGGTAGTAAGGCAGCAGTAATGTGAATGAGAGAGAGGATGCTCTGAACCCCTAAGGCTCCAAATAGTTATTAAAAACTCCATTTCTTTCACAGCAGACTTTCTGCAGGAGGCACAAAATATATTTTTAAGGTACAGTGAGTGTTCTTGTTTGGATCCATGGGACTAAACAAAACTTCCTTGTCAAAGTTTGTCCTTTAATTCTTCAGCTGCTCCTGGTGGGGGGATCATTCTGGTGAATCATTTTACTTCATCTCCTGTTGAGGTTTCCTTTGTTGTCCTAAGTGGATACTTTGTCTGGTTTTTGGTCACACATCACTCAAAGGAAAGGTAGCCATTAAATATCTGTAAAATTCTTAAATTTTTTCCTCTCAACCATCCAATCTCACTTTACCTTTGTTTTTCCTAAAAATCACAACACAAGATGCAAAGTCAAACCCTATAGCTAACACTCTGAACAATTTGCTTACTTTCCTTAGTCAGCCACTCTCATAGCCTCTGTAAGATGTGGCACACCCCAGCTCTCTGCAGAATCACTCTGTGGAGAATAAAGCTCGGCCACACAATTCAAGCAGATTTTTCAGTTCCAGGAGAAGGCATAGAGTTATGCCAATGCAGAATTCAGATTAAATATTTTTTTCTACCCTAAAAATAGGCAAAACACAATGATTACTGGTTATATTTCCCTTCTTTACCTGATCCTCAAGGACAGAAATTGGATTAACTCCCTGTTCCTGAAAAATCTGAAGGGAAATAAAAGGCAAAAATTGTGTGTTTGGAGAATATCTCTTCCTGTGGTCAAAACAGTGAAGAGAAATTCAACAGTGAAAAAGATTTCCCAGTTCTTGAAAGGACTAAAGTCTGAGCAGAGTCGACATTACCTAGCAAACCTTCTCCTCTCCAGTGACACAGCTCCTGAGTAGTTACCAGGTTTCACTTCCCAAGAGGTCTACAACTAAAGAGTGGCAGCTCAAACGAAGAAGTCTGAACCATATACCTTCACTTCCCCATGGACTTGTATGTTAAAATAACATTTTATTAGTGGTGTCATAACATTTGGAAGACACCTTCTACCCATGCCGAGGAAGAGCTGTACTCTGCACTAGCCCCTTCTCCCACCAAGTCATGGTGGAGACTTACAGAAGTTTAACATAGCTGACATTCTGACATGCACTTGGATTTCTTTCTAAGAAAACTGGAAGCTGTGAAGGTATGATGTGCAACCAGATCTCATCTTCCTGTGCAATGATAATATGGCCAGTGTGGACTGCTAGGGACCAGATGGGGGAGGGCACTGTAACAACCTCTCATGCACTCACATTAGTTGAGGTTTGCCCACTTATTTTTGATTTCATGCTGCATTTAGCAAAGTATCCGTCAGAGTATAAGGCAGAGATTGCTCAGGAGCCTCATGAACACATGCTCTGCCATGATATTTAGGCAGTTCTTTAGTACTTAGTTGGCTAGCGAATACCCTCATTGGCCAGCACAGAAGAGCTCTGAAGAACTGAGAATTCTTGAGCTCTGAAGAATTGCATTAATATTCCAGTAGTATTTGGCATCATCCTGGAATTAACTCACCCTGGTTATTATTTCATCTTGTATGGAATAATTCACTCTGAGTTAATTTGTGTGATCAGCCCAGGCTCAATTAAAAAAAAAAAAGCTCTCTTCCATTTTGATATCCCAGATTGGCACAGGGACTAGGGATCCATAAACATTCTGAGTCAGACCAGGAACTGCTTTTAGCCTCTACCAAGTATACCTTTTTATGTCTTCATCAGGAACATTGCAGTAATCTCTCTGCCAAGAACAAACTTGTTATCTTTTTGCCAGCAGCAAAGGAGATCTACCCATTGCCAACTAAAAGCCATTTTCCCAGATGGTTAAGAACTCTCTCATAACAAATACTGATAACACAGCATATGGGTGATATCCATGGATAACTCCAGACTTAGTCCTGTTGTCATACTAAAATGCCTAGCCAAGACTGCATAACTTCTTCGCTCAAGGCTTCTTTTGGGTGCCCAGAAATGGTGTTATTTCAAGAGCAGCTGAAATTTCTCTGCAGGTAGCTGTTCCTTTTCTCCTCTATTTCATTGTTACCCTCCTGCTGCAGTGGACAAATGCTGCAAGATCTTGTCCTGATCTGCTGTTGGGCTTCCATGCTGAAGAGGCGTTCATACTTTCCCCCAAACAATCTCTCACTCAGAGTCATCAGGAATACTGTACATTGCATTTCTGCTGGTTAATAAAAATAATTTTCAAACTTCTGCATCACTGTGGGCTAAAAAAGATGTTTCAATAGGACTGCATGCAAAGCACTGACAGAATTTGAATGTTACACTCCTGAGCCTGCAGGTTTTGTTCATTCTGGGAGGCTTCTGATGTTTATGTTGCAAAATGTTGTGGGGCAAAAATGCATATCCTGCAAAATGCAATTCCCAAGAGAATGGGACTGGGGTACTCATTCACCACTATGAAAACAATGATTTGGCCTGAAGTCTGATCATTTGGGCAAGTTTGTTTCAGAACATCTAATATGTCAGTCTTCTAACCACACATTGTGTTGGGACTACCTGAGCCTAAGACTTGTATGTCAATGGCTTTGGATTCTTTTTTAAATCATGTTTTTCTTTCTCTGACCTCTGAAAGGTGATACAAAGTAGGTAGAAGAAAGTGTGTGTGTGAATTTGTACATGTATGGGTGCACATTTGTACATGTGTGTGGGCACAAATAGGCGTTTTAAATTTCTTTATATATAAAGAAAGCATAAAAGGAAACACAAGGATTTACATATTAGAATATTAAAAGCTTTCTCCCAGTAAACTGACTGATTTAGGAATAATGCTGTTGGTTTAGATAACTGTGTGTATAATAAACTTGATTCATTTCCTATTTCAACAGCACATGAAGTGTACTACTGTCCCGTAAAAAGAGATTTTCTCAATTTTTTGTCTAAATTTTGTCCAAAAAAAATCTTGTAAAAAAAATTGTTGACAAGAACCTACCATAATCCGAGTGTGTGGGCCATTATTATGTATACATTGAGAAGATTCCACTTGCTGGATTTCAGTCTTGCCTGGTTTATGACCATAATGCTTTTGCAAATTAGCCACTTGAATCAAATTGAATTGAGTTGTTTTCGGGTATGGTCCCACTGTCCACCTCAAGTTTTTGTAGTAGACCTGGCTTCATGCACAGAGGGATTTGAGGGAGATAAAGAATCATTTTTCCCTAGTTTGCTATCATACAGATCCTCCTCTGTATTTCTATGGGCAGGGGAATCAAGAGTCTGTATAACATCATTTCAGCTTCAGAGTTTTCTGGGTTCCTTGAATATTTCTCCTGCAATTTTGCCAGCTTTGTCAGAGACCAAGGAATAGTGTGCACACTAGTGCAGATCTCATAGTTACCCAAATAACCCCGTCCTAAGCCTCAGGGTCTGTATAATGTACCGAGTTGTGGAGCTGTGTGTCCAAAACAGGAGATTGTTTCTCCAGCAACAGTTTCTCTGCACTCAGCTGCTGCAAGCAGAGTTTTAAGGTGATCCATCTCAGTTTTAAGGAGGTTATTCCCAATTTTAAGATGATTGTTTTCAACCGTGAATTTATGAACTTGGATTCCAAAATTTTCTCCTCTCAAAGGCTAACAAGGACTTGAACACCTCATTTTCTAATTCCAAAGCAAAATATTGTACACCAGAAATCCATTCAGAATCAGCTGAAAAGTACCACCAAGTTCCCTCCTCTGCAAGGATTTTAACAGAGCCTGGCTGTGGTGTCTCCACTCTGCTCCACCCTCCATTTGGATTGTACTGTGTGTGGGAAGTCAGGCATGCTGACCGCATTTAACTGTGTCATCCGGGGAGTAGCAACCGCATTTCTCCCTATAATTTCCACACTGTTACCTGCTTTTCATTAATTTTATCCCCAGTCTTTTTCCCACAACTGCTGTCACAGATTTCCTTTGGTAGAACATGTTAACAGTATTCTAGAGTAAGCAAAATAGTGCCAGTCCCAAAAACTCTTTCCAGATTCACTGTGAAATGCTGAAATTCAGCTACTTAGAAATCATTATCAGTTTCTGAAGTTCTTGTGGTATGCTAAACCTTGGCATATTCCTTTTTCTTTCCCTTCATCATCATCTCTGCAGGAAAAGAAGTACCACTCATTATGTTTTGCTGCTGTTCATCTTTATCGATAGACAAAAACACATAGACAAAAATGCATAAAAATAAACAAAACTCAAAGCACTACAAATATGTCTATGTGTACAGGAATAGAACCAAATAGGCTAAGAATTTTAAAACTGCAGCAGCTTAAAATGAAGCCAATATCTCAGAAGAATTTAGAAAGCTGGCAACATAGAGAGCCTGGACAACCCAGTGGCTTCATCAAGCTGTTCTGAGTCAGTGCAAGGTTTTAGTATTGATACTACTAAAAATAAATAAAGAATGCAAAACATGACTGTGAATCACTGTTTTGAGTGAAGCGATCTAGATTTAGCAAGTCTAGCTAGCATGCCTGTAAACCCAGCTGATTTGGTAACAGCTGCTGGGATAACACTGTCTGTATTGTCATTTGACAAATCATATTAACATAAAGTATACTAATTTTTGCATTTCTGGAGGTTTTTTTATCTGCTGGGTTAACAGTTATTGTTTTGTTTAACCTTTCAAGTTACATGTTTCACCATCCAGATGTAGCTTACCTTGGAATTGTTATCTGATTTTTCATCTTGTGTTTCCCTAGCTGTTAGACTTTTTTCTAGGAGTCTGAAATCAGTTAAAACCAAGCTGGGATAGCAAAGTGCCAATGGGCTGAATGAAATGCATGCTTTCATTTCTTTTTAATATACCTAGTCTTCATTCAAACTAAAAAATAACCCCACACTACAAAGTTGCCGTTACCACTTTTAATGATGCAGATGCTCATCACTCAGGGCATTCACTTATTGAGAGAAACCTTGAAGAGCAAAATGTGAAAAGCCCTGGAAAGAAAATCTAATGAAATAAAGAAAAAGAACTCATCTAACATTGTGTCAGAATAGGAAATGTCAGGTTTAAATTCAAAGATAAGGAAAAGAACAAACCTTACAGGTAACAGAGAGAGGGGAAAAAAAAAAAAAAAGACAAATTTAAACTTAGGAGAAAACAAAGCATAATGAGCATACACCTAGAAAGCTCAACAAACTCTGGACAGAATAAGAATAATCCCCTGGTAGGCTCAAGATGTTGATAATTACCGCTTTCATCAAATGATGGGCTTGTTACTTGGGGTATGCTGTAACAAAAGCTGCCAGCCACCATAATAGGTGAGTAACTGGGATTGAAAATTCTTGAAACTCTGATGCTTATCTACATGTAAAGTTAGTGAGGAAGATGTGGCTGTGTGTCTGAAGGAGTGTCTCTGAATATGGAATGAATGAGATCTTGCACTTGCCAGGGCTACTAATAGCTGCTGGAGCGAACCTTTCTCTGGGGCCACATTCTGACTTACTCAGCTGTATGGCTATGGCTGTTTGAAATGGCTGATGTGCCAGTATAAGTGAACACAGACGTGCGTAAATTGCTGCGATTGCCTTCTGCTGTAGCAACTGATGCTGTATTTACTGCTGTGTCAGCAATATCATGGTATTGCTGACAGTAAATTTACAGTAATCCAAATCCCTGATGAGAAATCTGGTATGGCTATTTGGAAATTGGGAGAAAAAGAAATCAGGGTATCAAGTCTTTGTGAGCTGCAAATATCCAGATCTCTAATTTTCCCCTCAAAATTAGGAATAATTCCAAGTGAGTTCTGTATGCTGCAGTGCACTTCATTTTGCTTTGCATTCTTTTTCTAATGCAGTGGCAATATTTTTATCAATCCCAATGATAAAAATAAAGTAATGGTTACTGCTGCAAGATGTGCCTGTTTTTCAGGACAAATGGCAGAGGCAACACACTGCCCGCTTTGTGTGTGTTGATGGAAAGCCATGACTTCTGCTCTTCAGTTTGTATCTGAGGAAATCAAGTGGAGTCAGGCTTTAGAAACAAAGCTCACTGAACAATTAACTATCCTCGTGCTTAATTCCAACATTTGCAGTTGGACTTGTTTTATTCTTCACCTACAGAAGTAACTACCTAAATTGCTTGTTATATGTTTTCATCTTCTTTAGTAATTTTCCTTTCAATAGCAATATTTGGGTGCAGGTCTGACATGTCTGTTAATCAGACCTGAAAGGTTTAAAAATCTATTTCAGAGAGGTCTCCTCTGACTACTGAATAGCATTTCAGCCTGTTCCTCTGACCTACTATACACAGCTAAATCTGCTAACAGGAGGGATTGTTTGGCTTACACACACTAAACTGTCTTCCCACACACTACAGGAGTATACTGGAGAGTGTTCTGTTATTTGCCTAAAACACAAAGCTGTGCATAGGTATCTTTTTAAAACTCTTGTTCAGATAAGAGAGCAGTCTGGAAGCTGGCTAGATGTTTTGCTTATCTTCTTCTTTGGTGTATTTAATGAAAACAAATCTATTTTCTTAGCAATTGCTAAGTGTTTGCTATTCCCTTTATTAGAAGTTTCTTACCATATCTGATTGAGGGGACAGCAAAGTGGAGGGAGAATTTTGTGTTTTGTTTTGTGTTTTTCATCTGTTTGTTTGTTTTGAGCATTTCTGTTTGGTTTATATTACTTTTTTTTCCTCATTAGTATAAAGCTGGAAGCCTCAAATCACCCTGTGTTATACCACAGTCCTTGGCAGCTGCAGTCCAGCAGTAGAGCTCCTCTCCTGTGTGACACTGAATACCCTCACAGCTTGCCATCTGCCATAATCCTAAACTCTGAGCTGTGTAGCCAGGCAGCTGACATGGTGTGTGTGAAGAGGTAGCTCAGGCTGAGGGGGAGCTGCCTAAATTGATGAAGGAAGAAATACGAAGGAAAAAGGTTAAAAGAATCAAGAACTGACCTTTGCCCAGAGGTCACTCTAGTATTGGGGTGAGAGATATGAAATCTTTCCATTAGGCATTCATAGTTAAGTCAGTGCTATGTTGCTCCATTTCAATTTGGAGAACATGAGAGTGCCCAAGGTAAGTCACAGAATTAGCCTTTGGGCACTGACCTGGAACAGGAGAGTTGGGCTCTGTTCGCAGTCTTCCTAATCTTTTTAATTCGCTGACGTTTTTCAACATGCTGTTGCTGTTTGTTCGTAGAAAGCAGCCAGATCTCAAAATTCCAGCCAGACTGTCTTTTAATAAATTGCAGCTGCATTTCTGTCATTGAACTATTCCACCCACAGTCTTCTCTCTACCTTGTAATATCCTTAAAATTGATCCAAATTCTTGGCTTTGCTTCCCAAATTCTCTGCTGAATTTGTGCCCTGCCTGTCACTAGCTTTAGATGATAAAAAAATACTTTTTCATAGATTCAGCTACTCAACGCATATTTACAAAAGGCAAAGGTGATCTTTTTCCTGACTTACTTCTATTGATAAACACAAGAAAACTTTGAAAGCTAACAGCAGTCTGTTCTTTATTAGCATTACCTTCACATACAAGTCCATAGAGGATTACTTGTGACCCTGGGACCTTGCTGCTTGGAAAACGTCCCATCTTGGATTTTGGAGGGAGCCCATGTGTTTTCACATCCACATGTCCTACAGGAGAGAGACTAACAATGCTGAGAATATTTCCCTGCAACTTGATTGATGGAGACATCAGTGATCAACTAAGCTCAACAGAGGTTGCTCCCAAGGGACAAGACCAGAGCTCACGTTAGGAATCAGGTGTTCTTAACTGTGCTCCCATGCATGATATATTTGTATGATTCAGATTTAAATATAAAGGATTTGAAAATTGACTTAAAGCTCAAGAAATGCATCGTATGTTCGCACATACATTCAACTCATTTAGAGGAAGATGTAGTTGTCTTAGGCAAATGTCTGAAGTTCCGGCAACCATGTATTCTGAAGTGTTTCTAAATATTTTATTCCAGAACTGTCTTGGTTTCATTTTGCTTATGGGCAGTGGATTCAAGAGAAATCTGCATGTACTCTGTACCAGCAGATGTGAGCTGGTTTTGCATCAGAAACTCTGCAGGCACATAGCTTGTTTTGCTATGTTTTGATTAATAATCTCAGTATTGAGTTCAGATAGACTGTGCTGTCATTTCCTGAGAAGTCTGTGTAGACATGCTGAAAACATGAAAACTACAATGGGACTTGTACATTGTTTTGGATCTTTGCAGTGAGGAGTTAATTCTACTTTTATTCAAAGTATAAATCTTCAAGAGAGAGGAAAGAAAGGAGGGACATCATAGTATACAAATGTCCTAATGATGAGAGTACTTCATGTGTTGAGTTTTTAATCTAATTCTCCCATATTCTGCTGTGGTACACTTATAGGTCAATATATACACATATTGTGCCTTTCCTTATCCTTTACACTGGATGTTAGGCAGACTCTGAAGCTGTTCATGGGTCTGCAGTTTTAGAAATAGGGAGGGAAGATGACTCTTGTAATCGGAGTTCAAATGTTAATTTTGATTCATATTTTTTGGGGTCCTCCTTCTTAAGTCTGTGTTAACTTAGGATTCAGGATGATTCTTGAACCCAGACTCCATATCCTGATCATCTGTCTTGTCTCTGTCTTGGCTTTTGCACTTCTACTCAATCTGAATTAAGTCTGTTGGCAGCCACCTCTCTCAGATAGGCAAGGAGACTGCTTCCAATTTTGCTGATGCTCTGAAAGCATTTGAGATGCAACTGGTGTCCTTGGAGGGAGAGAGGAAGAAGTAGGGTAAGCTATACTATAATAAATAAATATCCCTTCTTCCCCCACTCAGCAGTCCATTACTGAGGAGGTTAAACTCGTCTCTTTAACATTTCATCTCATAACTCAATTATACTCTTATTCTGTTGTTTAGAGGCCTTCAGAAAGCCCTCTGGTGTTTTGTGATCCATAATAATTACAAAGGTGGGGGATAAAGAAAAAGGCCAAAAGGTTCAATAGGCCAAACTACTTTGCAGCATTTCTTTCACAGGCTGTAGTTTTTATTTACCAAATGTTAGTATGTCAAACTCCTGCTGGTGTGAAAGATCAAAAAGTGCGGGTCACAACTTGCAGGGGAATTAATATTTTTTGGTCCAGAGAGCCTTGTAAGAGAGCAACACATTAACAGGGAAAACAAGACAGGAAATTTGCCACTTTATAGAAAAGAGAAGCAAAACAGCTGCTCACCAGAAGGGAAAGGAGCAAGAGGCTACAACATACTAAAAATCATATTTTTTATTCTCATTTAAAGGTGAGAAAAACATCAAAAGAGCAACTGACTAGAAAGACATCCACAATCATCCCCAGTAAGCTTACCAGAGCACTTGAAAAGGAGACATTTTAAAAATCCTTCTCTGTCATCTCTTTCTTATTAACTAAACAAATGAACCAGAATTATCTTCAGCCACTTTCATTATTTTGTTGTGACTTCCTTAAGAGTTTTAATGCAGGAGAGTGAAACAAATAATAGATTTTATGTAAATACTGGTTGTTAACGATGCTATCAAGAGACTAGAAAGCAGAAAATGGGAGGAGTTGATAAACAGGAGAGGTTAATTGAAAGTGCTGTGCAAGGCTGTTGTCACACATGGCTCCTGGGTGAGGAGATTGTTGTGTTCCCGTAGTTTATCCAGGCAATGAATATATCTGATTATTTTATTAAAGTCTAGTATATTGCCATCAGATGTGACCAATAATGCACCTAGGAGATGATGAGGAAATTTACCAAAGATTTCTATCAACTGAGATCAATTAAATTCATGGCCAAAGAAAACATACATGCAGACCTAAACAGTACCCTTTGTGCCAACTACGTGATGTCAAGACTTTCTTCCCTGTCAGGTGCAGGAGGTCTGTGCTGTACCTTGTCCTGCTCTTCTTCCATAGGAGCTCCTTCAAGCCCTCCCCTACTACCAAATTTTATCATTTTCTGCATATTATTTTTTTACTTCACACAAATGTGGCTCATTAATTGTGCTGATATTCTCTGAGGCCACAAACATAAATAAGCCTGGAGCAGAAGAGCATCTCAATAGAGCATGGGACACTGGGAAAACATACCAAGGCACATAGACTGTCTCTAAACACAGCAATGAAACTATGGAGTTAGAGAATATTTCAGAGATTAATGCTGTATGAAAGCTTAAGTAATACTTGGAAGCTGGTATGTGTTGTACTTCATTGGCAATAGATGCACAAATTGACCCAGAACTACCTAATTTCATACTATGAAATGGGACTTTTCTATCTACCAAAAGTAAGGCTGCCATAAACACTGATATGGAGGTCAAAATGTAATACATGAGGAAGCTGAAAGAGATTGAAAGGATTCTGTTCCTAGACAGATATTTCTATATTGATACAGAAAGACTGATTGAAACCTAACTTCTGCAGAGCACATGGATTATCTGGAATTTAAAATGGAAATAATTTTTTCTGGTTTATAAAATTACTAATATATAAAGAAGAAAATACACTGAGATAGCTCAGACTGAAACTTCTGCAATGACTACTCCCGTGAGACTGGTTATTTTCATGTATCAGTTGTCAGTAACACATGTTGGCACAAACCATGAAGGAAGAGAATGATGAAAGGTCAGATCTGAAAAGTATGGAGTTGAAGCAGAAAATATTAAGCAAGAAAAAAAACATGAAAAATCCTACATGAATAAGGTGGGTAAGGTAGAGTACATATTTGTATATACATTGAATAAAGTAGTATCTAAATAACTGCCATGACTGAACTAATTAGAAATAATTCAGCTGAGTCTGAGTAAATTCACAATAGAATTAGATAAGTAGATGAGTACTAATGCCATCAAAACTCAGCCCCTGTTTAAAAAAGTCGAGACTGAATTTCAAGAAAAAGTCATGCTGTTATGAAAAAGAGAAAGGTGAAAAGAATAGTAGTTGTGCTTGGGTGATTTCACATTTTGCACTTGTTTTTGGCTGTCAGGTCTGTATAAGTAGAGCCAGCAGGTTCTTTTAGTCCAAGATATCTTGAAAAATGGTCTAAACAAAGTCCATGCTGTGTTTCTAAATGAGGAAAGACATACAGAGTGACTTGCAGTAGAAAAGTTGGTGGTACCTGGTTTTGGTGCATTGTACATCTGATTTGTGATGACACATATACCAGTTCTGAAATTAGATGGTCAAAGAGCATTAAAGTAATTTTTCTTTAGTTTATATCTGATTTCTAGGAATTAATTGAACTTCCATATGATAATGCATACGAACCATGTTCCCAAGAAAAGTTTAGCCTATTTGCCTCAACAGGCTGCTGGGTTCTTCATCCAAATTAGTGCACAACTGGGTCCTGATATTTAGCAGGCTGGTGGTGGCTGGTGTTTTCAGCTAACCTGACTGTCTTTCCTCTGAAAGGGGTTAGAAATGTTCTTGCAGTTGGTTACAACAGGTGGTGTGAGAAGCTGTTGCTTACCAAACCTAAAGTCTCAAGTTTCTTGTGCTGCATGTTAGTCTTCTCACCACTTGGTATCGTTTGTGCTGTCCTCCAGTAACTATGACCCCTTCCTCACTCTCATGTCACAGGAGATCCCAGCCTGTGGAGTGCAATGGGAAGCAGCCCCAGCTTGGAGCGCTGTCAGTAGCTGACTATGGTGATATGAGAATGTCACCTGGGAGGCTTCTACATCCAAACCCACCCAACCACAGAGGGTCTTCCCCAAGCCCAAATTTTATTTTTATACTTATATGGGTTTTGAGGCTATGTGAACAGTGACACTTAGTGGCAACTGCCAGAACTATGCCTTCAGGAGTGGAGTCTGTTTGACACAGAAGTAGATTGTGAAGTTGTAACATATCTAATTGGTTGAAACATCTAATGAATCAGAAAGGTCAACTGTAGCCATTCAGCTTGGCTTCCAGTGGATTAATTTATGTGCCAGTTAAACTCTGTCACAAATGGGGAAGAGTGAATGAAAACAGAATATTGAATTCTGAGTCTGAAAAACAGTGATTAGTATAGGTGATGGTGTTTCCCTGTGTAAATGCTGTTCTCTCTATTTTGCATATTAAAATTTTTTAGTCTTGGTATGTGAGAAAATCATGAAGCCCTGGTACAGAGAGCATGTTCAATTACTTCTGAATCTTTTTCAGTTCTGTCTGTCCTTTTCAGGGGGACAGACTGATAAGTTAAGAGTTGGGCAAGTAACTAACTTGCCCTTAGGAAGTGGAAGAATGAACTTCCCACATGCCATCTTCCATTATTCCTCTGAAGTCTTGTATTTTTGTTTTCCCCCTTTCTTCTTTATTTTTCCCATTGACTCTTGCTTAGTGTTGCTGTTTTCCTGCATGTCTTAAAGCAGTTCCACTGCTGAGCAATTGCTCTCCTTTTGTAAGAAAACTGTTCACTTAAATTGATGCCAGCGACGTATCTCAGAGAAGCGGTGCAGCCAGTTATCTCTGATTGTGACTTTTACTTGCATAAATGGAATCTTCAAATCTTCATTGTTAAGCACAGATCAGCTGCAGAAAGTGGTGAATTGCCTTGGACATTATTTTGCATACAATGTGATCTGTGCCGCCACGTGCACTGCAGAGTATTGTGTGTTGCTTCATAGCCACATAACCTGAGGGGTATCATGAAATGAAGAACAAGATGACTGAGGACAAGGGAGAAACCTTCTATTTGGCAGGCAGTGTTACTGGCTGCCTGTACCCTTTATTATTTTTGGTCTCTTCCATGGGTGAGGCAGAGGGCAAAACAGCACATGGAGGATCTGGATACTGGGAATTATTTAAAAATCAGCGAGATTGTATTTGTTTGTCTCATGCAATCACTTGTATTCCCTTCAGCACTGTATTCCACAAGTCTCAGCTTCTCACCCCAGCAAGGAGGTGGCTGCTGCTCTGGGAAGGTGGGACAGAAAATTGTGTCAGTTCTTGCTTTGCAGCTGTCCAGCTGTTAGTGACCTGTCTCAGCTGTTAGTGGCCAGGTCCCCGGGGATCTGTGGCATTTGTTTCCATGCACCTCCCTGGTCTCCAGGATCTTTCCTCCACTGAGGATCTTCACCTTTTAGTTCTTCTTTTAGCTGCTGGACCCTGGTTTTCCCAGAATCAGAAGGTATGAGCAACTTGGCAGTATTGTCTCATGACTCTGTATTAATTGGAGGATTCAAGATACATCACTGGTGATCTGAATCCCAAAATTATGGTGACTCACTCACATTACATTCTCCTGAATATTCAGATATTCTTGGAGAAAATGCTTAGCTAGGGACTGAAAGCCAGTCAAATCTTATGTTGGCTGCTTGAATTTTATGACTTGTAGTGGTTCTAACAAGAAATAGTGAACTTATACAAGTCATTAATTACCAGAGTAGATATTTCTACAACTAGAACTCCAAATAATAGGTTTAATAGCAGAGGCAAGGAATACTGCACTCCAGGAGGAAGGATAATTATGTTGTTTCATAGTCTGTTTGGTTATGACTGTTAAAAAAAAAGACATCTGAATCCAAAACAGAAACCTTATAAATGGAGCTAGTCTACATCTTTTTTGAAAATCAAAGACTCTTTGGGTATCTGTTACCAAAACCATGACATGAGGTGGTTCTGCCTCCTTTGAAACTCACTGGACACTTTGAAAACTTTAGCTTATAAATAAAATTAATTGCTGTTTTGAAAGAGTAACAATCAAAACAGCAGAGTTAATTAAATACATTTTTAAGAAACAGTTTTCTGTGGAAATATATATTTTTTTTGTAGTCACAAGTAGTAAATTTATCCAGAATTTGGTGTCAAAAGAAACTAGAAAACAATTTTTGAGCTATGTAGAAATGTTGCTGCTGTTTGCTTTGAAGAAAACATGTTTAATTTCTTTGTTTGAAGCCAGTTTCAGTTACAGTTGTGTCTAGCTTGTATCTGATCACTTCATATTGTACAATTATTGTATGGACTGGAAGGGGTCTCTGGAGATCATCTGGTCCAAGCCTCCATGAAAAGCAAGGACAATTTGTATCAGGTTGCTCAAGCTGTTATCCACAAAATTTTTTAATATTTCGAATAACCTCTTGTGATAGACTGAAACGTTAATGTCTTAAACACTGTTGTGCTGGTTTAAGGTAAACCAGCAGGAGAAAAGGACCTAACTCACAAAAAGACTGCAAGTCAGAACTACAATTCAATAAAAAGATCACAGTAAGTACAAGGTTACAGAGGAAATAGCCTGTTTGGCCCACAGAAAACAGGTGTGTAACCCAGCACTCTGGGGCACAAACAGGAGGATGTTCATCAGCCCCTGTGCTGAGCCCCACCTGGTCCCCCGAGTACAAAGTAAAAGGAAAGAGGAAACCTGTTCGTGAGGATGATGGTCACGGTCCAGTCAAGAGTGGCAGTCGCAGTCCTGCTAAGGCTCTGGTCCTCCTCTGGATCCCACAAGAGAGCCCCTCCAGTCCCAAAACCCCCAGTTTATATATGCTTAGGCTCAGGT
>JAWWEU010000001.1:86711569-86739058 GCA_035583155.1 Acropternis orthonyx | reverse complement strand
AGAAATTACATAGAGGGTGTAGAATACACAGTCTTAGCCACACCCACACAGTGACAAACTGGTCCTGGTCACTATAATCAGGACAACTGTCAAAATCATAGAAAGACTTTTTGGCAAACTGAAATAAAGCAACTGCCTGTCTGTGACCACTGAAGCACCTTCCCCCCCTTCCTCCCCTACACCCCCCAATGCCTCCTGCCTGGAATTTGGACTGTGATGGAAACTTGGGAGAAGGCTATTGTCCAGTTATCTCAGGTCTGAGGAGAATTAAACAAGACTCAGGGAAGAAGAATGTACCTGTGTTAAAATCAGCCCTAGTTGGCCTCAGTGGGTATGTGATGGTGAAATCTCTCCACACCAAACAGAAGGAGTAAACCATCCCCTCTTCCCCCCTGCCACTCTGGGAAGACCACACGCACAGGACATTGACATGAGAGGCAGCAGAGAATGGGGCATAAACTGTCAAATCACCCCCTCAAATCAGATCACCCCCTGACCCATTCCTGAGGCCTTCCATCACCAGAGGACTGCACTTGATCCCAGTGATGTTACAACTCCAGGGCCTGTTGAAAGAGACTGCAAAGCTTCACCCCTCCAGGGGAGCTGCCTGAGCATCTTCTGAACATATATTAATCCACTGGACTCTGTGTTTTGTGGGACCCTCAGCACCAAGAAGACCAGAAGAAGATGGGATGCCATCAGGTTCCATGGAGTGATGGTATGTTTTCTATTTTAATCTCTCTCAGTTACTCTCTTTCTTACCTGACCCCTCCTTTTTCCTGTTTCTTTCTATCGCTCTCTTTCTGCTTCATATTTACTGTTAAATAAAATCCATACTATTGACTTTGGCATATGGTCTCGTTTGAACATTAATTAGGAAAGAGGCGTTTCTATTAGTTTTAATAGCCAGATCGTAACACCTCTCTTTTCAGACTATTCCAGTGCTTTACACTCTTGTTTTTTCCAACATCTAACCAGGAACTTCCTGGCTGCAATTTGTACCTGTTTCTTCTTGTTCTTCCACTGTAGTCCCCTATGAGGAATCTGGATCCATTTTCTCTAGATCCTGCCAATCACTGAAAAATTAAAACAATTCACTTTGTCTAAAGAAAATGTTTCCATCAGTAAAAACAAAAATGGAAAGTGTTCTGCTGACTTTCTATGAGACCCTTTTCTTTTCAGCATGCCTCTGGACAAAAAGAAGCATTCCTCATGGGTTTTTTATGTGTTGTGTAATCCCAATGACTGAGGGGAGACCTCATTGCAGTCTACAACTTCCTCATGAGGGGAAGTAGAGGGGCAGGCACTGATCTCTTCTCTGTGGTGACCAGTGATGAGATTAGAATGGCCTGAAGTTGTGTCAGGGAAGGTTTAGGTTGGATATTAGTAAAAGATTCTTCACCCAGAGGGTGGCTGGGCACAGGAACAGGTTCCCCAGGGAAGTCGTCACAGCACCGAGCCTGACAGAGTTCAGGAAGTGTTTGGACAATGCTCTCAGGCACATGGTCTGACTCTTGAGGTGTCCTGTGCAGGACCAAGAGTTGGACTCGATGATCCTTGTGGTTCCTTTTAATCTCAGTATATTCTGTGATTCTATGACTGAGAAAAGAACAAAATTAACACAAATCCTGAAGCAACAGTAAGATTCTGAACCTGTAGACTTTGTTAAAAATTACAAAATTGGCAGTAAAAATACATATTTGAAAGAAGAGGTTAAACATAAACATTTGCATCCTGAATAGTAAGGTTCTATTTGAGAATATTTCTAAAAATTCTCAGTCTTGAAAAGGTTAGAATTGTAATAATAGGAAAGTCTTCCTTATTTTTTTTTTCCTCAATGTGCATGTATTGTAACAGAAGATTGGGTGCAGTTAAGTGATTCATCAGCATCCATTCTTTTGATGCTGAGCTCTTTCAGAACTGCAGATTCTTAATAAATTTTATAAGGCAAAATCTGAGAGACACATGTTTTGAGTTTCTGACCAGAGAAGGATCAGCATTAGATTCTTGCTGTGCAACAAAACAGCACTACTTTTCAGCTTTGAACCCAGTATATATTTTCTGTCTACTCAGTCCTTTGCTGAACACCACACTGCTTTCACTTCCAGGTATTCCAGTAATTGTACCTTCCAAGTGACGCATCCTGGCTTGATGTGATTGCCTGTTACGACCCTTGATTATGATGGAAGTGTATTTCCAGCTACATCAGTCCATCACTCCTCAGTCAAATGCAATTTCAGTTGGAGGGACTTCTGACATCCTTTGCCTGTCATTTGCTATTGTCCTCTTTCACTGAGTTCAACCTGTTGATGCTCTGATTGCCAAAGGCATATCATTTGATTTTGAAAAGCCTCCTCCTCAGTGAACGCCTAAGGGTATTTTCAGCTCTATGTAGATTTGTGCATTACAGTTTTAAATTGCTACTTTGGTCTCTATTAAAACAAATTTCAAAAAGAAAATGTCAGTGTGCACAAACCGGTAATTGAAAATAGCACTGAGTGGGAACAAATACGGTTTTCCCACAGACTTCCTTAGCTTTTGTTTAAAAGTGCAGCATTAGGATTATGCTAGTGGGGATTTTTTTTATTATTTGATACAAGTGCTACTCAGATAAAATGCCATTGACTTGGGCAGTTGTATAATGCTTGTTAACATATTCATTTGTTCAAGAACAAATGATCTGTAGGAGTTGTGATACACACAAGTAGGAAATCCCAGGTTGTAGTCCATTAACTGCAGAAGTCCAGCTCTCATTAATTAATTTATGAATGTTTGTTATCATTTTACAGCACTTTATATGTGTCATGCACATCCAGCTTATAGTAGTCTAGCATTGTCTATGAGTGGTAAAAGGCTCCATATTCAGCATCCTATAATCCTAATTTTTATTCTGGAGTCACAACAATAAATCTTTCAACTCTGGCCATCTGTACAGATTGCATAGCTAGCGTTACACACTGGTCCAGCTTTATTGGGTGTACACTTTAATTTTAGACTTCAAGAGATTTTGCCTACACAAACTCTTGCAAAGCTTTGGATTCTTTGATACCTTGAGTTCACATTTGGAGAAAAAGCTACACATTTTTCTCTAAGAGATTTCTTTTCTTTTGGTGAGAAAGTAGGCATTTTGGCAAAAAGGATTTACAGGAGTAACATATAACTACATGAAAGCATTACATCAGGCTACTAGGAACAAAAGGACTTCATTGATTAAGCTAGCAGGCATTGCTGTAGAGTAGGGAACTTTTGTTGCGCCCAGCAAAACACAAAACCGTACAACTTGAGTGAAATACAGAAAATAGGTGTTTACGTCACCCACAAAAGGAAGAAAAGAGTAAAGGAAGAGAGATTAGGAGAAGAAAGAATATAGAGAGAAAAATACAGTTGCCATTAAGAGCTCACATGCTGGCAAACTTCAGGAGGGCAGGCTGAGGCCAAATGGAGATTTTGTGTGTGCCTCTTTTTACCTACTGTCCCCACTCCCCCCAGGTGAAGCCTCTGACCCACTGACCACTCTGCGGTCCCAGGCCAGGGTCAGGAGCAGTGTTCTCACTGTCCCTGCCAATCTGAGCCTAGGTTAGGGACTCCAAGAGCTGTGGGATATTTCAATTTTACCAGACTGTTTGTGACTGACAGCTGCTCCAGGGGCTGCCATGAGGGATATGATGCCACTCCACCTCTGTGAGGTTCAACCCATCCCTTCACCCAATAATTACTGATCTGGTGTCTAACAGGTAGTATCTTGATGTCTTATGCCTTCTGAAATAATTTATACCAGTAGAAAGGATTATCCATACTTTTATAAACTTAGCCTCACTTTGCCTTTCTTTTCCACCTGTGTAAATTCTATACCAAGATACCTATTTAGCTTCAGTGGGAGCAGTAGAAGGTCATAGAGGGAGCTTGGAGAATTGCCTGTGACATTGTTGGTTACATTTTGTTTAACAAATTCTTTAGTGAAGCATCACTTTTTTCAGGTTCAAAAGATTATTAAAAAATATTCCAAAACATTTTTTAAAAAAATCCATTAGGACCAGATTGGTGTCTTTCATCACTAATTTCCTCCTGGATCAAAGAAGGCTCTGTAGTTCTCAGGATAACATTTTTTTTTTCTTTTAATTCTGCATGTGTTATTAACCAAATATTAGTAGCGAATAAAGCACAGATTCCTACTGAATTTCAATAAGCCTTTTAATTTCTTGTATGGATGGACTGCAGATGCTTTTTTCACTCTTCTGTATATGAACCAGTCCAATGCAGTTTTCTGTATTACATAAAATGATACTATTGCATGATTTCACAACCTAATCTCTTCTCTTCTCCTGGTCAAGTCATCTCTGACTCCGTCACTCAGTGCAGATGTATCTGGAATCATCAACTTACCTTGACAGCAAGTATTTCCTTGTGTTGTGTTAATCCTCTATGAACACGAAAATTCAATGTAAAGGAAAGGAAGCCTGTAAAATAACAGAAAGCAAAAAGCATAATTAAGTTGTAAACGCTGTAGATGCCCTCAGGAACACTTAAAGAAGAATGAGGGACTTCTATTGACCTAAGCATTTTGGAAACCAAAGTCAAATTGAGTTCATCAGTCTGTGGCATTAAACGTATCATCTCTGAACTGTCTTGATATTATTACCCAGGACTGTCTGTTGGAAGGAGGCAAGAACATTCTCTCTGCTCATCAGCTCCTTCTCACTGCCTTAGACATTGCTTGATGTTTGTATAGTGCTAGAGTGGCTCTACATTTGTTGAACTCTTGATCTGAAAAGACATACTGTTGGTATAAAAAATGGGGAGGTTGCCTTGGAAGTCTGAGTTATTGAAATTGTGTTCACTTCCAGTCACTCTTCATGCATTCACAGATGTCTCCCAAAGTAAGTAAATACACCTTTTCAATCAGTATCTCCTTGACAAATGCTTTTGGAATAAAACCCTTGCAGATCAGATTTGCCTAGATATCCGCACAGGATCTGTATGCTTTGTTATGTAGGGGTTGGAAGGGGCTCTTTTCATGGAACAACAGCTACATTTTCGGTGTGTTTGACCCAGAGATTTGCCTGCCAGTTTTTCCTGTGCCAGAGCTAATGCCTAGGTTAGAACTTTGACTCCCTCAGCTGGGCTTGTGATCGTGCAGTCTGTGGCACTCAGATGCTGCGTGCAGAGCACCTGTGGCTTAAGGTCTGCTTGGCTTTGCTGCAAAGCAAGTCAGTAGCACTTGCTTGGGCAGCCAGAGCTTAAAAACAGCTTGAAGAAGTGGTGGTGTGTTGCCTTTCGGCTGTGACAGTCAGCCTTCCTGAGGGCCTGACCACTCAGGTATCACAGCAGCTGCAGTGCAGACTCTCCTGCCATCCCTGCCTGCTCTCATACCTTCCTCCTGACCGTTCACCAGGTCACGTCTGAGAGAACTGCCGCATCAGGCACGGCCAACAAGGTGCTCAGATCTGTGTGTAACTGATTCCAAACGTGTTCTGTACAGAACTGACAGGCTTTCCTCACAAGAGGGGCAACAAAGAGAAACAGTGTCTGTGGTCACATTATAGATAGTGTGAGGTACCCAAACTGTGAGATTGTTCCAAAGTCCGTGTATACTGAAATAATTTTTTTTTTAGAAGCCAGAAATATGTTTACAACTTATATGCATAGACTCTAGTGCAATTAGGGACACAAAAGGTGGTGGGGAAGGGGCTTGGAGCATCTAGGTGTTACTATACTATGCATAGTAATATCATAATTTGAGATTTCCTCAGTTTTATTCTTCTCTTAAGCTATTATTCATCTTGACTGCATTGTATATTATTCATGGAGACAAACTTGAGCTTTGTGGAAAGAGCATTATCTTGGGAATTCCCAGGTCCAGAAGTGCTTGTTATTTAACGACATGTTAGACAACATCAGCCTCAGTCTAAAAGGATTTTGTGTGGGTTTTTGTTTGTGGTGTCTGTTACTTGTACACACACAAGCATGGTCAAGCACAAGCAGACAAGCAGAACAATCTGCAGGGGGAAACACCAGTCTTAAATAAAGGTAATGGAAGGCTTTTTGAAGGTAGTATTGTCAAATACAAAAGTGGTTAAAGAGGAGCAGGAGGAAAGTATTTAAATATAACTACATCCATTTCTACCAGCTAATAAAGAGCATTTTCTTTGCTTTCTCTAATGGGAAAATAGAGCAGAAAAACTTCCTTTAGCACTAGTTTCTATAGTGACCGTATTCTCAAAATCATCTTTATGAACTCAAAAATAGCTTGATAGTACAGTGTAGAAATGAAGCTCAATCAGTTTTCTGTTCTCTAGAAAACAGTTAATGATCTTGAGGAACAGGAATTTAAATTGCATGGAACATTAAGTTCTAATTTAGTAACTGAACGTTTGTTTGCTCCTGCTGATGAGGTGAGAGATGGCAAATGCCATCCTCCCCACCCTCATACCCTAGCTGAGCTCCATGATAACTACTGTGCTTTTGTGTTTGAGCCACAGATATTACATCTACCCATTCCTTATTTTTCCCTTGATCTAGGTGCAACTGAGCTCTGTTTTTTCTTGGTGTCTGTGGCAGTTCTTCTCTGCACAGACACTTGGGAGCTGAACCTTACTCCAGGGTGGACGCGTTGTGACACAGCTCCCTTCTGAGCCCACAAACCCACCATCATAGCGAGAGGTACAAACCAGAGCCCTCTGCCCTCTCCTCCCCTTGCAATATCCCTTTCTTAAACCGGCATCTCCTGTTGGTCATCACCCCTTTCTTCCCCCTCTCTGCAGTTGGTTTCTCTTTCCTCAGCTGCTTCCACAGCCAAACCAGTGAAAACACATCCCTTTTCTTACTCTCTTGCCCTGAAATTCCCTTTGGTTTTGTCAGCCTCTGCTCTGTAATGTGCACCCCGCTTTCCTATTTGGGAATTTTTCAAGCATCTACCACTCCTTTCTCCAGGTAAGGCTGCAATTGGTCTTTGGTGGTTTTTTTTTTTTTTTTTTTTTTTTTTTTTGGTCTGACTGTAGTGTTCATCCAAACCCTCAATATTTCAGTTAACTTCTGTCTTTCATTATCTATGGGTTTGTCCTTCAGACAGAGTGGGCAATAATTTACAAAGGACTTAGGTACTTCATGGCTGATTCATTACATGCTGAGGCATTAAATATTGAGTAATTTTACATAATTAACCAGAATTCTTAAATTCGTGCAGGCAGGTTCCTCAGCCAGTCACAGCTGATTATCCTTCAGTTACCAAATTCTTCCCAGGATTGTTTTTAGAGGCAAACCTTTCTGTCATGATACAACTTTTCCAACAGCATGCATATTTACTTTACTAATGCTGCACTCGGAGCTGCAAGACATTGTTAGAGAAATACTTTGCTACTTTTGCACGAAGTTTAATTAAAAAGAATAACTGTATTTTATGTGTGTCTATTTGTGTGTATCTATTTTAATGTCGTCATGCATATCAGGTTTAATTACACTTCATGGTTCCTGTTATTTGTTTTGCAAACACGCAGATAAAGAAGTAATTATGACTAATCCAGGTCACCCATGAGAGCTAAGGGGGAGAAACCATCATCAAGTTGTTGTGTTCCTGGAAAATCAGAGAGAAGTGTTTGAGTTGTGAAAGCATCCAAGGTAAAATATGCCCTCTGCTCAAAATTTCTGACGTGTCACCAGCTGTTCAGGGCAAAGAGACCTTTAAGGTGCAACTAGTTCTAAAAGGTCTACCATCCAAGTGTGCTGCTGTCCTCTGTGGCTGGAGCCTGCAGGTGCTTATGCTGCCCTGGTGAGGAGCCAGAGCCTCCCTGTGCCCCCCTGCTCCGCATTCAGGGCTGCTGCTGGAGGCAATGGATCCTCTCAAGGAGAAGCTCCTGGCAGCTGTGCCTGGGAAAAGCCAGGGAATTACTAAAGCTATACATTTCTCCTCTCTGACAGTGCTGCAGATGGTCTTGCAGGTCTGTATTGAGGAATGTAATTCCTGAGTGAAAGCTTTAAAAAAAAATAAATCAATCACTCTGAAAAATGCCTTGCCTGTGCTGTTTTGAAAGCACTGTTTTACTTCCAGTGAAGCTGTTGCAGGAGGCTTCTCTGCAGGGTAAGGCTTCCCTGTGTTTTGCCAAGTGCCAGTTCCCAGGGTTGCCCTTCCTTCCTGCTGTCAGTCAGCAGTGCCAGCCTGGTGCCATTCACAAGGGCTGAAAGTACTACATTGTCATTTGACTCATAACATTTTCTGAGGGAGCCACTTAGGTATTTGGAAAGCAACATAAGAATTTCTGATACTGAAGAAAATACCCATAAAATCAATTCTCTTAATCCTACAGATTAGCATGATATGTAACTGCTTGCATTCAAACTTAAATACTGAAAAAATACTTACTAATTTACTTAGTAATATTTACTCAGAAGACCATTTGAGGTAGTCTGCTCAGGTTGTTTCTATCATTCTTTGCCAACTTACTTATCCTTTTTTAGAAGAGTTGAACTTTAAAACCTGCAGTGGTTCCTAGTATGATATTTGCCTATCTTCAAATAAGAGATAAGTCAGTAGGATAAAAATAAACCAGACTCTTTTCTTATTTTGAATATTATAATCTGTGTTATGATGTTATTCTCTTTTCTCTGTTAGAGTTCTGAATTATCAATGGCCCACAGGCTTTTTTATTCATTAAAATAATTGGTTTTACCTTTCTATTCTACTAAGGCCAGTGAATTTAAAATTCTTATAATTTTGCCTAAATGAAAACATATATTATACTGTAGGGGAAAAGATGCATATATGATTAGTCTGTGATTATCTTCCTGTTAAAATAAATCTAAACAAATGGGATTTTTATTGTTCCAGTGCAGACTATCTGGATGGTAAATTATTCTAATTTGGTCATAAGCCACAACAAATTCAAGATTTTTCAGAGCACATAGGAAAAGTGTCACTTTTATTATTTTTAAATATAGTTAGTTTTTTTCATTCATGATGGCATTTCTGGCTATAGGCAATAAATGCAGCTACATATTGTTGCTTTGTGTAACTGATATGTCTGCATGATATCCTTTAAAGCACCAATGGAACGATTTGATTTGAACTTTTTATAACTGAGCACCTTGAAGACACCGCTGTAAGTAAATGACCATTAAAATTAGAGAGACATATAAAGTGAACTCAGTGTCAAATTGTCTTTGAACTCCAGATACCCACTGTGAGAGGCACCAAAGGATGAATAAACAGTGTATGCTACTTTAATGAAGAAGAAGGAGCAGTGCATATGTATATAGATACAGAGTGATTTGTTTCTGTCTAGAGAAGATGTGAGTACAGATCTTCCTGAACTGTCTTTAGAGCATTTTCTTTGGAGAAGGTGAAGCAATGAAGCTGCAGAGGCATCCAGCTCAGCCACCTGGGATGGATCTGTCACTGCTGCTTTCTTTCCCTCTAGCTGTTCTGTTCAGATCCAGCATAATCCATACATCACATCTGAGACAGGCAATGAATGTGTGGTGGAAAAGGTGAATGAGATCTGCATTCCTGCTTTTTTCAGGCACATTACCTTGCAAAGGCCGCAACTGCTTCTTTCTTCAACAAAATGAACTAACTGGATCCCCTTTATTCAGTTGCCAGTATAGCAGAAAATATTATTCTGCTGTTGCCGCAAGCCTTAATATAGCTGTAGATTTTCATATAGTTTTATAGTCTTTTGCATTTGAAAAATGGTTTGTAACCCCTGTACCAAATACTTAGGCTAGATCTTAACCTCTGTGTCACATTTTTGAAGCTTGTTTTTGTGCTAAGGGAGAGATCTGTTGTATTCAGATAGCTATTAGAACATGTTATAGTCAAAATATGATATTGTTTAGTCGTAGTGTAAAGAGGGGTGAGAGGTATTGGAAAACCTCCAAATAGAAGATGTAATGTGATGAAGATGGGGGGGTGGGGGGGTGGGGAGGGGGAAGAAAAGGTGGTCTTAAGACCCCTGACTCAATTCTAAAAAGGGCGTGTTAGGGGGTGGTTTGGGATAGTTTGTAGGATGGGCAAATTAAGACATTGAGTATGGTTCCTAGATAGGATAATTAAGTGGGTTATAAATTTGTAGATTTCTGTATGCCACAGACATGCGTGTCATTGTACTCTGATTACTAAAAGCTTTTATCCGAACATTAGTAAAAGAACTTTTTCGCCTTCACCCTGTCTTGGAAGTTTTCTTCCTTGGATTTACAGCAACGCTGCCTTGTTAAAAACTTGATTTGGCTTGCTCTGCATTTGAAAAAGACTAATCTGACCTGGCATGAGAAGCACCTGATCTGAGAAGGTAAGGTGTGAGAGGATGACTAAAGGGGACAAAGCCTAGATTTTTTCAGTAGTTTTATAACATAATGGTATTGTTTAATTTAGCAGAAATGATATCTTACTGCTTATAACTAATTGTTTACTTATATTTACATTCTGCAGCATGTTATGATGCTTTATAGCCTAAAGACCAATGTTATGTGTTTCATTATCATGCTCTGTAAATTTAACTATTTTTTCAGAAGGAAATGAAAACATAGCACATAGCACTACTATAGTGCTCAGCTGGAAGGTACGGACTGGTGCTTACTTAGGTTGATTTAGTGCCTCAAAATGTCCCTCTACTGTTAGAGTGGTTAGAATAAAGAAAAATAGTTTTCCAAGTGTGGCCCAGTTAAAAAATATAATGACTCACGTTTTTCTATACAAGTAGGAAACTGGTGATTCAGGGTTATGCTTTCTCTGCCAGACTGGCTGGATGGCATGGAGGTGTTGTCTGCTATAAAATACCAGTGTCACTTGTACAGCCAATCTTTGTACAGTTTGGCATGTTGATTGCAATAGGTTGTGTGGATAAATGGGTGATATTTTGTTCTGTTACATGATGATGTCAATCTCACCTGGTTCCCACTTTTGCTACGAGTAACCCTGTAAGTTTTCATTTACCAAATAAGATAAGGCTATTCCTTCCTAAGGCCAGTGATAAAATTTTCTGATAGAAATGATTTCTATTGGAAAATGCTGATTCAACTAAATCAAGACCTTATGAGGAAATATAACATTTTTTAAGGGAGTTTTTGCAAAATATTACCAAGGTTTTCAATGTTCTTGACACCTTTTTAATATATCAAAATAAGATTTTTAAGGGCAAACTATTTCTAGAAAGTTGATAAAATATTTTGGAATATTTTGCTTTGTGTACAATTCTGATATTTTAGTTCTTTTCTTACTGACTCATGATGAATACAGTATTTAATATCTTATAGCTTTGAAATACATGGATAGCATCTTTGGGGCCTGATGGGATTCATCCAATAATCCTCAAAGAGCCACCTCATATTGTCGCAAACCATCTCTCAGTGATTTTTGAGTGGTCATGGGAATCCAGAGAGGTCCCAGCTGACGGGAAGATGGTGAATGTTGTTCCAATTTTCAAGAAGGGCAAGAAGGAGGACCCTGGAAACTACAGGCCTGTCAGTCTCACTTCAGTGCCTGATAAAGTTATGGAGATTATTCTGGGAAGTACTGAAAAACACCTGGAAGGCAACGCAGTCATTGGTCACAGCCAGCACACCTTCATGAGAGCAAAGTCCTGCTTATCTGACCTGATTTCCTTCTATGACAAAGTAACCCACCTAGTTGATCTAGGGAGCCAGTTGATGTAATCTTTTTGGGTTTCAGTAAAGCTTTTGATACTGTCTCTCACAGGATCCCTCTGGTCAAAATGCCCAGCCCACAGCTGGATAAACACATCATGAGGTGGGTGAGCAATTGGCTCACAGGTCAAGCACAGAGGGTAATAGTGAATGGGGGAACATCAGACTGGTGACCTGTCACTAGTGGGGTTCCACAGGACTCTGACTTGGTCCCTGTGCTCTTCAACATCTTCATAAATGGCTTGGAAGCATGATTGGAAGGGATACTGAGCAGGTTTGCAGATGACACAAAACTGGGAGGAGCTGTTGACTCCCTCAAAGGCAGGGAAGCCCTGCAGAGAGACCTGGAAAAATTAGAGGGCTGGGTAATCACCAACTGTATGAAGTTCAACAAGGGAAAGTGCTGGATTCTGCACCTGGGATGGGGCAATCCTGGGTGTATGGACAGACTGGGGAATGAGATGCTGAAATGCAGTGTCATGGAAAGGGACCTGGAGGTTCTGGTCTATGGTAAGTTGAATCTGAGTCAGCAGTGCCCTGGCAGCCAGGAGGGCCAACCCTGTCCTGCGGGACATCAGGCAAACCATCACCAGCTGGTCAAGGGAAGGGATTGTCCCACTTTGCTCTGCATTGGGGAAGCCTCACCTTGAATACTGTGTGCAGTTTTGTGTGCCACAAGATAAGAAGGATGTTAAGCCACTGAAGAGTGTCCAAAGGAGGGCAATGAAGATGGTGAAGGGCCTGGAGGGAAGCTGTGTGAGGAGCACCTGAGGTCACTTGATCTGTTCAGTCTGGAGAAGAGGAGACCGAGGCGAGACCTCATTGCAGTTACAACTTCCTTATGAGGGGAAGAGGAGGGGCAGGCACTGATCTCTTCTCTGTGGTGACCAGTGACAGAACCTGAGGGAATGGCTTGACGTGTCAGGGAAGGTCTAGGTTGGACATGAGAGAAAGGTTCTTTACCCAGAGGGTGGGTGGGCACTGAAACAGGCTCCCAGGGAAGTGGTCAGAGCACCAAGCCTGGCAGAGTTCAAGAAATGTGTGGACAATGCTCTCAGGCAAATGTTGTGACTCTGGGGATGGTCCTGTGCAGGGCTAGGGGTTGGACTCAATGATCCTTGTGGGTCCCTTCCAACTCAGCATGTTCTGTGATTTTTTGCCAACTCTGGCTAACTGTGCAATGATATTTGACAACAGAGGCACTGACCTACACACATATAAAATACAGTTTTGAATTAAACTGCTGAGGACACTCCTGATTTTGTTTCCTAAGTCAATGTGCTTCCTTTATGGAAATAAGCAGTTTGGAGATGTTAATCTTGATAGAACTATCCCATGGAGATGAGTCCTGTTCTGATTACAAGCTCCATGAAGTGATGACTTGTCCTTAAAGATATATTGTTTCCTTCATAGTTCAGAATCTGATAAATCCTTAAGCTAATCAGAGATCAATAATGAGAAAGAAATTGACTGCAGGAATTTTAGAGGGAGGGCCAGAATACTATTTGGAGGAGATGTTGTCAAGTCTTCAAAGGGTGGCACAAAGCATGAGCAACTCTACCTATTGCTGCAGCTCCTACAAATTCAGTGAAAACTTGGTATTATACTCCAGTGAAAGCTTTAATGTAAGATATTTCTTCCTTGGTAACCACCGTGTGCCTGGAAAATTGTTGGATTAGGCACTAATATATGACTAACCTCACTGGCTGATGATTTGTTTTGTTTAGAAGGATTTACAGCGGGGTATTGTCACAGGTTTGCAGTCACAGATTTCTCGTGAGGACCATTCTGTTCTTCTGTAACTGAGAGTTCATGTACGCAAGTACAATCTTCTTCGAGTGCTTTTCTCCCTGCTGTTGTACTGCAGCCAAGGAAGCTTGCATGGGCTTCCTCCTGCAGTAAATCTCCTACTGTGAATTCAGCTGTTCCCAGTCATGAGTGAGAATCATGGACATCTACCCCATGGAGCAGGACTTAATCAGGTCTCTGGGCTGTTGCAGCTCTTGATTGATTCACCCTCTTTCCGCCTAGTACTGCCATTCCTTGGTGAGGAGGGGAGCTGCTGGCTTATGATTCACTTTTATTTTCCTTGGTGGGGCTCTCCCTAGCAATGCTTAGTGTTTTATTATCTGGCTTATTTCATGTAATACACTTGCCACCTTTAAAATGCATGGAGTTCTGTGCTATTTGTTAGTCCAGATGAGAACTATAACCCAAATAGTGAAATGATGGGATACTTTCTAGCATTCTCTTCATATATGTGCTCCAAATGGAATAAAGGCTCCAAAGAAACACCATGAAATACATGCTTCATATGGAAAGTGAAATTATTCCACATGCTATTTCAGTGTTAAATGAACCAAAAGGCGTAAAATAATGTGTCCAAATTTTGGCAAATAACATAATATTTATGCAGCCAGATGCATATTCCAGTTTTCGAAAGTATGCATAAATCTGTCAGTTATCAGTATTTGCTTCTCCTGGGATGTGTTGATTCCTCACAACTCTGAAAAGCAAGTTGAACTATTGCTATAGTACATACACACAGGCAGCAAAGTCTGAGAACACTGATCACAGACTTACACTTAAACATTTTCCAGGAAGCTTAGGGGTAAAATTATACTTGCATCAAATAACTGTCTTGTTTTATAGTTAAGAGATTATAAATAGGGACTTGGTTAGGCACTTCTGGAATGAAATGGCAGGATACAACTTGCAACTACAGTAATCATACTCTCCTATAATTTCAATGTGATAGTATGAAGTTCAACATCTCTTCCCGTAACTTTCATGCTATTCCCAGCCAATACAAAGTATCAATGAGTTCTGTGGTATGAGTAGTTTCAGTAATTTTTCTATCCTATCATATCACCAGAATTTCTCCATTTTTATGGACAGAGCTATATACAAATATCCTGTGAGAATTCTAACAATCTGGGCAGGAGTTTGTGCTTTATGAGCTTTTACTCAAGCAGTGCTTTATTGTTAAGTGAAAATCTGGAAGTCTCTTATTTTTTTTTAAATTTTTTTTTAAACTGAAAAATAGTCTTCTAGTAGAACTTTCAAGAAAAGGCAAATTTGTGTAACTTGATGGCAACCTAAGAGTGCACTTTTTTGACTGATGATACTCTGATACTATTGATCTGTGTCATATTTGACCAAGTTGAATTTGTATCTTGCTGGTGCAATGGGGGAAACAAGAACAAGGAGACCCTTGTTCTTGAATATATGAGAACAGCTTCTGATGCTGGAAGCAAAGATACTATTTTGTGTGAAAAAAGGTCAGATATTTGGGTTTTAGTCACAAAAATATGTTTACACTAATGCTTCTGGATGATATTTTTGTTCATCTGCTAGACAAAAAAAAAAGTAATGATATACTACTGTCATCTTGCAATTGTCTCTGTTCTCAGCTTTCATCTGCCATGCACAGTTGGCAATAGATGCTTAGGAACTCTGCAGTGAGGTGCTCTTCAGCCACAGAATTTAGAAGCGTAGCACTGCTGTTGAAAAAGTAATCATGTGCAGGGTAATATTTCAAAGCTCCTAATTGAAAAAGGAGAGGTAATTTCCACTGGGTCCCTCACATCCATTGTGCAAAATAGGGTTTGAAGGGAGTTTGTTATAACATTTTCCCAAATCATTCTAGAGGGGTTTGTTCTGAAATCTCTGCCTTTCTTTTAAGCCACAGAGGACCCATAACTGATAATTTGAAAAGGCCTTCTGGAGACTGCCTTTTACGGGATGAGCAGACCTTTTGCATAATTGATTGATCAGTCAAAATAAAAATAAAAAAAAAAATTGGCCCAGCTGGCACTTCTGCAACAGAGCAGTTCTAATTTGTGGCACAGAAGTGACTGGTTAGGGTAAACCTCACAAGACACATCTGGAAACTGTATGAAACATTAACTATTTCAGAGTTAACACTGCCTTTGCCAATGCAGATGTAGGAACTGCTTTAAGGATGTGGCAAATTTTTCACAAGGGAAAAAATAGTCATGTTTGATTCTGAGTTATGTATTTTGTACTTTAAATAGGTGTTTAATGCCTACTGGAGTGACTTATTTTTGCTAAGTGTATCGATTGTCAGAAATAATTATTTAATACTTCAGAATTATTGTACTTAGTGCATCAAAAATACATGTTGTACATGTAGAAAATCAAGACAGTTAGGCTGTCTCTCATTTCATATTAAGCTGCCATCTCAGTAGAACTGATATTTTAAATCCTTTTTGGCAACAGGTAGAGGAAAGAATATAGTATTCTGACACATGAAATATTTCACTAAGTTGACATGCTTGTATCACCTGTCTGTCCTGAAGCAAAGGGTCCCACCGAGCATGCAGGATGATGTTACAACTGCGGTGTATTGTTTGGGTTTGGGGTTTTTGGGGTATGGGTTTGTTTGTTTGTCTGTTTGTTTTGCAGAGTCATACTACAACTGAGATGTTTCAAGTAGGTTATAGTTGGTCCTCATAAAATTAAATATTTAGTATTTAGAATATTTAAATATTTTAAGGATGACAAAACCCTTTTCTGTGATAGCATTTGAGAGAGAGGGAAGCAATTACCATGATACACTGGCAGAGTTCTTCAGATTGTGGTCACTGTTTAACCAAATTAAATGCCATCCTGCCTTTTCTTCCCAGAGACATGGAGTGATGCATCACTCTGGTATGCACTTTAACTTTCAGAGGTCCAAGACAAAAAGAAATAACAGCTCTCTAGTGGAAGATGCACTGTTGTTGCAAAAACATAAAAATACAAATCTTACCTGACATCATGAAATGACAGAACAGACAGGATAAAAAGTCAAAGGGATGTTATTGTAATTTATTGGTTCTTGTTAAGAGGCAACTTTGTGCCACTGATTCCCATCACCCTGTGGGCCCAGCACTTGAGCCAGTTTTCAACCCACCTGCTCATCCAGTCCAAACATCAACAGCTCATCTATGAAGATCTTTTGTGCGACAATGTCAAAGGCCTTACTGAAGTCCAGGTAGATGATGTTCTCCCCTCATCTTCCTGCCCAGTCATGGCATCATAGGAGCTTATCAGGTTGGACAAGAATTACTTCCCCTTGGTGAATCCATGCTGACTTCTCCTGGTGATTTTCCTGTCATTCCTATGCCTGGAATTTATTTCCAGGACTAACTGCTCCATCACCAGGAATAGAGGTGAGGCTAACCAGTCTGTGGTTCCCTTTTTCCTCCTTCTTTCTTGTCTTGGCAATAGGAGAGACTTGCTTTTCTCCAGAAGTAGGGCACTTCTCCCAGTCACTTTTGATCAGAGTGGCCATATAATCATATCTGCCAGCTCCCTCGGCACTGGTGGGTCCTGCTGTTCTGGAAGCTTACTCTTGGACTGGAAATTTCTGCACCATTTCAAAACCAGTTCAAAGTCTGAGTTTTTGAAGACTTTGAGAGCATCTAAAGACCCTGCACTCCTGCAGAATTCAGTGAGGTTTGACGGTGTGCAGACCTTCTTCACCGACAGACCTCTAAAACAACACTCTAGCTTTTGCTTGAACTAGAGCTTCATTCTAGCACAGAGATGCAACTGTCAAATACACAAATTCAGATTCTGTGATAGTGTAAAATGACACAATGATTGTTTTATTTTCAAATGATAAAATGAAAAGGAAGATCTCTAGTGAGAGTCAAGTCTGAAGTGCAGTCTTGAGATAAATTTTGCAATTTAACTAGTTCCCATTTAGGTTAAAATGATCTGAAGAATGTTTAAAACCAGACAGAAACAAAAACTGCAAAAGCAAAAAAAAATAAAAGAATAGCTCCACTGTTTGAGAAACTGAGAATTATAAGTTTTAAACAGCTTTAGAAAATATATTGCATATTTCTGTAGTAGTCCAGAGACAGAACATTGATATGTCCTGTGAATTTATAGAATGGAAAAATACTCTGTTAAAAGAACTGAGCACAATAGGTTGGAACTAAATTGAACATGCAATGAAAATTCTAAATGGGTATCTTAAATTTTGTCCATCGTGCATTATGAATATCAGTTAGGAAAATAAAAAAGTTAAGTTTATGATGGGAGGGGAAAAAAAAAAAAGAAAATCTGAGTGAACATGGAAGATTCATTCATAATAGAACCACTGAGCCAACTTACTTTTATCAAACATGAAGACTCCTTAGGTTTTGCAAAAGCAAGAATGCTTTATAAATGTCTTAAGTTACTGTTTCTGTTTTGCTAAAACCTGAAGAATTTCCTTGTACATTCTCTGATAGAAATTTGGATCTGTCTAAATCCAGAATTGCTTCAGTCTTTCTCAGAAACCTTTTCATATCTTATCTGTGTTCTTTTCCTAGCATTTGTCAAAAACATGTGCTCATTGGTCAATATTTTACTCCATTTGATTTATCAGATTTATCATTTTCTTGCTATAAAAGTCAGTATTTACCTCAACAACACAGCAGTATACGTGTATTTGGGGACACCTGCGTGCACAGTCACGGGGATTTCTCTGTGTCATATTCCACTCAAATAGCAAAGAGTGAATATCCTCTGAAACATCTGTTGTGGTGCAATGATCTCAGGGAAATTGTGTAACTCAAAATTTCAGTCAAGTTCTTTTTCTTATTTTCTCTTTCACCTGGTTGGCAGAGTTGCAATAAAGTTTTGCTGGGTTCTGCTAAGGTCTAATCTGAAAGAACTGTACTCCGCCCACAGTGCATGCCAATAAAAGAATGTAGGGTTTGGGAAAGACAGGCTATTTGCTTTTTGCTCTGTATCTAAGACCTCAGCACTCTAGAGCAATGATAACAAAGAAAGTCCTGCTTACCGTCAGCAGAGAAAATTGTCTACTTTGACAGATTCTTTGAGAAATTTAGCTGCAACTATCTAAAAAATGTCTACCAAGAATATACAGACTGTGATTTCTGTTTGTTGCTTGATTCTTGGTCACAGTTTGGGCAAATTTTCAGTATAGATAAAGGCACGTTTTCTAAAACAAAGCTACCCTCCTTGCAACTTTTGTGTTCTTGATGCAAGAACTTCTTTCAAGAGTTTGCAAGGGCTTTTTTTTTTTTTTTAATAATGTTAAATAACGTGATGTTGCTGTTATAACTTCATGCTCAGAATTGGCTGTACTTTTTTGACTGAAATAAAAACAATAATTATGAAGTTGGTCTGAGTCATTTACTTGACATTGATATTGCTTTTGGTATATGTACTGAAAATAGATTTCTATAATGAGACAAGTCAGAACCCATAATGTCTGGTGACATTAAGAACCCCACCTGCAATATAATAAAATGTTTTTGATATTGAAACTCTTAATCACATAATAGAACTGTATTTTCTAATAAATTTATCTAAAGTGAACCTTGTTTAACTCACAGATTTGAGGCTTTTACCTTCTGGGGATATAATTTCGACCAGCCTTATACTGAGTTGTCTATGAACTTCCTAATGTTCATTATAAACCTTCCTTATCCATCAGTGTGTGGACTACATGTCACTTGGGTGCATATATGAAAATATTTCTAGCAGGAGGGGAGTCTTGCTTGTGATTAATAGATTTAATATTTGGGTCCCTGATAGGAATGGAGATGATGCATCAGCTTATTAATATACTTCTTCCATAGATGTTGTCTGTGGCAGCAGCGTTGCACTTTGATCACTGACTTCTGTTTGCTTGCCATTCATCTGGATCAGTTGAGGTCTTTGCCATTTGATTACGTTATCTTTTATCTACTTCAGAATTCTCATGCACATAATTATATTTTAATGTCACAGCAGCTTTGTGCCCTTATTTCTAAATTCTTCAGTTTTCTCTCTAAAAAATATGATTGAACAGTATCAAATATAAAACTTTATTCAACTGGCTTGAATGGCTTTTTTTTTTAATTTCAGTTTTTGTTATGAGATATAATTGACTGCTAAAATATTATGGAAGCTTTCAGTGTAGAGTGTAAACATGCCCCATTCCTGATACATTTCCTGATCTATTACAATACCTGTCAAATTATTATGGGAAGTCTAAAGAGCTGTGGCATTCATTCCAGGCTTAGACATTGATCACCTGTCTCTGGGAATATAATTCATACACTTGACTGGCACCCAAACACCAGGAAAGTTCTGTGTTTCATTCCCATTTCAGTATTTATAATGGGCAGTATTCTGAATTCTGGGGTACTTGAATTGACAAAAAATACAGGTAGTGAAGGAGGACATGCTTTGGAGCACTGACTTTCACAATGCCCTAAATACCTCTGTGAATATGGAAGCCAGAGCCTAAAAGTGCCTTCTTAGACAGAGTTAGAGAACTGAGATAAAAGGACAAAACTTTAGCATGTTATTTTTCCTTTTTATCCACTAATCATCTAATGTGAAGTGCATAAATTCTTGCTCTTTTCCCTTTCTTTGGCTAACTTTTCAAGAAGCTGTAGATTGCAGTCAAAGTGATTTTTTTTCCTTGTTCTTCTGGCTCTGTGAAACTAATCTTTCTGGTAACACAATGAAATATCTTCAAAGGAAAGTGCCATCCAGCAACAAACTGCTGAGTTTGCTCCATAGCATATCTTTAGGGATTTAAGGTGTCTGAGGCAATTCAGTATATTTGGTCAGAACTTTGCTGAGTTGTTCTTCTAAACTGACACTTCTTAGAGCTGTTAAAATTATGATTTGGATACATAAATACTTTGAGGATTGTCCACCTGCCTTTGCTCACCCTCATGGACATGGAGATTGCTTGGGAAAACGCCATCAGATGAACATTTAGTCTTCATTCTTTAAAACACAATCATGATCAGTTTTCTTTGTTTTAGAGGAATTGACCAGGATAGCACTGGCAATGGCCCAAAGTTGTTCATTGGGAGCCTTTATTTAAAAAGTGTGTAGAATTTCAAGTTTTTTTCTCCCTTGCACAGTAATTAGTGTCAGCTTATTATCCAGGAATGTAACATCAGGTAGAACAGTTACCATGTTTGCTGTTGTGCACGTCTAATTCTGTGTATTGTATTAAGAACAAGATGAAAAGAACCTCAACTAGAGGTTCAGGTGATAAAATTCTTTGGCTTAATATTTGATCACTTATTTCTTCCAGGCTGGTAGTGCCACTTAATTATGACAGTCACAAAATTCATATGAGCAAAGTTGTGCCAGGTAGTCACTCTGGTGAGCGTTCTCCTTTATGGCTTTCGAGAAAGATATAAACTGCATTAGGCATACTCCTCAGACTTTGTTCACTCTAATGGCAGCTGACAGATGTACATATTTATCAACTCGGACTGATGTTCACTTTTAAAAAATTTCATAATTAAAAATTCATTTGTTCAATAGCTTCTTTCAAGAATTTTCACTTTCCTTAGTTAATTTTTCACTCAGTTATTGCCTCAAGAACAATTTCAACAATCTTTCTCCTGTCGTCTTTTATTTCATATCTTAAGAATGAGAAGAGTTTGCTTAGACCAATTTGTACTTTGGATCCTTTTTTTTTTTTTCATTCTTACTGTTATTCTAGGAAATTAAAGTAAGAATTCACACAGGGTTCCATTACTAAAAAGCATGTCCACTTCTTTCATGTTGTTCACAGTGGACTAGTTTTTGATACTGAAACTACTATAATAACTTTTCCCTTTTGTAGGCATTTAAAATGTATATTATGAATTGTTACATGAAGCACTTCACAGCTGGGCATTATGAAATATGTTGTAGAGAACAAATGTGAAATAGAAAATTGACATAAAGAAAATTGACATAAAGAAAATTGACATGAAGAAGAGATATCTTTTTTCCTGTATTGGCATAAGTTGCTGTTGAACTAGGGCTGAGTTTTTCTCTCCTGCTACAAGTTTGGAGATCCTCAAGTGAAGAAAACTGTGAATGTGCATAGATGTCAGGTAAAACCACTGTTAGCCCTTGGACTTCCACAGGTCTTCTTGCGGGACTCCTAGTTGTCTGCTATAATTCAGCAGTGGGATAGGCCATGAAAGATTTTTTCTATTCTTCTGATTAGACAAGTATTAATAATCTGGGAAAGTGGTTAAGAAAAGTTCAGAAATTTTACGCTGGAAATCTTACAAAGTTTATATCTTTGCAGTAGAAAGTGTTCAAGGCTGGAGAACTTTTAGCAAGATTCAGAAAGAAATGCTGCAAGATTTGGAGCAAAACATTTGTTTCAATCTTTCTTTAACTGAAATTGGAGAAAAGAAAAACAAAATAGAAGTAATAATAAAATCTCTACCAATTTATGAACAGTATTCATAAATGAAAGAAATGCCTACTGATTAAGCCAAAAGACACTGAGTTAGAAAAATGTGGCTGGGTTGATATTATTGTTTCTGTCATTAGATAGTAGAAGGAAAACATTACGAGAAAAAAGACTGCTCTAGAGTTAATTACTGGTGACATGCACTTCTGGGCAAAGGCCAGCCTGAGGGCATGTATCACAGAAAGAGGCATACAAGCATTCTGTTGACCCCATGGCTTTCTCCTGTATCATATCCCTGCATAAATCTATCCAAACAAAACAAACAGAACCTCCACAGCCTCTTCTATTGGAGAGAAACTGTGCTTTCCCTGTATCTCCCTCATTAAATTTCCAGCTGCATGTCAGTGCATGTTCTGAGCCCATGGCTGAAGCATGGGTGGGTGTTTCGTTGGGGTAGGGGAATGCAGGGGTTCTGATTTCACGCTATTACTGCAGCAACAGGGAGGGGACCAGTGGAGGGAGGGAGCAAGCAGAGCTGGGAGTGTTACCATGGCAATGGATGGAGTGCCTTCCTCACTTGGACTGGCGATGCAGCTGCCCTTAGGTCTGATTACTTGCCTGCTTCTGGGGGATTTAGGTACAGCTTACCAGGAGTGCATGGTGTTATCATCTATGTATATTACCTATTTCATTTCTAGTTAGAAAGTGAAACTGCAGTGGAGAGTAAGTATTTTTCCCACAGAAGATACACCCATTTTAATGTCTTTTGATTGATGACAGTATAATCAGTTCACTAGTAGTAGCAGAATTACTTTTTATTTTTCCAGTATAGAGTAAAAAACTATATGCCAGTCAGTTACTAACAGTGCAGTGCTAGAAGAGATGCTGAGTTAGGGAGTGAGTTTGTCTTACACATCATTACAGAACTGTATTTAATTTTCCCTAATGAGCTTTGCAAGATAGATCTTACAGTTTTGTGTTTAGTTTCTTTTATGATTTTTTTTTTTTCTAATGATGTCAGGTACTGCAAATTTCTGGTAGGCTCCTTTTGAATTTCCCCAGCTGGAGAGTGATGGAGTTTGTGAGTATAATATGCTCATATAAAACTGGTAGGAACAGCCTGGGCTCCTGAAATTGCTGTCAGTGAATGGCCTAGTAAATGGCAATCAGGCATCTGCTATTTCCTCTCATCACATTTCCCCCTGACTAGGGACAATGAAGAATTACCAATGTCAATAGGTGTTTTAGTAAGCCTCATATCAAAAAAGAATGGATGGAAATCTGGGAGGAACTGGAATTTGATGAACTTTGGCTTGAAAAGAAGAGACAGAACTAATTCTGAGTATCAAACCCAACACAAGAAAGCTTGGTAGAGAGTTTGACCTGAGTGAATGGAGCCCAGGGCTTGCCTTGGAATTGCCCACAACTACAGATTTAAAAAAAAAACCCAAAAAACCAAAAAAAACCCCCACAAACCAAAAGACCTAAACAAACAATGCAAGAGGTGAAGAAACTGAGACGATAGGCCTCCAGATACCTCCCCTGCTGAAATACCTCTTTGCTTCTGTTGTAAAACCTACATGAAGCTTGAAAACATTTGCCTGCTGTGTTTTTCACTGACGAGGTAAGCTGTGAATTGGAGCTTGAAAATGTGGGAAGGCTAGGCTCAGCCTGCTAGGGCAGCCAGCACAATCTTAGTGACTGTATGTTTTGAATAAAGAGTCTTCACCTCCCCTTAAAGCATGCTTCCAGTAGTGCAGAAGCAGAGAGGGGTTTGGTTTTGCCTGAGCTAATACTGCAGAGGGATGCAGGGCTGCACTGGCTCCTCTGGAGGTCAAAAGGAAGAAAGGCTTGCACACAGCTAAGACTCTTATGTGTCTCCTTGTGCCTATGTGGCAGAGCAGTCATCTTCTCATTTTTAGAGGAGTTAAGCATTTGCATTTCCCTCAAATGCAAATGAGGGGTTTTTCTACTATTTTGTGCGCAGTTGGCTTCTTTGTGCATAATTTTTTAAAATGAGAATAACACCTATTCACGTCTGTGGATATAGGATATAACTCCGTTGTTCACTGTTGCTTCATTTATTTCCTTGATTTCTGTCATCCAGCACTTTAAACTCCCCTTTTTGGATCCTATGTGTGTTGTAATTTTAGACTTTGTGGTCTGGGTAGGTCTATTCTGCTAAATCAAAGATGTCCAGGGACCAATACTTGTCCCCAGGACTGAGTGGCACCAACTGGTATATGCCTACATTTCTTGGTTTTAGCTGCCTGTGTGGCAGATTTACCTTGGTAGGAATAGAGTAAGGAAGTCAGTTGGCAATGAAGTAAGGTGAATTACTGGGTGTGTGGTGTTTGAGCTATGTGTGTAGTCTCCCTTTATTCAACTGTGGGGATGCAATCAATGAGTTAGCACTTGTTTTGAGGAAAAGCCCAACAAACATGGAATTATATGTATTTATTTATTTTGACCCTTGAAAACGTTCACTAATGGGTGGCAAGATGGTTTGAAATGGGAGGGCTGAAAGAATGAGGCTTACATCCCTGGTGAGCTGTAACTTTGTTGCATCCTGGAGAAGACGTAAATGCCCTCAGTATCTGAGCTTCTGAGAAAGAAAAAGAAGGTTATAACTTTTTTCCCACCTCAACCAGTGTTGTAAGACAGCAACTTTCTGTAATAGAGTGGCATGTGGTTTCTTGAGCTATAGCATGGCCTCAGGAGGTACCCTAAACATGACACAGGAGGGGAACTGCTAGAACAGGACTTTTACACATCTGATTTTGCCACCTGCTATTCTGCTCCTTACAAATGTTCCTTACCATCTGGCTCACGATTCTGTGTGAGACCACCACTGTGCCTGATCCTTGACCCTTAGAGAAGCGTCTGTTTTTTCATCACTGCTCTGTCTCCCATTCCTTTACAGCTGATCCTGTGCTAAGAGTGACAGGTTTTTTTGGTCAGAGATTCTTTAATACTGAAATTATGAGCATAAAGTCTTCTTGTGTGCAGTCTTGGAGAATGCATTTATTTTTTGTGAAAAGAGACGTTCAGACTCTGTTTTGAATAAGGTTATGCCTCAAGAACTATGCTTATAAAGTTGGTACATCTTTTGTTGTAGTCTGTGAATACTATTGAGTAAAATTTGTTTTATATTTTTTTCAGATATTAAGTATTCTTAGGAGATCTTGATAATGTGCTGTATTAAATTAAGTACTGCAATTAATACATATTCACAGACTTCTAATTTTCTCTTTCTCTGTGTCTTCTCATCTGGGATTATTCATTTTTATTTCTTTACTATTTCCACAGGAGTTAAGCCTGTCCTTGTGTGTTTGTCTTACTAAATGCACAAGTTAACAAACTTGTTTTCTTAAATTATGCGTTTGGAATCTCTCTCTCTCTCTCAAACCCCATCCTGTCTGCTGTCTTAGTAAAGCCTTAAATTACAGGTAAGAGTGGGCACTGTACTTTCTCTGTCAATCCCAGAAACATTGTTCCTTCCAGCAGCAATCTCCTTAGAAGTGACGATTCTGGTCAGCACTTTGAGTAACATTGTTCATCAGGTAACAGCTATCACATCTGCCTGCTGCCATGTAGTTCCCCTGCAACTTCCTTGCATGCATTGAACATCCCCTTCTCTAAGCCCAATTTAAGAGCATATAGTTATGTCTCATCAAAGACAAAGCTTCTCATCAGGCCCAGTCTGCAACAGGACATGAACCCTAGCCCTTCTGACACACCAAGAGAAGAGGCTGTGGAAATGCAGTTGTGGCATTATCATAGCAATCAGGATGTCTTTGGGAATGCTTTAAGAGAAACAGAAGCCAACAGAAGGGTCCAAAAAGAAATGGGAAGCAGCAATATTTAACAAGTATAAGGAGTCTTCCACCAAAAAGGAAGAGAATAAATGTACAGCTGGTTTTCTGAAATGCATTCTTTCTAATTTCATGCTGTATTTCTGATTATGAAATTATTGATCTAGGTAAAAGAGATAATCTATCAGTGCAGAGTGAGAAGAAGTTACGAAGGGATGTCAGAGGATAGACCAAAACAAAAATCTCCATCTTTTCCTTTAACTGACTGTATGAATTTATCCGGAATACAGAAGGACTGGAGCTAGTCTCCAAAGAGCCAAAATAGGCAGAATGAAACAGACAAATGTTCTCTCAGAGAAAGGAAATGCTACATGATAACTGCATGCTTTGTTTTTAGTGTGAGGTTAGCTGTCTTTCCCTCTATAAGAGCAAGAAATCAGTGAAATAATCCCCTGAGCAGGCAGAGGGAAATATTACAGTGAAGAAAGAGAGCTTCCATCCTTCTTACCGTGGGATTCCTGCTGAGACAGTGATGAGAAGAGTTTTTCTTATTTTTCTGACTCAAAGCATTCAGCATTCATATGGACACAATTGGGACTCCTTGATGAAACATTTTGACAATTCTAACCTGAATAGCCCTTATATCTGTGGTGACAATTTCAGTGTTGACTTTGCTTTTTCCATTGTATTTTCTCCATGGAACCATTATGCTTCTAACATTATGAAAGTATCAAAGCAAATTCTGACAAAAGAGCAAGTTATTGAAAATCTTTCTATCAAGTTATTGAAAGTCTTTCTGGACATAAAACAGTTTGGAAAGTTTTCAAAGTTATATATTTTACTATCACTGTAAACCTAGTCATTCTTCATATATTTCTTGTGGGGGTCTCTTGAAGGGAAAGCCTTAATGCTGATGGGAAAGATAAATTCAGTTTACGAAAAGAATAAAGCCCAAAAGTGAGACAGTGTTTCTTGAGGTCTTTCACTCTCAATAGAGACTACTGGGATGGGGAGCATGAACACAGAGAGTGGGAACCAAGCAGGCTGGTGGAGAGTGGGAAGGTGATCCCTGATATGCTGGCTTTCAGACTCCAAAACCTGGTGTTCTATGCAGTGTGAAGTAAAACCCACCCCTCATTTAGCATCTGGGCAGCCTCTAAAAACATGAAGCTCCAGCCTGGCAGAGATACTTCATGAAAAGTTACAGGCAGCCCTAATGGTGCTACTCCTCTCATCCCAAGCTCTGCTGATAGCAAGACAAACTTTCAGGACTCTTGTGTGAGAATTATTGTCCTCACAAAAGGCTGGTGTTGGTCTTGATGATACCAGAAGAGTTTTGAATATACACTGCAAATGAAATATACTCTATTTTACTGGCGTTTCTCCAGCAGATTTAATTTCTTTCTTTCTGCATTATTTCCACAAAATGAAAGCATGTAGAATTCAAAATAGCTTTGCTGGAAAATGGTAGACCATTTGACTACTTTCAGTTTCTTTCCACAAGATATATGAGAAGTTTTAACCAGTTTTTGAAACTAGAAGGCAAGTTGCACACAGGCTGCCAAAACAATGAGTAGCTGTTGAGAAGTAGTGCTTCTTGGGCTCTGCTGGAACTACCATAGTTTACGGCTTTTTATAATCTATATACCATGCAATCTGGGGAAAAATCAGCACATCATGCAGCAGTTGCTATGGAAGTATTTATTTCCATCAATATCAGAAACAGAGCTTGGTATTTCTGTGGATCTGATGTGCCAGGCCACTTGATCCACACAGTCCAGTAAACACAATTATCCCTCTCCTCCTCCTGGTCGGAGGCAGGGCCCCTCTATTGCTGTTCATGGTCAGACCACTCAACATCTGACC
>JAWWEU010000001.1:86655040-86711469 GCA_035583155.1 Acropternis orthonyx | reverse complement strand
AAATATAAAAGACAAACCAAAAATAACTTATTGAAACCCCCCTCCCAATGACACATGGGTTCTACCACCCAGAACCCGTAGAAAACACACCCCAAAGAGAGGGAAAGAGCAACCCAAACAATACAAAAGTATTTTACTTCCCAAAGAGCAAAACTGCTGTGGATATCTTGGCCAGAAGCAGTGAGGCCTAATCTCTCTGAGATGCAGGAGCAAGGTGCTCTCAGCACGGCCGAAGGGAGAAGAGAGAGAGAATAAAGCTGGGAGCTGGTCTTTGATTTATAGACGAGCTGACGTCAGATGGGATGAAATACCTCATTGGTCACTTAAGTCAGCTGATGCCTGTCCCTAATCACATGACCCACGAAATTGGGGCCTAGCTAAAACTAAAACCTTAATCTGAGTTTTTGGGGTTTATCAAACCCATCACACCTGTACCTCTTCAAATTATCTGAAATCTGTTCAGAAGATGTTCCACTGAACAAAGGACAATTCTCTCCTTCTAGCCTGGGGTAAGATATGCTGAATCAGGGAAGCCAAAAGTGGGTTGTGCTCCAGACAATTACTCTCGGGGTTTTTTATATCAGATGAGTGAATGTACTGGTTCAGGAAGAGGCAACCACTCTTCCTGTATTTCAGGGAGCGTTTCCTCTTTCACTCGTTTGTCATACAATTAAAGAGATGACTGAATCAATCAGATAGCCCTTTGCAGGGTAATTTTGGCAATTCAGTTGTTAATTGAACTTTCAGTGGTGAGCTGGCCTAGAAAAAATATACTTTTATTGAAAACGAACTTCAGACTCTTAAGAGCTTATGCTCTTTGAATGTTCTCAAGTGCATCATATTTCAGGCTAAATAAACAGACATCATGAGTGCTGCTTTAATATTTGGGACATTTCCTATTAAAACACAGTATCTCAAACACTTCTCTTTGTACTTCTAATCCAAGTATGAGAAGGGCATAAAGAAAGAACATCTCTTGATGTGTTCACTGGTGGTCTATGGCTGAGTGCAGTAAGGGGGAGACTCACACTCTTCAGAGATTTTGCTCCCATTTCTCTCCTGTTTCCCAGAACAGCCAGTCCCATGCCCCCTTTTAAACCATAATGCTTAACATTTCCATGGCACTGTTTGCACGTAAGTTGTTCTACCATTATTCATTTTTTTAAGCATACTTCATACTGAATGGTTTGGACTGAAATATAAAAGCCAAGTTTAATACTTACTTCCAGAACAGTTTTAGACTTACAGATAGGATTGCCCACTTTGGCGAAGTCAAGACTTTTTGTAACTAAGGGAGATTTTATCCCTTATAAAATTTATTAGACTGGTTCTGAGATTTTGGGAATAGTGTTTGTGGTGTGTTGTGGTATGCTGACATGGGGTCAGCATACAAGGGGTGTGGAAGTGCACAGAATAATCATAATCTAAGATGTACTCTAATTATGTAGTTATTTTCGGTTGATTGAGTACCAGCCTCATACAAATTCCAGTAACGGCTTTAATCAAAGACAGTCTCACTCCATCACCAATCAAGATATAGGCTCTACAATGAAAAAAAAAATAATTGGAAGAGTTAGAGAAATAATTCTGAATCAGTCAGAAAAGACAGCAGTATTTGTTCAAGGGCTTCCTACAGTACGGGGAAAAGTCTTGAGGCAATGGTGTGTTGTCTGGTCATTGATAGTAAAAACCTGGGAAGTATCATGCAAGAAATTCTTGTATTTTTTTCCAAGGACAAGTGTCTTGATGTTGTTTTTACTGTTGTAAAGAATTGTAAAAATGCAGAAAATGAGAAGGCTTCAGCAGAAGCAACAAAGACATGCCATACTATTATCCATAGTTATTCAAATTCATTACCTAACTGTGACACCCAATTAAATAGTATTTTCCAGAATTAACCAACAGCTAAAATGATTCATCATGATAGAAGAAAAGCTTCCTTTATTGCCAACAACAGGTTGGCGCCTCTTTTGACTGAGAAAACAATGAAAGGCTTGGTTGAAAAGCATTTATTTTTTTCTCTGTGACTACAGATGCCTCAAACAATGGTACTTTCAAGGTGTTCCCAATCATTAATCATTCCTACACAGCTGAAGGGCAAGTAGTTTGCTGCTGACTTGATTATTTTCAAGGCACTAATGAAACCACATTAGGAATATCTGAAAATCTAAAAAAAAAAAAAAAAAAAAAGTTAAAATCAAGTAGTTGGAACCTTGGCTAGGTACAGTAATTTGCAGGTAATATTGTTGCTAAATCTGGGTTATGTTCCCCACCCACTAATCAATGGAAAGTAAGAGAGAAAAATTGTCTTTAGCTTCCTTCAGATTTAAAGGAGAACTTATAAAATTTGGATGGGAAGAAATGTTCTACATAAAACAATTACTTGTAGGTAAAAGGACTACCATCTGTTTTCCTGGTTCTAGGACTTCTGGAAGTTAAGTGAACATTGACAGGTGCCAATTTTAAAATCCCATTTTCAAAGATAACCTCACAGGAGGTGATACAGAGGTTTTCAGTAACACAATGTTGTTTATAATTTTCAGATTGTACTGAGTTTTTCTTGCAAGTAGAAGTGTTGCAGGAAGAACAAACTATCTTTTTTTTGTGATGACATGTATAAGATAAACTACTCGTTTAAGGGTAAGTTGTGAAAAAGAAATGATGACAAAGTCTTGGTCATGAGCTATTCATCATCAGGGGGTGAAAAAAGAAAACAAAGACATTTCACACAGATATACACATTAGCTGCCAGAAATGAGGCTTTATCTTTTCATATGATCAAACAAAATACAAATAAGCTGATACAATTTTACTGAAAAGCATTACTCTTTACAGAAAGCGTAAAAAATATTGATAGTTTAAAATTTCTTAAAAGACAAAATGTTGTGTGGTTAGAGATTCAGCTGAGTACTTGCATATGTCAGGAGTCTTCAGCTAGGAGACATTCTCATATTTTAGCTCCACATTTCTGTCTTTTCAATTTCTTAAAACTGTTTCCTTTATAATTAATAAAATCCTTTTATAATCAGATCTGGACAGATTGTGGAATCTTCAGAGTTTTCTTTTCAATGAAGTTTCTAAGAGTGGGGAATTCAATGTGTAGCATGGTTCATGAATTCACTTTTAAAGCCAAACAAAATTAAATCCATTAAAACTGATAATAAATTATGCTTCTATCAATCCTTTCAAGTTTACAATGAATTTCCCATCAGTGAAATGTAATATTATTTCAGAAATATATATATGTAGTAAAAGAAATTAGATTTCCCTAGAATATCCCTTTGTGTTAACATGTAGACTTGTTTCTTCTGTTAGAGTTGTTCGTTCTTCTCAAGGAGAATGCCATTTTGAAAGTTTGGCTGCTCTGGACTGTAGCCTCAGTTAATGCCTAGAGGAACAGTGGAAATATGTGGTATTAGTAGGAAAAATCTTGAGGTTGTGTGGCTAGCATGGCAAATCAGACACTGTTAAGACAAGAAAAGTAACAGAATACTGTTACTGTACATGACTTTGGCATTTCACAGAGAACATCATTTTACCTTTCTGCTGCTGGGAAGATGTCTTGTTGAAAAATTTGCTGGTTTTGACTTCTTCCTGTGTTCACTGTAGTAGTCAGTGGTTGCTGCAAAAAAAAAATTAAAATAAAAAGAAAGAATCAGAAGAATATTAACAACACTTCTGGTGAAGTGGTAGACGAGAACCTAAAGAATACTGTTAGAGTTGTAGGATGTTACTGGTCTGAGGCATCACATCACTAAAACCTGATGTCTGTCTGAACTCTCTAAGTGCAATCGTTACATTTCATAAAGATCTAAAATGGCAGGTATGAGCTAGGAAATGAAGACCACTACTTTCTTATATTTTATTGACCTGTATATAAAACCAATATAGAAACCTTTCTTCTGGCAGTTTCTTGTTGGATGCTGTGTTTTGGAGATCACTGTAACAGCTTTGTGCAAAGCAGCATATGGAAACTGTTGACTTCACTGGGAATGGAGTATCTGTTGTCAGTGAAGATAGAGGTAATTTTCCTGAAATATGAATAGGCTTAAAACCATTAGGAGTGAAGAACTCAGTGCCAGTTTCAAAAGTGATCTCTGTTCCTTCATAGTAGAGTTAATATAGAAATATCATACCCCATTATATGCTTGGTTAAAGACTGAAGAGATGTGAAAGATTAACATAAAGGATGTACTGATATAACATTCACTTCTAAAAGGGATCAATGGAGAGAATTGCAATTCAAATGTCAAATGGAAATGTGTATTTATTTTTACTGGGAAGGTTTTTTTTTGTAATTTGTACATTCTGACAGCATTGTAAATACTTTAAATAAAAAGAAAAAATTGTTTAAAAAGTGAATGCCACTAATTTCAACTAACTTACTGACTTAAAATTGTTACTTTGGTTTTTATGACCTCAGTTTACAAAAAGAAAAAAATCAGCTTTTTACAGAACTAATTAACTCAGAAGATCTGCGAACCATTTAATTTGAGTTGAAATGCCTTTATTAAGGTGAACGCAGAGATATTTCGAGTAATGACCATTGCTGGCACGTTCTAGTTGCAGTAATAAGTAAAGGAGAAACAAAATAGGAGTTGGGCGGTGTGTTAGCATGACCCTGCTTCTAGGCTAATGTATCTGTTCCTCAGTCAGGTAGTTTACTGGAATAGAAACCACAGTGTTACATTTATACTGTTCCTGGGCCCCAAGTTTCTCAGATCTAGCTGCAGTACCTTCTTAGGACAATATATTAGAGAGCTCCGGGTCTTTCTTTTCTTTTGGCAGAGTAGAAATCCTGAATATCTTAAATCCTAAAAATCATTAAATATGTATGATATACTAGAAAGGAATTATGGTTGCTCCTAAATTTAGACAAAAGGAAGCATTCATATAAAATAAACTCAAATATGAATATCATGCAAAAAGTTGGCCTGTGAAAAGACAGCACTGTCATTAGCCAGCTGTATAAAAATCATCTTAGGTACTATAAATACAGATTCTCACATGTGAGCTAAAAAAAGCAGCTCTACTCACTCAGCATTTGAAGAAACCCATAGACATGTCTGGCATATTCCTCTCTACAGAAGCTGAATGTGCCAAACATTTGTCACTAGACTTTCAAAGACTAAAATGGAGTTGATAGTAAAGAAACAAGATCAGTGCTCTGCCATATAAAACGCAGTAAGCTAAGGGTGTTCTTTTTGAATAATAAAGGTACACTGTGTACATTACATTGCATCCCTCAGATGTGTGATGTTGTCAATATGAAAGAAAAGTCTCTTCAGATTCAAATCTGTCATCTTCCCTGAGAAAACAAAGTTAATAATACAACAAAAAATGGTAGTGGGATAAACTATGAAGGAAAATGGTCCTTAATGCCTTTGGTGGCTAGGCTTTAATGCCTGAGGTGATCTAGTACTGGTGTTTGGATATCTACTAATGCCTTTTGATTGTTTACCATCTAAAGATGAGAGGCCCAAAGTGTGTTTTGGACTGGGATTACAGTGCCAGTGAATTAGGTTTCCTGGTGTTGCAACATCAGCTTTGAAAGGATGGCCTGCCAAAAATGTCATAGCGTAGGACAAACAGGTGGTGCTTAGCAAAAGCACTGTCCTCAGTTCAGACTGCAACCATTACTAACTAACTGTAAAGAAAAGAAATACCATATTGCTCTGTTATAACTTAAGAACAGACAAACCAAAAGGCAATAAAAACAAGTTCAGAGTGGTCAAAGACATACCTGACTTTCCACATAGCCTTAGTTCTCCTTTGTTCGGATATACCAAAAGCGCATCTACCAGGGGTCCTAAAGAGTTGTTTTCCTTTGGATTATTCCTAGCTCCTGTATTACCCTGTGTTTTAGAGCAGACACTTTATGTCACATCTGCACACACCATTCCTGTTACGGATGCAGCCAACCCTGCAATACTGAGAGGGTATTGCATGACATGATCAGATGTCTGTTTCTACAGAGTTCAAAAATAGAATAGTCTGAAAAGAGGAAGAGGAACATAAACAAATGAAACATGACCTTTCCCAGCCTCTAGTGTCTGGAATTCACGATTCAAATACAAAATTAAAACACAGTGTCTTCCCCAGGGTATTAAATGCATAAATCAGCATGTTTATATGTTCAACTATATAATTTTGTCTGTTTGTCCATGTGTATTTTAATTTCTCCATTTATACCTACCATGACAGCTTACCTACAAAAATGCAGTAGTAAACACTGAGTGAAAGAAAGGATTAATTTAATGTAAATGATAGTATTAGCCTATTCAGGGGCGACTGTTCAGCTCTTGGCATTAGGGGTACATGAAGTGTCTGTAAAGGAGTGCAAACATGCCTTTTCATTCTGCTGCAGTGTGGCTTGAAAAACAGTGGCTGAACAATTGTTAACAAACACAACAATTAATTTATTGTATTTACACAACCTCCTCCCTAAAAGGCATAATCAGGGAAATTTACCCTTCTCTAGCTTATGTGTGTTGGTCATGTTCATCTTTCACATATCTTTTATCAGTCTGTCCTATGACAAAGAAGTCTCTGCAAGTTGTACCTTGTAGCAGTAAATTTTCAGAGACAATTGGAAAGAACATGCTGATCCAGAAACTGTTATGGCACAGGACCAAGACAAGTGAGATGTTTGGACTGTTTCATAAACCAGCTAGAGGTGAAAAAAAAGTGGGGAGGGGGAGAAGGGAGAAAAAAAATTTCCTTAGTCATTAAAACAAAAAGAAAACATTGGCCAGAATGTATCCTGTTGCTCTGCACCAGAAAAGACCTAATCAAACACCAAATAGTAGTGGGAAGCATGGAACTGATTTCAATTTGTGTGTCATGCTTTCTTTGCAGGAATATCAAATTGATATATTTTTTGCCCAGACATGGACAGATAGCCGTCTTCGCTTCAACAGCACCATGAAAATACTGACTCTGAACAGCAACATGGTTGGCTTGATCTGGATCCCAGACACGATATTTCGCAACTCAAAGACAGCAGAGGCTCACTGGATCACCACCCCCAACCAGCTCCTCCGCATATGGAATGATGGCAAGATCTTGTACACCCTCAGGTGAGCACTTGGCAAGGTGCAGGCCTGGAAGCTTCTCCTGCTTCTGATGTAGTAATAGTAATGTTCAGCAGTATTTTTTGTTCTTTTCAGCTGTTTTTTTCCTGATGATTACCTGACCATGCTTTACAAATATTCATATTTTCAGGCAAAAATACTGCCCCCTTTAAAAAACAACATCTTGTTCTTTCTAAGAACGAATTAGAAATAGGTCTGTCTTGTAGAAATTGGGCTTTTTAGTCCTTATAATAAAATCAGGAGCATGTAGTCCCATAAAATCTGTCACAGACCTTTCTGGTAGAGTTAGGTGCAGGGCTGGATAAAATATTTCTAGAACATTCATGCTAATGCAAATACTTAATTCTTCAAATAAGTCATGCTGAAAGACAGTCTGTTATATCTCATCACAAGGGTGAATTGCTGGAGAAAAGGTTTTCAGAGTATTTCTAATCTGTCTGATACCATCAATTATATGGTATTAGAAATTAACTATATGATATTAGAAATTTAATATATATATATATACAATATTTACAGATACAGTATACCATATTTCCACATTAAAAACAAATCTGTGGAATCAAGATGTGTTTACTTGTGGAAGAGACAAGTTATTCAGAAGGGAGTTTTGCCATAAGCCACGTTCCACACAGCACACTGTTTTGGAACCGTCTCTTTCACGCTACATTTTCTTCAGTGATTGTGTTCAGCCCTCTTGGTGAAACTGCATATTCTGATCATAATTGCAATAGCAGTTGGGGTCCAATAGAAAGTCCTTGGCAAACAATAAGAAAAGAAATTAACAGCTGGAAAACTACCGATATTTTTAGTGTCCTTTCCGTCTTATGCTTGCTCGACTGTGAGGAAGTCTTGCTTATTTCAGTTGCCTTTAACAAACTTTAAACTTTAAGGATTAAGATGTCAACTCCAATGCCCTCTTGGCTGATCTGTTGGGGGGTTTTTTTGAGGGCTTTTTGGTTAGGTGTTTTGTTTTGCTTTGTTTTGTTTTCTATTAAGTCCCATTTCAGGATTTCAGGGCAAGTGAAGTGTCTACCTAATAGTAGTTAGACTTACGTACCTATCACTAAAGAAACTATTTGCTGAATGGACTGCAAATTTTGTCTCAAATAGCTAAAAGAGAGGTAATACTTGATCCATTGCAATGAGCTTGTGAAAAATATTTTGAGTACTTTTTGATGCCTCAGGCCATCTTCCTTTTTATGTAAGAAAAGCTGAATTATCACTGTTCATTGTTAACACTGTGTAACTCCAAACCAATTTATCTGACTGAAGTGCCAGAATTTATGACATAGAACAGGTAACTACTGTATGCCCTGGTACTGTCAGGTGTTGATAAGTGTTATGTGTTCAGGAGAGAGTGTACAAGGTTCAGTCATGCTCCCTGTCTTTCCATCCTCTTCCCTGCCCACTTGCGAGTGTGAATTCCCTCCTGCTGCAACACTGCAAATCCTCTTCTAGTGTCAGCTCAATAACACTATTCAGTTCCTCACAGGTGACCTTTTCTAAGACAGCAGCTTTCTCTGTGATATCCTAAATCTGAGACACAAACCTTTCTCCATCCAGTTTGTTCTTTTTATTTAGTTTCGAAAAGGAAAAACCCACATGACCCACACTTGCTGCCTAAATTCCAGTATGCAATTATGTAGTTTCCTGAAAAAAGATTTTACAATAAAGTGGCACTTTTCCTCGCTTGATAAATACAATCACTTTGCAATCTATCAGACTGAAGATTATTGATTTTTATTAGTAATTTTAAAATCAGCTCCATTCCTTCATGTTTGAGATTTCATGTAAAACAAGCTTTCAAGTAGGGCTAAAATATGTGTCTGCTGATCTGTTTGTTGCATCTGTACAATGTATAATGGCATGTAGAGATTTATTAAGTTTTTGAGAGACAGGCAAAAGTGACTGAAAGAATTTTAAGTTCACACTATATATGGAGAATATTTTTTATAAGATTCTTTATGAGGTTCTAATTTTGTGGAATTACACACTACCACATCAGCCATATTTCCTAGTTTGTTTGTTTCTTTTTTAAAGAATAGTTGTTTCCATCCCATATCCTTCAATGGTGAATTATCTAGAGAAAAACACATACACAGATTTCTTGGGATCAAGAAACTTTTGAAGATGTATCTGAAATTATTTTAGGTTACTGTCATTGTTTTGGACCAGGCTTAAATAGCCAACCAACAATCTGCAAATACAGTTATTTCCTTTCAGGCCTTACTTATGGATGCCAAAGCATTCTTGAATGATACTTAAGGTTACCCTGCCTCCTTCTCTGACTGTTCATTGTACTGGCATGTAGTAACAGGCACTTGGTTTCCTCATAGGCTTACCATCAACGCTGAGTGCCAGCTGCAGCTGCACAACTTCCCAATGGATGAACACTCATGTCCTCTGATATTCTCTAGCTGTAAGTGCTGCTTTGATGCCTTATTTTTGTATATGACTAGTATGCAGAGGCATGAGTTTATGTCTGATTTCTGTCAGGTTGTACAGCTGTTCCCCAACAGGTATAGAAGTTTATGTTTGCTCAAATATTCAGGGAATTTGGGTTTTCCTCTCTTGCACTTCTGGTCAATGGACTTATCACATGAAGTCTTCAGTAGGTTTACTCTGTTATTTTTGCCAGAACCAGCCTTTCTAGTTGATACAATAGTCACACTCTCAGCAGGAGCAGATATTCTTACCACTTCGTGCAATGTTAACCTATTCAATCATGTGACATGTAAATGAGAACTGAAACTACAGTTTTCTGATGGAGGTGAACAGCTTGGGGACATGCCCAGCAATCTCTGAACATCAGAGTTTATAGCACGTAGCTTGGTAATGCCTCTCTGTTTCATAATAAAAGTAAATGGTGCAACTACTGTGAATCTAATTTTCCTTTTATTGTTCATCTTGTCCAGTAGTCCCAATGTTGTATTGTATGTAGTGCTGCTGGTGTATTCAAACCCTTCTTTACAGGCAAAACAAATACTTTGGTGAAATGGATGGAAAACAAAAGTCAGGTGAGTTAATCTTGAGGTCCAATATTACTATGAGAAGTTACCATCATGATGATTCATTTGAAAAAATCTTGAGAGCTGTCTGCTCATGGGTGCACCTTTGTAATTCAAAGCCGCACAATGCAAATGTTTTATAAACATTTTTAAAAGGATTTCCACCAAAGATTTTAATTTGACAAGCTCCAAGACTCAGAATATGTGTTCTTCAAAAGTGAAAGGGAAATGTATTGTTTTGTCTATCTATTTAGAAAATAGATTTTCTCCATAGTACCTTTTAAAGTGGTAGAAGAATAACACTATTGAATGTCTTCATGATAAATATGCTGTTGTGATGGTATTGATTTCCATTTATAAATAGTATACAAACAATCGTCAATATAAAACAAATCTCAATTTCAGCTGATCTGGGATATATTTTTCTTTTACCACAGGAAAATGTTTTTAAGAAATCTTTCCTCCAAAATATTATCACTGTATTGGCTTTATTTTTCATCTATGTATATAAGTGAGCCTGGGCAGAAATACACAGTGGTGTGTGGAATATATGCATATTCAACGGAACAAGAGGCAGGTGGCTCCTGAATGAGCTTTCCTGCTAATGAACACTTGTCACTGAACTCTATGCACCTCAGCTGTCTTTGGTTATTGCATATGCTACTCTTATCTTGTGGCAATATGCTGTTGTTTTTGTTGAGGTACTGGGAAAGGTGCATGTGATATTAAAAATCAAATTCCAGGGATTTAGTAAAGCTTACTAAAATTTGAGTGTAAGTCCAAAGATAGTAATTAAACCTACCACAAAAATTTCATTAGTCTAGTGCTAGCAATATCCAAGGAAAGTGAACTCTAATAGACAGGGAAGGCACTTAAAACCTTGCATTCCCTAATAGTTAGGCAGTTGCTGAATGCAAATAAGTTATACTCTGGGGTTTATATTTAAAGAGAGAGGATATCAGTGGGAACTTCAGCAGGCTCTGGTCCATGGCAAAGTTCCAAATATACTTTGTTTTGCAAAGGTTCTTCCTAATTTGGATCTATTAGTTCAGAACCCTTCCGCCCTTGAAAACATACATGTTACCAACAGACATGCACTACTGTCTGTGGAGATGGAGGTCACATAGAATAAAGTAGAATGTGACTGTGTCACAGTTTCCATATTTTCTTTGTAGTGTCTTGCCAGATGGAAAAACCTGTAGAGGAATATTAAAATAATGGTTTATAGTTCTGTCAACCTTTTTGGTCATGTTGATAACAAGGGCTTATGTCTTTGGATTTATACTGAATTGTGTACTTTTCCTTGAACAACTAGCACTACTATTATCATCATCCAGAACATCTCCTGTATGATTTGTTTGTTACATAACTTGGTTGTATTTTTCAGTCGTGTATATTCATAGCAGTCTCTAGATACACAGCACTCGGCAGGACTTGTGAAATGAATGACTGAATGAATGCCTGAATGATTTATTACTGCCTTCTATGAAAAGTTTCTGAGGGGACAAGCTGATTTGGAATTCCAAGATGTATATCTTTGAATAAAATAAAAACCTTTGTAGAATTCACAGCACAGCTCTGCTTCCCTCTGCATCCCTTTTGTTTGTTCCCCAGCACACAGACAAATCTTTGTAGTTTCCACTGTAGGCAAGCACAAAAAACCACAAGTGTCAGAAAATATTCCCTGCACCTCTTTATACACATGAAGTTTAATATTTGAAATTTCTAATTTTTAATATAAATTTCCCTTGATATTTCAGAAATGTGAAACTCACCTTACATGTTTTCTAGAATATTTACATCTAGTGCCAGTTAATTTGCATCCTAACCCTTTTGTTACTCTGAGGATGGTTGATTTTCCTTTAGTGAGAATACTGAGCTCTACTTGGTCTGGTTGCTGGGATGAATAAGGAGAAAGCAACAGCTTATAAACAGGAGCCATCCCAGTGTGCTAATAGTGGTTATCAAAACATACCTACCCCTTCCCATGGAAAATCATGTTCAAGAACAGTTCCTGGAGCTTCCGCTCTCTTTAATAGGACTTAAAAAGTAGTGAAATAATCTGAAGCTCTTTACACTCTGTGCAGGTTTTGTATGTGTTTCAGGTGACATGATGAAATTAATCATCTGGCATATCAGGCCACGTGGTCAGTGTGTGTCTGTAGCTGCTGTTCTCATGCAGATGTGCATTTAGCACACTGCTTATGTGAAAAGTTGATCCCACTAGCATAATGCCGGACTGCTATGCAATGTGACAGCTCATGCCTGTTCTGTGTGTACTGGACTGATTTGATGAACCACATATGGCAAGCAGGATTTCCCTATACAGAGCTGCTACAACATTGGCATCAGTGTCAATGCAGGGTATGGGTGTGCATTGCCCTGTAAATGTGAAGAAAGAATCAATACGGTCATTCGATTCCAGTGTAGCAATCTTTGGCAGATTTTGCTCTATATGATCACTCTTTATTCATGTGGTTTTAAAGTACTATATGCTGTCGCATAAAAATATTCTGTCACTGTCATTCTTCATTTGGGTTAATTTATCCTCCTGAGTCAAGGGAGGCTACTCTGCTGCTTTTGGAACTCAAATAGCACATTAACCTGTCTTGGATATCTCTATTCAGCACTGATTTGAGCATTGTGGAAACACTTTCAGGAGTCTGCCATAAAATTTAGTTATTGACGTAGTTAGGATTCACATAAACATCAAGAAGGCAGAGGTGTTCTGTCTGAAGGATGATGTCAGCACAAGAATAAGCAAGTAAGACACAGGCAACAAAAGGCAGACTGGAAACGAGAAGTTAAGCACATTAATTGTGGAACTTCTAGTACTGTGGGTGCTCAAATATCATAACGATTCAAAAGTGTTTGGACAAAGCATTGTAAGAAAAGTGCATTGGGAGCTATCAAGCATAAGGCGATCACTCTCAACTAATAGCCACTATTTTTCTATTCTGAGGGAGTAAGAGCATTTCAGATTAAATAGTAGGCAAAAGTGGCTCTATGGCTTAGCTACCTGAAAGAACTCTTTTCCATTAGTCATCAGGCAACTGTTTTCCAGCTGGCCTACATGGTTTTAGTTTTCCTGTTGAAAACAAACAGGTTGAATGTTCTAGATTTTCTTAATTTGGGAGGACTAGGCACACTGCACAACGACATGGGTATGTTTGCACCATTACACCTCATAGTTAATTGTTTGAGGTGTTAATTTTTTTCAGATCAGCAGGAACCTGCACCTCCTCTCCCCACCCGTGTGCTCAAGATTAACTTCAATCATGATGCTCCTTCAGGTGACAACACATGACAGCCATATCCAAATGAAGCTGACAAACCCATTACACTTTGTTTTGAGCATCTGATTCAACTAACTTTTAAATTATGTATAAGGAGCTTTATGGTAGGAATCTGTCCTAGCTGTGTATTTAAGGCCTGAAACAATCTGAAAGGCCGTGTCTCAGGCTTTCCCAGATGCAGTAATCCTGAGCTGCAGAGCAAGATGCCAGAAAAAAAGAAAACAATAAAAAAAGACTGAATTGATTAATGAGTTTTCATTGTCTTATTTTTCTTGCTGCTGTTCTGATCAAACTGCAGATACTGTTGTTCATTTTTAAAAGAACTTTTGATTTAGGCAACAGGAATTATGGTATGGTTTGCAGCCAATTACTGATCCTTTCCCTAGTGAGAAGGTCTACAGTGTCCTAGTTGCCCATTACTGGAGGATTGCTGCAAGGCAGGAAAAGGTGAGCATGCCATGAATGCCATTCTTACTGCAAACACCAAAATATATATGTAAAGGTTCACAAACAATTCAAGTGTTTTTCATTCAATTTAAAATAGGGGAAAGCAAAATTTCCAGCTGTTGATGGTCCAGTATGCTCATTCAGGTTTTAAAAAGTGCATTCTTTTGCCTTTTAAATGTTAAGGTTTGTTGGTTTTTGCTTTTGCTTTTTTTTTTTAAAGTGATGTACAAAAGTATGCAAAGTATTGCTGAAAGAAATAGTAAGAAAATGTGAAATGTTTTTAAAAGATATTCTTCTAAATCTAACACAGAGCCTGAAAGAAGCAAATCCCATCTTTCTAAATATACACTCAATTCAATCAACTGTTACCCCTTTGAACATGAAACCTCTTATGGATATGCAATCAGTACTTTGAACCTCCTATCATTAATTTTCTAACAGAACTAGCTGTCATTGTCAATTTTGATGTTTCTCCTAGCCTGGAAAAGGAAATATTGGTTATGTGGAATGAGCTGTGCTTTGTTTCGTCTCGTGTGTCATCAGCAGAATCATTAATAAAGTCTGAGGGCAGAATTTTACTCCTGATGAACAGGCTAGAAGAAACATAGCTTAATGTTCATATCTTGAGAGGAGTTTCATTAAAGATGCTGGGAATGCATTGCAGTGTGCAGAAAGAGCTTTAATTCACATCTGAACTTCCATCTGTGCTCTCTGTAATGGCCTTAACCGGATCATGGGACATCAATGGAATTCTTGAATCGGTTTTTGTGATGAACATTTTTAGCTATTGTAGCTTTTTCCTTTTCCAGGAAGGTAGAAATTAAGGTGTATGCATCCATCCTTCTCTTCAGAAAACTGTCTTTTTCAGAGAACAGTCAATATATAGAGGTCTTATAAAGTAGGGGGAAAAATTGTATTTACAGAAAAAATTGTCCTTTGAGAGTTTCCTGCCAAGCTCTGTATCTAGCATATGACTTGTGTCATATATGACAATTCGTGAATACAATATATGAGGCATATCTGTGACACATCCATCCTCCTATTCATTTTCTAATCCCTCTCATACACAGTCATTTCCATATCTTCTTATTTCTGTTGCCCTCTTTTAGACCATTTCCATTACACATTTTTTTCAAACACCTTGGCTAGTGTGCAAGGAAGTATTCAAAGAAAATTTAACAAACTCAAAGATTTATGAGATTCTGAAGAAAACTTTTTTGCTTTTGCTAACCTGTGAGCATGAATATTTCCAAGCATTTTTTCCTGAGGTACCTACAACAGCACAAGGATATAGCGAATTTGAAATATTTTAAAATTGTATATAATTTCATTTCTGCATTCCATTAGCTTTTCTGAATGTAACCTGCTACTGTATTGCTCAGTTGTTAACTCTCCTTAGGTTTCCCTAAAATTCCCTGCTGGTGTTTCTTTTTTACCTAATGTAAGTAATGTGTTGTTTCTTAGGGAGTCAAACAGTTATCCAATTCCTTGACTACTCACTACTGACTAATTCACTATTGCTTTTCTCTGTGTGACTCCATAAATTTCTCAATACATAAGAGACACTGCATTAAGTATCTTTTAGATTTTTATGACTCTATTTCATAGACAAGCCAAGACTCATAAAAAGTATTAGAAGTTAGTTTTGAAAGTTCTGCTAATTTTTATGTAATTGCTCCAACATGATGTACTGTATTTTTATGAAACTGTTCAAATTCACCCATGGTATAGTCCATTCACTGTAAAATTATACTTTATAGATCTAATTATGGTAGATTCATGCCAAAGTAGTGCATATTGTAAATATTTTTGCAGCACCACTCTTTCTGTTAGTGTTGTGTCTTATTGTTCAAGGTATATCAGAGGTACCTTTCTAAGCATTTACAGCTACATGGTCCAATGCTGGTTCCAAATTTATACAATATGTTGTAATTAATCTGATATTACATCTCATAGCCACTAATACACAAATATTTCTTTTCTAGAAAAAGCAGCAAAACTTCCCTGAGTTTAAGAGTTGACCTGATGATCAGGGAGAACTGATGGCAGTTGTTAATTCATGTAAATCCTGTGCTTTTCTCTTTCTCACAAAGAGGTTTTGTCCTAGTAGCAGACCAAATGTCTCTCTCTTTTTATAGTCACTCTTGAGATTTTTCTCCACAGGATTGAATGCTCCTCTGGAGAGGGAGCAGCTGCCATTACTTTCAGCAAAAAGTAGACCCTAGAGTAAAATTACAGCAAGTGCTAATTAGTGAAGCCTAAAATATTTTGGGTCCAGCACAGTCTTCCTGAGACTCTCTGGACTGATGGTAGTCTATTCCAGGAACCTGGCATCTACCCCAGTTTTTCAGCGGTCTTCCAAGGATCCTTGATGTCTCTATTTTCCCTGTGTCTGAGGAAGATGAGATGATTCAGAGCTCAAAAAAAAAATGCTGTTTTTCCAGGATCTGAAGATTAATACAGGTGACTGTGTTTCAGGGATAGGGCCCTCAGCTCTTACCTACATTTATACAAGGAGACTGGAAGTCTAAAAAATCCCCACCTTTCAAAGCAACCATTCTTATTTTTCTAAATAATTTTCTATTAGTAAGATTTTTTAAAAAAAATCAATCAACATAAAAGAAAATCAGAAAAGAAAAACATGCCTGAGAGCCATTTAGTTTTGGCAAGAATATATGTAGCTAAGTTATGCTTATGGTATCAGTAGAAAGTAAGAGAAAATGCTGAAGCAAGGCAGGTGGCTGGTTGCATGTTTTACAGCTGACTGTATCAGCAACAGGCCCTGGAGTCTCTGCCATGTGACAGTCATTGTTAGTCCCCATCATTTCATCACAGATCTCATGATATTTAGTGTTTACTTGAAGCTAAAACCCCCTTAAGCGTGTTATCATGTGTCAATGGGAGCTTGCTTTTTTTTTAATCAAACATTTGACAGTATGACACAAATGCCCCACAGGCAGAAAGAAAACTGCTTTCTCCCTCAAATGCAATATAATACCTATTGTATAGTACTTATTTATATTTTTGTTAATTGCTTATTTAGATATGTGATAACTGGTTTGCAAATGAATCTGATCATTATGAAGATGCTGATTAAAAAGCTGATAAGTCCTGGAAGCTCTGCATTTGCAAATTCTGAAATACAGAGCTCATATTTGTACTATACAGAGCACCAGGAGGAGACGGTCACACTCCTCTGCATCATATTTTTTAACATGAGAAGGAATGACTGATTTTGACACAATTATATCGCTGGAAAATATAGGCATGTTGTACCAGTCTGTAGCCTTCTATGACTGGAGGGAGGCTATCTGTGGCTACAGGCTGTTCAGAAGGAACAGGAGAGGAAGGAGGGGCAAAGGAGTTCCTCCTACATCAAGAGATGGGTAGAATGTGAAGAGTTGTCTCTGAAGAACAGCCATGAGCAGGTTGGAAGCTTACGGAAAAGAATCAGAGAGCAAGGCAACATTGGGATCCTTGTGGATGTGATGGTCACCAAAACAAGTGAGCTAATCAGGGGTGTCAAGATGGGAGGCAGTGTGGGCTACAGTGATCCTGCGCTGGTGGAATTTGCAATTCTGAGGAATATGGGTTAGTTGAAGAGTAAAGTCAGGACCCTGAATTTTAGGAAAGGAAATTTCCAGCTGTTCACGGGATTAGCCAGTAGAAACCCCTTGGATACTGCCTTCAGGGATAGAACTGGCAGATCTATAAGGATGCTTTCCATAGAATGCAAGTGCTCTTGATCCCCAGGTGTAAGGAAACGGGCAAGGAAGGCAAAAGACCAGCATGGCTGAGTTGAGACTTGCTGGTCAGATTAAAGGGTAAAAAGGAAATGCCCAGGCAGTGGATGCAGGGACAGATATCCTGGGAAGAGAAGGATGCAGTCTGGTACTGCAGGGACAGGTCAGGAAGACCAAGGCACACCTGGAGCTGAATTTAGTAAGGGATGCAAAAAAATAAAAAGAAGGGCCTGGCCAGGTATGTTAGCCAGTAAAAGAAGGTAAAATAAATTGTATATCCCTTAATTAGTATGACCGGCAAACTGGTAACAGGAACAAGGAGAAGGCTGGAGTATATGCTCTTACAGATAACAGTCAGAGGTGGATTAAGAGTCAGCAGTGCCCAGACTCTTAACGGTTCTGTGCGTAGCTCACTCCTCTTTGGGTTATGGGCAGATTTTGGACCTTGGTAATTATCTTAACTCTTGAAGAAACTAGGGCACTGTCCAAGATGCATGCTACATTGTGCATGCACAGAGGTCACATCATAGGTTCATTTGGTATTCCTTTCTTTGGAGTGCTACATTTTTGGAAATGCTAATATAATTAACTGTGTTTATTCCTTGTAGTCTCCCTTGATATAACCAGAATGTACATCATAAAATATAACATAAAACATGATAATACAAGTCAAGGTAGCCCACTGCTGAGCAACTTAAAAGCTGTAACATTTCCCTTCTCCTACTCTGATTTGCACATTTCCATAGACAGGAGACAAACTTGGCTTGAATGCCCAAGTTTCAAGCTATTTTAGGTTTCTAGTAGAATATGTATCATATTTTTAAAGAAACAAAGAGCATGTAGTTTTCTAATTACTTTAGTTGTTGTAATGAGTAGATTAAAAAAGAAAAAATTGATTGTATTACTGTCTTCCATGACCATGTCAGTGGTCACACTAAAAATTACACTAATGCGTCTCCAAACCATGAGCAATGTGTGTTTGAACTTATTGGTCTCTTATAAGAAATGAGGAATTGCTGCACAATTTCTTCCAAGTACAGAGAAGCCTTTTGGTACCTTGAGAATCAAGAAGTACCAAACCAGTGTCAGAACCAGAGCGAATACCAAGTAATTGAGAAGGAGAGAAAAGGAGAATGAGGAGAGATCGGAATTGCCAAGGTCAGCCAGATAACATATATATGCCACAAGAGTTTAGCAAAAACAGTAACTATTGACTCTCAGATTAATTATTCAACTCATCCTGGCTAGCGCCCAGTAGATACTTGTTGCTTTTGCTAGGCTTGACTGACCGATGATAACGAGGTTAGTGAAGGCCTTAAATGTTTACTTGTAACAGACTCAAGGTATTAGATGAAAATATCGAGTCCTCAATTCATTAGCCTTGTCTTGTCAACTTTATTTACTTTTAACACAGCCTGGAAAAACAAGGCAGCCTGGAAACATGAAATAAAAGGCCCCATCCTTTTCTTGCTTCTGGTCCTGAAAAATTAATGGAAAAATAAAAATATATCCTCAGTGCTGATGGAGCTAAGAAAGGGAAGGAAGAAGGGCAGTCATGCAGCTTTGAATGTTGCTTCGCTAATGGTACTAGAGGGCAATCAGGGAAACGCCCTGTTCACCTGTTCCTCTAAGAGGGATGTTGCTGAATTTGGCCTGGCTGTATCCCTTGCTATGATGTGCAGGTCTGTCTCCTTAAAAGTGATTAACTTTGTATAAAGGGCATGCTGTGTGACAGAGAATAAAATTTTAATCCTTTTTCATAGTTGGGTAGATTATGTCTCTTCCTATCAACTCCTCAGACAGCCAAACAAACAAGTGATAAGATCTAAGTGGGGAAAGCAGAAACACACATCAAGACATGAAACTGAAATTATTTTTTAAATATATATTATTATATTCTCCCATAGGATGTAGATTTTCAATTGGTTCTTTAAGAAACACAGCAGTTTTACATATCTAAATACAGAGATTATTTCTGTGGAATGGAAATTAAGTTATGATTTAATGTTTGGGTTAGCTATGCATATCAAAAAGTATTTTTCCATAATTTTTTTATAATGTGACTTCTGGCAATTTTGGTACTAATCTGCTAAAGCTCCGGAGTCGCTGATTTTTCCACAAAATCTTTCCATCAGTTGTGAGAAAGTAAAGGTAGGGAGTCATGTAGATAGAAGAAAAGGTGTATGCTGTTCTGGGGCAACTTGCCAAATAAGAAGCTGGGTCTCCTTTCTAGCTCTTTCTACCTGACTTTCTTTCACGGGGAAACCAAGGCAGTGTGGGGAGAGCTTTATTCTGTCCTGATGGGGGTAGGAGCATCTGGGAGCTCAGATGTTCCGGCTGCACCAGTTGCAATGTAACCATAATCAGACTTGTGTTTTATGTAGTCTGTTACTTTTTCTGCCACTAGCACTGATGTCTTTTTGTGAGCACTGGTAAGCAAGGCTAGCTGCACATGTCTCTTCTGTTTGGTCAGCCTTGAGGGCATCAGTTCAGGGAAGGTCCCAATTAATGATTTTTTATTAACTCTGGCAGCGTGATCTGACATCAGTGTTTCTTCTCTTTGGAAAACAACCACCAGTGAAAAGGCAACAGCCTTATTAAAACAAATCTGATTATCAGAAAGTGGAATGAATTGCAATTCACAGTATTTAGGTCCTTCATCAATATCTATTTTCATCCTTAGCAACACAGTTTACTAGGAAAATATGTCAGAGCTGTTCCATGCTTGATGTGGGCCTCTTATGCAACAAAAAGATGAATAAAGTTCCTAGTCTTGACCCCTAAGCTCAAGGCATTCAGTACCATGCTACAGAATATATTAAAGACATGTAAATTTCTGATTGAAGATGTTGTTTGACTAGAGCAGAATAAAATTTTGTATGTGAAAGTCTAATATGAAATCAGTCCTGGATTTGTAGATGAACATATTAGACAAAAAGATCCATCCTGATCTCACCATCTTCTGTTCCAGTTTTGTCCTTGGTAAAAAAAACAAGCACCATGACTATAACAACAACAAACCTACCAAAAGACTCTCTGGTCTTCTCTCTCTCACAGGTGTGCATCCTTCTGCACATACCACTCACAGACGTGCCTAGAAGAATGAGAAAGGGTGAGAAAACAGATATGTGATAGTTTTCAGTCTTTTCATTACTGGCATGTGCTCAGCTACTAAGGCAAAAGGCAGTATGCAAGAAGCTGTATAGAATTAAACAGGGTGAAGCAAAAAGAACAAATTCTACTATGAATCCTCTAAAATGGACAAACTGATTGTCCTTTAACTTTTTTTTAATGGAATATATGTCAAATATTTAGACATGGCCTTGAGGCAGTCTGATGCTGCTCTGCTTGTAAGTCTTCCTTTAATCTGCATTAACTGATTTGACACTTGAGTGTGCATTTCCTATAACTGTGCTTTAAAAAAAAGTCTGTAAATATTGTCTTCATGGATTGCAATAGTATGGTCTGCATATTTCATGCCATTTGAACTGATGAAGGCTGAATGTCAGAGCTGCTGAAGAATTTTCAAGGAATTTTTTTTTTCCTTTGGAAACAATTTATTCCTGTGAAATGTAACATTTCTTTTTCAGGAACATACATTTTAACTTTGTGAATTTTTGGACATCAACAGAAAGAAGTGTCCACTGTATTCACAACACTTGAATCCTAAATATGTGATGCTTAGTTTCAAATCTTATCTTAAAAGGACAATGGAGAGATACTCAATATATTATTTTTTTCATTTTGCTTGTAAGTGGCCTCATCATACACAAGCTATTTTACTGTTTTTGAATTTATTCTGACTCTGATTTTTTTCGCTACAGACAGTGCACTCAATATGCCTATTTTATTTCAAAATATACACATTAAGGAAGAATAGTAGCTCTTTTTCACTTACAGCAATTTCTCTGTATTTATATGAAAGGGGGCAAAAATGCCACTGTCTTTAGCAAAAACAATGGTAACCATTTATAGCACTCAATATTGTTGGCATTTTAATTCTGGAAAGTTGGTTGCTCTTTTTAAGTTAAAAGGAAGAAAACATAGCAAGAGGAGCATTTTTTTACCCTACAGGTATTTTCTTCCTGTATTGATTGAGTTCAAATGAAGCTTCTAGACCAAATGAGCATGGAGAAGATTGTCAGCAAGTGATGACTTTCAGCAGAAAGGAACTTTGAGGTCTGAATGGTGTATTTGTTCACAGCAGTTGTCTGAAAATCAGCATTTCAATAGGACAACACTGCTTGCTTCTGACAGCCAGAGAAGACAACCACAAACTCTCAGACAAACATCTCTTATGATTAAAAGCAAACTGAAGTATCCAAGTGTTTTATAACATGGAATTTCCTTTCATTCTTTTTGTCCCCAAAACCTTTCTCCAAAGTCCAACTTGAAATCTTTAGAATTTTTCTTGTCTAATCAACACAAGACTGCAGAGAGGAACATAAAAGGCTGTTTCCAGCAGCTTGCAAACCACAAAGTTGTCTGGGGGACTTGTACTGCAGGTTTCTATCTATTTATGTGCAAAATATAGCAATTTTTTCTTATGTCAAGGCTTAGCAGAACTGACACTCTAAAATCCTGGTCTGTGGTACTATCAGATTTCAAAAATTAAGCAAACTGAGACTGATCGCTACTTGCATTAGCTGGAAAGCTGAGGTGTTTCTGTGATTCCAGAATTACAGTTGCATTTTTATCTACAGTCATGTTAACTGTGATTCATTACAGCCACCAAAAGGTGTCTTCCCACTAGTGTCTTACATGACTGCATGTACCAAAGCAAATGGCCAGTGCATTTTTGTATTCCTTAATGTGTAGATGCTGTACTGAAGTGCATGATGAACTAATGTGACAGTGGCAATTACCTGAAGTGGGGGAGGTTCTGCCTTTATAGAAGAAAACTGAAAATCAAGCACTGGAGAATGTTGTCCAGAGATATTGTAAAGTCTTCCTCCTTTGAGGTTTAGCAATTGGCTCACAGGTCAAGCACAGAGGGTAATAGTGAATGGGGGAACATCAGACTGGTGACCTGTCACTAGTGGGGGTCCACATGGCTCCATCTTAGGCCCTGTGCTCTTCAACATCTTCATAAATGACTTGGATGCAGGACTGGAAGGGATACTAAACAAGTTTGCAGGTGACACAAAACTGGGAAGAGCTGTTGACTCCCTCGAAGGCAGGGAGGCCCTGCAGAGAGACCTCAACAAATTAGAGTTCTGGGTAATCACCAATCATGTGAAGTTCAACAAGGGAATGTGCTGGATTCTGCACCTGGGATGGGGCAACCCTGGATGTACATACAGACTGGGGAATGAGATGCTGGAAAGCAGTGCCATGGAAAGAGACCTGGGGGTCCTGGTTGATGGCAAGTTAAATATGAGTCAGCAGTGCCCTGGCAGCCAGGAGGGCCAACCATGTCCTGGGGGGGCATCAGGCACAGCATCGCCAGCCAGGCGAAGGAGGGGATTGTCCCGCTCTGCTCTGCACTGGGGAAGCCTCACCTTGGATATTGTGTGCAGTTTTGGGTGCCACAAGATAAGAAAGATATTGAGCCACTGAAGAGTGTCCAAAGGAGGGCAACGAAGATGGTGAAGGGCCTGGAGGGGAAGCCGTATGAGAAGCAGGTGGGGTCACTTGGTCTGTTCAGTCTGGAGGAGACTGAGGGGAGACCTCATTGCGGTTACAACTTCCTTGTGAGGGGAAGAGGAGGGGCAGGTGCTGATCTCTTCTCTGTGATGACCAGTGACAGGACCCAAGGGAACGGCCTGAAGCTGTGTCAGGAGGGTTTAGGTTGGATATTAGAACAAGGTTCTCTGCTCAGAGAGTGTCTGAGTGCTGGAATAGGCTCCGCAGACAAGTGGTCACAGCACCAAGTCTGACAGAGTTCAAGAAGTGTTTGAATGATACTCTTGGGCACATGGTGTGACTTTTGAGTATGGTTCTGTTCAGGGCTAAGAGTTGGACATGATGATCCCTGTGGATCACTTCCAACTCAGCCTATTCTGTGATTCTGTGATTATGTTTTTGAGATGAACTGGAGAAAGCCCTGAGACATCTGCTCAGCATTAATTTCACAATCTGAGCAGAAGGTTGAACTAAAGGTATCCTGAAATCCCTTCAGCCTGACAGACTTTATCACAATATCTTTTTCACATTCTAAATAAGATTTATGTTAAATTTTTCATTCTTTCCTATAGAGTATTTGTTCACATTCAGAGGTAAAAATCTGTGTGTGTGAAATTCATCTTCCCTGAAAACCCTTTAAGAGAATCATTTTCAGTGTTGGCTTACTTGAGGAACTGCCAAAAAGGGGTAGGGGGGAAAAAAGTTTAAAATTGTTTGCAAACAAGGTAAATTTTAGTTGATCAATATTTTTGGGATTCTTCCATAGACTAATACAGAGAGACAATATGTTCAAAAGTCAAGCAGGATATATAATTTATCCTTTTGTTTTCCTAGAGGTCTCCCCAGTGTGCATATTTCAGGAATTGATTTTCAGGTCTCTGGCATACAGCTGTGATAGCTAATTCTTCCACCTGTTGGCTATTGGCATTCACACCACAACAGTACAGAAGGGCTCTGACTCTAATTGCAGCAACGCATTCCACTCTGCTAAAATCAGACAATACTTCTGGTTCTTGTCACAGGTCAGACAGAAGAGCTGTTTCCCCTTTTTCCTGTCCCCTCAGAATCCTCTCCTATTTTTACAAGTTTCTCCAGAAATCACTTGGATGTCTCTGCCTTCTGCAATTCTTTCCTTTTCTCCTTTCTACTTTTTAAAAATTCTCCTCCCCATCACCACCCATTCCTTTCTACTCATTTTCTGTTCTTCCTCTCTCTATCTTTTTTCACTTTATCCTAATGTCTTCTTCCACCCATAACTATTTCCTTTGTCCACCTACATGATCTTTCTTTGCAATCCTCTATGGTCTGGCTGTGGTAAGAATGACTTCCCTCAGCTGACAAGAAAAAAATCTTTCCAGCTTCTTCGTTCTTTGTCAAGAAAGGAATCGAGAGGCTGAGTTTCACCTGGGAAACCATAATTGTAACACCTAGAGAATATCTCACTCTTGGAAGATCAGGGTGACCTCTGCATTAGAGTGTCAAGTGACATTCAGCTGGACAATTACATACAATTAAGGTGGCAGAATTAAAAAGCTGAGAGAAGGAGCCCAGGAAAAGAATTAAAAGATTAAAGGAGTAGAGAATAATTTTTGTGATGCAGATGTTGACAGAGGAGAAAAATGGATAGTCATGTCCATGTTTGAAAAGACAGATATCCCAAAAATCAATGATATAAGGTAGAACCCTCAGATAGAAATCTCAAGAACTGTGACTGAGTTTCAGGATATTCACAGTGACAGGAAACTTGGATTTAGGAAGTACAGAGAACACAGAGAGCTAGTCTAGAAAGTAGAGCAAGATTAAAAAATAAACAGAGAAACCAAATGTGTAATTATTTTACTGTTCAAGACTTGAACATAAAAAGACACAAACCTGTGCCATATACGTATCTATCACAAAATTTTAAAAGTTTCTGTAAATTTGTTTTTCTAAATTCTGTTTCATAAGCATCAGTTCAAATAATTAGTGTTTTAAATTTTTGTTCTTTGCTCAGATCTAATCAGCTTTCCCTAAAAAAACCTTCCGTATTTATCTTTCCAGCAATTTTTTTATCATATACTTTTGAATTTATTTTTTTTCTTTCATTTTAATCAGATTTTGGAGCAGAAGAACTGAAATATTGTAAAGTATATTCTCATAGTGTTCCTCCAATAAAGAAAGGCAAAGCATAATAGAAATTTCTCTCTCTCAATTTTGTCTCTGGGGAATTTCTGGATGACAGTAATAACTGAATGTGAGACTGAAATATCATTCAGACAGACATACACACTTCACAGAGGTGGTCAGAAGGAATTCTTTTGGCATTTTGGAAAGTAATCTTCATACAAACAGTATCTTGAATGACTGACTACAATTCCAAATCTGCTTCACCATTTTTATCTAAACTTCAGTTTAAAACCAGTATCCATTACAGACATAAAACACTTTTGAAGCCACAGGAAAAGCTAGTACCTGTATTAGTCAGAACTTAACAGAAAGTTTATAATGACTGTTAAAGAAACAAGGTTTTAGAAATCTCTCAAGGAGATTTTTTAATGTTCTTTGAAATAGTATTTAATTTCTTCTCACCTCTCAGCTCACGTGTATAAATTACTACTTTTCTGTCTGTATAAGAAACTGAAGGGGCCTTTGTTAAGTAGCCTAAAATACTTTTGCACTCCATTAAAGTGTCAGCATTTTCAAGATCTTTTTATTAAGCCATTCTGTCTATAAAACATCACTTTCCTTTCCAGCCTTGGAAGATTTAGAGATATTTAATATGAAACTTGTAGAAAATTTGCACCTAGAAAGATTATTAAAATTGAAAGAATAAATTTATATGAGTATTAGTGTGACAGGTATACCACAATCATATTTCAAGAATAGTAACAAGTAAAATGAATTTGCTATATTATCTGAATCAAGAGAAAAACAACAAAAGGGGATTTTTTGCAGTTACTTATCTTTAATTTTTAATTAATAATTTCATTTAAACAGAGTTTTGACTTGTATTTTTCTTAATTTAAAGCTAGAAATGCAACAGTTGAAGTGCTTTTTCTCCCTTATAACTGATAAGCTTTTGAGGTGATGATAGACCACACAGTGGATTTTGACCTAGACCAGAGTTTGGTGTCACTTTTAGTTTTTTTCCCCCTACTTTTTTAAATGTAGCCTGTTCTTTTGTTCACTGTTGTGAATGACATGTGGTCTTAAAAGTACAACAAACCTACTAAAACAGGTACATTTAGCCTTACATCGGGTTTAATGTGCCCAAGGTATATAAAAAGTAAATAAATCTCTAAGGTTTTTCTTGTGTTTATGCCACTGTGTTAGTCTGGACATCTGTGTTACACTCCGATCATGTAAGACTTCTGCAAGAGTCTGTAACACTAATTGTTTGATGCCAGGAAGATGTCAGATTATTAGGCTGGAGGACGTGTCATACTGTGTCACAAAGCAACCCAAAACTCACATGTTGTTATGGTGTAGACACACAAAATTCACATGCTGTGATGGCAGAGAGGTGAATTGTAAGAAGTTTAGTGTTGTGAGTATCTTCTTGGATGTATGGCATAGTGCATCAGCTAAAAATCTTTGAATACTAAACTAGCTGGTCCATGAATTCATGTAGGATTGTCACCAAAGCCTCAGTGCCTTTCCTCTTCATGCCATAGGCATTGACTAATAAATGTGAGCTGCCAACACCAAATGTAATTGTGCTGGATACCTATCAGACAAGAGGGGACATTCCAGAGGATTTCTGTAGCCACAGTCTTATTTTCAATTGTCTTCCTGCAACTGGGAGACTTGAAACTTAATTTTAAAAAGACAACCTGGCAACATACATGTTGTTCTTGTTTCCAGGAGCTGGGTTTTTAAGTGAAATAGCAACTCCACTAAGAGGGTTTTTACACAGCATGTGGTTGGAGTTGCGAGACAGTGAGGGAAAAGCATGTCACATCTTCAATCACTGGTTTTGGTATTTATATTTCCTTAATGTATTGAGTTTTCTAGTTATTAGGAAAGGGAATGTCATATTTCTTTGGAACAAAAATGTCACACTCAATTACCATTTCTCTTCTGTGTTGTCCAAGACTAGGATTGCTCTCAGTTTTTCCTCTGTGCACGTGATGTAGAATATACAATGATTCCTAAGCATAACAGTGTATAACTTCATATGAACTACTGGCCTGTATATTAAAAAAGTACATTTTTAAGTTCATATTTAAAGGCTGCTGGTCGCCTGAAATAAATCTGGGGATCTGGCTTTGGGTCAAAATGTTTATGTACTCTTACGGTAGAATAACTTATAAATAGGTACCACAATAAGTACCCTATGTGAACAAAGCATGTGTTCATTGGGAACACTGAGTTTGTACCTGTTGCAGGAAAGTAAACAGAACCAGACTGTATTTTTAGGTGCTGGAATCAGATGGCATGACTGGGTTTTTGGAGCAGCCCCTTGGTAGGTTCCTTTTCTTTACTTATTGACTTGCTCTCCCATTTTCCGGGAATAGATTCGGGAAGGTGAGAAGAAAGGGTTGCACTTTATGTAAAGGAACAGCTTAAATGCATGGAACTCTGCTAGGGAAGGAGTGACAAGCACCTTGAGAGTTTACAGCTAAAGCACTTGTGTCAGTTGAATACACACAAATCCGTGGAACCAGGTGGAGTGCATCCTTTGGCCAATGCCATTGGAAAGACATTTTCTATTACCTTTCAGAGATCATGGTGGTTGCAACAGATTTCTGATGACTGTAAAATGCAACAACACATATGTTCTTAAGAATGAGGCATAACCTCAGTCCTTTGGAAGGTTGTAAAGCAAATCCTTCTTGAAAACATCTTCAAGCAGAGAAGGGACAGAAGACTACTTGGCATCATCCGGCATGGATTTTTCACGGACACATCATGTCTGGCCAGACAGATTTCCTTCTCTGCTGAGATGAGTGGCTTTGTGGATAAGGGGAGAACAGTGGGTGTTGTAAAGACCTTTGACGTAGTCTCACATGGTATCCTTATAGCCAAAGTAGTGAGAGTTGGTTTAGATAATTGGATTGTAAATTGTATGGAAAATTATCCGTGCTGTTGACTCAAATCTGTGGATCTGTGGTACAAAATCTCTCAGTGGCCACACAGAGGGATCTTATACAGTGGTGGAAATGGGATAACAGGAACCTTAAAAGACGTTTAATACAGGGAAATACAAATTTCTGTAGCTGGGATGGAATAAACCTTTGTAATGGGGCTACTGGCTGGGGGTTGACTGGCTAGAAAGCAGCTTTGCAAACAAAAAGGACCTGGATGTTCTGGATTACTTTTTATAGTTGAGAAACCATCAGTAAAAGACATCATGTGTCAATGGGAACATAGAGATGAAATAATTTTACAAAATATCACAGAGTGGGAAAGAAGTCATAAATCTCTGAAGTTATGCTAAGAAATCATTTATTTGCAAACGAAAATAAAAAAAACTTATTTAGAAATGCCAGCAGATGAATGAAATATTTGACAAGTACTAACAGTGAAATAGAAATGGTGGGCAATGCCACATTTTTTGGTTTTTTTTTTTTTTTTGAAAGTGGCAAAAGTAAGTGTAATCTTGCTATCTAGATTTACATTCATTTGCAAATCAAATCCTCCCCTTGAAAGAACACAGTATTCAAAAGAGGATTTGAAAGCTAGAAATTGCTGTTTTATTTCTTTTTTGCTAACATGAATAATGTATATCAAAAGGTTACATCAACTATTATTTTTATAGTTTGTATTGAACTTAGATTCCCCATTTCTATTCAACAAATTCATTCAGCTATTGAGTCTTTATCAGTTGTGTTATCCTCCACTTCATTAACCAAACAAGAGAGTAAAAGAGGGAATCAGGAAGGACAGTCTTCAAAAATTATTCTGTTATTTCTATACCAAAAAATATTACTCAGTTCTTCACAACTTCAGTAATGGCACTATTGAAAGAGAAACTGAGAAAAATACCTGATGTTTAGCAAGTACGATATGTCTAGGTTCAAAGAAGTCTTTGCCTGAAGTTTAGAGAAGATTCTGCATAATACATTTTTTCCTCTTTACTGACAAAGACATTCTATTAAGGTGTACAACCCACAGAACTGTTGGCAAGGCAAAAAGGACAGGAATTTTAGGAGGAAAAAATAAGAAATAAACAAAGAAAACTTGCAAGAAATCGATGCTCCTGAAAAAGTCTGGAGGAAATTTTTCTCCAGTTCTTTCCCCGGGGAATGTAGGCTCTTCTTCAAGATCCCATTATTGTGCTCTCAGTAGGACCACAGCTATACCTGTTTTTTGTCCATTCTCATTTTTCATGGGTCCTGTGTCATATATTTACTCTTCATTTGTCTTCTTTTCATCTGCTTACTCTCTGTTTTCTTAGCTACCCTGTGGTCAGTTTAATATTACCAGGTGTTACTTTTCAGGCAGATCCCTGGAGGTTTCTGGCTATGCCTTCCCTTCTCTGTTTCCCTATGGACTTGGTGCTTGTCACAGGTGAAACATTCTGCCTACAAAAATAAGAATCAGCATAGCAAGCAAATCTCAGAGCATAGGACAATCAGTCTCCATAGTACTTTGCACCTCTTACCATAGAGGAAGAACTGATTGCCTTTCTGTTCTGAATATGGTGCTTTTCTGTGATGAGGTGGGGAACAGAGAATTGGTGTTGTCTGTGTGTACATTACATGTAGAATTACAGTGTTCTACAGCTGTTACTTGGCTTCCCTATAATGAAATTCTTGGTTATTTTGCATAGGTTTTGCTCTAGGTAGTTGTTATTTTTTAACTTTTTTTTTCCGGTTGTTGTTGGTAGGGTTTTTTTGTTCTTTGGAGTTTTTTGTTTGCTTGGTTTTGTTTGTTTGTTTGTATGGAATGTTTTTGTCTGGAGAATTTTCCACAGTAGTCTCTGCATCTGAATTAATTTTAGAAAAAGAATGCACAGATTTGTAACATAGTATTCACAGTATCATAGAATTGTTTAGGTTCTAAGGTCTAAGGTCGAGTCCAACTGTTCACCCAGCACTGCCATGTCCACCACTAAACCATGTCCCCAGGTGCCACATCTGCACATCTTTTAAATACCTCTAGGGATGGTGACTCAGACACTTCCCTGAGCAACCTGTTCCAGTGCTTGACAACCCTTTAAAGGCAGAAATTTTTCTCATTATCCAATTAGGATATTAGTAAATGCTCCTAATTGCAACCTTCCCCGGCACAACTTGAAGCCATTTCCTCTTGTCCTATTGCTTGTCACTTGGGAGAAGAGATCGATCCCCAGCTGGCTACAGCCTCATTTCAGGTGGTTGTAGAGAGTGATAAGATCCTCCCCAAGCCTCCTTTTCTCCAGACTAAACAGCCCTGGCTCACTCAGCTGCTCCAGACTCTTCCCCCGCTCCACTGCCCTTTGCCAGACATGCTCCAGTACCACAGTGTCTTTCGTGTTGTGAGGGGCCCAAAACTGAACACAGGACTCAAGATGTGGCCTCACTGGTGCTGAGTTCAGGGTCATGATCACTGCCCTGGTCCTGCTGACCACACTATAGCTGATACAAACCATTGGCCTTCTTGGCCACCTGGGCACACCACTGGCTCATGTTCAGCTGCTGTCCACCAACATACACAGGTCCTTTTCTCATGAGCAGCTTTCTAGCCACTCTTCTGCAAGCCTGTGGCACTCTGTGATGGTGTTGTGACCCAACTGCTTCTGCTTTTGTTTTTCCACAAGTCAAATAACATTGAAGATTATTTCTTCTTATCTAAGCCAAAAGTCAATATAGCAAGAGGCAGCTGGCTGGGTAGTACTAATCACTCATATAGCCAGATGCAATCCTTGTACTTCTGGTACATGGCACTGCTCAATATCACTTTCTTTCAGTCATCTCCTGTGTTGAGCAGCAGAAAAATACTTTTATCCAGTCAACAGGTTTTCTGCCTCAAATTCAATCAAGAACCATGAATAAGAACTGATAAGAAATGTATCTCCTTGACATATATGTATTTTCATTTATATATTATTCTTCTGAATAGCAAGTAGAGGCAAATCTCATTTCAAAATAAAGACCAAAGGGTAAAAAACAGAACAAAAGTTGCCTATGCATGTATTTTCAGCATGCAAAGGAGGTCTCCTGTCTCCAAGTCAGAGGAAGTACTGTCTGGCATCTATTACTTCATCTGAATTTTAAATAATGTTTTTCTTATTAATGTTTTTCCACCTTAAGGAGACCTTCAGCTGTGGTATCCATGAAGTCAGAGATTGTTCAATCATGTTCCTCCTTCAAGTCACAGTTGCCTGGCTAGTGCGGTTTCTGTTTTAAAACAGTCTCAAAGACTGAAGTCTAGGGACCAGGTATGTAACTTAAGAAGCACACACCTGGAATTTCACTTATGTTTTATTTATCCAAAAATAGTTTCTCACTTCATTTCCACTTTCCATGAGTGTCTTCTATACAATCCATTACTTAATACAAAATGAATGTATAACACAATAAAAGTAAATCTATATCTTTTCCTGTACAACTGCTGTAAGGAAGCATGATCTGAACAAATGCCATTGACCTGATTTTAAATATCAGTATTTCAGCTATTCTTCAACCTTTATAATCAACACAGCCCCTGATAAAATGGGTGGCTGCTCTGAAGGGTGTCATTGGGATCAGTCAGTCAGCTGATGAACTGCACACATTGGCCTAATCTTTGAAAGGCCCATTGTGGCTACAACTGTCTTAATACAGAAAGGACTTTTTTCAGTTTTCAACCTGTTGGTATCTCTGGATTCTGAACTAGTAATACTCACTGGCCAATCACAATTCACTGCATTGAGTAAACCTGTAGAAGAAAAAGCCTACTTTGATCACAGGGCGGCATATTCACAGAGGGTGTTTTGATTTTGTCAAATCTGGGTTAAGTGAACTCAACTCTTTGATTTAATTTTATGATTTTTTTTCTTTAGGTGTCTCATAGCTGGGATTTTATTTAGTTTAATGGGATTCAGTAATTGAAACACTTGAATTGTAGTGCTTTGTTCGTATGGTTTTATGTCAACCATATGCTGGTGCTTAATCTATCCTAGGACAATACTATGTCCTGATCTGATGCAGAGGTGTTGCTTTTGGAAGAGCACCTTCCCACATACATGCATGCACCAGCAAGCATAAAAGAGGTAATGTAGTTCTTCAGGGAGCTGTGAGAAGGAGTGAAAAATAATGCTCTTCTGTCTACATGTAGCAGTGATGTGCTGATAACCACCTGTGATGAACGGGGACAACTAAACTCAGGTCTCATAAACCTTACTCTGCGGTGGTTTGTGGATGAAGAAACTAAACTAGGACAGCTTTTGATCAGGCTATATGAATGTCAGAAAACTGGCTGTGCATTTAGGTTACTAATAGAAAATGCTTTCCCTGTAAATGAGTGCTTTTTATTAAAAAAGCTTCATGTGGATTCCATTAGTGGTGTTTGAACAGTATTCAACTGTGTATTAATTATACTGACTCAAAAGACTGCTGACTTCTTTCTGTTAAAATTAGACAGGGATTCCAATTACATCTCTCTTAGGCATTAGCTAGCTAATCACAGTGTTAAATTGCACTATTGAGAAGGACAGTGAGAATGGGATAGCTCTTTAAAACCAGGTGAAATCTAGTCTAAACTATTCAGTTTAGACCAACTCTTTCCAGAGGGCAGCTCATCTAAAAAGTAGTATAAACTGCTTTAGGGCTGAGTGAAGTATTTTGTACTAATTTTAGAATAGCTGTGTGGTGGGCAGATGACGTTCTCAAACCATATATGTCATCTTCCTTACCACTAATCTATTCAGATTTCTAGATGGGGACAATTGACAAACCTTTTGTCTTACTGTGTTCTAGTTCAGAGAGAATTCATTAGGCAGTGATTATATTCAATCTGAAGAAAATTATATACTGTTATGAAAAGTAATTCATGGAGCCATCAAGGTTCTTTGCTCATTCTTTGAACCCTACCTTGTACAGATTTAGTAACTTAGATAGTAGGAGTTTTTCTTTAGATTATTTTTAACCTTTTCTCGTTCTTTTATGGCATATCCTCTCACCATCAGCAAGCGTCAGGTTTTCTACATTCTGCATTCATAGAGGGACTGGAGAAATACTGACCTTCATCAGCAACAGCCAGAAATCTCAGGAGCAAGCACAGCTGTTAAACCTTTGTTCTTCTTACTTTGACTATTGAATTTTCTGGAGTTAATTGGGATTTATTTTTTTTTCTTATTCCATATCTAACCTGTACCTACATGCTTCAGACTGGAAACTTCACTTTTTGCCTGAGTGAGCTGCATAATTTTTCATGTGCAACAGTGTGCTGAATGACCCTGGCTGTGTTTGATACAGAGACCAGGTAGATTTACAGAACAAAAAAAGAATGGAAAGGGATTTGAACCTCTGTTCTGTCCTCACTCCTGTGTCACTAGACATTTTGTGTCACTTTGGTGAAACTGCCTGAGCAAGGTCAAATTTTGCCAAGCACAAGATCACCTTCTTCTTTAAAAGGCTATTTCAATACATCAGCATGTGGATTTTAATAACCCAGTAGACAAGCAAAAAGTAGTCCTGCTACAAATCAAAACACTGTCAGCCTGTTCCCATTTAGCTATTTATCAAGGGGTTTTTTTGCCTGTGGCTCTCAGTTTGATATAATCTCTGGATAGCACAGTGTTAAGTGGCTTTTTTTGTTACTAAAGCACATAAATTGAGGTATTTAGGATTTAGGACTTTACATTAAAAAAACAAAATTAGAGGTAAATGAAAATGGTATTGGTTACATCTCAAGTATATTTTAATAATCTGAATCTTGTGAGTATTTTTTCTATTTGTGGGTGTTTCTCTTTCATATTATCTGAATTTGACTATTTGTAATTTCAGCTTAAAGTAGAAAAATCTAACTTAACTATTTGTGATTAAATTTTACATATTTCAGGGAGAGAAGAAAAAAGGGGTGTGTGTGAAAGAAACCTTTTGTGAGCTTTCTTCAGGACATCTTCTGTTTTTCAGACTTTTCCCCAAAATATACATGTCCATATCTTCTAAAAACTTTTCTAAGGCTGCTTCCCACTTACAGTTTTATTTAAATAAAATCCTCAAGATTTATTAACTCCTCTTATGTATTCTGAGCACGGATACCCATGGTACCATTCTGTGCCTTAACCTTAAGCAAATGCATGTGTCTCTTTTGGTGATTTCACGATTAGTGGAAATGTCTCTGTGTTTTGAATAGAGATTTTTTTCCTAACCAAACTCACATCTTAAATTTCTAGAAGAAAAGCAAGTGATTACTTAAAATGGGTAATCAGAGTATTCCCAGAGTAGATTATGGAAAATTTTTTATTTTTTTTTTTGTGCAGATGCTTCACAATTATCCCTCTCCTTTTACAGTGTTCTCTATACTTACCATTAAATTACTTATATTAATATAAGTATACCTAACTATTTATCTTTTTTAAGCCAAGCCACAGAGAGATAAGTGATGGATAGACTGATTTTTTTTCAAATCATTAGTGTGAGGAAACAGTTATATGTCAGTTAAAATGCTGTAGCAATCTTTTAATTAAATTATAGTTTTCTTTCCTGTCCTCCAGCACTGTACTGAATGTAATAGTGTATCTAATCAGTGGGTGAAATCTGGAAAGAAAGGAGAGAGTGAAAGTAGATATGTTCATTGGCTTCCTGGATAATGTAATCTAAGGTAGGATGAAGAAAATCCCACTGCAAATTAGATCATAGTGTGTGACACAAAGAAAACACAGCTTGTATTTGTCTGAGAAACATAGAGCACATTCAGCAGTACCTCGAGCATCACATTAAGAGTATTACCACTAACAGTTGAAAGCAATTTGCTCTGAATTTAAAGAAATCATTTCTCTTATATATCTGATAAAACTCTATTTCTCATTGCTTACTTTAATTCTAGCATCCACTAACATATTGTTACTAGGGCATTTTATACCTCTTCTTAGGTTGTGTGGTGATAATAGGTGGAAGGAATCATAGCATGGTTGAGTTTGGAAGGAACCTCAGAGGATCATCTGGTTTTATCCCTGACTCAGTGTAGGGTTAGATACAGCAGGTTGCACAGCACGGTGTCCAGTTATGTCTTGAATGTCTCTACAGATGGAAACTCCACACAACTCCGGACAACTTATTCTACTAACAGTGAACATGGCTATGGTGAAGGAAAAGTTTGCTTTTATTAAAGTGGAATTTCCTGTACTTCAGTTTGTGCATGTGTCTTGTGATGACATCACAGAGCAAAGGATGGCTATGATGCTGTGCAACGGGCAGAGACCTCTGGCAGAGCCCTCTGGCAGAGCCAGCATTTTTCCCTCGAAGGAAATTCATGACTGACTTTTCTGTTTGTGTTGCTGTGGAAATTAGTGTGTTTCTGCAGGGAAGTTTAGTTCACTAATGCTGCCTTTTCTGACAGAAAAATGCCCAGGTAGAATATATTTCCAGTTAGTTCAGGTATTAGTACTAGCAGAGAGTATCTTTATGAGCAAGTCACAAATCTTATTTTAGCCTGAACCAGAATCTTCGCTGTGTCAGATTTCAAGGTATGTGCTTTCAGTATTTTGACCCCTACTGACATCCTACCTGAGGGTTCTTATTAGCCTCATTTTCTGTGTACCTAGGCACATATCTTCTGTCTGGTGGGTGCAGGCAGAGGAAGATGTCGTTACTGTGTCTAGGCTGTGCAGCAGGGTGAGGAAAGGGAGAAATGTAAGTGCTTCCCTAGTTTACTTTTTATGCATACATGTATTTGAATTATTTTACTGCATTTCAGTCTCTCCAGGGAGAGCTATGTGGTTTGACAGGTGATGCCTCTGACTTTTGTACTTCTGCTTACCAAGGGAAGAAAGTGTTGTTCACTGAAATTAGAAGCATCGGATGACAATGTATAATTTTTTTACATTTTTAATTACTTGAAGGATGACAGAGGTCTAACGAACCTTTTTCAATTGGATATTTTCAATCTCATTCACTGATATGCTTGAAATGCTGATGTTTCCTGTGGAAGCTGGTATTTGAAGCAGTGGCATTGAGTATATGAGGACATCAGTGACTTGAATTCTTTGGGAAGCCAGTAATAAAGTTAGGATACTGCAGGTTTGTAAAGTAAAATCTTTACAAAGATAGGTTATAAAGAGGAAAATTATTAGAAGGGATTATTTGGCAGTCACAAGTACTGTCATCTTTTGCAATGTTTTAAGGGCCAGGTTCTGATTTGTGCAAGTATGGAGAAGGGAACTGTTTAAAATGTTAGGTATTGAAATGGGACAATAAAAACAATATGAAAGTGCACACTCTCACATTAGTTTGAGATTAATGCTCTCTTTTGTAGAAGTCTTTTGAAGAGGTAATTTTCTAATTCTACAAAATAGCTCACCTAATTTAGATATACTTCTTTCTTTCAGAAAGTGTTTTAAAGACTGTTCTGCCTACCTCAGTATTTTATCTTTCACCCTTATGGTGCTCAGCTCTCTGTCCTAGACTTTCATGCATGGGAGTAAAAAGGCAGAAGCAAAGGATACCTTTGTTCCCATTGCTATTCTGCTTCAAACACTGTATTCATTCCACGTCTCTGAGTTCTAACTGAAAGAGTAGTTTATTTTACTTAGCTTCCTTTCAGTTATTAAACTATATTGTGTTTTATCACCAATGACAACGTAGATGAAGCAGTAAACATTGAGATGTCCTGTGGGTCCTGCACAGCATTAGTCTGCTGTTCTTCCATTACTGTATCCTCTTGAAAAGCTCTTAGCTATGAGCTGTATGTATATATGTGTGTGGGGGACAGATGGAGGATGAGAATGGAGAGATTTGTGTAGTCTGATTGAACTACCAAACATCTGAGACAAGGCTCTCAAGACAGTCAATGGAGAGAATTTGGCTCTTCAACAGGGTGATTCAGAGCATCTGAGCTTTGTAGGCTGCTTAGAGAGACTACAAATCAGATATTTTAAGCTAGTTGGTATAAATAATCATTCCTCCACTCTCCATGTGTTAAATTTACCATATGGCCAAAAGTAGATTCATGTCTGGATAGTTGTAAGCTAAACTTCTACCGCACTCTTAATGTTTTTCAAATGATTATTGTTGAGATAGCAACTCCAGTAGTTATCAGCTATCTGTTAACCTCTATCCGTATTTATTTATCCCTTTGTCTTGCAGAATGCAAAAAACCAGAGGTAATGCTGAAACCAAAATAAATTTTAATAAAATCTGCACCAATTTGCCTAAAAAGTTGATATTCCTTTTGAATATTCTGGAATGGAACTGATCCCTGTGGAATTCTGTGGAAAGTACTGTTATACCAAATCTATGGTCACATCATGCCCTATTCTTCAGTATTTTTCATGTGCAATTCTCAACAGAACTTGATAATTTTGGTGGTAGTTATCTCCATCTCCTTCTACTTTAAGGAACAAAAAACATCCTCAGAAAGTGAAAAAAACTTAATTTCTCTGCTAAATTTCTTTTCCTGGCTGTGATGGAGTATGTAATCTCTCACTGAAGGAGCAAAAAGTGCTACAACTGCTACATTCATCAGGACTTTGACCATATTTTTGAAAGAGTGTGTGGGCCCTTATAGCAATAATCAACCTAAGTACTTTTTTTTTTTTGGCTCAGGCTTCATGGTGCTCATATTAACACCATATACACAGGGATTTGGACAGCAGTCTCAAACAACTGAAGACCAAGAAACAAGCACACGTTGCTGAACAGTTAGATGGCTGTACTATGAACTTGTCTTTATTCAAAGCATTCAATAACCTGTCTAGCAAGAAGCATCAGACTGCTTCTTAAATCATTTTCAGTAGAAAGCCATGTTAAATGAATTCAGAGACTATAATTTTATGGCATAATTTCATATAGACTAAGGCAATGGAGCATAATAAATAAAATAATGTTGCGCATGATAGACCTAGGTCTGCTCCAGGTGTATGGAAAGCTTTAAAAGGAGAGATCATTCTTTGAGTGACATAATTATAAGGATTTGAATACTGTTCAGATGACCTTAAAAGCTTGGCTAAATTGAACGCCTAATAATAGGACACAAAACTGCTGACGATTTTCAGTGTGTATCAATAGTCTGAATTTTCTAGTTTTTGCTTGCTTGAACATCAGGATATGTGGTTTATGAATTTCTTTGTGCAACAATATTCTGTCTTCTAAGGTAAACACATGAGATGTTTCATTATATTGTTGTGAAAATGTAGTAAAATAATTCTATTTGAATTTTGGACATGCTGTAGCTTTTCCATTCAAAAATATCTCAACCAAGTATATCAGATGTGATCTAAAAAATTATATTTCATTATGTTGTGTTCCAAATTTCTTTCAAGCTGTTGTATAAATATGGATGTCTGTAGTGTCCAAGATTTCAATAATATTTACTCTACATATTCTATAATATTTTGAAAAAGAAGTCCAAATTCAATGAAACCTCCTGATCAATCCCAAGGTATTGTTTTCAAAATGATAAAACAAAGTATTCCTTACAGCTCGGTATGATGCAGTAGTTGTCATATACTTGTTACATCCAAGGGGCCTTAGCCTGAAATGTTTATGAGGGAATTTCAGGTATAACACATGACAGTCCTGCCACTGGCTGAAAGAAAGAGAGAGGCAAGAGCAAGGAGTTACATGGCAATTTAGAGAGGGATATTTCACTATATGTCTAGAGAAGAATGAGTATGTATGTAAATGTCATGTACTAAGCAGTTTCTAAGAAAAAAATATTATTTTGGCAATCTAAATATTTGAAGAATGATTAAATAATAATAACAACATTTTATTTGCCATGGGGTAATATATTACAGTATTTTCAAGCAAAGCACATGAAATGTAAGACTTTGTTGATAGTGACATGCTAGAGAAATCAACCACAATGGTGTATTTAGTGATAAAATTACCTCTTTCTTGGATTAACTTTTTTAACTGCATGACTGTTACAGGGGGAGTGCTTAGCAAGAATGCCTGGATGAATTAAAATGTATCAGGCATAGATTTCTAGTCTTGATTTCTGTCTTGGGAGTTTGATCATACCTATTTTAGCTGAAACATTCTCCCATTATGTATGTGTCATCAACTCTTATTAACAGTGGGGCACAAGTACTAGAATACTTGTAGTATAAAATATTTTGTAAATCTGTATTAAAAAAAACTCAGAAGCATATTTACAAATTTTTACTGAACAAAACAGCATTGCTGTGTTTAACCTGCAGGCATTATTTTTTGCCAAGTGTTAGAGGTAATCTGTTTAGACCCAGCAAATTTTCAGCCTCTTTGAAGCAGAATACTTTCTCACAGTAAGACTGCTGCTAAATGCTGTGGAAATTGGATTTTAAGTGGTTATTTTGTGAACTAAGAATATTTTATACAAAAAATTTCAGAACATCATCCATCCATTTGGCCATAGAATATACACTATTAAGCAAATTACATGACAATTAAAGCATTTTTATTTACAGAAAGCTAAAATTATTATTTTTCCTGAACTGTTGGAAAAATTCCATGAAACTCCCAAGTCATAAATATATTTTAAAATAAAAATATTTTAAGGATTAGGAAAAGCACAGTAAGCATAAGTACATATACATAGTTATACATATACATAGTCAAAAGGCCTGGGACTAGTTTGTCATTATGTGGGTCTAACCAAAACTGTATTCTACACCCTTTGTGTAATTTCTGATGAACTGCTAATAATGGATCATTTGCAGCAGCTGCTCAGGGCACACCTGACCTCTCAGGCTACAACTGGATGTTAAAGAACCCTGGGAGACAGGGGAGTGTTACTGTCTTCACACCAGTGACTCACCCGTGATCATTACCCTCTGGGGGGGCATCAGAACCTTCACACCCAGCCTGAGGGGTCATGTCCACTAATGGGCCATCAGAGACTGACATAATAAACAGTTGTAACAACCTGGACCGTCAAAAATTTCAAAAATATCCCGTGACTTACAGAGTTAAATCACTCACTGTGAAACTCCTTACCCTGGTGGAGGTACTGGGCATTCCCACCTGAACCTGAGCATATATAATCTTTGGGTTTTGAGACTTCCGGTACTACTTGTAAGATTCAGAGCAGGACCAGAACGTCAACAGGACTGTGACTGCCACTCTTGACAAGACTGTGACCAGCATCTTCCCCAACAGGTGTTCCTTTCCTTTTCCTTTGCACTCAAGGGGACCACGTGGGGCTCAGTACAGGGGCTAATAAACACACGTCTTTCGTGCCCCAGGTGCTGGGTGACACATCTGGTTTTTGTGGGTTAAACTCAGTTCTTCTCTGTATCATTGTATTTATTGTAAACTTTATAGTAAATTGTAACTCTGACTTGCAATCTCTCTTGAGTTGGATTAATTTCTCCCACCGGTTTACCTGCAAACCAGCACAGCATAATGGAAACAAGGAGAAATCTAAGTGGCTTTCTATATAACTGTGTCTTTTGTAGAGTCAGGGGATATAAATGAAAGCATATTTGTTATGGCTAATACAATTGTACTTGCCTACTAGGTTTATGTAAAACATTTTATTTATGTAATACATGTATTTCATTCCCACATGATCTTTTAAAAATTTACAAACACAGAGGATTACTCCAAGCATGAGTTTAACCTGGCTATGATATGCAGTCAAAGCTGGGGGTGTTTTCAATATTTAAACCAATCTAAAATAGAAACCTAATTTCTCCATCAGGTTTGGAATACCAAGGAAGGTAGACAATATCCTATTTGTTCATCTTTTAAAACAGAAGTTTTAAAAAACATGTTTCAGTCAAATTATTTGTAGATATCCCTTAAACTTTTATCTCTGATGAATGCAGTACCTTTAACATGTCCATGGAATTCTATTAGCAACTAGTGCTGTCAGTAGATTCCTAGAGCTACACAGTTATACCACCATTGAGCTCATGATCCAGTCTTATTGTGGAACTGTTCTAAGAATATCTAGTCTTGGGACAGGGTTTTTTGTGAGTTTTTGCTTGGTTGGTTTTGTGGGGTTTGTTTGTTTGTTTTGTTTGGGTTTTGTTTGTTTGTTTTGTTTGTGTTTTGTTTTGTTTTTTAAATCACAACAGAATTTGTGATCTTTGTACATAGAGTGGAAACTTAATTTTAGCCATTTGCTTCCTGGACTAAGGTTCTCCAAACCTCACTTCAATCCCTTCCATCTTCAATGAGCTAAGCAGGTGGAAGAGCAGTAAGAACAGATAACAGCTTTTATTTTTCCATGGACTTCCATTGATATAGCTGAGATATATGTGGTTATTGTGGCTGAGTTAGTGTTTATTTAAACTAAAATAATTCTAATTGAAAAAATAAAGCTTTTTAGTTACCCCTCATATGGAATGTGTCCCTAGATTTATCTTTATTTCTTTTTTTCCCTGTATTTTTAATGGTACCTAATAGGAATGTAATAATCAGTTTAGTGGCTTTTCCTACTAAAGGCAATGGTATCTAATAGGAATGTAATAACCAGTTTAGTGGATTTTCCTACTAAAGGCAATACCTGGGGAATCCAAACCTTTCTTGGTGTTTTATCAGCTGTCTGAGAGAAAGATCTTTCACAGAACTAGAATATCTATTCTAATGTGTGTTTATAAAGAAGCTTTGTGAGTTTTACATTTATTGCTAGACAAATTGTAAGTTTCCCAAGCATACAAATTACTACAGCAAAATGCATTAATCACAGCTTTTTGAGTATTCTAGTCATAAATCCATGCTTAATACACAAGTTGCAGAAAAACAATTAGATAACTAATTTCAGTTCCTGTACCAAAGGATGAACTATAACAAGCTTTAAGTAAATACTAAGTGGAAAAGATTAATATTTCCTGAAGCTGAGCCTTAAGCAATTAAAACTGTGAGTGAAAAATTGTTGAATTTATGCAAGTAGTCTAATCACACAAAAGTATGTCTTCTCTGTGATAAGGGGTAGAACCAGTGTAGGGGTCAGGTTTTTTTCTGCTGCCTTGTTTTGTCTCATGTCATGAAATGGCAGTGTGTTTGCTGCTGCACATGGGCTGGAAGTTCACTAATGCAAGTGATGGGGACTCACACAGTAGAACATTACTGTGTCACAACACACTAGAGTGTTTTGAGCTCCTGGAAGCGAGCTTTTTGATATACAAATATTACAAAAAGAACAGTATTACATTTTATTCAGGGTCAGAGTGGTTATAAGTTCATTTACTAAAATAATTTTGCAGTGTTCAGGAAGAATAAGGATAATATTATCCTATTTTCATAACTCTAACCAAGATCTCACTTGCATTTTTCTGTTTGTTTCATGACTTCAATTTAGTTTGCTAGTGGGATGGGGATATATTCCTTAATCTATGTGAATATGTTCTATAATTGAAAACCAACCTTCTTTAAACAACTGACATGTGGAAAAGTTAAACTTCAGAGTGTGAGAAGCCAAGAACTGAAAAATACAAACTTTTTTTTTTTCCTTACATAGGTAAACAAAATCTGGCAATCAGAAAAGTGAGTGTTTCTGGATATAACTGAAAAGTATGTGTCAAGTTTTTATGAACTGCAGTTCAAGCATAGTTTATGACAGGAGATGGAAGAATTTTAGATCCTAGCCCAGGATTGTTTATATTGAATTTTGGAGATTATATAAAAGAAAAGGTTCTGGATTCGGCTGTCACAGTGCTGTCAGAATGGCTACCTGCTGGTTCAGGAAGAGTGACAGGTGGCATCTCATCAAAAGGGCCTTTATTCACTTCAGATAATGAAAAACATGCACACCACTTCACCATAACCTTCCAGCTGACAAATGTGACTTGTGCTTTATTCATGCATTTATAAGAGAAGGTGTTTTGAACAGACAGTGTCCTTCCCACTCCAGTTCTCAGGGACCTTCTCTCTCTGAGAACTTTGACAAAAGAAAAGCTAGAGAAAGACTGAAGAAACACCACATATAAAGCAAAGATATTAAAAAAGTACAGTCCTGTCAATATAACTTTCTTCCACCATGATGGCATGCCTGTTGTTGCTGTCTCCCAAGAAAATACTGGGACTGGATGCATCAAATTCTGCACTCTTGTGTTCATATGGCTCCCCCTGACCTCTGTAAGAAACATGTGACACAGATGCATTATCTGAGGCTAATAACTCGATGAATGATTCCCTGTCTCACCCACTTCAGAGGACTTTCGATTTCATGCAGCATGAATCAGGTATGGGCAAAGTATGTGTGTGCACATGTGTGCCAGAGGTAGCACTGCTGATGGAGTAAAACATCTGACTGCTTCATGTAATGGTGATATTTTGTGAAATACTATTAATAAAGTATTAAGCCTTTTACCAGTGTATACAGTATGGTGATGGAAGTTAAATCTTGAGGTTCCCAAGAGGGCATGCCTGCAGTCTTATAAATCTGCTGCAGCCTCACTGATTTCATCTGAGGGCTGACCTTTGGCAGTAACTGAGGGCCTGCTGCTTTCAGTTTCTTTTCTACCACATTTCTAGATAGAACTGAGACTTGTTTTATAAACTATAAATAAACGAGTGGAGGTAGTCACTTTACCATGGTGTCTTGGGTAAAAGAGAGTTCAGAGTGGTCACATCATGGCCACACTTTGATGTGCAATGCAGAGAGTGTAAATAGCCAGCCCTTTGAAAACTGGTATCATAACAAACTCTGAGAGTCAGGTTTGTTTTCCTGTAATGCCACAGTGCCTGCAACCACATACGTCAATGCCAGCTGGCTCATGTGCCTACATGTGTGTCCTGTAGGTGAGATAGATGACACTTTCATGTGATGAGACCTTGAGCAGACCAAATCATGGTAAGAATTTCTACCCTCTTCAACTCCTAAGCTGCTTATCATTTCTCCCTTTCTCTGCCACGTCTTACAGACCTTGCTGCTGGTGCACAGATATGGGTTCACCCCATTGATCAGGTCAGAGTGCTGGTGCAGATGCACTCACCCAGGGACATGTAAATCATGAGGAGGGTGTAAGGGAAGGTGATAAAAATAGGCTTTGTCTGTGAGGGAGAAATGAAACACACCCCTAGTCATAGATATTTTCTACAACTGTCTCTCTGATACTCCACTGCAGATAAATCTATGTAAGCAGCCTAAATAAATAGCAGATGCTTGATTTAAATTATGATATTTTTATTTTAATTTGAGGTAACAGTCTATTTATTTATTTATGTGTTTGAAGCTATTTAAATAATGTTTATGCCAGTCAGTGTGAAGTGTTATGTATACTGGAAGGCAGCAAAATGCTTTGGCAGTTAAGCAGAGGATGAGTTTTGAAGGTTGAATAATTCTGGCATCGGTTTCACTTTTAGATTTGTTGAAGTTTTGCAGAAGGTCAAAACGTAACCCTTGCCAGGTATAGCTGCTCCTATAACTTCAGAAACTCCAGAAACAAGGCTCTCTTCTCTCCAGGTTACCTATTTTGTCCAACAAATTTCTAGTCAAACTGAATAGAAGCTGAAAAAAAAGAGGAACGCTTATTTTAATCTCGTGTTGCAGTATTTTAATTGGAGATACAAGGAGTTCTGAATTAGTTGCCCTAAAATATTGGCTAGGATGGTCTGATATAACCTGTTCTATTAGCTAAATGCAAATAATACTAAATTTCTTTTAACAAAAGGTTTATGATCCAATTTAGAACATGTTTTAATAAAGCTGTTTTCAATGTACAGTGTATTTGAGGTATTTTTATTTAAACAACTGTAAATGATGCCTTGCTTACTTAAAATTGAACTTCCCTTAAATAGAACTTGGTGCAAATTAGAAGTAAAATATGAAGTGTGTCCAGTAAATTGTTTACACAGTCTATATGTGTAGTGCACCATACATGGCCAAAAGGAGACCTGCTAATGTATCTGGACCCTTAGAGTCAGCGGCCTGGAGTCACATTTGGTCTGACCCAAGCAAAAATACTGCATTAGTAGACCAAAATAAATGAACAGTGTAAGGAAGGATCTATTCCTCCTTTGTCTACTGTCTGCTGAACAAAAGCCTCCACAGGTCTGGACTTCATGCATGCTGCAGAGTGGTTGCTACCTGGCCTCTGCTGCCCTAAAGTGCTCTGTCTTTTAATTAAACTGTGTTGCAGTTTCTCCAGGTGTAGGTAAAAGTACAACAAATAAATAATCATAATAAGTTTGTTTGATTTTTGGTTTTAATAACATCTGGAAATTCCAGAAGAGTCCTTGTCTCTGAACCGTGACCTCTCAATATAATTTCATTTGCAGTGTATTGGGACACTTTAAAAATTAAATTTCCATGGCAACAATGTTTGTAATTATCCTAAACTTAAATACTGTCACCAAACATAAAATTTTCAAAACTGAAATATTGAATATTCAGGTTTCCTATTTTAAATTTATTAGCTTTAATAGGTGTTTGACAAGCCATGGTCAGTCTCGAGTGTTGATCTAAAAGTGATGTCAGCACTACATCGGAGTGGTGGGTGAGCTCTGTTTTTAGCATGTGGCCAAGTGTCATGTCTCCACTTTGAGTGTACTTCTCATGTCCTGAGAAGGGTTTTGGTCCCTCTATTGTGCAGGAAAGATGAGACTAACAACATGATAGTGTTTGTACTTTCAGTGCTGGTGTGTTGCTCCATGGCAGGTCCAGGTTTACAAGTAAATTGGTGACAGTGCTGAGACTAGCTATGTTCCTTACTGTCACTGTGTTCCTTCTGGGAGCAGAAGGGAAGAATAAATGAATTGGGTTTTTTTAGTCCTGGTTTCGAAGGAAGGAAAGTCAAGCGTTGGTATTAGAGACAGGACCCATGTTATGCTTCAGTAGGTCTGCACATCCAGAGGATGGGCAATGCCTGTGCACCTGGCACCCACCAAATGGTCACATCCAGCTGTCTTTATCAGTGCTTTCTCCGGGACTCGGCCCACATGTAGGCCTCAGAAAAGGGATGTTTGTCTCCTATGTGTATAGTCTTAGTGGTAACATCTGAAGAATAAAAACAGCGCTCGTAAGGCTTCACAGTATACTGGAGTGTGCAGTGCCAATTCATTTTCTGTCACTAGCTGTCTTAAACTTATGCCTTTCAGCAAAGAGCTGACAAGAGCAATCCATTAGTTCCCCCTCCCTTCATATTATAATGAGTTTGGACGTTTTTTGTTTGTTTTGTTCAAAGTGGTTTTGTTTTTAAAGTACTTATTTCTTCAACTAGTAGAACAGGCAGAGAAGCAGCCCCCTTCCTGTATGTGAGGCACTCCAGTACTGAGCAGGGATTAAAGGCATTGCTCAAAAACTCCTGTATGGAGGATGCATTTCGTTCTTCTAGACAAGAAACAAAATAAGAGGTGAAAACTTACAGCAGCTCCCAGTTCTTGAAGAAAACAGAAGTGCAGAGTCAAGCTCAGATGGGGGTTTGATGTCCCCATGAACACACATGAAACTTGTTCTTTAGAGCTTTCATCAGTGGAGGCTGGAACCAGCCCACCCAGGAGGGCTGTACACATGGTTAACGGTTCTTACTGTTATGTTTTCTTTTGATTTTTTTTTTTTAATATCTGACTGAATTCTTCAAGTACAATTTAAAGCCATTATATTTAGTTCTGCCCATACAAGAGATGGACATACTAGCTCTATACCTGTCTTTTTACAAAGTTGAAATTACCTAGCTTTCTTATGTCCTCCACATTCCTCTCTAAACAGCCAGTTCCAGTTGTTATTTCGCTGCCTCTAATTACTTCAAAAATGTTTAAGTTCAAGTAAAAATGCAGTTTTTCCAACCAGCTCAGAACAGAACATAACAGTTTCAGCATCTCTGTTGCATCCTATTGAATTATGTTCTCTTTTCTTCAAACCATTTCCCCAGTTTGTTCAGTTTTCTTTGAATATGATTTCATCTGAAAGTTTAATTTAGATTGATTTCTTTTCTCCTAGTAAAAGTACTAAGACTGAATCCAGGATGATAGATTTGTGTGGAACCCTACCTCCTGTTTTGGCAATAAAACACTGATAAGTGCTATTGAATGATGCTGTATGTACTGCCCTTGCACTCTCTTATGTTGGAAAACCAGCATATTAGCACATTGCTGGCCTAAAACTATTTCAATTCCCAAAATTGCACAGGTGGGCATCTTGTCATATTGCAATGCCTGCTGTGTGATTGAACCAGCTGAAAATCCTGATCCTTTAGGGTGCTGGAGCATAGGATTTCTTAAAAGGAGGTAGATCAGAAGGAAATAGGAAAATTATTTTACCAAGCTCTTTTAGCAAAAATTCTCAAACATTTTTTTCACGACTGCTACAATAAAGGAGTACATGCATGAGCCTAGAATTAATGTAGTTATAATTAAGCTGCTCTCAAAGTCATTGGATATTTTAAGCTGTTGAGCCATTTTCCAGCCCATTAACTTTATTTAGACATAATTATATTTTTTAACATGTTGGCCCAGATAATGCCTTGATCATGATTATACATATGCTACAGTAAAGTAGACATACTGCACAATGCTGTATCTTTGGGATTTTTTGTATGGCTCCAGATACCTGATGATGAGTTGTGGGGGAATTTTTTTGAAGGGGGGACAGGGATAGGGAGGTGCTTTGGGTTTTTTTTATGTTTGTTTGCTATTTACATTTTTCTCTGGAGTTCTTACAGTCCTTTTCTTGGCTGTTACTGCTTCTCTGTTGCTTCTTCTCCTGTCAGGACTACTGTAATTACACCCCAGCTCTTGTTTCATGTTTGGCATCCTGTTTGCCAAAGATGATATTACATGGAACTATTCCAGAATTAAGAGAATTCCCTGTTTTATTAGGTTTGTGGATCTGTCATGTAATTTAAAGCTTCATTTACCCCTTGACTTCTGGTGATCTGACAAGAAATCGGTCAAGTATTTCTGCCTGCTAAGTGATAACCCTCAAAACATTCAACCAAGAACATCCTTGTTTGTTGGAGATAGATTTTTGACTTTGAAACACATGTGTCACATTTTAAGGAAAAGCATCGTATTTTACCTGTTAAGAAGATGTTAGGAAATCTCTGCCTGTGAACAAGATTCTCTGAGAAAGCTTAAGGTGCTTTGTTTGGAGAATTTCAGGGAGATAAAAATTCAGGGACAGTTTTATTAATTCCTTTTTTCTTCAAGAACATTTTTAGGAGAGAGGAGTGTTCTCGGTCCCTACTGATACCATGCTTTGTTACACAGATACCTCCTGTTAGTTAACAATGCATCTCAAATCTGTGTTAGTTCCAGCAATGTTCTTCTTATCCAGAGCATGTCCAGGCAGTCTCATCTCCCAAGGGAGTAGGTTGGTACAGACTATTGAGATCCCTACAGGCTGGTACTTAAATCTGGAAACTGCTAGACAAAATAAGGATAGGGAAGTTTAAAGGCTGTTTCTCTTTTGAGTCCTTAGGCATCTTAGTCAGGGCTTCACAGAACTCTGATACTGTTGCCCTGGAGTCTCTTTTGAATTAGGTCTAAAGAACTTAATACAGGGGTTTTGCAAGTGGTACAGAAGAAAAACATTTTCATCCCTAGAATGTGATGGCTTTAGCCCTGAAGATTAGAAAACTGGGTTTGATTCCTTCTTCATCTTCAAGGACTTTAAATCCTCCCACACAATACAGTGCCAACAGTGGAAAAATACAAAAGAAGATGTAGGAACAAAGACCAAAACAGTACTAAGTAACCACAGGCCATGGTACCTCTTGACTGATCTAGTGAATCTTGTATTATATTTGACCTGTCCTTAATGGATAGCACTGCAGTCCCAATCTATTCAACTTTGTCTACAACACTAGGGCAATCCTGCAGTTAGTGGATTGTGTGGATTTGCATACCTAAAAACTGAGGGAGGAATTTTCTCCCTGTTTTTCTTATCTTCTAGACTAATGTTAAGTGAATATCACTTTCCTCTGCTCTCACCTAAATGCCATATGAAGCTGACAGCTGGAGCTGGTATTTTTTCAGTGTGATCTGAAAATGCCCACCAAAATGAGCTCTGAGAGGAAGGGTATTCTCTTGCAGGGGTTTTGGGCTCTAATCTAGGTGTTCTTAGTCCAAGCAACCTTTTGGACACAGTCAGCCTCCTAATGTGGATTAGAGTCAGAGAAGAACATTATGAATTCAGACACTTCTTGCAGTACACATGGGATAAGAGAAGGCTTTGGGGAGTTAGGAGTGGAACTGACACCTTTCCATTCTTCGCTATTTGGTGAATTTCACTATTTATGACTAAAGTAAAACAAATAATTTTAATTATAAGGATTGTATGAAGGAATGAAACTCAGTAATGAAAAGTGGGTAAGCTACAATATTTAATTAATGTGTTTAATTATTGCATCTGATCATTGCATCTAATTAATCACTGTGTATAACTAAGATAACATTAGCTATAAATAAGCAGTGTTGGTTTGGATGGAAAACCATCTCTCCGTTAGTGGTCTCACAAGGAGAATCTGCCATTACACATTGAACTGCTGTATTCGTTGGATATTGCACTCTTCCTCCCATGTGAAACAAGGAGACGTGCTTGTAGGGTGAGCTGAAGCTTCAGTTGGAGTTACATAAGGCTTGTGCTGCTTTATATCTTTATAGGTTTTTTGTTTGTTGTGGATTATAACTTTATTTGGCCATAACAATTTCACTGATGGACAGTGAAGGTAGTCACATAACTCTCCCAGGAGCAGGGACTCTGAATTTAGTACCTGAGAGTAAGATGTTGTACACATGAAAGATATTGTACAAACTTCAGTCACTTCAGTGATGTTCAGTATTTTGCATTTCTTTCAGATCTTTCTAATTTCCTATATTGTGCTGCTGTGCCTGTAAATGTAAGTAATATTTTCTGAAGGATCTTCTTCATATCAGCATAGGAAATAATATATGCATGTGTTGCATACCATCAAAATTACATAAACTACAATAGAGGGTTTGTGTTGCAGGACTATCACAAATGGAGTCATGCAGTCACTCCCAAAATTTTAGCAACAATATATTCTATTGATATGACAGTGAATTAACAAGGGTCAGTGGCAAATGTGACAGATTCGATGTCAAAGTACACTATTTACTGCATAGAGAACAGGGTCAGACAAAATTGTCAGGGACACCTCCCTGTGGAGTCATGAGGTTCAGAAAGGACTCCACTGCATTCATTCTGAACTCCTCAGAAGGGAATTTAGGTGCAACTGGGTTCAGGCTTGATCCCAGACTTGGTCAATGGTTTATGCCTAAATGATTATGTATGTGCAATCAACGCTTTATATCACTTAAGATTGCAAAGTTCAGTTCTCTTATTCTGAATTCACTTGCTGAGTATCTGACACCATGAGGATTCTCTCAGCCTTGAGAACTGACCTTGAGGGCATCCCTACTCCAGGGGAGATCCTGGTGTGCAGCCTGTGCTGTGCAGGAGAGTTCAACAGACTCTAGGCTGTCCACTACTTATGGAGTAAGATGATTTCACTCAAAATTTCCCAGGTAAATAGCATGCTTTGAAAAGAACAGGTATAAAGAATGCTGAAAAGACTGTAGATTATTACCCCTGACTTTTCTTTAAACAAAACAGAAAAAAAAAATCCAATATTTTAGCCTAACAATTGGAACTAGTAAAATTGGTCTGTCACTTATATAACAACTTGTTTTTTTTAACTTACAGTCCTGCATGTATAATATCAATGTTTTGGTGCATAATATTGTTTATAATAGTTTATTTCTTTTAAAAAATATCTAAAGGATTTCTTATATTGAATTCTTAGGGAAATAAATGACTGGTTCTTGTGATATTGTACTTCTCAGCTTTTCTTGGCTGATTTTGCATACCAAACAAATGCAAAGCTACTTGAAAGCAATTTGCAGGAACATCATGCGTAAAACATTCGTTAAGAGTCACAGTAGTGACAAGAACCAAATTAGAACAAGAACACTGCCATTACTATGCATGTCCAAACCTGATGGGTGATGAGAATAAACAGAAACACACATACAAATTCAGTGAATGTCTTTACTTGCAGAGAAATAGTTAAAGCATTGAAATCACGTTTTGTTCCCTTGTATTTAGGATTTGGAGAGAACAAACACTGTCTCTCAGTCTTCATAGTCAACGGTGCTTTAAGATGAACCACTACCAATATCAATTGCAACATAAGGTCAGAGATATAACCAAGTCTATTCCCCTTTTAAGTGGACAGGAAGGTTAAAACATGGCTTCAGCAGCACAATTGTTTGCTACCTGTTGGTGGTGAGGAAAGCAGAAGGAGGGCAGAGAAAAAAAACATCCAGTTGTTAACACCAGAGAGATATTGAATGCTGACAGCTGCATCTTTGGGTCTTGTGTTTCTGTGCTGCTTCTCAAATTAACTTTGGATTTCCAGATGAAGGCTTAGTTCTCCACTGCTGCCATGCAGATGCACAGGTACTGAAGGATCTAATCAATCAGCTTTCAGGAGGGTGAGGCAGAAATTTTGTCAATACAGAAATTATATACGAATTCCTTGAAAATATCCTTTTATGCTATTTGCACGCTTTTGCCCCTAGGCATTTGCATCAAGTCTTCCTGACTGGTGAAAGCTACAGTGTCCCCAGGATTTTGCTTGCTAAGTCAGCCTTGAGGCTTGCTCAACATCATGTCAGAGCCCTTTCTATAGCCATGGGCTTTCTCTCTCTGAAAACCTGAGTGTAAGTGGGGCTGATGAGTGTCCAGATCTTGGCCTAGTAGGAAGATATGATCCAGTGGGAGCATAAATGTGGATTTGGAGACCTGAAAGTATCTCATGATCAAGCACGTAAATAATGTCATGCGGGTGAAGGGCTCAGGTGTTACCCCATAAAGTTGCTCAGACACAAGACAACAAGAAGCTTTCAGGTGTGAGGGGTTAGTCGCTTTTCCCATGGGACCTTGTGAGAGAACCATTGCTCCTTACTATCAGAAGACACAGACCACTGACACCGTCTGGCTCCTGGCAGTGCTGTGCCTTCCTGCTGGCAGAGTCCAACTCTTTTGGACAGGCAGAAACTGCAGGAAATAACCTCTAGCCTGGTTTGAGAATCCCCCACCAGCATCTTTATGTGATCTGTTTCTTGCCTTAACAACTATATATTTTAATCAAAAGGAAGAATAATTGAGTGCAGGCATGATTTCTCATATATACTATTGGCAAATAAGACTGATAGGTTTTTGTTGCTTGGATTTTTCACTCCCCCAGTTTCAGCCACTTGGACTCAGCTAAGAATTACAGTTTAATTTATTTTAAATAGGGAAGTTCTGTTTTCAATTATTTTCTGTTACCTCCCAAAGGACCCCTATCTGGGTATTTATTTTTCAGCTGGAGATTACTGTTACCATTCTTGGGTCATTTATTAGTTGGTAAGGTTCTTGCTGACTTGGTAGAAAGATTGCTGAGGAAAACTAGTATACTAACTTTCCTACTATATTAAGGACTTCATGTTGTTTCTAATGAAAGTAAAGAAAAGAAGTTCTTCTGCTTCACATTTTATCAGAGACCAAAACTGAATCATTTGTTTCCTTCTGAAACTGAAAGCAACATCTCTTAGAGAAAATTTTAGGGGATAAAACCTGCTGTACTGTGTTTCCTGTTCTTGCTCTAAATCCCAGCACACTAAATCCAGTCTTGATTTCCCTATCTGTTACCTAAGGAATGTTATCTGAATATATCCAACTGGCATTTTTTTTTCTGTCACATTTCTTCACTGAAGATACCACGTAGATTTTGTAAAGTCAGTCAAACACCACAGTGATCCTTTCATTATTCTGTCAGCCAGTTGAATATATGTTAGTTATTTGTTGAGGTATGTAGCAAAGGAAATGTAATAAAATACTTGAGCCACTTTGAGCTGAAAATAATTTGAGAAGGTAATTCCCATTGTTTTAGCAAGTTTATATATTATTTTTGCTGGACCTTAGGTACTTTATGGTAGAGTAATATATAGCAAACTGTTACTTCCAGGAATCAGCATGTCATGTATGTACATTGGGATGTTACCTTGTTGTTTGATGGACCTATTTGTATTTCAGCTGAAAGCTTTACGGCAAGCTGTGCCTCACAAAGAAAGAGACCCTTCAGTTTTCATTCAGTCCCACCCTCTTCCATTTTTCCCATTTTTCCAATTTTTCTCTTTATATAAGTGTGTGAATGTGTGTGTTTTATTAAAAAAAAAAAAAAAAAAAAGAGAGAGAGAGAGAGAGAAAATGCAACAGCCAAACAAGAAACTACTAAGAATGAGATCATTGGGTTTTAAGAGAACTTTTTCCCATGCTTTTGACCATACCTTCGCCGTATTTCTTCAATAACTTTTATGTAGTTAGACCTAGGGACTCAGATGGAATCTTGTGTTCTGTACTTTTCATTACCAAAACTTGTTTTCAGAGGAGTCTCACCACTGCCTAACATAGATTTTGTAATACAGCCCTGACAGCCTGACTGGTCTCAAATTCAGTCACAAGAGGAGCTGCTTGACAAATATTGAGTGTTGTAAATGGACTGTAAAAGGAATTACTCATTTTCTCTCTTCCCCCAGTGATGTGCAAGCATAATTAATAACTGTAAAGCTTTCTCAGTAGGGTTTTCTTTGGTTAGAAGTCCTCAGCAATCACACATTCTGACATTCACAGAGTGCATGAGTAGAATTTCTAGATTAGAGGGGTTTTAATATTAAAGCTATTTGTGAATAAAAATATAAAAGCATATGTGCATACATATGTCTACTTTGGGGGTACCATCTGCCCATTGCATATACATGCTAGCTGGCATTTTTTGGGAAAAGCTGAATAATTTTATTTTTAAAATAAAATACCCTATAGTATTAAATACATACCCCAGCTCAACAGGCATCCTCTGATTGATTCTCAGGATAGTGAATGCATGTAGTCCGTCTCCTTCGTTATACATTAATTTTTAGGTGTAGTTTAATGACAGGCAATTGTTTGAATGCTGTTTGTCTCTATAGAATCCCTCAAGGATATTAATCTGATGTGTGATAATGAGCAAATATTTTTTAATGTCTGGTGTTAGTGTTTCACAAGATAATACCACAGAAGATGATTTCCAAGTAGGACATTCTTTCTGGATAACCAGGGAAGACAGAACAGTAGAATTTGCTAAAAAAAGATACATTACACTGAGGGCTTTTGGTGGTTTTGGTGGTTGTTTTTGGGGTTTTGAGTATGGTGACTGTTTTGGGCTTTTGGTGGGTTTTTTTGTTTGGTTGGTTGGTTGGTTTCTGTTTTGTTTTGTTTGATTTTTTTTTAGCTATAAAAATGTGCTGCACTTGCTTTCAAAGAGCAAGTATATGTAATTGCTATGTGTATGTCATATCAAATAGCTGCAAATGACTACACTGGAAGCAGAGACCACTTAATGCTAGATTAGATAAAGAATTAGAAAGCACTGATACATGACCAGCATAGACTAAACCATATAATATTACTGCTTCATCTTCTTCTACAAAAAAATCACAGAGAACTAGGACGGTTACAGGATACTTTTCACTGGGTATGGCTGAGATGGAGTTACTTTTCCTCATAGCAACCCTCACAGTGTTGTGCTTTCTACTGATAGTTAAAAAGGTGTTGATAACACACCAGTGTTTTCGCTACTGCTGAGCAGTGCTGGCACAGCATCAGTGGTCTCTCTCCATCATTTTGTCCTCACCAATAGTCTGGGGATGGGCAAGATCTTGGGAAGGAACATAGCCAAGACAGTTGACCAGAGTTAACCAGAGGTATATTCCATACTATATAACCTCTGTTCAACAATAAAAGCTAAGAGAAAAGGAGGAGTGTTGGGCAATGGGGCATGGAAGCACTGAGATGCAAATTTAGCAGAAGTCATTCAACTGTTTAACAGTAGAGGATCTGCTAGCCATCTTGGTCCAGCCCAAACAAACCCTCTGCAATACTGTGGGAGGAGATAAGGTCCCCACAGTGCTGGGGAAGCCAGTGTGGATTGTTTCTCTCACAGGAAAAGGTAACCCCCTCAAAGGATTGAGCTGGGTGTATTTGGTGGGCAGTGTGGAAGGATGGGGAGATCCAGTGAGTGCCTCAAGGAGATTTTAACCTGAGTAAAAAAATAATCTGTGGTCTGAGTTTTATTCTGTAGGATGTAAAGTAACAGGAATGGCATGAATTGATGAAGAGTGAGTTTTTTGGGAGTCACGAGTGCAACAATGACCCAAACCAAGGTAGTACCCAACAATCGAGCATACTTCTTCTCCTGTCTTGCACACCTATCTTGACCGATGGAGCCCAAGTCATAACCTTTACTTATGAACATCTGGAAGAGTAGAGAAAACCCATGAAATGGGAGAGGAATATTTATCTGTCAAAGATATCTGTCAAAGAACAAGGGATAGTAGTTAATGAGAAGAAATATATCTGTGTGTTGGTATAGAAATAGTTTAAGTATACAGTTTATGTCGAAAGTGTTAGTAAGATAGAATTATAGTAATGAGAATTAAATACATTGGGATGATTAGAATATATATATGCATTTTATATATATATATATGTATGTATTAAATTATGTGGAACCTAAGCATGACAAAAATGGTATGGAAAAAAGAGTGGAGACTGTTTTGGGTCTGGCCTCAGAGTGCTGTGCTTTGTAGTAGTACCAGAAAAGTGTTGGTAACACACCAGTGTTTTGGTGTGCTGAGCAGCACTGGCACAGAGTCAAGGCTGTTTCTCCAACACTCCCTGCCCTCGCCAGTAGGCTGGGGGTGGGCAAGATCTTAGGAGGGGACACAACCAGGACAGCTGACTAAAACTGACCAAAGGGGTATTCCATACCATGTGATAACTCCTCAGCAGTAAAATAAAAAAGAAAGGAGGAGAAGAGGGGACATTCGTTATTATGAGGTTTGTCTTCTGTAGTACCACTACAGGTACTGAAGCCCTGCTTCCTGAAAAGTGGCTGATGGGAAGTATAGAATAAATATTTTCTTTTCCTTTGCTTCTGCATGTGAACTTTGCTCTTGCTTATTAAACTGTCTTTATCTCAACCCATCAGTTTTTTTGCATTTTATGTTCTTCTCCCCCTGTCCTGCTGAGGTGGAGAGTGATGAAGAGGATTGGTGGGCACCTGGCATCTAACCAAGGTCAATCCACCTGAGTCCTTAAACAAGATGTCTTTAAGGCACTCTTTTAGCTTGACTAACTGCCAAAAGTAACTGAACATCAGGTTTCTTTCAGCTGGAATAGAAAAATGTG
>JAWWEU010000001.1:86611563-86651176 GCA_035583155.1 Acropternis orthonyx | reverse complement strand
GCAATGAGGTCTCCCCTCAGTCTCCTCTTCTCCAGACTGAACAGACCAAGTGCCCTCAGCCGCTCCTCATACGGCTTCCCCTCCAGACCCTTCACCATTTTTGTTGCCCTTGTTTGGCCACTCTCTAAGAGCTTAATATCCTTTTTATATTGTGGCATCTAAAACTGCACACAATACTCAAGGTGAGGCTGCCCCAGTGCAGAGCAGAGCGGGACAATCCCCTCCCTTGCCTGGCTGGAGATGCTTTGCCTGATGCCCCTCAGGACACGGTTGGCCCTCCTGGCTGCCAGAGCACTGCTGACTCAGATTCAACTTGCCATCGACCAGGACCCCCATATCCCTTTTCATGGCACTGCTTTCCAGCATCTCATTCCCCAGTCTGTCTGTATATCCAGGGTTGCCCATCCCAGGTGCAGAATCCGGCACTTCCCCTTGTTGAACTTCCTATGGCTGGTTATTGCCCAGCCCTCTAATTTGTCGAGGACTCTCTGCAGGGCCTCCTTACTTCATGTGTCTAAAGGACAAAAACTTTCTTTTAATCTGCAAAACTAGAATTTTCTGTTAAATTTTCCAGCTTAAGCTTCCGGTATTTTGCATCAGAGCATGAAATGAGCTTGCCCTTCCTTATGCTCTGCAAAGCAAGCACCATTCAAGTCAGCATTCATAGGGACTTCCTTAACATAATTTATCTATACAAGGGGCTCTTAGTCATGCAAGGATGTATTTTATGCCTATCTTTCTAAACAAGACTGTAATCCCTTTTGTAGGGAGCATAATACACCATTTGTTAAATACTCTAGAAAAAAATTTTGGAAAAGGTCACTGTCACAGGCTTTCTGAGTCTACAGAAACTTCTCTGCTGACAGAATTGTTTCTCCCGGTTGTGATGACATAGTGACACTCAGATGCAGTAGTGTCCTGTTGTGGTTTAGGAGTGGTACTTCCCAATTCAGCGCCCCTACCAAGACTCTCCCAAACCACGTGCCACTCACTTGGTCCCCTCTTCCCCTTTCCCTTTCCTGCTTTGGTGGGATAGAGTTCAGAATCAGAGTCACAAAAGATGAAGATCACCGGGTAAGATAAGAACAATTTACTGGAAACAGCAATGAGATAGGAAAGCAAACAGTAACAATATTTATAACGAAAGAATACAAAGAAGGGTGATTTACATGCAAAAGTGCTCACTGCGGACCCCAAGAAAATGAACAAGGGTGGACAATGCTGCCATGCTTTATCGACTGGAAGCCAACGCCTTCCTTCTCAGAAGCCAGAGAGAGTCTCTTTCCCCTGCCCCTGGTAATGACTTCAGGTGGTATCCACTAACATCTGGGTTCTGGTCGAAACTAGGGCACTTCCCTAGCACTGTGGTGGTCAAGTTCGACAGTTGTTGGGCAACAGATGTGATGGTCCTTTTTCTCAGCTTGTGTAGGCTTCTCCAAAGTCTGCCAGCAGGAAGCAGTGCAGGAACTCTAGTCACTACCTCACTTGACAAAGGGATCTAGAAAACATGAGTGCCCTGCCCTGCAATGAATCCCCTTTTCTGTTTTGAAGTTCACTAAACCATGCCTATGGGGAGGGGAAAATTGAGTAAACTATTCCAGGAATTTTCAGTATTGTCCAGCTTTTGGGTTGGGTTAGGGCTTGTTTTCTTCTTAGTAGCTGGTACAGTGCTGTGGTTTGGATTCAGTATGAGAATAATGTTGATAACACACTGATGTTTTAGCTGTTGCTAATTAGTGTTTATCCTAAGTCACGGAGTTTTCAGATTCCCAGGCTCTGCCAGTGAGCAGGTACACAAAAAGCTGAGAGGGAGCATAGCCAAAACAGCTGACCTAAACAGGCCAAAGGGATATTCTATACCATAGAACATTGTGCCCAGGATATGCACCTGGGGGGAGTTGGCCAGAAGGAGGACCAATCACTGCTTGAGGATGGGCTGAACATCAGTCAGTGGGTGGTGAAGAACTGTATTGTGCATCACTTGTCTTTCTTGGCTTTTCTCTCACTCTTTCCTTATGATGATGATGATTATACAAGTTCTGTTTTCTTTTCTTTCCTGATTCCTCTCCCCATTCCATTTGCAGAGTAGGGGTGGAGGGTTAGAAAGTGAACAAGAGACTGTGTGGTACTTAGTTGCCTGCTGGGGTTAAAATATGACAACTATCTTTCATTCTTTCATTTTCCCCCTCTTAATTGAACATTATTGTGAGTGAGGAAAGAAAAATATTATTCAAGTTCTGGAAGTTCCATTAGGAAAGTTAGAGAGTGAGACAGTTCCTGCATGCAGTCAGGCTTCATTATTTGGTGAATATGGTGTTGGTCCAGATAAAAAACAATAACTTCATCAGCATACCCATGGGAGGATGTTAGCTTGGATGTCTGTTCAGCCAGGCAGATGGAGCCTCATATTCTTGGAATATGTCTCCCACATATTCTTGGAATAATAGCTCCTCAGTAGCCAGTGGGCAAAATTCTCCTTCTAGAAATCTTTTGTAAAAGGGATTGTTTATCTTAGTTTTTCAGGAACAAAAAGTGTGTGGGCTCTCAGTTCTTCACCTAGTATTCTAGGTGAAAGGATGTGGCTTTTCTTATATCAGTGAAAATTATCTGAATCCAGAAGGGCATGGCTGAAAATAGAAGGCTTGTCTGCATTATTTCATGTTTTCAATCTCCACTCACTATTACCTGATTTTCCTATCATCCTGTGATAGGATCCCTAGACTGATCTGTAGAGGTCATCTTGGACTGTGAGATGTGCAAAAATTGACAAAAATGTCTATACATTGACAAAAATTTCTTTGTGAACTCAGACTTGTTTGTTTTCTTAGTGAAAAGACTGACATATTGAGGATAAATATTTTCTCCTACTCAGTGTACTGTGCTAGATGGACAAAAATGAAATCTAGCCATTAGAGACCTGTGGCACTGAATTATTACAACATCCAGGAGTCTTTGAAACTGACCAGGTAATTGTTATTTTAAATTCATCCATGTTAATATACTTGTGAGATCACAGTATCAGATAGATTAAATTATAGATTTTATTACTCATATCAATCAGAAATGTTTGGTTTATGAATATTACTTGCATATGAAACGGGAAAAAGCCCAAACAAAACCTAAACATGAACAAGGAAGGGTTTTTGAGACTTATCTTCACCTAAAACAGGCAGATTTGGATATGATTGAAAAGGCTTATTAGCATTCAGTGGAGAAACCAAAAAATTTCCAAAGAATTATTTTTCTTAGAAATGCTTCAAAGCAAAAGGATAGCCTGTAAAAGTAAACCTGAAAATGCAAGGTAAAGAGCTGCACATGCAGTTTTTTGTGAAAAGGCAAATCTTTTATGTAATAGGGGAGACAATAGCATAGTTTGTTCTTCATTCTACTGTTAAACCTTATTAGACATGTTGTTCATTTTTAGGAATTTGGTAACTTTTGTAGTGTCTAGTGAACGTGTTAAAAAAACCCCACAGACAAATGTGATATAACACTAAAACTTGCTGCTGAATTTGGTGTCATAGGAAGAAATTCAGTTGAATAATACACAAGTTTGAAATGTGCAAACAAGAAAAAACAAGCTCCATTTTTGCTGCAATGACATCCCTCAGACTCACTGAGTTAGAAGTACTTGCTGACTTATTGCAGGTGCCTAGAGACAGGCTGATTCTCGTTTCCTTCTCAAGAAGCATTTTTATTGTGTATATGGTTATCCAGTCTATCATAAGGCTTTTGTAACCTTTGCTGATGCCTGGAGTTGTTGATTTTGATGGGCTGCTTCTCTTAAGATGCCGCATGTTCTTTGTTTAGTCACTGTGGTAAGCAGTTTTATCATTCAGCTGAATTGCTCTCTCAGCTTTAAAACATTGATTACAGGGTATGTAGTGACAGCACTCTTTTTTTAGACTTTAAAGCTGCAGACAAGCCCCCTCAAATATCTGTCTTCTTCTTTAACCTTTTGCTGCAAAAATATGCAGTGAACAAATGTATTGCATCCTAGGGCCCACTGTATTTAAGGGGGATCTTGAACTGTAAAACTTCCAGAATTCTTAGCCCTATCTTTATTATTAGTTCTTATTCTTTAGGTATGTTTGATGAGCTGTGGCACTCTACCATTGGTACAGTATTTGTACTTGTGCTGGCTTGCATTTCCAGTGCAAGGAGAGATGAGGGAATGCAACTTGAAGGGATGAGGCAACATGGCAGACTCCAAATTCTGTGCAATCTAGCAATGTGATGCCAAGAGGTGGACAAACTCAAATGCTACACAAGTAGGAAGTGTGAGAAACAACCAAGACAATGATTTCAAAACATTCTTGAGAGTATGGTGACTTGCTGAATGAGCTTGTAACTACAATGGGAAGGTGAAATTCATTCAATCATTTGCTATTAATTATTCACTGAGCTTTCATCTCCACTTAGTGGGAAATTGAACTAAACCTAGTGACCTTTGGAACAATTTCATTAATGCCTAACTTCTTTGCAAAACAGTTTCAAACCTGATTTACTGAAGTAATATTCTCTGTTACTGTTTAAGAAGCATCTCTGATGTCTGTTTTTAATAAAGTGTTATGGAGCTCTTGGAGATAAAACTGGAACATGCAGTATGTGAAGAACTTTCAGAGGGAACATTTAGAGTAATTGTGTCATGTAGTTGTGTTTATAAAAAGCAGTCAGTTGATTGCAGTGGTTTTCACTAGATTTTTGCTTATTATCTTTCTTGGGAAAGATGAAAACATTACTCTTAAGTAGGGATATTTCATAAAATTTGCAACAAGGGTACCTCTTCAAGGTGTGTATGTGGGTGAGTTCTCTTTACTTCCTAGATATTATGTACTAGATGTGTTTTGTAACAAACAAAACCCCACAAAATCAAACACAGATCATCACGAAATAATCTGGCACCTAATTAAAAAAACCCCAAAAAGTAAAGGTGCGCTCTGTCATTTCTATTCCCAAACTGAGAAGTTAAATAGACAGTGCAAATTAAGACTGCAGGAACCAGCAAAATCATACATTGGGAAATTAAGCCTTGTTTGAGACTGCCTGCTCTGTATTATTTCCATTTTATGCTGCTGTAAAGTGATTAAAATTGGCAGGGTTAAACTGGTTTCATAATCAAATTATCACAATAAATGTATGCATGAGGCTCCAAACTGAGTAAAGTTTCTGTACCAATACATATTTTTTCTGCAAGTGTATAAGTTAAGCCTGTTTAACAAGGACACTAAAGCTCAGCCTTGCAGGCCAAGTAGTATCAGCAGTAGTTTATGAGACATGAAATAGTTAACAAATGAGCCCACAATACCATTGAATACTTGAAATAAAAAGGTAAATAATTCTCAAAGTATTATTAAAGCTTTTGTTTGTTTTGCCACCATTTTTCCAGTTACTATGGCAACTCTGCCTGACTGCCAGGCATTTTTTACTTTGGCAAACACAAAACCTGGTAAGCTGGCTGCAGGGATGCTGGCAGACTGGGACATGCTGTTTAATAGCACAGCCTGAATACCCCTCCAGAGATTAGTAACCAGAGTGCCACCAGTCAGTCATCCTTGTCTTGACTGTGATTACTTCACATCTTTTATGAAATGGGAGCTATCCCTACGAAGTTCTGTTCTTAAAGAAAAGGTTTCATTGCTGAGATGGAGAGGGAAAAATACTTTCTTTAACAAAGTTGTAAATTCCCTGACATTTTTCTCCATTTTCTCATCATTTTAGTACTCTAACAGTAAATGGCTAGGTAAGAATAAAAAAGATGTCAAGAAAAAAAAATAAAAAAAAATTTCAATCGTTATTTATGGAAGAGAGAATACTTACATGTAACTTCAGTAATGGAGTTGATTCAAATGCCAATGATTTGTTAGTGGAAGACCTCTGTTAGCCACCCTCCAAACAAATACTCTCCCCTGACTCAGCATCTTATTAATTGTGTTGACATTTAGAAACCCTTTGTTCCCCCTGGAAAAGTCTGTAACAACTAGATTATATCCAAATGTGCATCCGAAAAGAATTTTTTTTCTTTCAACATTACTATGAGTAAACCTACTTTTGAGGAGGAGTAAAAATATCTATTTAGTGGCTACTTCTGCAGGCAATTTAACAGATCCAGGTATCTATATCCTGGGAATGTCACCTTTTCATAGCTGGAGAGTAGTGTTTCTGATGGCATGTAGACTTTGAGAGTCCCCAAGTCTCCGTTATTTATAAAGGCAGTGGTGCTTCATATCACCAAAGCATAGAAATGTAAAGAAGGAGAAATTTCAAGAGGCCATGCAGTACCTTTTGCATTGAAATGGATTTGAGGACTCTTACATAAACCTTAAAAAAGGTTAATTTGATCAGCTGTGAAAAAAACAAACAAACCTTCAAGAAGAAATTCTACAGTCTATGCAACTTTTAGTAGAACTTTACTGTCTTTTTTTTTTTTCCCCAGAGCTAAAAAATCAAATTCTTCCATCATTTCCTCATGCTTCTTGAACCTGGTTACACTCTACCTTTTTAGGAAGGACTCTCTGCAGCTTGTCAACATTTCTCAGAAATGATGGTACTGTGATTAATTAACACAGTTAATACATTTGTTTTTGGAAAGTTTCACCGTATTGATTTTGAACTCTGCTGACCCTATCTCCAATTTATCCATAAAATTTGAATGGCGATTTAATCCCAGGTATTTACAGCTCTTTTGGAAGCTGACATCATTTACAGAATTTGAAAGTATTTCATATGCCATGATTCAAACAATTACTGAAAAAATTAGAAACAGAACTAGAATACAGCTGCATCAGGTCTTGTTTGAGATTTCTTCCAGTGATCCTTATAGGCATGCAGTAGAGTAAATCGTTTTTTAATGACATTTTTAAAAAAGATTTTAATAGGCTCTGTAGGGACAGATAGTCACAGGATGCCATTGACAAATCCAGGCATTTCAAGGTCCCAAGAATGCATGCAAGTATGGGTCTTGCTCCTTGAAATTCCTCTTAAAAGTACATTCAAAGTGGGCAACCAGAACAGAGCAAATACTCCTTGCTGTGCACAGAGCACATAAATGTAGCAAGAGCAGAAAGCACCTTCCCAATTTTCCAAGGTGGACACCTCTCATATGCAAACTGAATGCCTGAGCAAGGCAACACACATCCACTAGCATGCCTAACTTTCCTGCTTAGGTACTGTGCAATGGTAAACATGTGTGGCTGCATTACATTAGTTTTTTGGTTCAGATCAGCTGAACTTTCTCTTTTGCCTCCCCTTACTGTGCTTTGGATACACTATGGAGTGGTCTCAGGGCTTGCAAACCAGATTTCTTTTAGATGAAAATTAACTGAGAGCTGAGTTCCAACAGTACACCAGAGACATATATCATCTGTGAAAGAGCAGTTAGTCCTTGGACCAGACTAAAATCAGTCTGAAATGAAAAACTGTGGAAGAGTTCAGAGAACGCTGAAAGCTGTAGCTCCTAGACTTGTTTCTTGTAGTTGAGGGGAAATCTTACTATATTTCAAGGCTTTCTGCAGCTAACTGCATTGTCAGAGAGAAGACTCTAAGTTGGAGAAAAATAGAGTTGGCAATTCTACCTGGTTATGAAAAAGTATTTCTTTTGGAATTGCCTGTCATAAGAAGGATCAGCTTATACAAGAAATCCCTAAATTGTTTTTAGTCAGGTCACCCTCTTGTTGCAGAATCAGACCAAAGAGGAGCTAAACCCCAGAGTGAGTGTAAAGCTCAGAAGTACTTTAGCAGGCTACTGTTCAATCCACTGTACTGAGATTCTTTATCCGGCATAATACAGGCACTCAGATCACTGAACTATGGGATTTTTATTTTCAGTAAGTAAACCTTTATTTTTCATAAAACAGAAAACTACAGAAGGAATGCCAGTGGTTCATGAAGTACTTGCACACACCCACAGAGATGGGATGTAATAAAGATGTACCTAATAAATAATGCATTAGTGGCCTAGTCCATCAGTAGTTATGTATTAAATAGGGACTTCTGAAGCCAGCAGGAGGCTTTTTGAAAATGAAGTTTTGAAAGAAGTGGAGGGAAAACCAAAATAAAATTGGTTTGAAACAAGTCTACCTCTGCAGATTTCAAAGACATAATTCCCAAGAGCACATCAAAAGGTTTGTTATTCTTGTAAAATAAGATGGGTTTGAAGTGAAAGATTAACTAAGACTCAAGGAATTTGTGATTCCTTAGTACACATATAATGCTAGGAAGGATTGTCACTTGTAAGCATGTAACTTAGGGGGTTATTTTTATGAAAACTTTGCTATTTCTAGCACACACTCCCCATAACCAAAGAAATCAATTCATTTTTCTAAATTGAATGTAGCGTTCTTTTATAACTCTGCAATAGTGGATACTAATATTTTTTTTTTGTTGGAATCATTCCTTAAGAATATTCTACTCATAGACCTTTGTGACTAAAATAAGCACACAGTAATTGCACCATGTGCTGACACATCCTGCTCAACAGTGAGAGTAACTATAGCCCTACCTGATGTAGGTGACGTAAAGGTGGAAGAAGATTCAGAACAAAAGATTCTGTGCAGGAGAGATTTTCTGTTCATGACATACACATGATGTGTATGGGATTGGTCATAAAGTATGACATGCACAGGGGTTGGAAGATCTTTCCGAATATTTTGAGCTCAAGAAATACAGCTTTGTTGTTCCTGGGTTTGGTGCTATATTGTAGTTAGCAGGTGGCATGAGAAAATAAGACAGGCCCTACGGTGCCAGTCTGAAGTTATAGCTCTGTATCCTCTTTCTAACCATAGCCAAGAGCAGATGCTCAGAGAAGAGTATAAAAATTGAGAAGTTGTAATATTTCCCCTTTTGTGCATTCTCCTACCCTCTCTGTATCTTTAGCCCAAGGAAATCTTGAGCTAAAGATGGTATCTTCATGTTTAATAGCTTTTATAAATTTTCCTTTCAGAAATTTTCTTGTGGCTTTTTCAACTTTATGAAGCATCTACAACATCCTTTACCAGTGAATTCCCTAGATTAACCATGCTTTGGGGAAGAAATACCATCTTCAGTTTGGTTTGGAACTGTCATCTGTTTAATTTAAAATCTTCCTCTATATATATATGTAAGATCTGTATGTCAGATGGCAATAAAATAAACAACCAGAAAATTGTCACTCCAGTTGCTCTCAGAAAACACTTTGAAACCTTGCTGAATCTCACTGACAGCTGAGTAACTGAAGATGCAGTTGAAAAGGTGCATCTGGATTCTGTCAGCATATACAGCATATATATAAAGGAGGTTTTACCTACCACTTAGGAAAAATGAGTCATGATGCAAAAGCAACACAGCTCTGGTTCTTCCTGAAAAAGAGCTAAATCAAGGTTAGGGCAGCACAGACAATGAATAGCCAGGATTCAGACAGCCTCACTTTACAGGTGCTTATACCATGTCATCTTGTGAATATTACTGAGATTGTTTTTATCTCAATGTCTGCTCCTCTAGTAGCACTTTAAGTGAATACATTGCATACTTAAGCTAGGTGTGGAGAAATTCTGCTTCGTTCTATTTCCCTGTTTCAGATGTGGCATTATCCAGGAGAGAGATGATATGGGCAGGTATGGAGAGAAATATCTTAAGCTTCATTACTACGACTCTCCAGTAGAAATCTCTGAGTATCTTTGGAGAGCGGAGTTACAAGGTGGCAAGAAATCTTGCACTGACAGGAAGCCATTAAGAAATTTCAGGAAGAGCTGTGTCTCCATTCCTGTGATCTTGTTTATTCCTGATTCTGCAGGCTTCATGCCCAACAACACTTCTAATAGGGTTTGCTTGCAATTTAACTGCAGCACTGTCTCGTACAGATCAGTGCAGCTGGTAGTTTCCCGAAATAGTGGAAAATATTATACAAAACATGTTGAATAAGGGGAGCAGATTGATTAAACCTATTCTGACACTGGTGGAATGGTGGAAGATTAAGGGACATCCAGGAACATTCAGAGTAGGGATAGAGTGGTTAAGTTGCAGCTCCTCAGAGGAGATCCTGGGTATCTTGGTGGATGGCAAGTTGTACATGATTTGTCAGTGCACTCGTGTGATAGCTGCACATGAGGTCATACTGAGAAAGCAGAGCCAGCACATAAAAATAAGTGGTTGTTCCTCTTTCTTCCTCACTGGTGAGGCCAACTCTGGGCACCTCAAAACAAGGCAGATGTCAGCAAACTGGACAGAGTTCAACTGAAGGCCACTATAGGGGTTGCGGAGAAGCTGGCAGAGATGGGTTCATTAAGCCTGGAAAAGGGAAGGCTAAGAGAGAGTGTTTGGTTGAGGCCAACCTCTTCTGAGAAACACATAACAAAAGGACCAAAGCAATGATTACAAGTTTCAGCAATGAAAAACTCATCTAGGTGTAAGGCAAAAAAAAAATTCCTGTCAGAGTAGCTGAATACGGAAACATAAATATGGTTATGGGAGAGTCTGTGGGATCTCAGTTTTTGGAGATTTTACAAACTAAGCTGGACCTAGTCTGATCTAACTTTGAAGCTAGCAATGCTTTGAACAGGAGACCTGAACTGAAGGACCTCCCGAGGTCCCTTCCAATATTAATGTTTCTATGTGTATGAACATGCCTTCTTTGAAGTCACTATTTCTTCTCTTCACTTTATGGTCTGCATTCAGGTTGCTCTATTAATATTTAGGCAAATTAAATAAAAAGGTAATTGTCTTCATTCTTAACACTGAAGAATCCCAGTGAAGTTAATGTGAAATGAGGGAAAATTTCAGGATATTTTAAGCAAGGAATCCCACTCACCAATATGGAAGATTTTCCATATAAAAATTAAACTCTTTACCTTTTAGTAAAAGAGGCTTTTTTGCACTTCAATATGATACAGCATGTACCATATATGTCAATATGATGACAAAGGAGATAAGTTGTTGCACATACAGCTCACAAAACAAAAATCAAATGGCATATGCATTTACTCTGAAAGTCCAGGCCAGTTTCACAACCAGCCAAAGTCCTACCATTTCAAGAAGTTTCTTTTTGTGTCAACCATTTGGAAGCTTTTGTTTGTTTGGTTGGTTGGTTTTTTTAATACAAGGTAAGAGAAAATAAGGTCACCTCACAAACAGTGCCTCACCACTACTGCATTCCATTATGTGAAGGAACAGAGTAGTCTATTGTAGAAATTACTTCTGTGTTGTCAGAGATGTTAGGAATGTGACATAACTTCTAAAATGTAGAAAGAAAAACCTTGTCTTCTTGTTCCCAGTGCAAGTTAAAAGTAGTATTCACTGTACAGGTAGGAATGCCTCCAAAAGTGTTGAGCAGACAGACAAACCTCATCACTGGGAATGTACTGAGTTCCTCAGGCCACTAAGACCATAAGGATAAAGGATTATCATTGACAAAGATAAATAATTTTTAAAAGGGTTTCATTGGAAAAATGTCCAAACCAAAATGATGAAAGAGGCTGACAAGTATATAACAATGGTGGTAATGGTACACAACTTTGAAATCAACGTCTATTTTCTTACTATTTCAAGTCCTGCAATTTCATCTTGGTGGCAGATCCAAAATATTTCTCTCCTACTTTTCTTAATCTCTGCAGAAACAGACCCTTCAAACATTCTGTTTTTCAGTATGATTGGGCTGTTCTGTTGCTAATGGTAGAAAATCCAGGTCTGTCTTTCCTGTATGTGTGAGCTTTACTGTTCTATCGGGACCATGCATTATTAAAACATTATTTGTCAGTGAAGCCAATGGAAATGAGTTAGAATTCTCATGAGGGTGGTACCTAGTAAGTAATAAAGGCCTTTTCTCATCTGGTCTTTTTGAGGAGTAGCATCACACACTGAAGTTAGTGAAAAGTGTTACTCACTCCTTTTTAACACAGTGAGTGCTGTCTGTCAGAGATAACTGTGTACTTTGTACAAGGAGAGGCTCAGATCTACTCTTAGAAAAATCAAGGCATTCTGGAACTTGTTATGAAATGAGTCCAGATGCTTCAAAGAGTAACACTTCTAAACCCCAGTGTACTGACCCACATCCAAACCTCTGCAGTGTTTGGAGTGGCTGCTCAACCTTCTGTTTTCACTTTTTATTCACATCTTCACTGAAGAAGCTCAGTTCATGTGAAAGAGCAACCTTACTTTTCAACTCCCATATTTCCCTCTCAGAATAGAGCTGAAGGAGCATGTTTTCTGTCAAATAATGCTGCCATGACAACATTTGTGCACTGTGACCTTCCATTCTCCAGCCAAGCACCCACAACTCAGTGAATATCTGAGTGATCTTTAAAAATGGTGTCGTTTCCTGAGACGTCCTGTATCTGGTATTTAAGTCATTAATGGAGTTAGCTTGTTACCTTGAAAAAGTTACCAAGAGATAGCATACAATAACTGAAAAGTACCGTAACTTTATTGGATGGACTGAGCAAAAAAGTCACCAGAAGGAGAATAGTCCAAGAGAAATTTCTGTATGAATTTTGTGAAGAGAAATTGGCCTGTGGTTAAGGGTTAGATGCAAGGCGCTTTCACTGAGACATTTTTCCGTTTAGTATAACAGCCTAAAACAGTTAATGAAATAATGCAGTCATAGGTCTGAAAGGATATTTGTGCAGAATATCAGTAAATATAATTTCTCTAATATTTTACACCATAAAAACCATGTATGTTTTTAAACACTGACAGTGATAGTATTCTTTGTATCTTCTACATATTTATAGCATTTAGTATATTAAAAGATATTATTGTGGACACATATACATTTAGGCATTTTCATCAAATGTGAATATGAAATCTCTAACTGATTTTGAAAGTCAAATTGCAGAATACTTGGGGTTTGGGTTTAGGTTTAATTTGGAGTTTGACATCTTTAAGTGGGTAATTTAGCATTATCACATTTAACTTAGCATATCTTTATGTTTTGTAAGTGCTTTTGTGTTTTGTTCATCCTTTTGGCTTATAAAAAAAAATGAGAAAATGATGGTACTTGACATAGAAGCACTTTGTTCAACATTTCATCAACCTGATCATGTTCACCAAGAAATGCAAAACAAGAAGGAAATTACTATTTTTAATCTTTCTTTGCAATCTTGTATATGAAAATACTGACAGGATTGGTACTGATAGCTTAGAGTAAGCTCAACTGATTCCATTGCTAAATTTGCCTGAATATTAATTCTGATCAAAGAGCAAATATTCTGATCAGTTTAACTTTCCTAGATATCAGCAAGTCCCAGTCAAATGGGACCTATGGAGTCATGTTCATTGGAAAAATATTGTAGATTGGCTCTTTTTTAAAAATCTGACAATTTTAAGCTCCATCTTAAACTGAAAGTATTCAATAATTTGAAGTGTTAAACCCTATGTCTGTCGTATATGTGGGCTAATAGATTTTGTAGCTTTCACAACAGACAGGTTTATCAGTGGTTCTTCAGTTACCTTCTTGGAACACAGTTGTCTGCAATGTGACTGAAAGCCAGATTGTTTTATTGACCTGATACAGAGCAGGAAAAAAAAGATTTTAAGCTGGTAAATGAGAAGCCATCCCCCTCCACCAAGCAGTGTTTCTTGCTACTTTACATAGTTTAAATATAACTTAAAATCAAATTGTCTTTCAGTAGTGTGAGCCTCTGCCAACATTCTTCCTTTTCCAGCCCTTCTTCCTCTATGTTCTCCTTTGCAAACTGAAAATCTCATATCCTGCTTTCTGGTAGTAAAGGTATTGAAAGTCATTCTCTAACATGGCATTCCAGTTCTGCAGCAAATAATTTAATCATAACAGATTAGACACTGTGCAAATGTCAGCTAATCAGCAGTGAGAGAAATTACACATATTTCTGACAAGAAAAGTAGACTGGTTGGCTTAGAGAAATATAATGCAGTATTGACACAAATATCTGTGTCTATGTAACAGTGTATCTATGTAACCCTAGATAGGCAGATGGATGGATGGATAGATGGATGGATGGTGGAATGGAGGCATGGACGTGTAACCCAAATGAAGTAAAGCCATCCACACCACAAATGCCATTTCAGAATGCCTATTATACAGTAACGCTACTACTCCTTTTACCATGACTATGATTCATGAAGGAAAGTGATTGTAAGCAGGGTTAGTGAAACAGAGCATTAAATGGTATATTGCAGAGCTGAGTATAAAAGGGATTTATTCTACATACAGATCTTTCTTCTTTGGCTTTTCTACTAAAATCAGACATAACATTCATTAAAAAAATAAAAAATACAAACTAGTTGCAGGCAGATTGTTTGCTAGCAAAATAAATAGCCAGGGAGTAAGGACAGTCAGAACAAAGATAAACAGAAAACTCATTGCAAAAGGTGACACAGAACATGTACCTTCTGTCCTTCTGTTCTTGCTTTAATTAAAAACAGAAGCAGGAAACAAATTAAACATACCAAATTTCTGCTATGTGCAAGTCTCAGACCAGACAAGGCATGCATACCTCCTGCAGAGCAGTACACGTGACAGGTAGCATTTGATGGGACTTTAGGCCTTTTTTTTATCCCATTTCTCTAGCACTGTGGGGCAATGTAATACTGAACTAGTAAGTGTGATTATACATCACCTTGGTTTGCTCTTTGTTTTGCTACCATCTCCGAGTTTCCCCAGACTATAATTGTATACTTCAGACTTTGCCTGTAGGCTTCAGCCTGGAGTACACCAAGTTGCTACAAAAACACATCAGAATCACTTGTATGCAGCACTGTCTCATATTTTAAGAGTATAGGTAAACCTACATGTAAATAAAATAACTAATGTAATTTAAACATACAATTTTTTACCATCTTTGAGTTTTTGGACTCTGAGGATGAGGTCCATCTCACTTTCTCCTAAATGGAGGAAAGTATGCACCTCCAGAATGTGATTCATGTGATACGTGACAGAAAACTCTTAGGATGCACTGGATTCCCTTGTAAAAACATACATGGAAATATTATCTGGGTAGTCTCAGATGATAAGCTGAGAATTTGCTCTCTCAGTTTTGGATATCTAAATTGAGGCAGATAAATCATAATAATATTAAATTAGGAGATCCTAGAATTTACACTATCATATGTTTTCTTGCACATTCTTAAAAGGTAGAAGTTGATAATTCCTTTCTGAAGATCGTATTCTGAAAGAAGACACTTAGACCCATGCCAAACTTATTTTCTGTCTTTTCTGCAATGTATATGGGAACTAATGATGTCCTAAGTGATCTACATTTGTAGTTATTTCTGAAAAGATCATCTTACAATGAAGGGATGCCAGCAAAAAATTAAGATGCCTCCAGTTTTGGTAAAATGAGTAAATGCTAGAAGTGCAGAAAAGTTATTAAAAGTTAATCTTCCATCATATAGATAAGTTCAGGGTCCACAATAAGATCTTTGCTGCTTGCTCATAGTTAAAGTATTTATCTTCCCTGGGTTTTCCAGTCAGAAGCCCTGAACCACCCATGCCCTTCACCAACACACTATAACACCGACATGCAAAGCTTTCTCCTGCTTCATAGTGAGATCAAAAGATGGAATCCTTAATCCTAAAATATTAAATACTCTTCTGTCATTTTCACTGATTCTTAGCTTTAAAAGTTTAGCACATTTAAAAGAGTAAAAGCTGAGATTTCTCTTCAGTTTTCACCCAGACCATTTCCAGCTAAGTTCCGTGGGAAAGGTAGATCACAGAATGAAAAGTATAAAGCTTTTTTAGATCCTGAAGGCCAGATCTTGTCAGTCCTTTCAGGTGCAATAGCCTGCAGACCATGTTAGGCAAGGTAAAGCTGTAGCTCTTGCTTTTCAAAACAGACTGAAACTAGCTGCCTCTCTGCTTCCACAAGGTACAGATATCTAACCTAATGAGGGGAGAAGGAAAAAGACAAAATTATTAGTTATAATTTCCACTGAAGACGAAAGCTATTGAAAGAGGTTGTCTGGCACTATGGAGGAAGATACACCCCACCTCTAAGTGATGCGCAGAAGCAAGCTCATTCCTTCACATGCTTGGAAAACCCTCTCTGCAATTACAGAAGCACCTTACTTCAGGTCAGGCATTTATAGCATAATTAAGTCATAGGCTAAAGACCTTAGTACACAGCCTGCAATACCATAGAATTCACAATTATGTATGAAGCATGGAAATCCATACAGTATTTCTTCTCTGACCTGCCAGATGCTCTTCCAAATTGAAAGTGCAAATAACACATCAGTTCTCTGAGTGTCTATAGTCACGATAATCTTGTCATCTAGTGGTATGCATATCTTTCTTGGTCAGTTGAAGTCATATGTAAACAAAGGATTCCCGGATTGTTGTCATGGTTTAAGCCCAGCTGGAAGTTGAGCCCCATGCACCCACCCATGTCCCCCAACCCCTCCAGTGAAAGAGAGAAACAAAAGTCAGAGATTATGGGATGAGATAAAAATTTACTGGAAACAGTGATGAGATAAGAAAATTAACAGTAGCAGCAACAATACTAATAAAAACATTGTATAAAAGAGGATGATTACATGCAAAATGCTCACCAAATCTGATGCGACATGCCTACAGCTGGCACCATGCCAGCACTCCCTCCACTACATTTTTCCCCCAAGCCCAAACAATGAAAGAAAACCAAGGGCGGACAAACCCTCTGGTCAGGATCAGTGCCACCCTACGCTTCCCACACCACTGGCTCCCCTGGAAAAAGACAGAAATGGCCACAGGCCCATCCATGTGTCACGCTTTTTTCCTCCACTTGAAGCCATTCCCCATTCTTCTTGGAAGTGAGAATCCCTTACTTCCATACCCCCAGCAATGATGTGGTAGTATAGAATAACAACCTAGACACACCCACACAACTCCAGGTTCCACCCCATTCCTGTCCTTGGTCAAAATGAGTACGGTTGGCCACTGTCATTATCACTGTGGCACTGATGCAGTCTTTGCAGATTACAGCATTCTGGAGAGGAGAAACCATTGCTCTGTAATAACAGTAAATAAGGGAACTTCATCTTCAGGAGTGTGTTAATGTCCAGAGGACACTCTGGGGCCAATCCAAAGAACTGGTGAAACTAAAATTGTAGAAAACTCAGCGTGCCTGGCATGGACCCTATCTGTTCTTGGTTAAATATTGAACAAAATATAACACTAGAAGCATTCACACCTTGAAAGAATGCATTTCATAGCCTTACAATCTGTAGCAGCTTCCATTTTTACTGTGCTGTTTTCAGGCTTCTCTAAGGGATGTTGTTACACATCAGAAAAGTATTGAGTATAAGTCCTCTGGTATTTCACTCTGTTGTGGCACGGGTTATTATCAGCCTTCAGAATATTTGAACCAGGAAAGTATTTGAAGTGGTCTTGATTTGCTGCTGTCTGGGAGCACTCCTTTTTAGGTAAGAATTTGAAAGATACAGAAACTTTTAGCATATGCTGGAAGCTAATCCTCAATTAATTATTTTCACATTAATAAAACAAACGTTCACAGCTGCAAAAATAATCATGTAGGAGTATTTGGGGATCAGGACTGAGAGTTTATGCAAGTCCTTAGCCCCCTTTCAAATGCACTGTTTACTGCACTGCATAAATGATTTCTGTGATTTGGTAAGACCAAATTATATATATATATATAAATATATTCAAATAAAAAGAGGTTATATATATCTCCTTATGGGGTGTTCTACAGCCGCTGAATACCTCCCAAGATGAGGAGTGTATCCCCAAGTTCATAGCATTGCTGATCTCTTCCATTCAGACTCTAATCTACCGCAAATATTGCCTTCTGGGGTAGTATTTTTGGAGTTCAACTCCAGTTCAGATCTAGAGCAGCCTTTCAGTGCTAAGCTGGAAATTTGAAAAGGAGATTCTATAGAGTACAAATAATTGGTTTTGTATTGCTGTTTTTCTCTTTGTATGAAGTCCTCTGTATCTCAGTTTCTCAAGCCAGCTAAAACAAACCCAATACGGATTCTGGCGTATCAGTTCAAAAGCTTGCTTTCCTAATTTCTTTTTGCACACTAACAATTGATTCTTGGCATTATTATTTTTTTTTTTCCTGCAGCAGGTGTCATCTTACAAAAGTCTCTGCAGCAGTTAATGAAAAAGTGGAATATTCTGGGAGTTGTAGTCTTTCAAACAGAGCTTCACAAGGACATACCTGTATTGGAATACTACAGCTCCCTGAACTTCCTCGCATCACTCACTGCCTATGAAACATCCTGCAACGTGATTAGTTTAAGGAGGGCTGGTACTCATGGACTTCCAGCACTGCAAATCACACTGCACCTTACACCTGTGTGTGGGAGCAATTGGGAGCCAGAATGGACACCTATGAACCAGTGCGTGTTTAGGGTGGGAAATGAATAATGCAATCTGGTATGAAGCAACATTGACATTTTAAATATTTCACTTTAGAAAAATATTCAACCCAATTTGTGCTTTTACCACAGGAGCTCATCCACTTGGACACTCTCCAGACACCTACATTTTGGTCAAATTTTGTTGCATTAGCTGCTTTTAGAATTTTCTTCGAACTAAATTACTTCCAGTGTTGTCTGTTACTGTCAGGTCTGGCTCATGCCCTGGAAACAGGTTGTCTGTCTGTGATTCCTGAACAGAAGAAAGGCTCTGGAGCCACAGCTGCTCTTCCATGCCCAACTCCTCCATTGTTAAAAACTTTCTAACACTCTCACAGCTTAAGTCTCCATGCCAATTCATTCAGACAGACATAGGCTTTGGAGGAATTACAAAAGAAATCTCTGTAACTACCTGGAGATACATAAAGATCAAAATAAAAACATTAGAAACTTGGACATATTTCTGGCAATTTTCGGCAATTCCTTGGTGTTATCTTGAACTTGCCAAATGAGCCCAGATTAAATCAGATCAAATTATTACTCATTTGAGAAGTTAGTGCAAGTTACATTTTCACTGAAAGCATATGGCTGGTTCCAGATGTAGACTATTTTCATTGACAGAGCAACTGGAGACCTTTACTATAGTTTTAATTTTTATTATAAGGCAAGAGTCCCCCAAACATCATACTCATTAATTTGTAAACCTGTGCTGAAACTCCTACAGGAGCAGCTGTGCTTGTGCTGTGAGCGTTGTTGGTTTCTGTTGCTGAGCAGGTGGTGTTAGAACAGCTTTTTTCACTGCCTTTTTAGCATTCATGATCCTAGCTGGAGACCAGAAGGTGGGAAAAAGCATAAACCCATAAAATAAAGAGATAGACATAATGATACTTTCTTTCTCCCCAGGGTTTCAGTTTTAGCTTAACATTTGAGCAATTGTTTTGGGAAATCTTATTTTAGATAACAAGCTTGATTCTCCATCTGAGTCACAGTTTTGGTTTATCTGAACTAACTCAACCTTTCAGTAGCTCTGATGTACAAAACATAATTTTCAAGTCACAATATTAATTCAGACTATTGTATCATTTAAAGTCCATGGAATAACTATATGCATGCATTTATATAAGCACCTAAATATTTTGAAGAAAAATGGGATTTTAAATGCAAAAGAAGTATACAAGCCCTGAAGACAGAGGGAAGAAAAATGGATGCTGAAGGAATCAGATGCCCCAGAGATCATTTACTTCATAAGAAGGAACTTCAATTAATTGAAAAATGTTAGGAAATACACTAGAAAAATACATGCTATACAAGTTAATGACTAGACTTATGCTTTACAGTCTTTGCCCTACATGCACAAATAAATTTCATAAACATCCAATACTCAGATCTGGCAGAAGATCTGTTTATAATTAATGTTTTGTTGAACCGAGTGATGCTTATTTGCAGATTTCACTAATAAATAGTATGTTTAACACATTCCTAAAGAAGGCCAAGAAATTTATGTGAGTTAGAAACTTCACTGGATCTTGGCTGCTTTAGGGAAACTCCAAATACAAAGTGTTCTTGGATGCTTTCTTGTACCAGATGAAAATATTTTTGAAGACCTTGTACCACCTGGTCCCTAATGATGAAAAAAAGAGATTTTTTTTTTCTTTTTTAGGTGTAGTCATGCAAAGAGAAACCAAAAAGCAAACAAAATCCAGGGAAAAGATATTTGGCATAAATTTTTTTTAGGTAGTATGTCCTGACAGAGGACAAAGTTATTTTATTATCTTTATTTTGAAATAATTTCCTAATGTTATGTGGCTTTCTATTCTTCAAAAAGTAAGTCTTTGTTATTATAATCCCCACTAACAAAAAAAAGTACTGATGCATTTTGTCTTCCATCAAAATGTAATTCTTTTAAAGTCCTCTGCAATGAGAAACATTTGCATGAGCCCAGATGCTTTTGAAGATGAATATACATGTTAAACGAAAGATTGTTAATTCAGTTAATTAATTCTATTTATTCAATTATTATATTATTTTATTCAATGAATAATCAATTAGTTGTTTACTTTCAAAGGTTTGAGATGTCCTTAAGCAAGTCATGGACCAACACATCAGTGTAATTAACCACAGGCGGCACTGAAAAGGCAGTGAACATTTATCATCAGGTGCTTACAGTGGATGGAGGTCCTGGTCCTTAATGGGCTGTAATAGACCAGATAGCGCTGCCTTCAATCTAAACACACAGAGAACAAAGAAAGGCATAAGCCTACTAACAGCTCCTCCTTCCATTGTAGGGCAATACTGAACAATGGAAAATGAATGTTAAGATTCAAACGGTCAAGACACTGCAGGCTATGTTTTCTCAATCTGTCCTTGGTCCTGATCAAGGGAACTACTTCCAAGGTCAATCATTGTTTATCAGGAACACTGTAGGGTAATGGTCAGTATTCTGGGAGCACTTATCTGCAAATCTGTTGTCCTGATCTACATCTATGTGTCATGGGGTTAAGGATCAAGTGCGCTATTACAGTGAAGGAAGACATATATTTACCTGCTAAAATTCAGTGTTAACCCACAGATGTTAATTAACCTGCATTAATATCAATATCACCACACATTACACAACTGGTATCAGTTACATTCTTTGACTCTGCTGTTGTCCTTTAAGGTACCCTGAATTTACACAACTAATTTGCCCCAGCATTTGTGTCAATAGTACAGAATTTATTTACATTCATTATAATTTTTGATAGTTCAGCAAGAAAAAAATCAGTTAAGTGGTATTAGCTGTTTGGGCAGCAGACCAGGAAAATGGATATCTGTCAACAAAATTAGATTAAAGCATTTGTTAGGAGATCTATAATCGTGAACTAAGATATTAGCTGTTGAACTAAAGACTCACATTGGCATTTGAAATTTTGGAGTGGGGATTTTTTTCATATGTTTTTGAGTACATCACTGAATAACTGGACACACTATGATTAAAGAGATGCCCTACACTTCAACATAGCTTTTGCTTTTAAAAATAATTCATTCATATATTTGCAATTTTATCAGTATGCTACTTGTAATAATAGATGAAACCTTTGTGCTAATAGTACATAAAGAGAATTTTTACCTGGAAAAAACTAACTGCACACCTTTTTTTGTACATAGCCAGCTAAACATCGCTTTTTCTTTCTGACTGGATGGCTGAAAATCAAATAAGTGAGAAGTCTAATGTCTCAGCTGTAACCCTGCCAGTTTGCATGTGCATTGACATTAAGCTTTCACTGTTATATAAACAGTATTTGAATATAAAGATGTTAATCGTGTTTATATTTCTGGGAAGCAAACGGATTTTGGTAGAAAAATCATGGAACAAAATATTTGAAAGTACATCCAAAATTGTTTTCTGCTTTATTGTGAAATCATGATTAAATGTACTGGTTCATATAATTAGGCTGACAGTTTGCTGATAATCAAGAATAATTTATTAATCATAACACATTAAAATAAAGATGTTTTACAAGTATTTATATAATTTTGCATAATTATTATTCTTATAATTGAACTTGCAACTGTAGGAAGTGTTGTGAGTGTGATCATTTTAGTAACAACTTTGATCAGCGATTCCTTTGAGATTTGTATTGCGGAGAAAGGAGCACATCCTGTTGAAGGTGGTCTTACCTTTTTTTCAAGAGAAAGTTCTAGCTTTAATTATTTCACAGCTGAATCTTTGCAAAATCTCTTCCAGCTGAATATTGTTTTGTGACCCAGACAAATGTGTTGCAAAGTTTTTCAGACTTCTGAATATCCTAGAGGTACTCCAGGGACCTCATCTACTGAAAATTAGGTATATGCTGAAGTTTGTCTTTCCTGGAAACTCTACAAATGCATATACTTGAGCATGTGACCATTTAGCTTTTATCTTTATTTTTAATTCATTTAAACCAAGTACTGGTCAAAATTTTTGGATTGAAAAGCAATAATGTTTACATGATATTTTTCTAAAAGGATTTCAGTGAATTATAAAGAAAACCAAACCAAACCAACAAACAAACCCAACAAAAATAATTCTCCTTAGTCTTTTAAGGGACCTTTCTGAATATTTGCTTTGCATTAAAACTAAGAAACAACCTAAGCCTAACTGTAGTTGCTCTGAAAACAAGTTTTAATTAATATTTCCTGAAAAATAAGCATCAGTTCTCTACAGACAGTAGTAAGTTTCCATGTATTTCTTATTTACTTCAGCCTTTTCCTTCTGGAACTCCATGGGAAGTTTGATCTCTCTAAAACCTCTGACATCACTTTCAACTGTTCTTGTGAAATGTTTTGGCATTTCTATCTAAGATTAAGCTTATCAAAGGAAATACCAAATTCCTCTTAATTTTTTTCTTCAGAGAAAATAGAGAGTAGGCGTTTTTTATCTGTAGACAGTAGGAGATGAAAATTGCTGTGTTTCCAGCAATTTCAATTGTCAAAACTAAAGTTACAATGCTGTTGCTGTAGTTGTTGTATCATGCTGATAAGATAGCAGAAGAAGAATGAAATGCTGATATGGTCCAAAAGAAACAAAAAGCCAATCATTGATATAGTCAGTGTTATTGACAACTGTAAATTTAGGGCTACAGCAATATGATTTTGACTTCATGTTGATCTATGCAAAGTTACAGTACCACAGAGAGATATAGTTTGGTGATCTTGTAAATAGAATGTGAAAAACACGTAAGGTAATAAGAACCTTCCACGCCAAGGTGTTGTGCATACACTCAGTGAGATGGTAACTGTGGGCAGCAGGCTCTGCAGGATGGCAGGTTCAGTTCAAAGTGCAGGCATGAAGGGAGACGAGGATGTACATCACGCTTCCTCTATTTCTGCCTTATTTTTTAGAATCAAATCTCATTTTGTCTCCTTAAGAAGACATACAGCAAACATTCAAGGACTTATATTACATTGTATTTTCCCTTCATGAATATCAGATCCAGTACATACTCTGTACTTCTCATGCCTTTAAAGTGGTGCTGTTCCATGGCACAAAACCACAAAACTATGGCATTTATGAAGGTCAGTTTCTTCCAAACCAGTGGCAGTGCAGCTGAGAGAAGCCTTCTTAATACCAGCTCTTCCTTGTGATTTTCAAAGAATAGACTTATTTTTCCCCACCTGTATGAGTTCAGTGGCAAACGATCTATAGTTCACTGAAATGACTGATGGTCTTTCAAAGACCAACTCATATATGGGAAGGTGGAAGTATTTTTAGGCATGGTTTGTGTTGGGGGTTTTAGTATGTGTGGAAATATACGGTGTATGGGGAGGAGGAAAGGGCATTGGGTTTAAATTTATTTTTAGTCTTACTGGAAGCTGTTTGGCTGACAGCAGTGGAAAGTTAAATTCTCTGCCAGCCATAGAAATAGCCTAATATGTGCAGTGTAGTTTTGTTATGCTGCCAAGTGTATAACTTCCACCTTGGTCAGAAGAAAGGACAAAAATCCAGCAATGCCAAAGAAATCATTGGCCTCCTGACTACCACCACTTTCCCCCTAACCCTGCAGTATCTGGCAAATAAAATAGCTGGGACTGTGCCAGCTGCAAGGATGCAGAAAGCAGCTGCAGAGGACTGATTCTTGTCACGGACCATATACCCAAGCACCATCAGAGAGCAGCAAAGTTCGGTCACAGTTTGACTCTATTTGAACCAGTGACTTACAGAGGCAAAAGGCTCTATGTGCCATTATCAATTCCCAGAGTCATCCAGTCCTCTCATAGAAATTAAATTTTATCTTCAATATGGCATTCCTGAGCCCTAGTTGAGAGGATAGCAGAAATCAAGGCTGCATGCAAGCCTGCCTTTAAATTTATCTATCTCCTGGAATCTGAAGGAAGCCTGTTATCACCAGGGTTTAAGGAAAGAATTAGACTCTGATTTTTTTTCTCCAGCTGCTTTATGTGTTTCAGTGTATGAAATATTTGATTGAAAAATAATTTAATACTTTCATAATAACCATGTTTCTCAAGAAATCCGATGTTGTTATGCCAGGCTTCCTGCTGTGTTCTGTAAACTTTTAATTCATTACTGAGGAACAGTTATCAATATTTTTTTCCTTATTGCAGTATCCTTTTGCTCTGAAATTGTCACAAAGGGAGAAGTAGGCCAGATGCCATTTGCTTTCATCAGTGTCCCACACATTCAAAAGTCTCTCCTAATATTCCCAGAGTGGCCCTTACTCTTTGTCTGGTTTTGGTTCTTTCTGAACCAAAGTGTAGATTTTGCTCCATCTTCCCAGGAATCATGAAGGGAAAAGGAGATCTGAGAGAAAGCCTTACAGTTAACCCTGCAAAAAAAGGCAGTAGCAGTAACTCAGGTCATTCCTTAAGCTCTGCTAGATGGACACATGCTATAAACCACCAGCTCCTGACCAGTGAGCAACACCAATGCTAGCTTACCAACCTTTCAGGGATATCTCAAGGCCCTTTCAGATTGATGTGATTAGGAATTTGGCCATGTCCTAAAGTATTTAGCCACTCTGGAGTAAATAAAGTAATTTAGCTAGATGTCTGGGACAATATCCTAAATGGAGTCTGGAGGTGCCTGGGTCTGCTCAAGTGCTGTAGTCCCCTTATGCTCTGAGCACCAGCAAGGAGGAGGCTGTGAAATGCTTGTTCTTTCATGTGTGGCCCCATCTCAAGGAGTAGTGGAATGTGACATCTGGGTTTGGCTCTCTTCTTTCTTCATAACCTGAGGTGGACTATTAAGGAAACAGCTAGAAAAAAAATCCAATTAGGAAAAATTTGCCCTGTTTTTTTAATGCTTAACAAGAAAAAAATAAGTCAGCAAGAAATGCCAAATTGTAGAGGAAACTACTCTACATCTTCAGTTTAGCCAGATATATTATATGTCCTGTGTTATGTGAGGAAAGATGATCAACAATATAATAAACTTTTTATTTGTATCTCTTTTGAGTGAAGTTTAATTAACTGTTACCATTATGTAAATTCCTCAGATTTAATAACTGAAAAGACTGGCAAAAGCCTAAGCTTTCCTGACTGAGATATCCATTGCATTTCGAGATATCCTGAGCACAAAAAAAAGAGCTGTTCTATCTACGAATAAGGATAGCAATGTAAGCAAGGAGTGAGGGTGATGCTGCTGGCCTTTGCCTGTTAAGCTGATTTCCAGGTCAAGTACAAAGAGAACTGTTTGCAAATTTTACAATAACCAAAGAAACCAACATATTCAAGACTATGAACTTTAGTGTCTAGAGACTGGGATAATGTGTGGATCTCAAAACAAGCTTATTGTAACAAAATGAACATTTTGAAGGATCATCTCAAACATGCATCAGTACATTCCAAAATCCATTGGGATAAGCAGTGCATTGTAGCAGATGTGGCTCAAGACACCAGAGCCCTCTGTACTTATTCTGATTCTGATGCTGGTCTTGTGGAATGATCTGTAGCTGGTCACTTCTCCTCTGTGTTGCTTCCCCTGCTAGTCTGTCCTTTGCTGGCTTCCCACGTCACCAGGGCAGAAAGCCAGGTTGTGGTGGACATTACCAGAACAGGAGACAGTGTCAGCCCAGAATTGCAGTGACCTTGTTAAATTTTGAAGCCTCATTCCTCTATTTTGTGTAGCTGTATATTTACAAAGTAGAAATTAGACCCTATTCTTCCATAGGAGATAAAGAATTCAGGTTTGGTTTCCAGCTGCAAATATGAAACTGCAGTAAGGAGATTTTTATTTGAATTATATAATAAGTAAATGAATAAGCCAGGATCAACTTTATGTCTGTGAAAGCTTTAGTTTTAAAGGTATTTTCTGCATACATTTTTGTTTAATATTAATACCAGACATGAAATCACCGGACAGCTGTTCAGTTTTTCCCTCTCTGGGACCATACCAATGAACAGTACATTGGTTAACTATAGTTTTGTCTGGCACAGAAAATGGGATGGTAGCCGCCTCCTACAGTCAATGCTCAAGGGCACTGCGATTGTCACCCTCTTCATACACAGCAGCTGTATAGTAATCATTTCAGCAGCAATTGACCTTGCAAATATAAGGTCCTGAGGCAATGAAATGGTTTACAATGTAGCTGCTGGAATGCCATCCAGGGCGGAGAGATCTGCAGTACTGTAGCAGCATCTAAGACTGATAACAAAAGGGAGTACATTTGTTTCCCAGACATAAGCAAGAAATGCATTATCAGCAAAGTGTGAAGAACACTAAAAGAATGAACATGCCTCCAAGCTATTTTGGAAAAGGACTCACCCTTTTAACTCTGCTTAAGTATTGCTTAGTATTTTCGCTCACACCTGATGAGTGTGCAAGGGCAGCAGAAATGGAGTATTTTATTAGCATAAGTGCTCTGGTGGTAAAAACAAACATGGCTAGATTGAACTGGACCCTAAATCTAGTCCAGCATCATGTTCTTGCAACAGGTTATACCTAAAGTTTCTGAGAAACTTCAGAGAAAATGAAATTATTTTGATAATTTGGGAAGCTGTCTGTGTGAGCTTTGTGGATTCTGCACGTGTGGGAATCAGACCAAGACTTCGCTCAGATTTCAAGCTGATATTTGTTGGCTCTTTGTCTTGTTTTTCCCTTAAATTAGTGCTCCTTAAGAGTCCTGGATGACAGAAAACATCTGTTGGTTTTTGCTGCTACAGGTGCACAACACAAATAATGATAGCAGTCTTCTCCTCCTCGGAAGCTTTGGGCTGACAGGTAGAACTGCTGTGGCAATAAGACATGTGTCCCCTCCCCTCAGCAGGCTTAAACACTGTGATCCCCCTGCGTCACCCTGCCCAGATGTCCTGAGAGCCAGGGTGGCTCTTTGACAGCTGGTCCGGGTGCCTGTATAATTTCCAGAACTAGTGAGCACTGCTAGGTCCAGCAACTCTACCTTCCCCAGATTAATGATCCAGCGGCCAGAGCCATATCAGAGGCTAATCAGGTGATAAAAGGACAAGACCATAGATTTTTGCTATTTTATTCAACTCAAGGTGAAAGGCACTGCCAAAACTGGCAAACTTGTGAGAAGAGGAAGACCTTGCACCCATCAGTATTGGTAGATTTCCTGCCAGCAGCTATGGTAGCCCTTCTGCCTTCCTCTCTCCATGGCTGACCCCATCACTCCTCCCAAGATGAAACCTTTTTTTCACCATTTTCGTGTACAGGTGATGTCCTGAAAGGAAATCAGAGTTTCTCTCTTTCCCAATTCCTATTTCATTTTTTAAACTATACATTTAAACTGTACATCCTGGTGTCTTAACTGTAGGCTTGTTTAATGTTTTTGGGACTTTTTTAATGATAGCTTTGATAATAACCATCAGTGGGCAATAAATTTTATTGTCCAATTGTGTACTTAATTGAAAAATAATTCTACCTTTTTTAATTTTCTGCCCTCTGAATTTAAAAGCAAGCTCTTTCCTTTTTATATTCTGTAGAGACATATTTAGAAGCACTCATGCCATGTACTTGATGTCATCCATTATTTTGAAAGCCTTTGCATCTCCACCTTTTTTCCTGAAATGAACTGTCCCAAACTTTTCAGTCTGTCTTCACACAAATGTGGTTTCTCATAATTCAACTCTTAGGCTGTTCTCAGGCTTCTTTAAAAAGGACAGTTGAACACCTTGTTTCAGGTGACAGTAATTGTTTTATTTTCAGGCTGATTTTCCATTCTTGGTACTAAAATTTCATTTGATTTCAATTTATTTTCTGAGTGCTGCAGCCCCTTCAATGGCAGGGTTTTCAATGAACTCCTAGACTATTCGATGCTTTAATTTAGGCCCTGGGAAGCTGTTTTAGTAACTCAGAGTCTTCCACCCAGTGTGCCTTACGCAGCACCAAAGAGGTGACAAGGTTCTACCAGCCAATTATTGGAGCTGTTGCAAGGAATGACAGATACCAAATAAGCTCCTGGTAAGTGAGATATTTTAGATTATCATCACTGAGTTGTAGGGAAGGTGTGAGATAAAAGGAATTAAGGCACTTGTCAACAAAGACTTCAAGCACCTTTCATTTCGGCTGCACACCCGAGTCTCCTAAATGAAAAGGTCTGGAACAGCTGTGGAAGTCCCTGTGGCTGAATGGCAATAGTCACTGCAGTGAGATCTATTCTTTGGGGAAGGAGCATAAGAATGTGAAACCATGAGAGACACACTGGAGCTTAATGGGATTTATATTGTCTCAAGAAAAGCTATTCTGTCCCAGGGACAATCACCTTTAGCTCTGCTTGAACAGGCATTCTGTCATGTAGCTCCTGGAATGAGACGTGAGACATCTAGTCTAGTGAGACACCACTTACGACTAGATATGAGAAAGCTCAGGCAAAATCAGACCTCAAGCAATATGTATTATATAACCCCCCAAAATATCTGCTTCTCCATTACAGAAGTGTGCTTTCTTCTTGAAAAGTTGTTAATCCAATGGCACATTGCAAGGGGAAAACAAGAAGACTCTCTCAGATCACTTAGAAACTTCAATGCCTTGAATCATACCATAATGCCAGGCTATTTATTTCAAACAGTATCTCATATCTCATTGTAACCGGTTATTATGTAAGCAATGATTATCCCTTCAAATTTAATGAATTTGGTACCATGTGTCTGCATTGCCACCATCCATCTTTTTCAAAAACAAAATACAGAAAGGAGCACTGTTTTGACCCACAATGCTTACCTAGGTGTCAATCTGTTTTAGCAAATCACTATGTTTTGAAGATTTACAGAAGTGATATCTTTTAGTATTATTTAAAATACATTAGGCCAGATTGATATCCAGTGAGATGACAATGAAAGTAAAAAATTAAGAATTATGTATAGTTGAAGGAGAGAAGTTTATAGGAAAACTACAAGAGAAGTCAGTTATGGGAAGTCTGTGGACTTTTCTGTTGCTATACTGGCTTGGTATTATGTATATTTTCAGTACTGCTGATCTACTAACTCTGTTTTCTTGGTGTTACAGTTTCAAACTTTTGGGTGAATTTTTCACACCAACACATAGCTAGGCACTGTCTAGCATGTCCCTCACTAGGGGGAGATAAACTGCAAGGCTTCATTGTTGTCTAGCTTGTATTCCAAAATGGCTGTTCCACTGAAAAGATAACAGCTTTCTTTGCAGAGGTGGGACTTTTTGTTTCTTTTGACTATGCCCTGAGGAAGTGGTGGAGGCTCCATTTTTTCCCTGGAGAACTTTGGCTGAAGCACCAGGAGAAAGTGAGGAGGGGAAGAAAAAAAAAAAGGAGGGGTGGCTAGTTCTCGTTCCTTTTTTTCTCTCCTTGGGGGAGGTGCTGGGAAGGTGCTGCTCTCTTGCTGTAGGACTTTGTTGTTTGAAAGTTTCGGTTCAGGTGCTGCTGTTTGTCCTTTTTTTTTTTCCTATATATTTCTAGTAAATAACTTATCTTCTTTTCTATATTTTTGTGCCTGAAGGCTCTTAATTTCAAGGGTTGTGGTGGCTCGAGGAGAGGGGTGTCCTCTTTCTAGTCAAGGAAGATTCCTCACTTTTCTTGACAGGCATCTTGTGGGGCTTTTTTAAACTGAGATACTTGGTAACATTCATGTCATAAAGCCATGGAAGGGAATACTATGCTCATGCTGTCCATGTTATAAATATCAGCTACCATAGTGTTTAACTTCAGCTGCTTCTTTTTATACTTCAGCAGTCATCAGGATCACAACGGTGTATTTTTGATGGGCACGTGGACGTCCTCTGGATCAAGCATCTGTATCTACATAGGGGACCTATTGAAGTCCCTGGAAATTGAGACTGTGTTTGATTTGCATGGTAATCCAAATTGAGATTGATGTCATGCTCCCTGGGCAAGTTGCCTGCACAAGTGGGGAAGAAAGCATAGGGAAAGCAAGAGCAAACAGCATAGCCACATTTCTGTATTCCACCCTAGGGACAGGAAGTGGGTGAGTGCTTTAATTGCCCACCAACATATCTGGTGTGTCAGAAATAGCAGGTTTGAATCAGAAGTACGTGTGGCTGCCTCCTTAGCCAAAAGGATGGGGAAACTGGACCACTTTTAAATGGAGTTTTCATTGAAAAACTAGCAGTATTTGGCTAACTGGAAGGAATTTCTCCCTTCAGCCCTTATCTCCTCGTGTTTTATACAAACTCTGCTGTAAGCTGTCACATTAAGGGTTAGACTTTGAGTTCCATTTTGCAGTTAAAGTGTCCTTCAAATTACACTTACACACAGCACCTACCTGAAGCAACCTGCTAGGCAGCCTGTGCAGCACCATCAACATCTACCTCTCCATATGTCATGACTCAGTTTTGAAGGGCATTGCTTGACTTAATTATAACACAGATGAGCAGCAGGAGCCAACTCATTATAAGATGTTGGGTCTAAAAAAGTGAATTTTCACTCTTAAAATTCTTTTGGATTCTGTGCAGTTATAAAGGAAACATGCCTTATGAAACGATCTCTTCAAATCATCTGTAACCATTATGAAATTTAAATGACTCTCACCAGTATCAAAAAGGAAGAACAAATATAGGTCCAAAGTAATTCCTCAGGGACTGGATGATATTTTCTTTCAGAGAAGTAGATTAAGGGGTGTCCAGCCACCAGAAGCATCTGCACCACCAGAAAAATAAGGGAAAAAAGTATGACTGTCTTTTCATGTAGAGGGAGGACTTTTGCACAGTGTCCTCTTACATGTGCCATCCTGTTCTGAAGTGAGGAGCACTGCAGCTAATTAGCATCTCTGACATGTTAATTATCATATCTGGAAACATGAGAACTATATACTTTTCTTCTAATAATACCATGGCTTTGAGCCTCAAAATAGTTAAGTATCACAATGGGGAGCATTGCAGAGCAAATGTCAGTGTATATAGAGCGATCAGGAAGGGAAGAAGACACTGAAATTTTGTAAAGACAACAATAAACACTTAAAATACTGAGCATCACACTTGTGTTTTCAATAAAGTAAATGAAGCATAGTGATCATCCCACTTTCTGTGTAACACTGCACAGCAGCAGGCAGAGGCAATTTCTCTCTCTCACTTCTCTGATTCTTTGCATCAAGACATGGAAGTGGTGAACTGAAGGGTGAGTCACTATGTTATATATGTCGATTGATTAAAGGAAAAACAAGAAAGAGAAATATAAAGTGGAGATAGTGCTTTCAGGTGTTTTTCATTCTAGCCTCCTGTGGAAAAGCTCCATGTTTTCTGAGGTGAAAAAAAAAAACAACAAAACTGGTTTCATATGCCAATGAGATTTGCCTAACTGTGGTCCTGGTAGCAAGTCTGAAATTCAAACGCAGTGTCACTTCTTACCTAAGAGAACCTCACTCATGGAAATTCACTGAACCTCACTGATGAGAGGAGGGTTACTCCAGCACTGCGAGGGCTACCACATTGTTTGCTCTGCTGTGTGACGTTTTCTTCTTCTGAAAGTTTCTTGTGCCAGCTGAAAATCCAGGACAGTTACCATTCTGTGCCTGTGTTTATTTTAGGCTGCCACATTAGCAGACATGGGAGAGTTTTTGCAGAAGGAAGCAGAATTTGTTACTTCCAGACAGATGGCTTCATTACAGGTCATGCAATTTCTGTGCAAGGTGTGGGGACCCCATGCAGGCAGCCCTGGGCTTCACTGATCCCTTTCGAAGGAAACAGGAAATTGTGGACAATTTGGAGAGTGAGTTTTGTGCAACTGGATACACTGCTGTAATGAGTGGGTGGTAGAGCTGCTTCCCCTTTCTTCAGCTGTGAAAGGAGATTTTTATTGTTACTAGAACTGAGACTGAAGTACAGCTTCTGTCTTACCATTCAAGAAAGGGAGCTCTTACTTTCCCAAAATATAGTAATTTCTTGATTCAGAAATATTGTAATAGGTTCTCACTGGTTTTCAGCATATACAGATTCCAGGTGGAGTGTTATCCTATTCCTTTCTTAGTGGAGTTCACTTCCAAAGAGAAAAGTGGTGCCCCCGGTGCTCTTCTACTTCCACACTCTCCTGGTCATTCTAGTATGCACTGGTGTAAGTCAAGGAGCATATTTTGGGCTGTAGGGCTCCCCTTGTCTTCCTATTTCACTTGGGCATTGATTCTTGTCATCTTGATTTCCTTGCTTTAAAAGCCTGCTCCTGGCAAGCAAGGAGAGGCAGCACTAGGGCAGGCAAAGTCAGCAGCAGTCTGTTGTTTGGGGCAGAGTTGTGCAAGTTTCTTCTGACCCTTTTGCCTGTTCCAGAACGTTGGGAAGCTTGTACAACACTTAAAGACTGCAACTGACCACCTGAGCCCCTTGCATTTGAATTGCTTTACCGTCATTCTTTGAGGGTTCTCTCCACTGGGACATGGGCTGTGTGTTCTGGATCTGGGCTTCCTATCCTGGTGACCCGTCAAACCATAGCTGCCTCTAGCAATGGGCAGTGAATGGGCAAACAGAATGATTGCTTCCACTGGGATTTCAAATACCTATTGGGAGAAGGAAACAGATGGAGAAAAAGCAGGTAACTAAAACATCCACCTCTTCCAAAACATTTTCAAGCAAAGGCAATGCTATAGGGTGTAAAGAAAATCCAGGCCTAACATTTAAGATAAAGACAGAAGGCCAAAAGGCTTAAGGTAATGTGATTGGAGAAGATCCAGCATCAACAATAATCTGGGGCATGTTATAAATCATCTTTGAATGAATGTAATTGGCATGAAACAACAACATGCCATGGCAAAGCCAGCCATTGCAGTTGAAAAATCTGTGCTTGCTGAGAAGCAGAAAGCAGTGTCCAGAAAGCTGAGCTGACCAATTTTTTTGTCTGCTGGTAGGCTAAAGGATGAGATCCTCTACTTATCAGTGTCCTTGGGCAAATCCATTCAAGCAGTCTAAGGTCCCATTAAATATAGCATCTGCTAAATCACTGGCTGGTAGTAAGGGAAAGTTCTTTTGGGAGGGATGCTAAAATAAATAGTGCTGCTGGAAAAATATGTGATGAAGACAACACCAAGGAGATTGTATATTACAGAGAATGTCAGGCTACCTGTTGAGACTCGAAGTGGAGACGCTGAGCTCCACAACGCATGTGTCATTAGGATTGGATGAGCCCCCATTCCTATTTTTAAGAGCAGATGTTCTGTTCCCCCTCCCCTTCCCACCTCTTTTTTTTTTTTTTGTTTTGTTTTTTTGGTTTTGTTTTGGTGGTTTGGGATTTTTTGAGGGGTTTTTTTGGGGGTTTTTTTTGGGTTTTTTTGGGTTTTTTTGGTTTTTGTTTTGTTTTGTTTTGTTTTTTCTTTTGAGGGAGACCAGTCCTCTCAACCAACTGAAGTAGTACAGTGTCCAGAAGCATTTTTGTTTGCAGGAGCAGACTGACATCCCAGGGGCATACAACTTGAGGACGAGTGGCCTTTCTCTGATCTGTAATAAGACTGCAACCTTTTTCTCCTTATGAAGGCATTGCAACAAAATGTCTCCCCTATATGGGACCTTCTTTTAAAATAATATATAATATAAATAATATTTTCTGTCAAATTATAGCAATATTGGGGAAGGGTACAAAAGTTATTGCAGCAAGGACAGATAACATGCACATAAACATAGGCAGTGAATGTAATTACATAAGCCTCATTTCCTAAGCAAACCAAGCTTAAAAAGATTTAATTACTGTGACTTGGCCAAGAGACACATGGAGCAAAACCTGCTGATGTTTTGATTTTATGTCGGGGGATTTTTTTAATAGTTGTCAGTATGATTTATATAGGGCCTGGAATAGCTGTACACAGAACAGTGTTCAATCCTGGTGCTGGGATACAAGGAGTAACAAAGTGCAGAACAATGAGGAACTTGGGAAGAAACTGAAATATGAGCAGTTGCAAAAATTCTCCCCCAAAAACTTTTCACAGATAGGATCTTGCACAAAGAGTTTCACTGTTTTATAATGGTGATTTGGTTTTGTTTTCTTTTTTAAACAAAAATTTTTAAAAGCTGGATATATAGATAATATTTTCTCTCAGAAACTTGGGCACACATTTTGGAAGGACAAACGATTCTGACAGACCCTGGCAACTGCTTTGTGAACCTGGCACCACTGCAATTTTCAGTGCCGCAGGAAAGGCAGTTTGACTGTCAATCAGCCAAGGGCCAGAAAGCACCTTTGTTTGGGACAGAGCTGCTAGGCTTACAGGGTGCAGCTGGGACCACCCTTGTAGCCATGACATTTTGGGTGATGACAGCTGAAATGACATGAAGACATCAGGAAATGAAGCAGCATAAAACTATATATGGTTGATATCTAGACTTATTTGAGATAGTACCTTGTTCTGAAACAAGGCACTGAAGAACTTGATTTTGATACTTCTTGGTTAACTGCAGGCAAATTGTGAAATAAAGTACCAGGAGATTCAGAATTCACCCTATTTTGTAGTGTAAGATACTGATATTTACGGTCACTATGGAGATATGGGAAGAACAGTAGAAGAGCATGACTTCTTAGAAGCTTTAATAAGAATGTTTTAGCTTAGCTCAAGTAAAACTAACCATGTGCTTGAAGTAACATATCTGAAGAAGAGATTGAGACACTGAGATACACAGACACACCACAGAAAGATCACTGTGATCAATACAGGTACCTCAAAAGGTGAAAAAGGGACATGCAGAATATTTGGACTGGTGTACTACACAGGAGTATCAGGTAATTTTCAGCAGCAATATCCTGAGAGCAAGTGAAATTCAAATACTGAAGAAGGAGGAGGGCAATAACCAGGGAAGAAACAGCCCTGAGATGCTTGGAAAGTAAACGACAAACCAAGACATTGATAAATGTTTTCAGAGAAGAGGGAGGCCAAATGCAGTGAATGCAAAATGAATGTATTTACCAATTCATCATAACACTGTTGCTGATGTTTAAATGAAAACAATGCAATGCTCTCACTAATTTAATTGTGTGTGACTCTAAATATGTCAAAATCAACAGTGTGTCCTGGTCATCTGAAACTTCGTTTTGTCAGATAATTTCTGATGAGTTGTTACTGTGATCAGAGAGATTACAGCTTAGCCATGACCTTTCCAGGAATTGGTTTTCCTGTAAGCATGAAACAGAAAAAAGTATGTTAACATTTGTCTTTGGTTGATGAGTCTTGCATGTTTTGCCAATAAGGTGTAAGCAAGTCCTAGGGAGCTAAAACTGAAAACTAACAAAATATTACAAAAAGTAGAAATCTCTTTGTTGCTTTCTTTACAGAGCTGCAGAAACTTATTTTTGTGAATTTTAGTTTTTGCAAATTATTATAAAGGTGTGTAAATGACAATAAATCTACATACAGAATGAAAATTACATTAATAAGAAAATAACATTTGTTTATTTGTAAATAGACTGAAAAAAACTAAATTGAAGAAATTAGTCATAAAAAACTGATTTTGATTTTCCAATGTCAGTTCACATGTTAAGTTACACTATGATGCAAAACAGAGCTATTAGTCATTCAACAAAAAACTATTTGTATGGGCTTTCTTTTTTTCCCAACAGCAACAACTGTATTTCACAAATCATTTAAAAGCTTACCCTGCTTAATCTCAGGCTTAATTAAGTTTAGTTTTGAATTTATGCTGCAAATTGTTTTACTCTATGAAATGGCAGTACTCAAAAAAGACTGTTTTCAGTTTGGAGTGTTCTGTTCTTTTACCTTTTACTATTTATTCCTGATGTATTATGAGAAGACCTATAAAAAAGTCATAAAAACCTTGTATGAAAGTCTTTAATTCATAACCTGATTCCATTAATGCTATGTTGACTGAGGGTAGTACATTTCTGAAGGCTTTTGTAAAGCCACAGGCTTTGCTGATACAGCTCCTGTGAAGCCTGTAATGGGTTTCATGGCAATTCAGGAAAAAACATCCTCGATATCTAAATTTCATTTTCCTCAATCTGAAAATGTACAGTGCAGGCTAGTCACAACCTCTATGGACTGTGTAAGCTGAATATCCAGCTACAATTATTTTTGTAATTGAAATTGGAAAGATGATTTCTGTACATGGTACACTGTGGATAGATTTTAGAGTGTCTCTAACCTAAGAAGCTGAGCACTGATAAATAGTGGACTGGATGTCAATACTCCTGATGACGCTATTACTATTTTGTTGTAACATTTATGTTCAAGTTTTGAATACAGATTTTTTCCATCCATACTTACTCTGGATTTTTGTTTGTTTGTTTTTTGTATGAGAGTAAAAAGTCTTCTTATATATCTTTAGAAATACAGGCTATTCCTTGCCAGTTCTTTTTTATATACTTGGTATAACAAACAGCTTACTCACTCATATTTACATGGTAATAATAGTATGCATCCAATCATAATATTGTATTATTTTATTACCAATAGATATTCCTCTTTTAACACGCTTAACATATACATTGATTATTGAGTAGCAGTTGGAAGATAAGGATTAGGCATGTCTAGCATAATCTTTAAATATTCTCAAACCCATGTGAGAAACACAAAGTGAGTTCTTAGTGTTAAAAAAAAATCTTCTTATGAAGTGTTCAAATAAAAACTTTAGATAGATTACTTTTCACTGAATGGAAGAAACCTGTAAGTAATTTATGTTCTCTCTATTCATTCCCACTTGTATGGACTAAAAAACTTCACAGGTGTATTTTCTTTCATTTCCTGAGCTATTTATGGCTGTGTTGTTTACTTTACTAGAGCTCTGAGTCTCCACCAGAATCTCTGCTTGTTCATTAAATGTTTTCAGATGAGCCAAAACACGTTGTCTCAGCACTTTGCCTAACAAAGCAGTGTATGAAGTAATCAATGTTATCTTTCTCATCAAGATAGTCTTAAAGGAAATCTTATTAGTCCTATATAAAGGCTACAGTTAATTAATGCAATTAAATGAGTAAAGGCAGGATTATTTTATCTTGTAATATTCAGTATGATTACAGCTGATACTGAACATTTATGGGCTTTTGTTAAATCCAATATGCATATATTTGTGTTAAAGATCTTTGATTTAGTTTACTTTATTTGACTTGCACAGCTATTCTGCCCCCAAGTTTGAGGTGGCCTACAGAGTGAGCAGGGGGGGGAAAAAAAGGTATTTTTAAAGTCCTCTAGAAAATGGTATTCAGCTCCTGCTGAGGTGTTTGAAATCAGCTTGCCAGCTTCTTTTGGTGTCACTGCATCCTCGTCATAAGAAATTTAAATACTTGCTTTAGAAGGCCAATGTCATTAGGCATCTTCAATAAACGTGCAGTTTAAATGAATGAAAGAGGAAGACTGTGTGCTGGCTATAGAGAATGCTGGCAGATCAAATAATTGCAGATTTGACAGATCTTCCTTTTATAAACTGAGGTTTGTGTTCTACTTTGCCTATTTTATAGCTTTGATTTATAAATTATCCAAAGCAAGCCCTACTAGGGGCTTGGTTTTAAATTCTGATGCTAGGTGATTTGACTTGCTCTGGTTTATCCAAATATTTTTCATCTGCTCTATTGTAATGATGTTGGCTTCCTCTTTTTCATAATTCTGAATTAAGAGCCAACTTCTATACAGAAAACTATGAGTGATTGGCATCACCTACATCTGCCTGAGATGCTATTTCAGTATGCAGTCACTCAGACTTTGCACATCTCAGCAAATATTCTGGGAAGCACCTCAAAATTCACCCTCAGTGCACCCAGCACAAAAATTAATGTTTAAATGGCATGAGAAAACCTTGCATGCAGCTTGATATTTTTCAATATTCAGTTATAACCTGTAGAAAGAAGTTAATTTTTTTCTCTTCTCACATGAGCTCATGCAGCTGCTAAAATATTTATTTTGAGCTGTTTGTTTTCTGCCACAGAACTCAATGTACACATTTAGCATTACAATAATGAGGCTGATCTCCCGGCAGTAGTACATCGCTTTTGAATTCTCAGCGTCATTCAGTCATTGCTGTAGGGCACATGTAAAAGAAAGGAGGCAAGATGAGACTGCCAGCCATTTGAATCTCACCTCATATCCTAGGGAACACAGCAAGTGCTCAGGTGAAGCCTCCCATCTCTATGCCAAGCTGGCTGTGGTGTATAAGATCTGGGCCAGGACAAAGCAGCAGCACAGGATTCCAGCAGACTTTCACAGGCCATCACTTTGTGATGTATTTCTGAAAATTTCCTTGTACCTGAAATCACCATCTGCAGCCTCACAGCCAGCAGAAATGTGAGACTTGGCCTACATAATCAAGAGTTGTCTGAACCACACTGAATAAAGTCTATTCTTTGTAAAGACACACATTTGTGAAGCATCACAAGTTCATTTTAACTGCGGAAAATCAGTACAGGGAGCTAGAAAATGAATTTTTTTGTTGTTGTTGTTTATAAGCAACTTGTATTTGTTTATAAGCAGAAAACTTCTAAATACAGGGAGAGTAGAACAAGTACATATTCCAGAATCATTCAGGTCAGAAAAGAACTTGAACTAGGAAAACTCCTTTCAGGATTTTCATTCTTCTCTGGAAAGTATTAGTATTACAGAAAACCTCGGGTAAAATCTTCGTGTTGTTCCATTCATAAAAGAAAAGGAGGTTGGGGTGAAGTATACATCCCATAAAAAGCATGAAGAAGACTGCATATGGCTGGGCAAGCTTTGTCTATATGTCCTCAGGACTCTGATTCATGCAATTCTCCCCTTAGACAAGATACAATTTATATCCACTAAGCTAGGAGTGAGATCACCCCATTTACTGTTAATAATGTTAGAAATGGGGATAGAATATTGCTAAATCAGAGGAATCTGAACATTTATCAGGTGTTTTAGCTACCAGTGGATTAATTTGTGAAAGAATCTGCTGGCCAGAACAATGCAAGCAGATAGGCAAAAGCAATTGTTGCACATGAGGCTTCTGAAAACTGCCTTCCAAATAAAACTGTTGGCAAGCAATAAAAATAAGTATATAAATAAAAATGCATAGCAAAGCATTAATACAGGTGCAAGTTCCAGTGCTCATGCAGGTAATCAGAGAGCTAAGCCATGGACTCTCAAGCAAGAAAGGAGTTTATTTTGGGAACACTACACAGCTGCTAGAACTCACAGCTGGGTGGCCAAAAACACACACACAGGCTGCAGGTTTTCTTGGCTATATATATCAAAGGGCTTTAGACATGCCTTATGCTGCCTTCCCTCGTTCTCTTCCCTTCCTGCACTTGTGAGGAAAGGAATGCTTCTTTGCTTCTTCTCAGATAAGGGTTATCTGCCTTATCTAGCTTAGTCTGGAAACAGCACTGAGGGAAAGGCAAAGAGTGTTTGTTCTCACGCATTCTCTCAATGTTTCTTTTAGCCATGCAGGGTCCCCTCAAACCCCACACAGGCTATAAGATGAGACTGGTTTTTTGGGTTT
>JAWWEU010000001.1:86589147-86609801 GCA_035583155.1 Acropternis orthonyx | reverse complement strand
TTCTACACTTGTGTCAAAACACAGACTTAGTCCCAGATAAAGGATCATTAAACATTACTGTTGATGATGGTGATTGGCTTCTCTAGGTCTTATCAAAGTGATATCACAGTCATATTAAAGCACATTTTTGGATAGAAAAATTATCGACAATAGGAGATGTATCCTTTAACTTCAGGACAGTATTAGATTCATTATTCTGCAGTCATGGTCATATTGGTTGATTTTTTTTCATGAGCTCATGTACTGTTAATAAGGTGTCAATTACTGATGCAAGCAAACAGGGCAAAGAATAATGTTTCTAATTGCTGTAGTTATCACCTAAGTGCAATTATCTACTACTGTTGAAATAAATCAGGATTCAAAGCTATCTTTTTGCCTTTTTAAAAATTATTATCATAGCTGCCTTTTAAAATACCTCATCAATTTTCTTTTTCTGTATTTTTTTAAATCAATGAGTGAGAAAAAAGCTAGTCCCCTTCATTAGTGAACAGAGAGAACTCAGTATGCATTCAGTTAAGACTATTGTTTTCAGTAAATCTTAAGTAAACCATTAAACATTTCCATTTTCTTTCCCTACTTCTCCTTCAGTCTACCCTGAAGGGTTCCTCCTGAAAAGACATAATGAATTGTTTATAGACCTTATTTTTTATTTTGTTTTAATTTAAACTAATTGAACTGAAACCATGCTCTTTCTACTCTCTAATTATGCTTAATAAGTGCATACTATCATAAAATCAAAGGTAATATCAGTTTTAATAGGAGAACTTCCAGGATTCTCACACTTAAAAGCCTTCTGAGAGCAAACACCATACAGATACAGGAAAAGATCACTGACAAACCTCTTCCTCCAAACTCTGAGAAATTTGCATTAAAATGCAGTTTGCTTGCCAACAAAGAAACAATTATAAAGACTGGTAAGAAATAAAAGAACCCAGGTAGATTTTGTGGAAGCATATGATTTGTGATATACAACGAGGTGCCAAAGAAAGGGGCATTTCTGACTTCATTATCCTCTTCTGACTGAGGTTGTGTTGACAGAGGTCTCCCAATTAGCCTGAAGAAGACTTAATGAGGTAGCATTCAAGAAGGCAAAGTGTTTCTGGAAGCATTTGACCGTAAGGTGCTCATTCTCTGCCTCTAATTGGGACAGAACATTCTCCCTATACTGACCACCTTCACCAGCAACAGTTGAATCCACAACAGTCCCTCCATGCTCATGATGTAAACTCCAACTCCTTACTGATGGCTAAAGCTCATCTTTCAGATCACATTTTCCCCTGACTTTGTGTGTATCTCACACCCCTGAAAACCAGAACCTTCCCAGAATCTGGCTATGTCTTTCAAATATGTACCCCTGTTGCAAGCATCAGACCCCGGCAAATAATTCACAGAACCAATCCTTTCTTGCCTATTTCCCCCACATTTTCAGTTTTGCTGCTGCTTTCATTAACTCCTCATTGCATACTCTGAGGATAGAATTTTTTGCAAGGCTAAGAAGGTGAAAGGACTTTCCTGGTTGCATTATTCCTTCTGCTACAATCTGGGTCTGCCTGTGTAAATTGCGAATACAAAGTGTGGGGAACCAGCAGTAAAATTAGCTTATCTCACAGAGTACAGAAAGGATGCCTGAAGAGATGAAAGAGATGATTTTTTTTTTCCTATGTCCCTCTGTCTTTCCATATCTTGGATACTTTTCTAAGGACAGCTATTTAACTCTTCAAGTGGTCTGTGACCTTTTTTGCCATGACCCCTTTTTGGCTATCTTTTCATAGCTTTACTCACTTCCTAATATAGACCCATTACGACAGAACAGAGAGTGAAACAAAGATATCAAACACTGATCTAAGATGCACAGACCAACAACAGCATTGGGGAAATCAAAGTTAGAGGCAGTATGCATTAACAGGCATCAATGGTCATATTACAGAAGTTGGTGATTTTCCATCACTGTTGATTCATGTAGCAGACATGTTTCAGGGCCACTTGACACCAATTCTGATGCCTAACTTATGGTTGCATATGCCTCTCATCCAGCCTGGACATGTTTCTGGCCTTGACCATCTTGTCAGCAGTTTGGTGAGAGCTTCTGCACAAATCAGTCTCCCTAGAAAGTGAAGCAGTAGGAACATGAAGAATTAAGGTTAAATGTTTTAACCTGTCAGTTCTAAGTCATATGATGGTGATGTGAAAAGATGTGGTAACAGGAGTCCAATTATTCCAATAATAAAGGGGAAATAAAACAAAATCCAGAGAATCTCACAAGTTGTCATGAGAACTTGGCTTTCTGTTAAAATAAGTTCACTTCCAAAATGGCAAAAATTGGAAAAGCAAAGTCACTGAGTATGTTTAGTGAAAATAAACAGGAGTTATTACATGGATACTTTCTCCTGGGCTCTTAAAGAAATAACCAAATTCATTCTTGACCTCATTTTACAAAAACACGCAGTACCAGTCTTACAAAAAAACACAAATGGTCAGGATGCTCTCTAAAATTCTTTGATATAGTATATAAAAGCTACAGCACAGCCTGCAAAATAACTATTGGGCTAAAAATTAGGAGAATTTATTCAAGTAAAATTCTTGGAAGGGAAAATGTAGTTGTTGACTTTGATAAAAAAGATCCTGAGTTGCAGATCACCAGAACTTGGATAGCTGTAACACAAAATACACATTTGGTTGTCTTCTTCCCTTGCCATCCCCCCTTGCCATCTTACTGGCACCTGCTGGAAAGTCTCCAGGACCTCCTGGAGACTTGCCCTGCTGCAGTATGAATATTTTTATATAACCTGAAGCAACCTGACAGGGTAAATACACTTGATAGAAATTTGTTCACCATGGATGGCTTGAAGACACAAGGCCAAGAATTTAAGGTAATTTACTGCCATTTGTCACGCTGAGAAAGTGAAAGAAATGAGATATTTCTATAGATAGCGTATTCTTAGCTGTGTTGAGAACTGAACAACACAGAGGTTACATTTTCTTGTGGAAGTAGTGAAGTTTCCAGTTCTGGTATTTTCTAAAATGAAACATTTAAAGGGCTAGAAATAATTGCTCTGTGTACAAGAAATATTGAATATCACTGAAAAAAGAACCATCATGGATAGTCCATTTTGCAAGTTAAATGAATGGATATACTGTTCAAATAGATGTGTTACTGTTCCATACAAATTATTATTCTTTTAAATTAATTGAAAAGTGAAATCTCCTGGTACTGGAGCAGAACAAAATAGTAGTTGTTTAACAGGTTGAAACAACTCCCATTGAATCCCTAGTACTTACCTGTTTTGAAGTAAGTGACCCAACCAATGTAAAAGCAGATGTCAGCTATTGTGAATTAAGGGATTATTGAAAGGTCTTGATGGTCTCCTGAGGTCAGTTGTTTATGATTTAATGATGATGAATAATACAGAAAGCAGTTACTCTGAAATTGAATCTGACCCATCTTAGTAAAAAATATATGAAAACTCCTGAAGGATGCGAGTCTCATGAACTTGTTTCTGAATCCATGCTGCTCTTGCCAGGCTAAGCAGCTATGCCTTGGGTAATATGATAGCAAGCTTTCAAGCTTACTGACAGTGCAATGGATTTCTTTTGATGGGGTGGTCATGGGATGAAAAGAAAGCAAAAAAAAAAAATCTGGAAGGAACTGAATTCAAGATAAGTAGCAACTTTTTCAGTGAAATTTTGGGGAAAATTGTAAACAGTTCATTTTAGATCAATTTAAAATGAATGTATTTTAAAAAATACATTCTTTATTACTTCCAAGGTATTTGAAACATTTTTACTTGCAATGATTATGGTGAAATTTATCTGAGAAAAGGGACTTCATCTACTGCCTGCAAATTAGCACTTGGGGCCACAAGTTCTGCAGCAGGAGCTGGAGCAACAGGACAAGGATTTCCTTTCCTTCACATCAGGAAATAGAATAAGGACACAGATGGCATTACAGCCGTCTGTGTGGTACTGATACTGCCTTGCAGGGAAGGATCGATTCTGCCACCAGCACTCGGCATGAGGGCAGAGCAGCCACAGCACAACAAGGAAGCCATCTGGTGCTTCTTCCCTTCTGAACTGCAGGGAAAAGTTATCAGAGTCTCCATGAATGAAGCAAATTTGAGAAGGCTCCTGATGAAAAATGTAGGGCTTTCCATTACAGTGAGATAATATTCAGTCAGAATCATAGAATCATTTAGGCTGGAAAAGACCTTTAAGAACATCTAGTCCAATCAAAATAAGAGCTCTGCCATGTCTGCTCCTAAACCATGTCCCTAAGTGCCACATCTACATATCTTTACATATTTTAAATACCTTCAGGGATGGTGTCTCAACCATTTCTCTGGGCAGCCTATTCCAGTGCTTGAAAACTCTTTAAGTGAATAAATGTTTCCTAATATTCAATCTAACCCCCTCTACCCTCTGTGTAACTTGAAGCCGCTTCCACTTGTCTGATTGTTTGTTACTTGGAAGAAGAAACGTCATCAGAAGGCTCAGTCAAATAGGAGCCAGACACAAGATTTCAGATGATGAAGGGCTAAGGCTCAGAGGCCCTGCAAAGCTTGACTTCTTTTACTGTACCCCACCGCATCATCTGATATAATCTGCAGCCAAAAAAAATTAACCTTTAGGTCAGTCTCTGAGACTGGCACAGCAGAATTGGCAGTGAAATTTGCATGGCAGCAAGAATTTTCATGGAGAAAAGTTTGTATTACTCAGTTGGGTCCTTCACAGGATTTACATTGATGGGAAATACACAAATGTGACATTTTGGATTAACAGATAGTAATTTTCTACAGATTAGAACTAAGGGACTTGTGTGTACTTTTCTTGCTGCGTTAGTGAGAGGGATAAATGAGGCCATGCACACCTTACAGCAGTAAGCTGTACCCCGGCAGATTGGAACTTTAAACAAGATTAAGATGACACTTATTGAGGAAATAGCACAGTGACCAGAGAAGTTGTTTTGCAATGCAAATACAAAAATTTATCTGTATCCAATGGGAAAAAAAATTACTGATGAGACAGTTATATTAGCCATCTATTGTTGTTGTTAGGCTTTTAATTTGCCTTGTAATCTACATCTACTCTATTAATTAGATGAATAACAATTGATTGTATTATGCATTGGAGAACAATCTCATTTTAACTAGAATGGGCATGCTGTTGTTTTTGAGATGGTTTGTTATTATGTTTTGGACTGGTTGCAGATTTGTTGTTGTACTCCTATTGGAAAATGCCATCCTCTGACAAAAAGGAAATTAAACATTGGCATGAGGATTATTTATGACCACTGAGTGCTAAACTGAGAAAGACTTTCAGAAGCCATTTCAGCTGTGGAGATCAGGTGATGTCTCATTAAATATCACAGACTTTAGAAGTAATATGGTGGCATAATCACTTTAAAATTCCCATGTTAATTAAAATTTTGCTTTTTTTGCACCATATGCAGTTACTTTCAGAAGTACAGTAGCACACTCCACATTAGAACTATTGCAACTTTCAAAACAATGTGTCCTTTTCAATTGCTCATATCTTACACTGAGAAACTCCCCTTTTTTTCAATCTATGGGCTTGCACAGCTCCTTCAGAGCCTATGTAAGGCAGTATACTTCTGGACCTCAACTGCACAATCAACTGCACCTCCGGAAGAGATCTGCTTCTGATGGAACCAGTCATATTTTTTCTGTTGTTAAAAAAAATATGATTGTGAAAAATCACAGGCTTGCCAGTATTATGACTCTACTTTTGTGTGCCATACAACTCGAGCTGAATTACACCACTTAACTCCCTGACAAAGCAGTGGATCAGAAATGTAGGTGTTCTAAATACCAGTGAAACAGTTTAACCAACACTGTTTTGCAGTATCTTCTTTTATGAAATGCAATATATTCATATATATATAAATATTAATTTCTAGATGGCTACCCTAAAGAGGAAATGATTTACAGATGGAGGAAAAACTCAGTGGAAGCTGCTGACCAGAAATCTTGGAGACTCTATCAGTTTGACTTTATGGGTCTCAGAAATACTTCAGAAATTGTGAAAACCTCTGCAGGTAAGAATTATGCAAATGGTAGAGCTTTTTCTGGAAATTATATTATTTTAAAATATTTATTCCAGTTTTTCTTTCATTTGAATGCAAGTTGATTTCAATGCATACCAATGTTCATATTAAAATCTATAAAGTGCAGACTTCAAAAATATTGACTTTGTCTAGATCTTTGATGACTACTAGTAATTTCACAAGCTGAGATACTAAGTTGATATGGCTGTTAGTTATATACTTGAAGTTACTATATGATTCTCATTCCTCATCTAAGTTTATTAGGACATTCATTCTGATTGAATGCATTTTCACCATAAATTAAAAAGAAATATTTTATATACAGTGGTAAGTTAGTGAAATTAGATGCTTTCAATACTAGTTAGTCATTCAGCCACAAGTTTAATGTTTCTCTTAATATTTCAAAGGCACTCTTTATTTCTCAGTTGATAAATGCCTTTGCTAGTGACCCTGCCAATTGATTGTAATTAAAATCTAATCACACCTATTTTATTTCTTCAGAAATCTTGCAGTTTCTTCTAATAACAATAACATAGAGAAAAATAAAGATGTTAGAATAAATTACTTGAACTGGATAAATTCTTACAAAATTCACACAATATCTAAACTTTATAAATGACGCTGCAGTAATCTCCATGATCACCATTTGGTAATTCTCACACTGCTGGAAACAACCTTACTCTTAATTGGTGGTAACTTTTTGAAAAATCCAATATATATTTTTTTTTCAAAACGTAAGCAAAGCTGAGCTCTTACTTATGAAACACTGTGAATAATATTAATCATCAAAAATTATAAATCTGTGAAACTACTGCTGTTGGGTCACAGCCCACCCAGTAACATCAGCAATGTATTCTCAGCACTGGATATCAATTTTTATAATGAAGAGTCATTAAAACTTTAATGACTATTTTGAGCTGATGATTTAGCAGAACAAAATGCTGCAAATAGCACACAGGTGAAAGTTCTGTTATGGATACAAAGCTTTGCAGTCTGTAAGTTTCTCAGGAGTTCAGATTTCCCATAAAATAAATCAGGTTTTTGTGGATAACAGTCAGGTACAAAATACCAAATCATTAAAGTATCTGTGTATCTGATTTCACTGCAGTGGTAGCTCAGACCTGTGCAGCTGCTCGCTCACTTTCTCTGGTGGGATGGGGAAGAGACTTACAAGAGTGAGAAAACTCGTGGGTTGGGATAAAGACAGTTTGGCAGGTAAAGCAAAAGCTGTGCACACAAGCAAAGCAAAACAAGTTCATTCACTGTTTCCCATGGGCAGGCAGGTGTTCAGCCACTTCAAGGAAAGCTGGCCTCCCTCACATGCAGTGGTGATTTGAGGAGACAAACACCATCACTAAGAATATCCCCTCCCTCCCTCCTTTCCCCCACAGCTTTATATGTCAAACATGATGCCATATGGTCTGCGACATCCCTATGGCCAGTGGGGGTCAGCTGTCCTGGCTGTGTCCCCTCCCAACTCCTTGTGCCCCCCCAACCTCCTTGTTCCTGGGGTGGAGTGAGGAACAGAAAAGGCCTTGAATCTGTGCAAATGCACCTCAGCAATAATGGAATCATCCCTGTATTACCAGCACTGTTTCCAGCACAAATCCAAAGCACAACCCCATGCTATCTACTATGAAGAAAAGGAATGCTACCACGGCCAAAACCAATGCAGGAGCTCGGTGGAAGGGGTGATAGGGATAGCAGAGAAAGCCCAGCTCCTTCTGTTTTGCTTACATCAGGAGTGATGCCATCCTGAACTTGCACCAAAAAACGTTAAATAGGCATGCAAGAACAATTACCAAGTCAACCATATTAAGATATTGACAGTGTCTTGATAAACAGATCTATTAAACTTTTCTTTGCCATGATAAAACCATATTTATAGAGGTCTTATTCAAGTAAGTGAATGGACAATGTGGAGCAAGGAAAAATCTGTTTCCTATGCCCAGTTCTTATAAGATCAATGAGCTGGCACAATATTTGTTGTATAATTGCTATTGCTTTTTTTGCTCACGTATGTTTGTGAGCGTGAAGTCCAATAGCAGTGTTGAACTGAATTTACTGAAGCTGTGTGATATTTCTATTCTAAAGGCATCATAGTGGCAGAAAGATGTGTGAAAATAGGAGTTTATTCGAATATTGAAAAAAAAAAAAACCACCAAAAAAACCTTATCAGGAGACTGTGGAAAGTAACTTAGAAGAAACAATGTGAAATGTACAGATCAGATTGTCATCTGGTGTCATTAGTTTAGAAAAATTGATTGTGCATTTTACCAGATATCTGAGAAGAGGCTTGTAGTCAACAAATATATGAGAGATGTGAAAAATAACCCTCTGACTTTGCATGTGGACCTGAGCTTGCATAAAATAGACGATATTTTTTATACTATGGTTTGAGGTACTTTCAAGGACAGATTTACTGAATATCAAAAATATTTACTGTCAGGAGCAAACCCAGGGCCAAAACTTGAGTGGAAACAGGTACACTGAAAAACCCTGAGTATGCAGCATTCTATAGAGGAAGGAGTCCCAAAAATGGAGGGAGTGGGCAGGACACAACCCACCTAGGACTGTACAATACATGTCAGAAAAAATTTAGGGTAAGTCAGTGACTACCTGCTGCAAGTGTCTAAGTATATGTGAACTAGCCGAATAAAGAGACATCTGTTCTATGCTATATGCCTATTTACAGAGTTAAAGTCTTATCCAGGAAATACAACAATTAGGAAGCTGCTGTTTTCTAACATTTGGACAATCTCTGATAAAGGGGAGGTGGCAGCTGCTGCTTACAGGTGTCACATCTCCTTTATAGCTATGCCATGGTGTGCTACAGGTGGCCAAAAAAGGGATGCCAGGTTCTGCCATGGAAGGTCTGTAGCACATTTACACTCAAGCTGCCTGAACAGGGAGACTGCTCTGAGCCTGCCCCTAGGACTCCCCTGGTATAGGACTCCCCTCGAATTTATGCTGCTCCCCAGAGAGACCAGTACCCACCAACCAGCCTCTGGGTCTGTCTAGGGCCCCTCTGAGCCACAGAGGAGACTGTAAAGGCCCCAGCAGCCACCATCCCTTTGCAGACTCAGGACAGAAAGGATGGGCAGCACTGTACAGAGTACTGCACAGGGGATCATTCGGACTAATGAGATGGAGTTAGGAAAAGAGAAGCAGGCAGGTTACCAATAGCAGCTTTCTGACAAAGAAAGGCACTAAACATCAACTCTTCCTTCCAAGGGAAATTATGGAAACTACTATTAGAGAGGGCATTTAAAAGCAAACTAGGTAAAGCATGAGAAAATGTACTGCAGGGAGCAGTCCTGCACTAACAGGAGATGGATTCAAAACCCTAACTTCTTTTTTTGCTTCTGACTTACACCTTTCTGCTCATTTATGACAGTATTACTTCTCACTGAATTACATGTTCATCTATATAATGTGAGAGCTGCTGCAGTGCCACCTTCCTGTGTCCAGTTCGGGGATCTCTGTTTTTAGCTCTTCTTCTCAGCCATGTTCTGGCTGTAATGAAGAGATCACACTGGCCACAGGGCAATATGCTGCTGCTGTTTCAGCACTTGCATTAAGTCCTTTCTTGGTAGTAATTTTTGCTACAGAATTACTAGATTTACTGCTCATCAGAGTTCTGCTATTTGATATTTTTTTCAGTTTTCCTAAACCTTTTTCAGACATCTAAATAACCTTTATGTTAATCTACAAATATTTCAGAGGTACACAAGTAGGAAACCAGCTCTCACAGAGCTTATTTCTGAAATAAGCTGGATGAAAAAGGTTGTCATGTCTTGTGTTGAACCAGCAGTGGTTTAAAGCATTGCCACAGTGGTGTGCTTTACACTTGCAAGAAGACTGTCTTTTTTCACAATAATGTGACAGCCAGGTAAACTCTTCATTGCCATCTCTAAGAGTTGTACAGTTTTTTTCCTGAAGAGTTTTGGTTTTTAATTTCCATGCTAAGATACAAGCAACCAAATAAATAGCTACTGCATATGGTGAGTACATGGAATAAACAGCAGAAATCACTGTGCTGATGCTGTGTTCATGAACCTTTATTTTACACCCTAAGTAAGCCCTCACTGTCAGGTGATACCAAATTAATTCACAAGTGCTGAAAAATTCCCCTGTGGCCATCTGGCAAGATACTCAGGTACTATAGCTCAGATACTTGCTACAATGTAAAATAAGGCTGACATATATAATTAAACCAGAGGGAATACTAAGCCACCTGACATTGAGTTGTGAAAAAAGGACAAACTGCATGTAAGGAGAAAATTCTTACTTTAAAACTGCAATTGAGCCAATAGAAAGGTGACCCAGACAATGGGATAAAGAAAGAGAACATCATCCTTAAAAGCATTCTGTGTGTGTTTGCAGTAAATTTCAGGTTTCTGAGTCCTAGACCTTCCAAATAAACTTGAGGGGGTAACAGAAGCAAAGACCAAGAAAAAAACCAAAAAGAAGGTCAACACACTCTCAGGGATTTATCCAGAGAAAATGATGCTCATGTGCCTAGCTCTTCTACTAGATGAGCAAAGAATAGCTGACGTGGGAAAGCATTTCAAAATAGTCACCTCTGCTTACTTTGTGCTGTTAAATGCTTGCAGATCACTTAGCTGTAGGAGTAGAGAACCCACAAGTACCCACACAAGATGAGCTGGACCGACCAGTGCCAGTCCAGGGCTAGTCAGCAGTCCACTCATCACTTCACAGGTCCATGTTGAGGGAGCAGGATCACCACCCAGCCCAGCCATCAGACTGACAAGGCAAGGTCAGGGTTGGCAGCTGGCAGCTCAGCTCCTCAGCTTGAGGAAGGGTTGCAGGAGGAATGGCAGAGAAGGATGGTCACAGGCTGATCAGAGCAACTGGAGCCTGTGGGTGCACTCAGGGTCTTGTTGATGAGTAGAAAAAAATGCACAAAATGCCAATGTGCTGAATGTGGTTGTGTCTGTGCATATTTATTTTTAATGATATGATTCAGTCATGTACCAGCTAACTCATCTGAAGACATTTATTTAATGACTGTTTATAAAACTTTTTAGTTTTAAAGTCAGTAACATTTTTAATGTCCCACTGAGTCCTGATGACACATCAGAGAGTGCTTGTCATCTGTGTGTTCTTCCCAGGACAAGTATGAATTTGCAGAATTCTTTTCCTCAAATGCTTAATTCATTAGGATCCAGCACACGCTACCTCAACTGACTGTGCTGCACAGACCGTCTTTAACCAGATGGCATCCTGAAGCAGATGTGTGGACACTCAGAAAAATGCAGTACTTTATTTGAAAACAGTGTCTTATTTTCACTTACCTGGCATTGCAGGACCTTTTCCTCTTCATCCTGGCTATCATATAATCTCAATTGCTTTAATGGTTAGGCTTTGGTTTACAGTGCTCAGCAGACATCTGCTCTGGGCTCCCATGATTTCAGACAGTGGCCCCTCCTCTTCCAAATACTGTCCCCACCTCCCTTTATCCTGTCCTGCCTGACTCCTAATGTGAGTGCAGAAGGAAAGAATGAGAATTTGCCTTTTTTTTTTTCCTTAACCTGGCACAAGTAAAGTGACATCTGGATTCCAGCATCTGAAAGCCTGCTTTCCTTGGTGCTAGACAATATTCTTCTGTGTGTTCATTAGTTATGTGTGGAAAAAGTCTGTCTAACACTCCCCGAAGAGATAAAACAGAAAATGCTTTTGTTGGGAGAATTCTGCATTACTCTACTCTCTGGCTCTTCAGGTCATGCATACCTCCCCTGGCCTTTAGACACTTCCAGATACAACTCATTCTCATGGTTGTTTTTTCTTCCTTTGTATCAGGTGGAAGATACCTCTGCTAGCTACCATTAAACAGGCAGATGAGCACACTGTACTAGCACTTGTAACCTAGTTTTCACTCATCTTTTCTTTCTTTCTTTCACATTTTTTTCCTTAATGGAATCCATCAGATTCAGTAGAAGAATAGAAAAAATAGGTTGAAAACCCTACTCAGTACTTGAAAATAATGCTGAGTACTGGCCTACAGAATTGACCCATAACATATGCAATTAATTCAAACCCTTATTTACCTTGTTTATTTTTCATTGTTCATTGTGAAATAGAACTCCAATAACATCTTTAAATCTGGAAGTTTTATACTGTTTAAAATTACTTTGTGTGCAGTGCCAAATACACAGGCTGGATTTGAATTTACTCTCATTCTTTGGCTTCTTTCAGAAGAACAGAATAATACTATAGATCCTTTGCCTCTGCAGTCATCTCTGGAATGAGGGAACAGAGTAGGACTTATTTTTTGACAGTAAATACCAATTTATGTGAAAACATAAAATTAACCTGTTTAAAAGAAGATTAGCAATAATCCTTTTGTAAATAGAATTTTTATCTCTGATATAGTATTTGGAATAAACCAAATCCCATTTTAGCAGAGATAATCAACAGTATTGACTTTTGAAAGATATTCACATGTCAAATAACAATCCACGAGAATGCATATTTTGAAAAACTCACAGTTTTTCTAAGAGAAACTTCTATTTTTATTTTTAACAGCAATTCATATAATAGAGTCTGATGACTTTGTCATTAGCCACTGAGGTTAGAAATTTAATAAATAAATAGACCATTACTAATAATACTTCCAGTCTATTAAAGTGTTTTCCTATGTTGGTTGCAAGTTTGACTGACAAACTTGCCCTGCAAATCCAGCACTTGCCCATCTTCTTACAAAAGCGCCTCACAAAGCTCATAGTAAGACAGCTTCTGAAGAGAGTGATTTATAACTTCATCAATAGCCTACTGAAGTTAACAGAGCATTTCTCTGGTGCTGGTCTGGGGTCAGATCCTAAAATGTAGAAGCCTGAACTGTATATTTAATGAGTAACTCTTCAGTCACTAGAAACTAGAAAAAGCTCAGCTTAATGACATATGACTTGAATAAGTATAATGTACTCTAAAGACACCTTCCTTCTTCTGTTCACAAATAGTACTAAAGATAATTTGAAGAAGAGAAGAGGAGAAAATATGGTTGCTCTCCATACTATGTAAGTTCAGCGGAACTGCAGATACAACTGGTTTCGTACTTAGGTTTTGCCTTGCAGAGACAAATGATTAGTGTCCTTTGTATAGATCCTTACTGCTGCAAATGGTGAGAGAGATAAGAAAAAAGGTAATTTTGCTTAGTGATAAAGGCAAAAGTAGAAAAAAAAATGGACAGTGGAAGACTTGGAGACAGGTTTTCACCTGCACTTTTTTATTAAGGGAAAATTTCAGTAGGAAGTGATTTTTCCCTAAAAAAATACCTAGTTTTCCTCATTAAAGGCCTTCAAATTATCCTTTTAAAGGATTTTCATCCTGTATGGAAAAAAATCATGCAGCGTTTTTTCCATTATATTTTTCTTCACCTGATGCTTATATCTGATAGTTCTTTATTTTGGAAGATTTTTCTGTGTCTGACTTAAAGAGGTTCCAGAATTAATGTCCTCATGCACTCATCCAGTGGCAAAACTGTGTTTGTCACTCCTCTTTGTACATGAAGTCCTGATCTCCTGCTCCCTTCTGCTGGAGTTACATCATTTTCCATTCTAGGATGACTTACCAGGACAGGAGGACAATCAAGTTGATTTTGTTCTCCAGTAGTTGTAACCCAGACCTTGGGATTTTAACCTGAACTCTCCTCTGAGTTTGAAAGCGTGATTGGATATTTAATAGCAATTTGAAGAACTAGACAAACTCCTACCAGAATGTAGCACAAATGCTTGCCAAATGACTTGCTTGAGAGGTAGGGACTTTGGTCTCTCATGTCCTGATGTTTTTACTGGTAGATCACAAGGTAAAAATCAAAAGGCTGGAATTGCTTCCACATTTTTCTGGGAAAAAGGTTTTGGTTCCTTACTTCTAAAGAATAGAGTTGTGAATTCTTTGTAGCAACAGAGGCCTTCCTAGCAGTCACATCTCCTCATCTGCACTTTCTTCTGCCCAGTTTAGATGACACTGTGATAAGCTGGTAACTTTTGGGGACTCACTCTGAGATGCCCACCTCCCTCACTTGCTGCAAAATGTTTGTTTTGCCATGGCAAAATTAGGTCTGTGAGGATACTTGTGTGGCCAGGCTTTGCCAAATGAGAAGCCACTTTGCCAAGTATATGATACCCAGGCCTTTAGAATAAAACCTTGGTCTGCAGGGCTATGTTTATAAAGGCAGTGTCAGGCTGTTGTGGTGGCTAAAGCAGTACAGAGAGAGGAAAGTATTTCCATAGACAGGAGACACCATGATTGCAGTCAGAATGGCTTTACAAGTGTCTTTAATACATAAAATATAAAACAAAATTGGATCAATACATTGTATTGACTTCCAATTAGGTGCACAATGTAGACAAAGTATTTTGAATCAAATTATGAAATACCTTGAGATATTCTGACCTGCAATGCAGATTGGCAATACAATATCAGTTCTTAATATCACCGTAATGGGGGTGGAAAGACATATTACATAAGAACTGTGAACTTGTTTGCATTCACTCAGCTGAGAACAACTTTCTAGACTTGCTATGCCAGCATGTCTGGCTTTTATTCTATTTCTCTGTCATCACACCACTGTGTTGGTGATTTACGGCCAGCTCAATCAAAAGTTTTATACTAATACAAACTGTGAAGGTTTGGCCTTTGCCCAGGGTTACTACAATGTTATCCAAAAGTCTTTCATAAGCGGCAATTGTACTTAATTTAAAACTCACAGTATTGCACAGGATAGTTTATATTTTATTCACTTCTGAACTGAAATCTTAATGAAAATTTTAAGATACAGCAAGACTGGGACAGGTGGAGAAAGGTGCTAAGTGTCTTTTTAGATTTTCATTTCCCATAACCTAAGAAAACATTCAGCATGGACTAGCTACTTGCTAGCAAGAGCTCTCTAAATTTAGCCTTTACTTCTTCATATCAGGGACATGTTTTCAGAATTCTTCCATGTGGTTGTGGAAGTTCTTTGCCTCTAGGACCCTTTTCTGCAGCTAATATTCACAACATTCTGGTTTTGTTCTTAACAACAGCAGCACCATTTCAGTCAACACCTTCTGCTCTGTAATTACACTGGCAAGAACCAAAATCTCTTCCATGATTACTTGCCTGATGCTGGATTTATCCACTGCCTACTGAAGCCAATATGTGTCTTACATTTGTCTGCCAGAGCATCTGTCATGTATGAGCTACACTGTCAGATACCTAAGGCAATGGCACAGTACAGAAGTAAATGTTCAGAAAGTTTTCAAACTGTCCAGCAAATACAACCAAAGTGATGATATGAGACTGCATGAGAGCATTCCAAAAATGTAAGTAAGCCTGCTGTGACAGGGACTACCACACCATCCCACAGAAAACCAGGGGGAAATCCTTGGCACCTGCATGTGTCAGTATGGTTGTGACAGAAATCTTGTCTGGCAGCAGTCATGATGTATTGCAGTGTTTACAAAGTAATTTTGGCAGAAGACACCAAAAAAGACTATTGCTCATTACATCAGAGAGAGTTAATCATAGTCAGCTTGAGACAAACTCAAGGTATGCACCCAAGTTTCACTGCAGTAAAATATATAATCTCCAGAGTACAGAAAGGTGGCATTAGGACAAGTATCTCAAAACACTCAAGTGACTTGTCCGAAGTTTTGCCAATATCCTTGTGCTTCTGAAAAGATAAATCCCCTTGAATACACTACATTCTTGAATGAGCCTTGTAAGTGAATATGTTTAGTCTTTTAGACCTTGTTCTATAAAACAGCGATGATCTATAATAGTAGACAATATTCTTATATAGGATAAATCTGCATCATAGTGGGGTATTTTCTTGTCAGGATTTCTTTCAAAAGCGTTTGGTCTTTCTCAGAAATTATGATCTTGTATTTATCCTCATTAGAGATGAAAATTAAAATTTGCATTGTTATGACCCATAGACTGGCATTTGAAAGACTGCATTTAGCTATCCTGAATATCTGTAGGCTGCTCCCCAATGCAAGACATTTAGAACACATTACCTTTCTTTACCAGACACAATCCATGGTTAGTCCTCTTCTAATTGTTGTAAGCATATGCAACTGCAGTAGGTTCCCTTTAGCTTGTAAAAATCTTCCAAGTCTGTCTTGGACCTGGGGCCACCCTACTCCAGCACGCCTTCCCCTCCCTACACACAAACAAAACAGTGCATGGTGTACCAGAGGAGAACAATTTATTTTTAGATGGGTAGGTAATAGATATTTTCTTCAAAGAAGTACAGAACCACCACCCACATTCTAATTCAAGACAGTACCAAAGTTAATTGCAAACCTCCTACAAATAGGAGCAGTTAGAGTGAAAAAAATGTATTGAGCCTTTTCTGCTCTTCATATCCACAGCTTCAGGCACGTCCTTTGCATACTATGAACAGAGTGCCAAATTATTCCTTCAGCAAATATTGGTTCAAAATAGAAAATGTCCTACAATAATGAAGTAGGAGTATCATAGAAGAATTACAAAGCAGTTTGAAGAGAAATAATATGTATCGCATACATTCTTCACTGGATGCAGGTTGCTATGAAACACATGAAGATGTTAAAGGTGTATTGAAATTCCCCTGCATCTTCCTACTGTAGCTGGACATTTTTCAAAATAATGCAAATCTTTAGGCAAAGCTGTAGCACAGCATCCAGGTCATAGTTTTAACTTGTGTTTTGGTATACTTTGGTTTGAATTTCTCTCTGTCTTGTCTTTTTTTTTTTTTTTTTTTTTTTAAGGATACATCCCAGAAACAAAACCAAAGCTGTTATATATATACGTCTATTAATATAAAATATTGATTAAAATGTCTGTTGCAGTAATACCAATTACACACTCTTATTTTAAACTCTCTATCTTATTCTTATTCTTCCGTTTGTCCACTGAGAGGGAACATGCATATCTTTTTTTTCTAAATACTTCCTTTGAAAGGAGGAAGACTTGGCACATGTTGCCTGTGTTAACACAGTAGACAGGAGCACGTTCAAATGTGGGAAAAAAAAAAAAAAAAAAGCATTGTTGCAGCTTGCTCTTATTTAAATGAATAGAGAAAGTTATTTCTAAGGACACATCCTGAGTATTATGTCTGAAAAAAAGCAAGTCCTTGAACAGGTTTCCACAGTGCCTACAAGAATCCTCTCGGCAAAAGCTGAACTTCAAGTCATTTCTGACTTACATTCATGGGATTAATTCATGTTTTTTTAACTCAGGATGCCTCCAGGATGTGTCTACTCCGGGGACAGGCATCATCAAAAACCTTCCAGGAGCAAACCTGGGCTATCTTTACTGCTTGAAACATTAAGGCAGAGAAACTGTATTGTGTGGTGGGACCATCTCCTTTGCAACAAAGTACATTCTTGAAGCATACTTTAAATACTGAACTGAAGAAAGCCCCCTCCATCACCCTCAGGGAGCAGGAGCAAGGGTGCAGAGCTGACCTTTAGCATCCTCTAGTAGTAAATAAAGTAGCTGGAAAGTGTTTTGGTCTTGGCATTATATATTGCCACTTACAGGTGCAGAAAGTTAGGTTTTAGCGATACCATCTGGGATAACAAAAGCGCCTTTAACTCAGTGGTATCCTCAGAACTCATTTCAGGTCAAAGCCCATTGCAAATGGTGCTTAATTCCTTCCTCTACCATCATGTGTTTAAAATTCAGACCCATGGTGAGATGTGCAGAGAACAGGATTAGAGGATGTTAATGAATACCCTATTGTCTAGCAATGGATGACTTTTAAAAACATAATACAATTTTTTTCCATTGTTACAACCTTAAAATAAAACTGCAGCTTAAATGGATTCAATTTCTTCTTAAAAAATTTGACATTTTAATGGAAAACCTCTCCCCTTCTTAGGACAAGGGAACTCCAGAGAAATTCAGGAATTACAGTGAACAACACCTTTTTGATTGCTTCTTTTTTTGGTAACTTCTGATTGTCTCTGACACTGAACTGCCAATATACACCTTTTTTTACTCTATACTCAAAACCATTTCTAAAATCTGAGCACTGCTGACATCCAGTCTCAGTTGTTGGAATGAGAAGATTTACTCATAGTTTTATCTGAGACTGAACCAATGATAACATCCTGAAGCAGCTTCAATCCTCAGTAAACTATTAGGCATTGCATTATAAGGTAACTTGCAAACTTTTTTTTCGCAGTTCCCAAATTCATACATAAATGCCCATTTTTCGCTACTTCTTCCCAAAATGTTTAACAAATTGACAAGAAAAAAAATCTGATTTCAAGTGCTGCAACTTGTGGAAGTAGTAATTTCTTGAAGACTATTGTAAACAGAACTTTATATACTTAAGGACAAACTGCTGAAAAAAACTCAGAATTTTGAAGACTGCAGGTCACCATTTTCTTGACGTAATCTTTCTATGACTGCAAGATTTTTATATAAGCCTATAACTGTCATTTGGAAGTGTTTGTTTGTACTGATATTGTCTCAGAAAAAAAGTAGACAGACAATTAAATTATGGTCTGCTTATTGTAAGCTTCATGCTGATTTCATAGAGTAGATGTAAGATGCTGTTATAATTTTCAGCTTTTCTCCAGAAAGCTACTGTGAAAGACAGTGAAAAGGAAGCAACTTTAGCATTACATATTTCACAAATACCTTCATTTCATATTATCTCATTTTAATTTCCCTAAGTAAAAAAGGACATAAGTCATTCCAGGTTAGAACTAGTTAAGAAAATGAAAACAGTAATATTGAAGGGTTTTTTAATTGCATTCATGTTTTTGATTCAAGCAGTTCATAAACCTTTGAGTACATGAAAATCCGGGCTTATAATTTTTGTTACTTTGGTTTTGCTTTGCTCTGAAAGTAATTTTTTATTCTCCTATTTAGGAAAGCTGTCACCCAGTTAAAGCACAGACAGTGTAGTTGTGGTTGATACATCATAAAATATTATCTTTGTATTATAATTGTATTGTTAAAGTATTTATGGAAGGTATTAAATAAATACCAAACAAATAACAGTAAATCCACTTGGCAATACTCAAGGTCATCTTTAGAATGATACCTTAATCAAATAGGGGATGAAGTGTTCTTTAGTCTATCACATTTCTTAATTACAGTCTTAAAATTTTTATGATAGAATGGGATTCAACAAAAATACAGCTTATGGCTCTTGGTTTTGGATCAAAACCGCCACAGATGCACTGTAAATAATCTCACTATGCTGGTTTAGATGTCAAAAATCTCTGCTTTGACCAGTTTTATGCCAACCCCCCTGAAAGCCAGCTTGCCTTTCCACATCTAGCCTTCAGGCCTCTTCCCTTGCTTCTTTTTTAACTTCCCACTTCTTTGTTCCAAAAACCATTTTCTCTCAGCACTTCTGTCCTTCCATTCATGCCAGTTTGGGGCTTTGCTTTTATTGTCATTTGAACACATGCTGGAAGAAGACCATTGATATTTTGCCACAAATCTCTTGCCTTGTTCTTGGCTATGGTGCTTTTTTTAAAAATTTTTTTTTAAATTTATTTTTCAGCACAGCCTTTGCCGTTCTTTCCCTACCCAGAGGCATGACACCATCATCTAATGAGAGTCATGCTGCACTAGACCCATGCACATTCTCCTGATTCTAACCACCACCCTTCAAACTGGACAAGGACACAGGCAGTGGGTTTGACCAGGCTTTAGAGTGTTCAGTATTCCTCACTGGCAACACATGAGTATGGCTGTGTTGCAACTTTTCTGCACAATAGTCACACATGGAGATCCAAGGAGCTGAAGCAATGCAGAACCAGGAAGGTCTCAAAGAAAGATAATTAGTGATCTATTATTAAATATTCCCAACTTCACTGTTTGGAATGAGCAGTCATATGAGGATGAGAAAATAATTCTGGAATGCAACAGAAATAAATCTAGGATTCTCTTTTATAAAAACCTAGTTCTACTACTCTAAGGGCAAGAAGGATTCACAGATCATTAACATATATTTGTGAGAACAGGGCAACTGGAGAGATTGTGTAAATTCCCTGGAATCAGGTCCATGTAGAGATGAACTATTTTCAGTATTTCAGGAACAGAAGGATGCCCTGCGCTTTGTGTCAATCATCCACATGGTAATGCCAACCAAGAACCTCAGGAATAACAGATGTCACCTTTTGAATCACATAGGTGGCTGTTGTCTTTTCAGATATGGACTGATAGCACTCTGCAGCCGGCAGAGCAATGGTAGTCAAGCACTACCAGCTTCAAACTCAGCAACATACCTGGCAGTATGTTCCTTTTAGCTATCTGATACATCAAATAGGGGTTAAGTGCAATATGAATCTTCACAAATGCTGCCTTTTCCTGCCTGAATTTTCACCTGCTCTGATGGTTGTTCTTCACACAGCACAAGAGCACAAGTGCAGCATAGCACTTCAATTTCTTTCCTTCTAGACTGACTCTTACCAATACCAAATTCCCCGGCCTGTGCAATATCCACAGTGCACTGGAACCTCATTGTGTTTGCTTACTTGCATCATATGTGGCTGTTATTATTTTGGTTTGACTCTTGGCAAAATGCCAACCACCTCCCAATGTGACAGAGTTTCAGTTAAAAGAAGTGAGGGAAAAA
>JAWWEU010000001.1:86577372-86589047 GCA_035583155.1 Acropternis orthonyx | reverse complement strand
ATGACCCACAGAATTGGGGCCTAGCTAAAACTAAAACCTTAATCTGAGTTTTTTGGGGTTTATCAAACCCATCACAGTGGCCCTTACAGAAACTTGAAGCATTTTTATCAACACTTCAACTGCAGGGCATGAATAACATTGCTTATGGTTGCATGACATGTACATGCAGTGTAGGAAATAAAGGATGTTACTCCTGCAGTGGCAGTTTCACCTGGTAATGGCATGGCATAAGGCAGTCTTTAAGACTGTTTTTGTCTTGAAGTCACAGCCTCAAGGCTGTCTCTCTTCTGCTTTTTTCCATCCATTTTGGTTGATTCCACAGTGCAGAAAGATGTTATTGTAACGATTTAGCAAACTACAGCACACAGAAAGTCTTAGGCCCATTTTTGATTCACAGTGATTTTTGTATCTTAAGAAAAACAGCACAGTGGCTTTTGCACTACAGTAAATGCAAAATTACAGGACTGTGTTAACTCTAAAAGGACTTATGGGCATGGACAAAGAAATTCAATCAGCCTGACTCCCTCTACCTTAGAGAGGGTTTCTGCTGTAGAAGGAAAAGACAGACAAAAGCAGAACAAAGTAAATTTTGAACAGAATAATGAAATGTTCAACAAAGTGAGAAGCAAAGGTGAAATGAGTTGCCCATAAATGCAAGTATTCAGCAAAGCTGGAAATTGACTCTAGCATGATCCCTATTTTTGTACCGAGTTTCTCTTGAAAGCAATCAGAAGACATCCTAGTGAGGAGTTAAGATTCAAGACAGTATTAGGCATCATGAAAGGCTTTCTCCTTTTATCTGCCTTACCTGTCCCTGGTCCTCTTCTGCTGGGGGACTGTGATCATGGGTTTACTGCTGAATCAGAACTGGCTCAGACTACTAGCAGTTTGACAATAGATAAAAATAGAAATATTTCAACTTGATTCGCTTTTGTCAGGGTGCTTTGTTTTTTCCCTTGCCTTCCCTGTTTCCCACTGATAATATTATGAGGCCTTCAGTTAACAACACCGGGTACTTCAATCATTTTCTATCAAAAAGAGAAAATCAAATTGAATTTTAAAGGTTTACTTTCCTCATCTTTTTTATGGTTTTTGTTTGGGGCGGGGCAGGGGCAGGAGGTGTTGTTGTTGCTGCTGGTTGGTTGATTGGGTTTTGGTTTGGTTTTGGTTTTTTCTTTATTCTGACACTAGTAGCTTTTCATGCTGTAACTTCAGTTTGACAAACTGCTTAAAAGGTAGATTGCCTTCTGTGTTCATACTACTTATATAGACCTTCATGGAATATGATCCATGGGTTAGATATGTGTCACAGGAAGACCACTAGAATCAGGAAACCAAGAAGAAATAGAGAAGGTGTTCTGTCTTCCCTTGAATCTAGTGTGGTAACTTGTATCAGAGTAAGGGAGATGTAAAAATAACACCCAATTGGTATGTATAATTTAAAATTATTTTAACAACATTTATATGACTTCATAAAAAGGCAAGAGAGCATTATAATTATGTAGGATTTAAAAGTAATGATTTCCTACTATAGATGCATTTATGCAATTTTTTTACTGCAAATATGAAATGAAAAAACAGGGAGAGGAAGGATTTACTTGTTCAGCTGCAATATAAAAGCTTTGAGATTTGCATTTAGTTCTAGTTAAATATGTTTAAGGAAAAGAGGAAAAAAAGTCAGAAAAACCTATTTATTACAGTGTCTGTGGAGTTAAACATGTACTGGTTTTATTTATGATAAAACAGTTTTCTCCCTCTGCAATTTCATGTAAATGCAACCTCAAGCAGTAGCATTACAGAATCTCTGATGTTTTCCAACACTAGTAATAAAAAGCAGCAGCTTTATTAGTCAAACATGTTTAGCCACCCAAATATCATTAAAACTTGATATAATCTTAGAGTTCAAACGCTTAAGCACCTGGAAATATTTTCATGAAATACTGACTTAATGGTAAGTGATGTGTTGAGATCTAGCCCTCTACTCCATTTTTCTTTAACTATGTGATCCAACAATGTAAATCATAAACAGGTTTGCTCTGACTTTTGTAAGACTGTGGTCCATTCTCCTGCCCATCCATTGAAATAGCTAAATTCTAAGCAGTTTTTGTCGGTTAAGAACTCTTTAATTCTTCATTGCATCTTGTTCAGGATATATGACCAATGGAAGAAATTATGTTTCCAAAAGATTTCAGTCCAAAACTAAACCAAGAAATATAGGAAATAATATCATATTGTGGAAATACATGTACAATGAAAGAAAATTCTGAGGAAGAGGGCTAGTTAAGTTTAAAATGTTCTTGTTTCACCTGTGTGAGGCCACCCTGTCAATTAAGGCATGCAAGGAAGAGCTTGCACCTTAGAGTTAATAAATCCAGAGCAAAGGCTTTTCAGGGAAAATACTTCGTCTCATTCTGTGTTTGAAGAGTTTTTAGGCCCAGTTCAGGGTCGCCTCTGGTCAGGAGATCACACTGAAGGAGAAATGTAAAAATGTCCCGTAGGTCCAGGAGGAAAGAAATCCTCTCTTCCAGTTCATCTTTTTCTCCTAACTTAATTAACCTAAAAGCATACCTCATTTGGTGATTTTGCCTCATTTTTGTTCACAGGCCATTTAAAAAAATCGTTAAACAATCTTAAAAGATTCAAAAAAGAGCTGGGAAGTAATGAGCAACTGGAAGCTCAGAGCAAGGGCCTGGGACTGGTTGGACAAGAACACTAACACCCATGGAGAGGCAAGCAGCTCTTGAGAGGAGAAAAGTGAAAAACAGAGAAGGAGTTTTGGGAAGGCTGTAGAAGAAAACTTCTCTCATAGGAAATGAAGCTATGTAGTGCAGGAAAGACTAGGACACAGGTGAGAAGGGAGATGACAGGGATGAGTGGGCTGGGGATGGGATGAGAAGGTGGTGAACTGGTGCTGGAGCCATTTGCATAAACCAGCTAGGAAGTTGGAGCTGTGAATGAGGAAAGGCTTCAGACAGAGGCAGAGTATATTAAGCTTGGTGAAAAGACTACATTGCTGTCCAGAGCCTGGAAGGGACTTCAACACTTTCAGGTGTCACCAACACCGCACTGTCATAAAGTGTGTATGAATATATGGTACAATGTCTTTTTTTGTCTGTTTCTCGAATTAGGTGCTAAATTACCATAGACAGTATCAGTCACAGAGCTTCAGGATGGCAAGTAAATAAAGTAAGGAAAGAAAATGCTCAGGGGAACCTTTTTATTCAATCAGGAAATGGATAAATTCAATAGCGGCCATTTAATCTAGCAAAACATTGGATGAAAATCAAGAAACAAAATGAACAACCAACCTCCTAAATGTAAGAACCACAAATCTTTGACCATTCTGGCTTTTGTCATTCCTTCCTATCTGGAAAAAACTGCTGAAAATGTAATATTCCCTGTCGGCAGGGCATCAAGCTTTATGAGACTTGATAGGCTCCTGCAGGGAAAATCAAGGCAATCTGCATTAACAACATACTGTTCTGTTCTGAAAGGCCCCTTCCAGAACACGGGGAACAAGAAAGAAGGTTTCAGCTTTTAACATTGTAGCCTGCTGTTTTTCACATGAACCTGTTTAAAGAATTACCCTTTACAATCACAGCGATGGCACTTTTCTTCAAGCAAGTCTTTCCAGGGAAAAGACATACAGTCGGCAACAGAGAAAAGACGTCAGACTTAGTTTTAGATTTAGATTTATAGCTGCTCTTGCTTATAGCTACCCAAGTCTTTTATTACATTAGAAATATCACAGGTAGATTGAAAGGTAGGTAGAGGAGAAGCTCCAGATCCTGGACTGTCTGTAGTAAGGAATAATCCTGACTGTCTTGGTCTCCACTTCATCTTCTTTTTCCCTAAAAATCTGAATTATTATGGGTTTATGTAGAAATCCATTCAAAGATGGACTAGACATATAATCATGAAGTAAGAATATTAGTTATTGATGAAATTCATTACTTTAAGGTTGAGAGGGTGGGAGGGCAAGAAATAATATATATACCAAGTTTAACCAAACCAAACTTGAGTTGCCAGCTTCATATATTGCTTCAGTCTAATAGTTTTCTTTTAAGTTCATATATTTTCACATATATGGAACTGTATTAGAAATGTTTTTATAATACTATCTACAGCATTAAATCATCCAGACCTTGATTAAAACCATTTAAAATTAGTAATTCATGGATAGCATCATAAAAGATATCACAAGTATCAGAATATATTTCTGAGTGCTCATGGGAACTAATTATGTTTGCCATTTCTGACGGAGATATGTATGCTATCTTGCAAAAGTATAGGTCACTCAGGCTGATATTTAAATGACAACATTATTCATTGGTTCCATTGACTTCATCAAAAAGCTGTGTTTAATGACTGCTTTAAAGAACAAATTGCATTTTCTAACATTAAAATTCAATGCACAGAAAACTTTTGAAGTGACAATTTCCCAAGCAATTCATAAGCTAAGAGGGAGTATGATAGAGGTAAAAAACCCCATGCGATGGTTTGAATTGGAGCAGAGTTGCATCTCTCTCTTTGCTTAAAGTAAGAAAATAATAATAATAAGGAAATAATGAAACAATGAAAACTGCCTGAGGATAGGTAACTCCAAGTGAAACTGAAACCAGGTAGAAGAAGGTTGATTCAAGGAGAAAATCAAGGAAAAAGTCATTAGAGGTTTCACAACTGAACTGTTTTCAGAATAAGAAGGGATTTGGTTGAGGTTTTTTTCTTTTTGTTGTTATTTAAATGTGCTGTTTCTAAAACAGCCAAAGGAATTTGTTTATGTCAAACTTGCAAAAATAACAGTTCAAGTTAAACTGGGTTACAAGTTGTACTAAGAAATCTTTAACCAAGGGAATAACTTTCATCTGTTTTTTTAGGGTAATCTTTCCAAAATTTCTCCAAGTAAAAAGCTCCAAGCCTGTAGTATTTCTGGGAAAAATTCAATTCTTTCACAGATGGCCCATGCATCCCTAAAATCTCTGAGAAATGCTGACCAAATGCAGCTATGCATAAAAGAATAATAAAAACTCAGGGCGGTGCTCATAGGTGGTCTGTCATTTTCACTTTGATATGTATCAATATTGTGATCCTTGTCCTAAAAGTACACTTAAGTATTAATGGAAAAGCAACCTATTTTCATCACAAGTGTTCTTTCAGGCTCTTCCAAGCACTTCAATTTTAACAATCTCTCCTATTTATTTTCTGACAGTTTAAGGAGGTTACACTTGCCATTATCAAATCATTAACATTTTATTTATGTACAAAGACCCAAAATTTACCATACCCGATCAGCAGTGCCATAGAAAGCTAATTCCAGGGGCTAAACCATGTAGGGGCTTAACACAATGGCCTTTTACCCAAACAGGGCACTAGTGTGTTTATTCCTTTTGTTCCTATTGCAAACCTACTGCACAGCCTGCTACAAACTGGGGACAATGCCCAGAAAGGGTCTAGGTGTAGAATAAAATTACTGGTAATCAAGGGTCAATATGTGTGATCTAAAAAAAAATATGCTAAGGGAAATGTAGCCTATTAAAAAAAACCAAAACCACACACACACACAAAAAAAAAAACAAACCCAAAAAAACCAACCCCCCACCCCCCCACCAAAAAAAAAAAAAAAAAAAAACCCACAAAAAACCCCACCAACAAAGGGGGTGGGGGGTGGGGAAAGAAAGAGAAAAAGGGATAGGCACAATGGTTTGGTTTGGTCCTCTCCCAGCTTTTTTTTTTCCTCAAAACACTTTTTACTGGACCAAATATACACAGCAATATTAGCAATATTTACTTCATGTAGACAGGTACTTCTTGAGCCTCTATTTGCACAGTTCCAACATCTACCCTGAGCTAATCTAATGCCCTTCTTAAGTGTTTTGTATGCTGTAAAGCACTGCTTTGTCAAGAGCTAGTGTTCAGTAAGCAGGTGCTGTCAACACAGATTCAACCATATCACTTGATTACTGCACCCTTCCCAGAGTGAAGCTTAAGACTGATGTTCTTCCTTCAGCTGACTCTTCCCTTCATTTTGATGCATACTGAGCACCATAAATATTGTCTTGCTGAGAACTGAGACCAACTTGTGTAAATAACATACTTCATTCTCCAGTCTGTCTGGTGGTTTCTAAAATAGTACTTTTTGGGGAGTGTTATGATCCAGTTATTAAAATTATTAGAAATGCCTCTGACCAAATGATGGCACAAATGAGACCATATGCCAAAGTCAATAGTATAGATTTTATTTAATGGTAAATGTGAGGCAGAGAAAGAGGGAGAGAAAGAAATAGGAAAAAGGAGCAGGAGAAAGAAAGAGAGTGAGAGAGAGAGATTAAAATAGAAAATGTGTCACCACTCTGTGGAACCCAGTGGTGTCCTGTGGGCCCTGTTCTTCTGGTCTTCTCGATGGTGAGGATCCCACAAAGCCCAGAGTCCAGTGGCTTAATATGCATTCAGGAGACATCTGGCACCTACCCTGGGGAGAGAAGCTTTGCAGTGTCTTGCAACAGGCTCTGGATTTGTTACCTCACTTGGATCACATGCAGTTCTTTGGTGGTGGAAGACCTCAGAAATAAGTCTGAAGGGGTGCTTTGTGAATCTTTGATGGTTTATGACCCCTTCTCAGCTGCCTCTCATGTGAATGTCCCATGTGTCTGTTGTCTTCCTGAAGCAGGGAGTTTACTCCTTCAGTTTGGTGTGGACAGATTTTGCCATCACACCCCCAAAACTGTTCTCCACCACCAGATGAGCCTTGTTTTCTTCTCCTCAGACCTGAGATAATTAGACAATAGTCTTATTTCCAGCTCCTTTTATTGTCCAAATTCCAGTCAGAAAGCATATTTTGGATGGAGGGGAGGGGTGGAGAGATGTTGCTTCAGTGATCACAGACAGGCAGTTGCTTCTTTGCAGTTTGACAAAAAGTCTGTCTATGATTCTGACAATGCTTAAGACATTAACAACATTTCATTCCATCATAGGGAGATATATGAAAAACTTATTTATGCTTCTTTCTGAAAGCAGACCATTGTTCAGGTAGCTCTTAGGCAAAATAGGTCTTAAACGTGATGACTGTTGTGTATATGGTCAGGTTTCAAAGGTGTGTATGCTCTTTAAAGGGGACCCTTACCATTAATTTCCCGAGTTTGCTTCTCATTGGTCTGAATCTCATCTCCCAAGCTAGTTATTTCTAACCTGCTACCATTTTGTGCATGTGGTATTTTCTTTCCCTGTTGCATTCAGATTCATCTGTGGAAGCAAAGCTCAGGACAGAGACTGAAGGCTGTGAAAAAAATATATAAATCAGAGGCTTAAATTAAGACTACCAATGAAATTTTTTGACTATCCCTCAGCCACTACATTAAAGACTTCACTTTTTGCAGTCCTAAGCCCTTCAGAAATTGAAATATTCCTACACTTTCTTCTTCAGAAGACTTAATTTGAGTGAAATATGGAATTTAAGTCCTGCTCTCCTTTCATTAGTTGACCAGTACTGACAGATTCTGTTTGCATATTTAAAACTAATATTTGTATGAGAAAAATCTCAAAAGTGTCTGTTGGTCAATCTGTGGAGTGCACAGAGTCATGGGGGACTTGCATGCTGTGGATGTACAGTATTAGTAGTCTCAAAGTGATCCCAGTAAGGCTGAAAATCCATCAGTATTAACAAGGCATTCCTATAGCTGCAGTGTGGGCTGGTGCCAGAGCACGCTGTGCTTAAAGGTTCTCTCCTGCTCATCCAATTACCTGGTAAATACGTGGAATAAGTGACTCTCATTGATTTACAATACAATGAAGTGCTTTGAAAGTGTTGCCACTAATATTTAAGCTGCCATCAGCTGAAGATATCCACTGGGCTGGAGTTCACATCCTGTTGTTTAATGAAGGCAGAGAATAGTTTCAAGTCCCAGGCCTGTGAGACACAACAAGGAAGGCTGTTCATACTGAAAACAAGCAGTAGAACCAGAGGTATGCAGCAATTATGAACTGCCAGCCTTTCCATAGCCATTCCACCAGTGTAGCTCTTCAAATTTTTAACTCAGTCCTTTCATGTGGATGAACCAGACTTGGTCCTTTTGATCAAACATGCATTAAAATGTAATCTTTCACAGACTCCCCGAGGTGAGCAGCTCTGGGGCACGCATGTTCTCCAGTGGAGCAGGGAATCTTGGTGCACAGAGGGCATTTCCTGAGTCAGGGAAACTCCAGGGGGTTCCTGGGGCTGTCCAGGAGCTGGCAACTCACAGAATAGTGGATGATGAAGTGTGGCCAGGGCCAGGAGAGATAGCAACTGCCTCCTACCCCTATAAGGGTCTGCATGATCTATCCCAGTGGTGACCAATGCGTCACCCAGATAGAGGTGCTGAGGCGAGGGACAGCAGTGTGGACCTCAGACTCAGACTGGGAAGTGCCGGTACCATTCTCCTAGGGCAGAGACAGGCAGCAGACTTGTGCAACATCAGGAAGGCTAAGGAGCAAGTAGGTAGCTGGTTCCAAGCACAGTCCACAGTGGACATGCAGCCCACAGATAAGCAGCCAAAAACTCCCCCACCAGCAAAAACAAGAGGGAGGGGGTCAATAATGCAGAAGAATGGGTGCTTGCAAAGGCAAGGACCTGTAGCAGGCAGAGACTTCCCCCAAAGCTTGAGGTGCCCTCACAGAACCACTTCACTGCTCTGCAGACTGAAGAGGAAAAGCCCATTACATCAGGAGAGGAAGAGTCCTGGGTGGAGCTGATGAGAGGACTGGAGCACCTCTCCTATGAAGACAGGATGAGAGAGTCAGAATACAGAGAGACTGTATAGCACCGTCCAGTACTTAAAGCGCTACAAGAGAGCTGGAGAACTTTGTACAAGAGCATGCAGTGATAGGACAAGTGGGAGTGGCTTTAAACTGAAAAGGTGTAGATTTAGGTTAGATATTAGGAAGAAATTCTTTACTGTGGGGATGGTGAGGCACTGTAACAAGTTGTCTAGAGCAGCTGTTGATGCCTCATCCCTGGAAGTGTTCAAAGCCAGGCTGGATGGGGCTTTGGTCTAGTGGAAGGTGTTCCTGCCCATAGCAGCAGGATTGAAACTAGATGGTCTTTAACGTCCTGTCCAATCCAAACCATTCTATGATTTGGCAAAAAAAAAAAAAAAAAAAAAAAAAAAAAATATTAAATCATGCACTCTGTTCTTTACTTCTGTCTGCTGGCAAGACCTTTAGCCACCACAGCAGCACAGACATTAAAAAGATAAAAAAACAATCCCATATTTAGCCACTCCTGAATTGCTTTTGTCTTATAAACAGTTGGTTGAAGTTGCTGAATTTTCAAAGTCTTTCTAGTGTTACAGTCAATTAGAAATCATCTCATGTTCTCTTTTAATTTGCACATATCTGACACAGAGTCCTATTCAATCAGGCCCATGTGAATAAGCGTTTAGTGGTGAAGTACAGCAGGCCACTCCACTCCCCCCAAAAACTTATATATTTTTAGGTAATTACATGAGTATCTGTAGTTGAGGAAAACTGGAACCTATGAAGTAAGAATCAAAGACATTACCATATGCTCTTCTAAAAGTTAACATACTGAAAAAGAAATCCAGAGTTCGGTCTGTCTTCACTACACAGAATTCCTTCTGGTTTTGTTTGCCAAACCCTAACCAACTTCTGGCATCAATGGATATTGATTTCATCCTGCACTACTGTTGCTCTATTCTACAATTAACTATTAATTGTGCATGAAATATCACCTTTGTGTCAACGAACCATTTACCTTGCTTATCCCTTTCTTTAGAATTTTTCAGGAGTCCTTTCTCCTCTGTCCAGTTCTTTGTGGTCACTCCTCCTTCTCCAGATCATACAGAAATGATGTAGAAAGAAGTGAGCTCTTGCCCAAGAGTGAAAAGAACTATTTAAAGGTGTTATTGAATGCTACTCAGGGAAAACAGCTCTATTTCTTCATTTGCAACAGGGAGAGCCTTGGTAGTTTTTCTGACAGTGTGTAATTTGACAGGACTCCCTTAAACAACAAGTGCGTGTTATTGTTCTGTAATTTAAGTATTTCATACTGCAGAATATCAGATAAAGAGAATTAATTATAAGCACAAGCAGTTCCCTAGAGACAGCACAGGGAGGGATATTAAGAGACTTGGACTAAATCTATGATTTAGTGTCTTGAACAATTTTGAGCTAACACTATTGGCGGGTTAAAGCTAGGAATATTTTCAGTTGAACTAAAATGAGAAAACACTTCTTATGAAACCAAGTGAAAGTTTGAGGATGGAGTTCAGAAATGAAGAGTATTACTCATAAATAGAGATGAACAAGTGAGAAGCAGATGGATTTGAATGAGATTTAAGATGGCTTTTTCATTCCTCACAAATGAACTCAAAAGTACCAGACTGACTAGACAATCCAGGAAGACAGTACACTAAAGAAAAAGGGCTAGTAGAAATAGGAAAAAGGGAGTATTTTTTAAATCACAAAATTAATTTATTAATAGCACATTGCAACAAAGGCACTCTGGGATGTGAAGGAAAAAAACCATTATGTTAATACCAGTGCTATAAGCTAGGGTAATTAATAAAGGCAATATTCATGTCCTGATTACGAATATGTATTTGAAAAGGTGATATCAATGAAATCTGAAGAGACAAAGGAGTCATTGTTTAGAATGTTAGGAAGAATAATCATCCTGTTAGAAAGGCTTGAGTAGGCAAAGAAGGAACTAAAATAATAGTCAGTCAGAAGCAGCATTACCTTTCTCCAGCTGTCAAAGGTCTTGGAAGTAAATAAGTGTGACTGCATATGGATCAATATTTTTCTTTATTCTACCAGATAAAACAGCACTCAGAATGCAAGCTTACATCTGTTACAGACTGCCAAATACCTTTGTAGGAAAACAAAGCTTGTCTACCTATAATGAGAAGTGGGAAATAGCTTCACCATATGGCTTTAATCTGATAGACTATGCTAGAAAGCTCCTGCAAATACCAGTATTCATTGGAATTTTCCAACCTTACCCTTTAGAATTCCTTAAATAGAACAGACCTGTCTTCAGCATGCAGGAATTTGATGTGAGATGGAAAGTTAGAGTCTAAAAGATAAACAAACTCTTCCATTTTTTTTGAATGCAAGTAATCACTTACTGGTTGTGGAAAAGAGAGAACACAATTTAACAAGGATGTGAAAGTCCTTGAATGCATCCAGAGGATGGCATCAAAGGTGGTGAAAGGGCTGTAAGGCCCTGAGAGGAGCAGCTGAGAACTTTGGATTTGTCTAGCTTGGAGAAAAGGAGGCAGACAAGTGACCTCACCCCTCTCTTCAACTTCCTGAGGAAGTGGAGATGGAAATGCTGAGCTCTTCTCCCTTGTGTTTAGTGATAGGACACATGGGAATGGTTCAAAGCTGTGTCAGGGAGGTTCAGAGTGGACATTAGCAAACATTTATATACTGAGAGTGTGGTCAAATACCAAAACAAGCTTCCTAGAGAGGTGTTCAGTGCCCCAAGCCTATTAAACAGTCATTTGAACAAGGCCCTAAATAACAGGCTTTAACTTGTGGTCAGCCCTGAAGTGGTCAGGCAGTTGGACTAGATGATCATTGTAGGTCCCTCCCAACTGAAATTCAATTCAATTCAATTCAATTCAATTCAATTCAATTCAATTCAATTCAATTCAATTCAATTCAATTCAATTCAA
>JAWWEU010000001.1:86538258-86570050 GCA_035583155.1 Acropternis orthonyx | reverse complement strand
AGGAAGGAAGGAAGGAAGGAAGGAAGGAAGGAAGGAAGGAAGGAAGGAAGGAAGGAAGGAAGGAAGGAAGGAATAGAGAAGAAATTGTGCATATCCTAAAGAATGAAGACATCAACTGTAACTATGAAACAAAAGGAGGAAAATAACTAAAATACACTTTAACAGGTTAAGAAGGTTGTTATATTTAAGTAAAATAACCTTAGCAGCCTCACAGAAGTAGCCCAATTTAGCTCTCACCATGGAATCAGGGGATATGATTAACTCTTTGGATGATCTGCAAGTGTCCAAAATGTTTTTGTCCACATTTGAGCCACTCACTCTCATTTTTTAATCACAGGAGAGAAACTGAGATGTTTTGGATGCATTCACCTTCTAAAATGTCCCTCTAAATCCAAGAAAAAACATATACTGAAAGTACCAATTTCTTTTAATTCAGTGTAGAAAGGTGGCCACAGTGTGCGGGTCATCTGTAGAATTTACCTTAAAATCACAGGAAATTAATCTGGCCTGAAAGACACTAAATCACTTTGTGACTAAATGGGATGATGGACTCTCCACATCACGTAAGGTGCCATAATTTTCTCCCACTCTCAGTTTATCAGGTTTATCAGGTTTATTTCATTTGACAACCTTGGAAGCACGGATTCTGCCTTGCTTTCCAAGTGTCTTATGGTCTAGTATCTACTCCTACTCTTAGTTGCTGTGCTAGGTTTCAAGATCACACTATTGAGAGAAGCAATGACCTGTGTGGGTACTGGAATTGTGTGTGTTGTTGTACACAATGAGAAGTCTGCAGATTGCTTGACTTATACCATTCTCTAGCAGTTTATCCTTAAATGCACAGCTCTTGATACAGTAACTAAGAAAAATATAAAGGCTTTTCGTATTTCCTATAGAGTCTTTGACTTCATTTTAACATTTTTTCCATTTTTTTGATTGGTTTCTGTCAGTAGAAGCACTGTTTTACACAGTGCCTGACTCCTTACACCTGTTTCTATTAAATGATTTTAGTAGTGTAAGTCTTCAGTGAAGCAAATCAGTCTAACAATAAGCTGCAGAACCTATGGTTTCTAACCCACATCAATTCCCTGGTGCCATTCTTGAATGGAGAAAAGTGCTAGGGATTAGTGGAATGAAAATAACCTTTATCCTGTAGAACAACCCACACAGCTCGCTATGTTGAGGTGTACTTCAAGACTTCCTACTTGTAACAGCAGTGAGCTCTATTATTAAAGCTCTGTCCCATAATGCCAAATACACAAGGCTTCTGAAATGACTGTCCAACATCTTGAGCTCTCCCACCTTTTACTGGCACAATACTTGTCAAAATGTACACATTCATCTAACAAAGGCATTATGGAAACACTCACAGGGTTATCAAGCTCTTCAAAATATATCAATCTCAAACTGATGGATTTAAAAATAGAAGCTTTTCCTTTTGACACATTAAGTTTTTTTCTCCAGTTCCCACCATCAAATCTTTATTTACCTTTAACTATGTAGCTTATGATAATTCATCCATTTTACAGTCCCTTCAGAGATGCTTTGGATGAAAGTTATGCTTACTGAATTAATTTCTTTTCTATGTAATATTTAGCTATAGTCAAATTATCCACTGTATTAAATGCATTTGTTTATATGCTCTCTGTTACTAGAAGATTAAGCTTTAATTTGCCTCAATTAATAAACCCATTTTGCCTCTCCTTGAATAGGTTGTATGTACACTCCTTGGGGGATTAAGCTGTATGTTCTGTAACATTGCTGTAACAATATGTAATTACTTACCTATTGCAAATGATGCCTTCTGTAAATATCATTCTCTAGAAAGTTAAGGTTTGTAACACGAAGCCATATAGTTTATTAGGCCAAGTCTGATGTAGTCAGACAAAAGCCCATAAAAATTCTTAGGCATATCTTTTGCACATCTGAAACAGAGGCAACATACTTCAAGCAAAGTACAGAAATTGGTCACAGTTTAGTTTCTTTACTATTAATCACTGTGACTTAGAAAGAAGGATAGTTAATGTCTGTGGAGCTGAGGTGTTAAGGTCAGTAGCCTCTGAGGAGGAGAGAGAGAGAGAAGGACAGATTTTTATCTCCTGTGGAATCACAAGGGTTAGCAGAAGAGATACCATGAAAAAAAATCATGTAATGTGAGATAGACTGGCCTTTTTACTGAGCTCTCAATTTTATGATTTTTAGTATCCAGCAGAATAGTAAATTTTATATCCAGACTTACCATCTGAAGATTTACAGGTATCAGGAATGGCCACAACTCTTTCAGAATGGAGGAATGCTGACAGAAAGAGAGTCCTTCACCAGCATTGAGGTTCTAGTGACTATAAATGACTTCTTATGTAAAGGTATATTCTTGTGTGTGCTGCACTTGCCATAAAGACCCCTGATTTCCGATTCACATATCAAAAGAAGATAACAGAAATCACTCAAATCACTCAAACCTGAAACTAGGGCACAGAAGACACAGCCTGCAGAAGGAAGGATTTTGTGCACCTTAGTTGCAGGATCTGGTGCAGAATAGTAACTTCATGTTTGTGGTCATGAAGCCATCCAGAAATATCATGTCTAGAAATTCAAGATGCTTTTCAAAAGTTAACTCATCCAAAATCATTACTGACAGCCTCTGCCTGTCCAAATACATAATTTCTAAGGAGACTTAAAATTTAAGGAAATTTACTTACTTAAATTTCACAAGAACATTGCTCCACAGATGCTGTTGAAACACAAAAAAATATTTCATATGCAGTGTTTTTATGAAGCTTGAACAACCATCTGTATCCCACTACAATGTCAATTTATTTTCTGTGCTATTATTGCAGGTGATTACGTAGTCATGACTATATACTTCGACTTAAGTAGAAGAATGGGATACTTTACTATTCAAACATACATTCCCTGTATATTGACAGTTGTTCTTTCCTGGGTATCTTTTTGGATCAAAAAAGATGCCACACCAGCAAGAACAGCATTAGGTAAGTTGTTAATATTTCCCTTTTCCACTCTCTTTGTGATGTTCCTACACTTACCATTTGAAAATGTCAGCTTCCTTTCAAAGAGACCACTAGCTATACGCTTTGGATTATTGCTACTATGTCTTGCAGACCCAGATCTACTTATCACTGAAAGCTCTGGTTTTCTTCTTGTAACAGGAAGAAATTAAAGAATTAAAAGTATACTAGTCTGACCCTTTGGATGACACTGCCACCCATTTTGCATGAAACTCTTGAATTAATGTCTATCTCCTTGTTCTCAGTATGATATTTTAGTGACATTTTTAAAGAATTAACTAATTGCACTGTTGGATTCCTTCCCTTCTGAAACTCTCCCCCACAGGGCATTATGTCTTATATATACAGAAAATTGTGGGATACAATAGTGTTAACGCATGCAAAGTGCTTTAGCATGCATGCTTGAAGTAAGGCTCCACACTGGGTGTATTGATATTTTTCATAGGTTGTGGAGATTTATGCTGGTTTAGGTTTTCCAGAATCTTGTTTATATTAGGACCAGCATGTGCATTTTGGCAATGTGCTTTAGGATACACTTAGAACTGTTGACTTAGACACTTGCAAATTTATTCTTAGGTCTATAGGGAAACTTACAGGTTTTGCCAGCATCAGGGATATAGGGATATATAACTGCCAAAAGTAGGTATACATCAGAACCAAAGGAAAAACAACATCTTAGTTCAGGTTGTGGTTGCCAGGTCTGCCAATATGAATTGATTCAGAAATCTACCAGTGTTGGAAAAAAGGAGAGGCCGTGTCAAGGTTTACATGTCTGTTTTCAAGTACAGAGGTTAGCATTCCCAGCTATTCACTGCATCCTTCTGGTGGAGTTTTTTCCATGTGGATCTATATTTCTGAGGTTATTTTACATGAAACGAATATTCAGTCTTCACTCCCTTCATGTGAGTGCCAAAGTGCCATTACACTGTGGCTCCAGCAGCATGATGGACACTAAGACTCACAGTTATTCTGTGACCTCCAGGACAGCAAAAACCCACAGAGCAGTTGTACAACAGCCTATTCCTGGCTGTGTAGGCTTGCCTGTGATACTCAGAAAATTGAGCAATAGGTCTTTAGTGTACTTCTTTGCTGAACTCCTTTCTTCTTAAATTGGGTTACTCGGGAGATAAAGAAAGACCAGCCATGCTCCATATCTTTTTAAATAGGGAGTCTGAAGCCCCATGCGTGGGCAGAGTCACACAGCATCCATTTGGGTTACCCTTAATGCACAAGAGAAAAGAGACAAAAGACATACAACAGTTTACATTACTGATTTACCATAAGCAGTGTTCATATCCTGTTCCTAAGGGTAGTTCCTCACCACAGCTCAGTTTTCTAATCAGTTAGATACAGAAGTAGGTTAGATCACTAATCACCACAGTGTGACTATGCTTCACCCCCTCAGCCAGCAGGAAGTTTAGACAAAAAATGTGTTCAGATACTGAGGTCACAAATTTGGACTAAGAACATAAAAATGAGATGTTCCAAGACTACATTGAATGGATATCATGACTCATTACTAAAACTCTGACAAAGAACTAAATTTCTAGGCTAAAACGGAAGTTTTCTATAAATAAAGTCAAATAACAAGAAAATAATATATAGATATGGGTCATTTCTTTTTGTGCACAGAGTCCTGTTGCTCCCAAATCAGCCTCTTGACTCCTGGGATGCAGTAAGCAGATGTTCCCATTTTACTGTAGGTCTGATTGTATAATGCAACTTACAAATCTGTCCGAGAAACCGCACGCATCCACATTTGGATAGTGGCACACAGTGAAATTGTGAGTAATACAGCCAAAGGCAAACTGCTGAAATTTTCCTACTAATCAGTTGAAATTAACTGTATACTCTGTGCACCAGACCTTCTCCCAGTATAGGTGCATTAATGTAATGGGCTAGCACCAGGGAAATACTTCTCTCTCTGAAATACATTAATAATTTCCTAAGCTATTGGCAACTACTCACAGTTACATGAAGAACAACTTTTACGCCTTTCTGAACAATGCTAAGTAATAAACTACTTCTGTGCTGGGGAAAAGAAAAGTAATTAGGGTGTGAGACCATAAGTATCCTTTCAGCAGTACTGTCCAGAGGCATCACAGTTCCCTTAGCATCATAGTCCCCTTTTCACTTTGAGGGACTGAGGTCCAGAATGGCAATGAAACTAACTCCAGGCCACCTGAAAACTGAGTGGGAAAAGAGAAGTAAAATTTGAGGGTTGGATGAGAACTACATCTTGTGATCCTGGGTTATTCTGCTCTTCATTCAAGGAGAAGAAAAACAAAAAGGCTCTCTGGAGTTGTTACTTGCCTCCAGTAGCCAAAATCTTCTCATGACATTCATAGCGAAGAACAGCCAGCAAGTCTCTGAAGAAAAGTTATGAACTGGAAAAGAATAAGTTGTTTTTCCTTGAAGATGGAGGGAATTAGGTTAAACTGAAGCTTTTATCCCAGTTTTCCCCTACTTTTTCAAAATGGATATAATATGTAATAGGACCCGGCAGTTACTACAGACAGCTTCAAACTGCAGTTTAAAAAGATACAGTGGGTATCAAGGGCAGCAATGCATTGATGTAAAAGAAGATATGGATGATGTTTAATAAAAAATGAACATTGCTTTTGTTGCCATTTCATCTTATGGTCATTCACTAGAAAACCAAGAAAGTTCTCAAAAAACAGATGCCAAACAAGAAAGATGGAGAATTAAGTTTATAAACAAGTGATAGCATGCATGAAAGTGGGAGACTTTCCTTCAGTATCCCACCAACTTACCCTCAGGAAAATAAGAAAAATTTAGTCTTGCTGACCAAAGAGTTTCTAACACTGAAATTACTGCTACCTCACTTTGCACTCAGTTGTCCAGTAAGCAGATTTCAAACAGTAACAATTTTAAATAACTGTTTAGCCCAATGATCTAAAGGTTAAAGTGTTTTCATGCATTATGTATATCTGTATCATTTGAGCTCCTAGACAGTCCTTTCTGTTTTATCAAATAACATCTTTGATATGGGATTTATTCTGAGAATATAATGGCACAAAACCGTATTTATACAAAAACTTGTAAGCTCACACTCACAATTTATACACGAAAATTCTGAAATCTGGTTACTTCAAAACTGTCCTTGGCTGATATTAAAATTCTGTTGAAATAGACAGTTCATGAGCACTGTGAATTTCAATAACAGATGCAAAGCTCACTTTGCCATATGTGACTCTGCAAAGTGAGAGACTTAACAATTTCATCTGGCAAGGCTTATTGCATTTGAAACCACTCAACAAACTGAATTTTCTTAGCATGAGAGATAAAATGAGCTAAGGGGTATGGAATGTAAGTATTATGTTTGGAAATAATGATGCTGCATGTTATTCATATATACGTACCTATATTCTGACTTGCACATATATAGGAATACAAAACTGTATCATCTGGTGCACATTCTTTCTTTCTTCTCTGTATGTCTCCCCATAAACTCATTTTAATATTTTAAAATTTGTGCTGGTGTGCTAGATCTAAAATTGATAGACTAGATAGAATTTTCATTATTTCAAAAATTCAATGTTTGATAATGGTGTGAGCTGGAATCCAGTCTCAAGCATGATTTGAGCTGGCATTTCACATTCATGCTTAAGGCATGGATATAGGACTCACGCTCAGTTGAGGATTTAAATACTTAAGCACAGAGGCTAATGGTAATTATTTTTTTACTTCTCTGTCTTCCTGTCCATAGTCACTTTGGAAGCTGGTCATCATTACAGATACCTGCACAGTACTTCTTGTCACAGATAATACAAAGTTATACCTCCATTTCAGTAAAAATTGAGGAAAAATATTCCACTGTCAACACACCATTCAGGAGAAATATTGCAGACCTTTCAAAAAAATGCTTTTGAGCACTGCAAGCTTTTTTCTCCCTTTTATTTCTTTTTAGTCTTTTAATAAAAACTGTCCTATCACAGAATGAGTGGGAAATAAACTTTTGTTTGAGTACAGGTAAACAGGAACTGTACTGGAAGAACTCTATTGGTTTTGAGGAATTTTTTAAAGGTAGCAAAATACCTGAAGGCAGGTGCATGTACATGTGGCTCTGAAAAGGAAAAATTTGTGTTAGAAATCGAAATGTGGGTTAGTAAGGGTTAAAGAACTTCATTTTACATTGCAGAGTATGCCATAGCCTGGATGCACTTCTTTCAAAGTTAGTGACTCCAGAGGCCCGAGTGAAGGACATATAGAAAGACTAATTAGCCTGTAGTTAGTAAGGGCTAAATCAAGGCCAGTGCAAGCTTTTGCAGTTGGACATCTTTACAGCTGATGACTGTGATAAATGCCTAGCCATGGTCTTTGTCTCTGTAGCTTTTTCAAAGTATCAGCTAGCTGCAGAACTGATGTTGAGGAGTCTGGAGAGATTACTGGATCATGGCAGCCACATCTGCTTCTACTGGGAAGTGGCACAGGTGTCAGAAAACGGAATTATTTTCTCAGTATCTTTTAGATATTCAAGGTACACACTAAGTCCTCACTTCCCACTTCCTATCAGCATTGCTTTCATCTTGATTATTCATTTGTGTTTCTTTTGAGAAACTTTTTGTTTGTTTGCTTCTGGGTAATAGATATTTTAGCAATTCAATTAATTATTAATTGCAGAAGAAGGTTGAGACCTGAGCAGTAATTTGCCTTCTGGCTTTTCCAAGGAATTTCTGTTGGTTTGAATGGAGAGGGTTATTCCTGTGAATCACTGTGGCTTCTATCAAATGTTACAAAGCAGACTCAGACAATCCTTCATAAAGAGAACATAGTCAAAAGTAATCTAGAGGCACTTTTTTCTCTCCAGAGTGCTCTTTATGAGAAACAATTTTACTATAAGGCATAATTTCAGTCAGCCCTTGACATTTCAAACATTGTGGACCATTGTGAAGTATCACTTTAACCATAAAAAAGAAAGATTACGTTATGGTTATGTTGTTTGTAAAGCAGGTTCTCTCTTGAGAGGTATTTGAGCGAGAGCTTTTTTTCCCTAAGCCATTGAGAAGTTTTACTTTTTCTATCAGAAGACATGCAGTTCATAACAAATGATACCAGTCCAAGCTGGGAATGAAAAGACTTCAGTTCCTCAGGAATGAAGAGAAATTGTATGAATTACCAACAGTTAAATAACTGACATGACATAGATTTCATTCTAGGACTGGTTTTATTGTTTTAGATATCTCACACAAAATAATTCTTATTACTTTTCAGTATTACTAAATCAATCTAAAAAGTGATGCTTTCTATGAATTAAAAAAGTTATTTTCATCTATGTTGCATCTGAAGTTTATATACAAAATAACATTGGCTCTACTGATGTTATTTTCCCTTAATATTTAATACCACTAAATGAAAATAAGATTGTGAAAAAAAGATTGTTCTGTGATATAGAGAAGTGATGTTGCATACAATTAAATCAAGTTTCTCTTTGCAGGCATAACCACAGTATTGACCATGACCACTTTGAGTACCATTGCAAGAAAGTCATTACCCCGTGTCTCCTATGTCACCGCTATGGATTTGTTTGTGACTGTATGCTTTCTATTTGTCTTTGCTGCTCTGATGGAGTATGCCACACTCAACTACTACTCAAGTTGCAGGAAACCAAGCTGTACTAAAAAGAAAAAGTCGGTAAGATGGAAGTATTTAAATTTCTTTTTGTGCACAGCTCAGAATGCAGATAATCATTCAGTAATCCCGTGGCACTCCACTCCTCTGAGATTTTTCCAGTGGGATTTGCCCTGAAAGCTGATGGAAAAGTTACTGACAGTAACAGTAGAGGCAGTTATGTGCCTGCTGAGTGAGGTCTCTTTTCCAGCTTGCTGACCATGAAGCAGCCGACCTACCTATGTGTCTTTTGTCCTCCAGTTACTCTGCTGGTAGTCATATCGGGTTCTCATTAAAAGAGATTGCACAGCCTGTTATACAGATACATACACATCAGTGTATATTCAAATGCATTCCTATTTCATGGCTTACCAGGTCTAGAATTATTCATGAACTTCACAAGTGGATTTTCAATGTCTCCAGTGGGAACCAGCACTTGGTTTTGGCCCTTGTTCCCAAGTACAAAAATGGAGATCATTATACATGGCTGCATTTATGGCCAAAAAACCACTTCCAAATGTAGCACCCAGAAATACATAAAAGCTGTCTATTTATAATCAATTAAAACAATCATGCAAGAAGAATTGTCTGATATACTTCATAACTGACTATGAGAATGAGAGAGGGCAGTTTAACAGAGAAAAAAATCTCAGTGTAAACACAGGGAAGGGGCTTCTCCACTCAAGATCAGTGGTGAATCTTCTGTGTTCAGTAATTGAAGATGTTGGATGCCTTTGTACATAATGGGGGAAATAAGAAATTTGAAATCAGAAATCAAAGCCATATGGGAAAAGTGTGAAGGAGGAAGAAAGAGAAGGCTAAATTTAGAGAATAATAGGTCATGAGGTAAAAAGGGATTGAATGAAGAGTTATAGAAAATGATTGAATGAAGAAATAATGAAGGAAAAGCTGAAGCAAATATGGATTAGAAAAAGCCTAGAAAGCCAAAGCCTTAGTTAATGAAAACTCCATTAAGCCTATAATATCTTCTTGTAAAAATTTATTGCATGCAAAGGGCAAAAGAGTGTTACCAAAAGAAAAGTACGAGACATTCCAAATGAACTTGCTAATGATCAGACTAAAGTTGCCATCCTACAGAAAGACTGAATTAAAAATTAATGAGTATGTTTTTTTGGTAGGATGTATTTCCAGACTTGTGAATGAAGACATGAGAAAGCATACAGAACTGATGGAATTAAATTAATACCAGAACAAATGGTTACTTAGCTATTGTTTGATAAATAAATAAATGTAATGAGTTGAATAAAGATTTTAAGTGTATGGCAACTAGGTAAGCATTCTGCTAAGGTTTCATGCAGTTTTCAAGTGTACAGATTATTATTCTGAATATATAGAACACAAAGCATGAAGTGTTTATGAAAAAATGCATTGGTTCAAGGAATGCTATTGAACTTAGATGTATATGAAGAACAACTATATTTTCTACTGAATAATTCTTTTTTTTAATCTTTCTTTAAGCTACCTGATGTAAGTTTTGGTCATGTGATGGTAAGTAAACTACATTATTCAGTGAGAGCCAAGGGGTCATGAATGTACAGTTGATGTTTACTTGCACTAATTCCCAAGAAAGCTATTATTGCTTTGTTATGCTTTACCCTGACTTCACTGCAAATATTATTTTGCTTTTTTGTTAAAAGGTCAGTTTGTTTTCAGCTGTAGAAGAGGAACATAGCTGCCTCTTTCTATAACAACTTATCAAGTGATTTGGGAGGGAGGAAGGGTCAAGTGTATAATATTGTGTGCTATTTTTACCTCAGAAATGTTGTGTATTTGCTTTATATAATACTGCAGTTGCTCATAGCGTTTTATAAAAAAGTAGTAAACACAAGTTATGCCATAAACTTACATGGAGTTCTAACTAAGTTTCATAGAAAATAATTTGTTTATGCATATCTGCAAAATCTTTAGCAAGCTTTCAAGTGGATTTTCAAATAATTTTGGCACACAAACACCATTAGCTGTACTATGTCTACAAATGGAATATGTGCTGCAGGAATAAAGTTGAAACAGAGCACAAAATAAGGGTCTCTAATTTGTGTGAAATCTGAAATTGGAATGCATACTATTGTATATACAGATGTAAAGCACAGAGAAGCATACTGGTTGAATGGTCGGATAGCAGATAAGAAGAGAGTCAGAGCTAAAACATTGTTTTTTGCATTTTCTTGGTTTGGATGAGGTGAAGTTTATAATTTACAACTTCTAGCTCTGTGTCACTAGCCTATCTTTTACAAATAATGTAATACACCTTTTTTTTTTTTTTCCTAACATGAGTTTTCTGATGTATTTTAAGCTTTGAAAGTCAGCTCATTGAAAATGAATGGTTTACAAGAAGCATTGCATTTATATACTCACTACTGATGCCACTCCCTGGACAGACTTTTCTGAGAGATGAAGTTAACAGGGCACATTGAATGGGTACTGGCACTTTCCTTTTCCCAATTAAGAATGATAAGGAAAAGATACACGGTTAAAACTACATTAGGATTTAACAGTCTTTGTCTAGACCTAGTCAGTCTGTTCTACTTGGAAAGTATCTCCAGCATTTTCAAGTTTTTTTTACTCACTCTTTTCCTTTTTTCACCATCATATAGATACCGAGCAGGGTCTTTTTCTATACATAAACAACTTCCATGTTCAAATTATAGCTTATATTGCTAAAATAAGCAGTGTCTCTGGCTCCTAATATATAATTTTGTCTTCTTCAGCCTTATAGTGATAACACCTAAAAGGTGAAATTTATTAATCTTAGTAAATCCATGTTCAGATAGTCCCACCCTTTTTTTCTCTCCTTCTGGAGGACAACACTTGTCTGAATTAATATAAGCATATTTAACACTGCATCTGAACTGCCCTGTCCAAGGCAGACTGCCAGGGTGGGACTGGGCTGATGCCAACTGTGTGTGCTCTACTCTCCTCCCAACCCCAGCTCAGCTGAATATGCAGAACACAGTGGGGACCATCCACCTTCTCCTGGTATCTTGTCATTTCAGGACACCTCCCAGCTGACAAAGATTAAACCAACCAGATTAATCTCTCTGTATTATCAGGGCATTTATTTTATCTTCTATCCTGAGAAGACAGTTGATATAACAAAACAGCAACAAAAATCCCAAGGCTATTCACAGATGAGAAAGTTTCCTTTGGAGAGCCAGAGGACTTGTTTATCTTCACTTAAGAAAAACTAACTTAGCCTTTCTTATTTTTTACATAAATATTTAAGCCAGGCATGGCAAATTTCAGTACCTGAGTAGGAAATATTCAGATTTCTAAGACCCACAATATATTCACAATATGTGACACAGTGGTGTAGCAGAATTCCATATATACTCTAGCCATAGCTTTTTTTTTCTCTCCAAAAGTGCTACAGTAAAAAAAAAAAAAGATTGCTTGTATCTTTTTCACTTGGCAACACATTGTAAGGCTCTGAAATCAGCCACCCAAAGCTTTACAAAATGAGAGAGAAGACCATAAGGGTGCAATTTCTGTCATCTAATCGGAGACATAAAGTCATTCGCAACAAATAGATTTGCAATAATCTGCTCCTAAACTGCAATTTGCTTGCAGTCCACAGCACAATGCACCTGAGAGATTTTTAGCCATTTACTTATGATGAAATGAATGGTGTCCAGAAGTAATTAACCGGATTCCACAGGGCAGTTGTTCAGACTTAGTTATCTATGTTGACAATGCCAACATATAATCAGAGGGATGCCACATTACGTTCTTACCTCAGAGACCAACATTTTTAATAAAATGGATAATATTACAGTGTGGCAAATGATAAGATTTGTAGAAAGAAAATGTAGTCAATAGAAAAATAAAAATTTCCACTGAGGCGTATCAATTATACCACTGATGATTTTCACATTCAGCATGAAAATTTTCAGATACATTCTAACACCTTTAACAGGAAATTCTGAGTACTTTGTGTAGCAAGTGTGGAGGCAAGGGCCCAGAGCATCCTGAATGCAAGCAGTCTTGTTAGTGCACAGTCAGCATGCTCCTGCAGGCAAAGGCAAAGCTTGGTGCAATCACAGGGGGAGCAAGGGCCCCTTAGGTACAGGAAATCCATGCTGGCAGGGCTGGTGTCTGCTTTGTCAGGGCAGTGCAGACAGGCAGTGAAGCTGATGAGACCTTTTCTAATTATGTCAGTGGAGGAAGTGGCATTTGTGAAGATGGAATGGGCGGCTTAATGAGAGGGGAGACTACTGTGAGAAAGCATCTTTCATGAAAAGCAAATTATGTGACAGATAAGCTGATAAAGTGTAAATAGGGAGTACATTGAAGAAGGAGAGGCCTGTAGGTGTGAATGGTACTGTGAGGATGCATGATTATCAAAGTGTCCTATTTTTGAGCACGGTTAGTGTGGTAAGCACTTAGGGAACATGCCTAGGGATGGCATTTGGAAATCCTGTACCAAAATGATCAATATTTGTTGCTGACCATATCTGTTTTTATAAATCATTATAAAGTTAAGAGGTAGTGAATACATCTATGCTAAGTGAAGGTCATTCTATAATTATGTAGAGAAGGGGAGTATCATCCTTATTTTTCAGAATTCATTCTTAAATATAGTGGCTGCAAGTGTTTAAAACAACTTGCAAATAGTATTCTGACAGGTAAGTGAACTCCTAAGTGTGAAAAAAACTATTACTGGGAAATATATGCTTGAGTTACCCAAGTAGAAAATACACCTAGAATTATTTAACTTGCCATTCCACAATATTTTTATGAAAATTCATCTTAAAAGGCATCTTTTGAAGGAAAGAAAGACACCCCTTAGATCTAGAACCCCTAAAGTACTGACCTCTTATTCTTGGCTTCTGTGATTTTTGATCTGCATCATCCATGGAAGCTTATTGAATTGTTGTGGGTTTTTTTTCTCTCCCCAGAATTATTCTGTACTTGATATGAGACCACCAACTACAGTCATCACATTGAACAATGCCATGTATTGGCAAGAATTTGAAGATGCATGTGTCTATGAATGTCTCGATGGGAAAGACTGTCAGAGCTTTTTCTGTTGTTATGAAGAGTGCAAATCAGGCTCATGGAGGAGAGGACGAATTCACATAGACATCTTAGAACTGGACTCTTACTCCAGGGTCTTTTTTCCTACATCCTTCCTGCTGTTTAACCTAGTCTACTGGGTTGGATACCTCTATCTTTAAATGTTGCCTGTAGCCGTGAAGACTGCTGTGTTTTCTCACTGTGGATGGATGGTGAAAGTGCAGAAAAAGTGACACGGTCAGTTTCATCTCAAATTATAAAGACCACATTAACCTCCACCTTCTTCATCACCATTACAGAGTCTGATGAAGAATTTTAATATGTAATTTCCTGAAAAAGAAAAATGTGGAAGAATTTTCTCCTAACTGCTATTCATTTTAAGGAAAAGATTCTTACAAAGTTCAACTGAATTTGTAGTATAAGCAATGTTTATCAATAATTATTGTATATTAATATCTCTACTATTCTCCCTTGGCCTAGAAGCTATTCACAATTCAGGCAAAGATTAAATATGTAATTTTTATTTTTCATTCCCTTACTTCAAAATGCTGTCATATCCTTGAGGCTCAGAACAACGTACACTGGCACTGGCAAATAAGCCAAAGCTGAAAAAAACAACTCATTTGAATTTAAATTTACTTGAGCTATATCCCATAGGTTTTGGGAAATATTTCATTGGTGATCTCCTTGATACAGATTAATCACCAAAAGACAGGAAGAAATGTCTCTGATGGGATCAAAACATGAACGTTACATTGTGCAAAGGTCTGGGATTCACGGAATTAGGCACTTACCTACACATATTGATTTTAACTTAAAGGGGAAAAGGCAAAGTGATAAGAAAGCTACTATTTTGATATAAATAAGGCTTGCCTATCTCTGAGGCAGCTGTAGGCATAACTTCTACAGTTTTTCAAGCTTTTAACTGTCTTTTTTTATGACTGGTTAAACACAGGATTGTCACTGATTTCTAAAGTACTCTACTTGAAGCAGGACAAGATTCCTGCTTGTTTGTGTCATTGTAGCAGGTCATAGTTGATAGCCTATGAGTAAAAATCACTATATAAATATTCACCATGAATATGTGACTTTCTTTGGATTTCAATTTACTAAAAAGTGTGCCCATACATTTTTATTTTTTCTTTTGAAGTTGTTTTACAAAATTGAAAAATGTGTGGCAAAGGACTTTTTTTTTGTTCCTGTCATAAACGTTGCAGTATTTACTCATGGCAGTTGTTCCCTGAGTCTGAGATGAAGACTGAACACTTTTGACTTGAATAGTGCATTACAGGAACTCAATTGTGACACTTGGATTAAAGATGAAATAGTTCCCACATGTAGAAGGAGGTTGTTTTCATTCTTCTCCTCAATTTTTGACTATATTTTAATGTAAAAAGTGATTTTGTGTTTTTCAAGCTTTTGACCATTGAATTCTTAAGTAACCCATTCTTTCAAGAGCTAGTTTTACAGTGTTATGCTAGATGACATCTTTTACAGGCTATGTAATTGTTATTAAGCAAACAAAATTGATTCAGAATTAAATAGAAATAGCTTTTCACTACTTTTGGATGACAAATGGTTACCAAAGATTGAAGTTGAAACATGCCTAAACCCACAATTCTATTTATTTTCTCTTCTGAAGATAATTTTTTTATAATCTCAAAAAATGTGTGTCTCTTCCACAAAGTATTTGATAAGAAAATGAATAGTGGGTGTGATTAAAGAAGAGTTCCTTTTTTTCGTCATAAGCAAACTCCTGCAAACAAACAAAAGTTAATCCAGTAGTAATTATAAAGGAACAGAAATGCTGTCATGTTCTTCCAGTGAGTTTTTAACTGAAAAAAGCCTAACACAAAAGTTAACTGCAGTTACTCAAAATCTTCTGTTTTTCCCTTGTCTGAAATATCAGAGACATAGCTGAGTTTAGGCTGGGGAGGGGAATCACTTCTGTAAGGACCAACAAAATTCAGATTAGAAGCAGAGAGAAGAAATACTTGGAGGCAGGATCTAAACCTTATTTTTAACAAAATCTGCCTATTCAGATGTCTTCTAAGCTAATGATAACTTCCTGGTTTCAAAACATATGTTGAAGATCTTTCTGACTCTCATTAGCAAATTACTCTGTAAAATCTATTGCTCTGTAAACCTCTGAGTTCTGCACTTGGAAGTATGGATTGTATGAAAGTGATATTTTAAGCAGTGCAAGAAGGTGACTGACTTGAAGTGGAATATCCTGATCTCTAATTATGAATTAGTCTACTCTAATATTCACCTTCAGCCATATTTTGCAAGAATATTAGAAATATTCCAAACCTAAATAAAAGAATGGAAACAGTGATCCTTTAGGGGGTTGATCCTGCAAACCCTCTGCACAGTCAATTGATTTTGGTGTTATTGTTGAGACACATGACGCACAATAACATGCCTTCCACCATTAGATCTTGAGATGTTTGTTTAACAATTGCATATTTGAGTGAATGTCCTGGGAGTAAGTGTGCAAGTGGAACATTCCCATTTTAGATGATGAGCATATGTTTTTCTTACACTTGTGCTCATGGCTGCCCATGTGAGATGTTGAAATCATGCAATTGCAGCAGATCCTTCCTTGGAAGACTGGTTCTGCTAAGTCCATTCATATTGCCCCTGTTTTCTGAATATTTTCATAAAGAGAAGTTGGAAGTATATAACTCAACTTTTTTTCCACTGTCCTAACCAAGAAAGAATCTACAGACACCACTGGCTTCTGCTCTTGTACTGAAAGCAGAGGATATATTCTACTGTATCATTTATTCTACTCTTAGGGTTAAGTGCAAAAAATTTATTTATATGCAAGGTAGGCAGCTGCAGGCTGGCAAGTTCCTTAATGCATATTTCTGCTTATTCCTAGTTACTTTGTTTACTCTCACTGCTTTACTGCTCTGTGCTTTGGCAGCCAATGAAAAAGCTTACAGGTCAGGGAAGATAAGCTTTCTAGGTCCTGAATCCTTCAGAATGCAAGTGTTCTAGAGACCGAGACAATGTAGTCTGCATATATCTATGTGCCATATTCTTCTGTAGTGGTAAGAATATCCTCATTAACCTCCAGATATTCTTTTGCTTCTATCACAAATTGAAAAAAATTAACATTTCTCTGCACTGTCCCAAGTGAAATGTAAGAACTGCATCCTTACCATTTTAGAACAGTTTCTTAGTGGATAATTTTATATTCAAGAGTTGCATTTACTCAACTACTTTTTTATTACTTACTTCTTCTTTTTACCCTTCCAAGGAAGAGAGCAGAGGAAGGCAAAAACAGAGGAGCAGCGAAATGAAAGCATTTAGATTTATATGTAAAATCACAATCCCAAGTATTTTTACATTAAATTCCTTCCATTTTGAAGTTACAGAAAAGATTGTGAGCTTTTTTTTTTTTCCCCAGGAGGGACTAAAGTTAATTCTCTTATTCTCCCCCTTCAATTAAAGGTTGTTGGACAATATTTTCCTGCATTGTGGGCAGCATTTTCAAGGCAATTATGAATGTATTAAAATACTGGTCTGTTTAATTCAGTCTCAGTTCTTCTGACCCTCATACTAGCATACTGATAGCTCCATCTTTTGTTCTTCCAAGAATAAGGGTATAAAAACTTGTAGCCAGTTTATGCTGTCTCCATGTCCAGGAGTAATGTGAACTGAAGTGCACCACACACCACACAATTTTAATGTAACTTTCTAATCAAGAAGTAAGGGTGTAATTTAAAACACATTAGGCACTTTGGTAACCTTTCTTTTCTTTCAGATGCTCATGTTCTGCTTAATCAGCTCCTAACTCTATATTGGTATATTGTGCATACCAATAAAAATGATAAAAATTACAAAAGCCAGAACTGTCTTCACAGGGACCACGATGAGTAGTGAAGGTTAAAAAAAGAGAAATAAATTATTTTTTATTGCTGTGCAGTTCTTATCTGTCACAGTCCTCTTATTCAATTCAACCCACACCTAATTCAAAATCATCCACCTGGAGGTTTGCACATTCATCAGCTGGAACAACAGTGACACATGAGCCTTTAGCTGATAGCAAACGATATTTCTGGAACTGGAAACATCCTGCCAAATAACTCAGCTATCTCAAAGATAGCTATCTCAAAGACTTCTGCAGTCTCAGTGTCTAGCATCTCACGTTGTTGCATGAATTTATCACAACTCACCTTACTTGGTCATGTAGTGAAGGGAAGGTTGTCTACTGCCTTTTAGCACCAAATTTCACCATTCATCTAGAAAAATTACTCTCCTGCCCATGCACCAAGCAACCAGGTGCAAGGGAGCTCTAGGATTGCTGCCTTTGTGAAAAGATATATTTTAAGACAGTCAGATTTCATTAGCCTCATGATCTGGAGGGTTGGTGTTACCTTCTAAGCTGTAAAACAAAGCACCACAGAAAATTGTAAATGCTGTCCATAGCAGACTGTACTCTTCCCATTGGCTGCTTTTTCCCAGTTTTGATATAATACACTAAGGCAAGACATATCCCATAATCTTAGCTGCCTACGCAGATTATTTTTTTTAAAGGTGACTTCTTCTTCTTCTTCTTGCTCACAGTGAAATAAATCTTTATGCCTCTTACATCAGTGCCTTTATAATTTCTTAATATTAAATATTTCTCATCTGAGAGTCAGAAAAAGGGACAACGACCTGGCTGGAGTTCTTCCTGAGCACCACATTGAGTGACCAATATTCTAAGTATCTTCAACCTACAGATTGAGCATTTGTCTGCTTTTTCTTTATTTTTCTAAACAGTCTATAGGTTTCTCATTTCCTAAATAGCAAGAAAACTGCAGTGGGATTTCATTTTTTAAGAATCCTTCCTTCTTCACTCAAAAACTTCATTCCATGAGGAAATACAGAGCATGTACTCAAGGTTGATGTTTACCTCAGCCAGATAATTTTCCAAAAGACTATTTAAAATAGGAAAAAAGCAGAATATTCAGTGGGAATGCAGTTTTCTACAGCTGAAAGATGAGATCCTTTTTCCTTTAAAGGTTTTTCTGAGTTAATTTTAGATCCTTCTTCATTTCAGCTATACAAATGGCAAGCACAAATTTAACTTAACTTGCACTTACATACTGAAAAAGACTATGGTGTCATTATTCTTATACATATATTTTACATATAGTCTAGGAAAATTCATTATGAAGTTCAGTGCATCAGAGTTGGACAGCTGAGAATTCTCTACTTGCTATCAAAACATGCATTTTGATCTTCTAATAATTTTCTATTTATGAAGGACAAGCAGAAGACATGGTTATGTTTATTCATATGTCTAGGAGTAGGCTTTCTCAAGGACTGAACCAGGCAAATAAGGCACTGATACCATCAATTACTTGCCAGGTATTCTTTTATCTAGGCAAAGGATGGCACTAGTCAGAGAAGACACAACTGCCTCTTTGGTGTCATAAAAGCACTCATGTAACTTTACTTGGAGCCCTAAGCCAGCCTGTAGAGCTTCTTATAGGGGAACCCAGGGGCTCCCTTTGGAGTTTAATACAGCAATTAGTACTGTCCTAAGTGTCTCTTTAATTTCTTGCAGCCTGTGGCAGTGCTGAGAGAGATGAAGCTATACTGACACAATATATTCTAAAAATACAGGGAATGAAATATCCACAGTGAAGCTGATGATGGCTTATTACTGAGACTGTGTTATGACCACAAGTTTTAAAGAAAAGACCACTAGGTCTGCATTGAAACCTTCCACATTAAGACCATTACCAGAACAGGGGTTTAAGTTCAAAGATTCTTACAAACAGGAAGAGCATTGGATCATATTCTGGAGAGGCTGATTATCCATTGATTTGCTTCAAAACTAGTGGAGAGTAGATTTGTCACATAGAGTACTTACACTGAGATTTGTGATTTACATACTTAAAGTGAGGCCTAAAACAGGTAAATGCTAAAATTTCTAAATTGCACATTAATATAAAATGGATGAAGTGAATAACATTGATGGCATACTTTTTAAAAAAGCTACTGACAAATGAATGTGCAACAGAGCATACTACCAAATCCATTCCATGTTTCTGGACTACCTGGGATCCTTAAAATGCAAGTGACTATAGAACTCATGGAAATCTGGTAAAATAATTCCATTTGACAGTATTACACAGGCAGCCCAGAGATGTATGCCTTTGCCAGACAGATTGCTCCCAAGAAAAAATATTCAGAATAATCTTCCCCAAAACAGTTCATCTGAACAACAGTGGGAAACCTTGTATGGAGAGATTACAGTGTCAGCCCCCTAAATTCTCTTTTGCTGCCATTAAAGAGTCCTGTGACTTTATTGTTATCCACACTCACATGCAATACCAACCTTAAATCATGGACTGACTCGTGGCCATCACAAGTTGGAACACTAGCCTGAAGGGAATCTGAGACCAATTTTTGGCTATCACAATCCGTCACCAAACCTCTCATATAATCCTGTCCTAAACTCACAGTATACTGCTCTCAAAACATTCTTTTCCACCATGACAATGCATGGATTTTTTTTCAAAGTAAGTGCAGTTTTAGGAATCACATAAATACTGCCAACTATGTGCCAAAATGAACTTTCTTACAGAACAGAGACAAAATTTTAGATTTCTAATTATCTTTCCTTCCTAAGTTTTTCTTAGGCGTGTGTGATTTCATTGCTAGCAGTGCAGCTTGTGATGTCATAGTGAAATGAAAGTACAATTATGTGCCCAATGTGCCTTGAATAATACAGGTAGCACTAGCACCAGTATGTCATTCTAAGTTAGACAGCCATCCTAGTGATCCCCCAGACCGACCTAATCAGAAAAGTCAAACATCCGTGTGCTTCATCTTCTCAAGTTCACAGATGACTTTCTTGATCACATCAATTCCAGTTTACTTTGTGTTAAGGAGTAGGGCTGTGCGTCTAGAATACTATTTATACTCGTATTTTGATCCCAACATTTGTATTTCTGGGTACAAATAAATACACATTAACAGAAAATGCAAGTATTGCGTGGATGTGTTGGTGATTGTATTTTTTTATAGAATTTGATGACTTAACAAAATAGAAATAGATATCTGTGTTACCATTCTGACAGAATGTTCTTGAAAGGAATTTCAAGAGTCATTAAAAATATTTTCAACAGTGAGCATGAGCTCACTAAACTAAAAGATTTGAGACTGCAGTTTATCCATGGGTCTAACATAAACTGGGAACAACATCCTACAAAATTCAAAGAGAAATCCAGAAATAAGCTGTGTCTTTTGCATAAACTGCTTGAATGTAAAGACTCTGCAGTTTAAAACTTCTAATCAGATTTGGTTTCAAAACTTTCCCAATCCAAATTTTTCAGTACACAATGAAATTTCCTAGTAAAACTACACATTTTTACATGACTAATTTCTTTAGCAGCCACTTATTGTTAAGTAAGACTGTCTTCTTGATTTATGCTCTTTGAATGCAATTTAATTCCTGCCTCTGTACATTCACGAACTCAGAATTGCCAGTGTCAACCCACTCTGACTATGAAATACCTACTTCATTTCAGGATTCTAGTCCACAGTAGCACTGAAGCTGCCAGCTGGACCACAGATAATAAGAAAACTTCCTGGATTTCTTATGTTCCCACAGATTTCCCTATCTGAACTTCTTATATTTAAACTTTCTCATATTCCTACCACTAAGGCATGCTTTTCCAAAAGACATTTTACTTCACAAAATGCAGTTACTAGTACTGACTTGTCTACTCAAATAAACACAGATTCTAGACTTCCCTAACAGCAGCTGACACTTGTTATAACACTGCTAGAAACACAGTAACCAGGCAGATGTGGTTATGCCTCACTCTCCAAGATAACTGGTAAGCATAATTGGTGCCATGACTTTTCCTTCTACACATTAGTCATTAATGCATGCCATTGTCACAATGTGAACACAATGCCAGCTCTTCTCCCTTGCAGAACTTAACCTGGAACATCACCTATATTCTTCCAGTCATTCAGGGGGAATGAGATGAGCACATCAGGCCTTCCAGAGGTTTAAGGTGCTCATCCTGCCAAAATTGAGAAGGCTCTGATACATCTACCAATTTAATAACATTTCCTGCCCAGTAGACTCAAGTGTGCAATAAAGTATGATGATGAATCGTGCCAATAAGTTCTGCCTTTTTAGGTTATCCTCTGTCTCACCACCACAAATCTAGTTAAGAAGTGAAATACTGCTTGACAGTTTCAGTTAAAGTAAACTCAAATGGAAACTGAGCAAAGTTGAACATCAGGGAGCTATCCAGAAAATAAGGAGTAAATGGAACAGACATTTTCCTACTGACTGATATTAGAAGACTACTGTCACTTAAATAGCCATAGTTAAAAAACCTCACATTTTTAATCTTGGTTTATGAGTGAAAAACACCTGTGTTAGCAATGCAAAATAGTTGATATATGCAAAGTTTCACACGCAGCAATGTGTGCCAGGATTTTTTTTTTTTTTAATTTATTAATTTCCATGATTTCTTATTATAATTTATGTTCCTGCAGAATGCAACAGAACTGGCCTCAAATTTTTATTTTTTTTTTCATTTAGGTAAAATCTGGGCCAATGGGATTTCATTAGCCCATCCTCTAGTTTTGGGCAAGCAGTGCCTATCATAGACAGACATTTTTATATCCTATAGTGGCTTTAGATTCTAGGTTGTCAGAAGATGAGATATATTAATAGAACAAGTCTTAGTCTACCAGCATCATGAATCATAACAGAGCTGAAAAGGTACCCTTTGATAAGGTGCAGCTGCACTTCTGGTGCATCGCTGTTGTCAGGCAGGAGTCAAAGGTCCACCAGATGACAAAAATAAGGAAAATCAAGAAAAAAGCAAACGTTAACCCTTCTTAGGTAAACAAAGAAGTCCTTGCTATCCTGTGTGGGGTTTTTTACCTATAACATCCTTTTTTATTTTTTTTTCCCACTCCACACCTCAATAGTACTGCTTGAGTCAGATAGGTCAGAACACTGCTGTTAGGTATTGTCACAGCAGTGAGGGCACTGAAGTCTGTGCCAGCCCTGGTGCCATGGTACTGCATGTGTAATGGCCAGAAGGGAAAACAGCATTGAGTCCTGTAGAGCTTAGTCTGGTGGTTCATCTGAAATACGTGAAGGAGCAAACCTTAAAACACACAGGAGTGGAGGCTGTGACTGTTCTTCCACAAGGCATCCTCAGTGAAAGCAACCATAAATACATTAAAAAATGAATAGATTTGATCAGAAAATATTAGATTTTAATGGATGTAACTGTAGGTCAAGGCACTATAGAACCCAGTAGAAATTGAAGTGGCAAAGTTCATATTCAGCCAAAACCTCACCCCTCCCAAAGCCCAAGACATTCTGTTTCCAGTATTTTTCACCATGAAACATTGTTGTTTTAAAGTTACTTATGCATTTTCTACCAGAGAAAAGTTGGTAAATATCAGGTCAAATGCTTTGACCATTATTTTTTGATAGAACTGTCCACTCAAAGCAGTGACAACTGTACAAGTTAAATGCAAAATTCCCATTGACTCCCCTACTTTCTAGTGTTCATGCTAGTTGAAGTGTAAAAGAGAGCTGTAATGCTTCATAATTGATTATATAGAGTATCTATCTCAGAATCACTCATAGGATTCATACTACATGCATGCTGTTATTAGTACATTGACAGTGCAATTGAAAACTGAATATTTTCAAATTCAGTGAACTATAAAGCATCCCATGGTCCACTCCTGGCACTTATGCTGAGGACTAAACAGACAGAAATGGAGTTTGGTAAGAAAAAACCTAACACTCTGTATGAGAGCAGACAAACCCAATGCATCCATACAGGCTGGTAACCAGCCCACAGAGCAGCATGAGAAGCCACTAAAGAGAGCAGCAACTGCCAGGCTGAATGCAAGGTAACAATGTGTTCCTATGACTGCTCATGAAACTCTATACTGGGCTGTGTTCTGCAAGTCAAAGGAACCTTTTACTGCCCTCTGCTCAGCATTGTTGACTAAAGGACAATAATCAAAACACTGGGTTTGGCATGTCCTCCCTACTGACAAAGTCAAGGGGGATATGGAGAAACCAGAGGGAACCTGTCAGACAGCTTCTAATATGGTCAGGAGCCCAGAACAGATGTACTGTGAGAAGGTGAGGAAACAGAGCATATTTGGAACTGAGGTCGAGATGTTCTACTTGCAAACTATGACTACCTGAAACAGTAATAAAAACCTCCCCCAGCATTGCTGTAACACAGCAGGGTGCAGGTCAGAGAGCTCAGGTTGGTGATAAGGAACAGCTTTTCATGTTGCAAGAAAGAGGCTGCTGGGAGAGTTGTGGGAGCCTCCTCCAGATAGGCTTTCAAGACCTAGCTGGGTAGAGCCTGGCCTCTTCAAACATGAAGTGGAACTACATGACCTCTAAAAACCTCCCACATCCTAATTAATATATCTGTGATTCTATACAAGGATTTTTTTCATGAGTTAGCCCTTCCATAAATATTCAACTAGATACTCTTATGGTTTAGGAATGGTATTCCCCAATTTAGTGCTCCCACCAAAGCCACACTGGCACTCGTGTCTCCTCCTCCTCCAGTTGGAAGCACAAAAGGCAAAGATCACAGGTTTAGATAAGAACAATTTATTGAAAACAGCAATGAGGTAAGAAAGGGAACAGAAACAGCAGCAATGCTCATAACAAAGTGTGCAAAGAGAGGGTGGCTTACATGCCAAATTGTCACCACGCTCAGTAGAATGGAAAACATTGGTGGAGGGCTTTCTGTACAGCATGCTTTCTCACCATAGAAAGGAATGCTCTTCTCAAAAGTGAGAGTCCCTTTTTTCCTACCACTGGCAATGCCTAAAGGTGGTATCGAATAACATGTCTTGGACATGCCCCCTTCTGCTGATCTGGGCCGTAACCACAACAATATGTCATGATCAACGACATAAATAAAACCAACCTATAAACTATCTGCTTTGGCATTGCTGATACTGTTCATTATCTGAACAATTTTTTATATAGCACATAAGCCATGTCAGGAATCATGCTTTCCTAGTGAAACCTCCCAATGTCATCCAGAGAAATGGAATTTTTTGATTAATCAAAGTCCGAGTTGGAACATGTCATTTATGTCAATGAATTTTTTTAGTGTATATTGCTGCCCCAGTTTTGTCAAATTAATAAATAATGTTTATTAAGTAACTTCTTAAAAGAAGCATCTGATACCATCCCAATCTTATTTTCCACTTGAAAATTTGTGAATTATACTATTTCCATACTGTGTTGCACAAAGGCAAACCCTATCTATTTTCAGTGGGCAGGCTACATCTACCCAAATAGACTGCAATAGGCAAAAGTATTAACCTTGAACAATGAAATGCATGAATGAGAAACATTTTAAGTGTTACAGAAGTTCTAGGTGTGGTTCACTGTGTCTATAATGTGGGAAGATACTTCAGTGTATGAAAAAGCAAACAAAGAAACAACACCTCTCACAACAAATTGACATCTTTACCTTACAGTAATTTAGAGCATAAAAGATCTTCTAAAGTCATTTCAACAACTGGTGGACAACGGGTTTATATTTTCAACTTCTTTTTATGTTACATATACAAATAAAATAACCTCTATCTGCCTACATTTTGCAACTAATGTGCAGTGTTGTGCAGTTATATCCAAAAGGGTGAAAAAGTAGGTTCTCTACAAAGTTCTTGTAAGTATCTTCCCTTTGGGCCATGTACAATACCAGCAATTCACAACTGGGAGACTGTATGGATAGGTGAATAAAGAAAGCTTAGCAGGAGTTTAAGGCATTGAATTAGTAAAAACATTTCTAGCAAGTGTCTTTGGCTCAAAGTTTGCCACTGTATCTGTGTTGTGTGTAGACACATTTGTTTAATAGAGTTATTGAGCTCACTATTTCTACATGTGTGAAACAAAGCCAGGTTGAAACTGATGATCATATGAAGATTGTACAAGTATTAACTCCACATATCTATGGATAAACCTACCAAAACAGACACACTTAGTTTTGTGCAAATTAGGTCACCTATGTGACCATCTAGGCAGCTGACTCTAGGAAGGGGTTGGCTTACATAGTTCACTCCGGAGCTATTGGAAATATCAAGGCGAAGGACTTTTGGCAGGAGGACCTCATCACATGGCAGTGTCTCAGGTGAGGCAGTGAATGGCAGCTTCTGCACAGATAGTCAGGTGCAGAATATGTCCTAAGGGGAGTTTAATTCACAGCATGCCCTCAGCTACACTGCATCTATGTAAGGTACTGAAATGTAGCTCTGTCACAGGGTGCATTCCAGTGCTTACATGACACAAGACTCTCAGAAAAGCAAAAGCCAGGAAGAGCACAGTCAGTAGGCAGTAGGCAGTAGGCACTTGGGTGATCTGTGAAGTGCTCTCAGCCTTTCCATGTCAGCATGCCATACAGGACTTTGCTGCTTCCTGTGGCTCTATATAGGCAACTGGGTGTGCATTTCTCCCACACCTGCTGTGTGCCAGGTGATAGACAGCAATACACCACAGACAGAATGCAGGGCCTGAAGGTTTATAAGTGTTGAGTATCCAAGACATTGAGAATTCTGAGAGGAAATCTGCATATTCACATAGTTTGCTATTCTATAGCCCCACAGGTATCACTGTTCTTCAGCCCTCCCCCATAAAAAATTGAAACACCATAACTCTTTCCATGTGTGAGTAGAGATCTGTAAAAACAGGAAAAGAAAGGACCTTTCCAAGCAATGTGCTACTTGAGTTACTTTTACTGCAGTTGCCTATCCAGCAAAAATAAATCACTACTTCAACATTGCAGAGCCCAGTCAAATCAAATCTCAATGGGGAAAAAAAAAAAACAAACACAAAACAAAGTTCATCTGTCCAAATATAGATATAAATATAATAGACTCTGTCACTGGAGCTGCTCATCTACATTCTCTTTACAGCTGATGGAGAGGCACAGATATTTCTGGAACATAAATCATCTTATTTTAAAATAGACATCTGAAGTTGAAATCCTATAAACTATAAACAAACATAATGAATTTATTTTTCATGATTTATAAAGGGAGTCTAAATGGAGTCTATCCCAGTCATAAACATTTATGATTATGGAAGATTAATCCCACCTATGCTATCTCTTAAACATCAGAACTGTGGATGCTGCACTGAGGAACACAGAACAAAAACAGCTCACGAAAGATATGTAAGCAATAATGCAGCTACAAGGAGCAGATCTAGATGTGGGGATTTCTGTGTTCTTTACAGGACTAAGGGAAAACACCAACATAAATGTGTGTTGTGCACCTGCGGTATCATAGTGCAGGCTTCTTGCATTAGCACAAGTACAAGGAGACTTTTACTCTGATAGCATGGAGTGGTATGTGAGATCACTCACTGTGCACAGAGCTCTGGGCTAAAGGGTTTGGACTCTTAAATTCAAGCCATTTGAAAAAAAAATCAGCTCAAATATTTCTAGATTTCACCACAACATGCAGCAGTTTCATACCCAAAAGTACCTATATAAAGAATTATACAGCATGGTGGTCTTGAAAAGCATTGGTCAATTCTCTGCAACACAGCAATGAAGTGTCCCAACTTATTTTCCAGTTATGTTGTAAATTATCTCAAGCCTCTTCTACACAGAGTGAGGATCAAAAGACATAAACAAGTAGAAAAACAAGATGGTGTGGAACAGGAAATGCCCATATTCTGGAGAAAATGCACAACCTTGTGCTTTTGATGTTACCGCCTACTGGACTTTTAATGAGCTCTTCTGCATGAGGAACACTCAAGTAGGGTTAAGTGCTGCATATTACACAGCATACCTAAGTACATGTGAGATCTCAGAGGAACAGCTTCACAGTTTCTGTCATTTTCCTACTGTCATTTAGGAGTTCCATCATCGATCATTTCATACTGTGCTCTGCTATATGCTGCCATGAATTTTTCTTCTATCAAGTCTACCCTGAGCTATACAGTCATACTGAAGTGTTCCTGTCAAGTATCTGCTTGTATTAAAATAGCTGCTGAGGATATAACAAAGTAGGCTATGATGCAGTATTTTAAACATCTCACTAATATATTGTTTGTGTATCACACAAACACTAGCAGAAATATGCTGAGAACCTTGTGTACAGATATGCAGCAGCATGCCTCTTGTCTTTATTCTTTAGTCATGCCATGGAGACCTTGCTTTTTTGAGTAGTTACTCAAATGAAGGGAAAGATCTTATTCCCACAAAATAGTGGCATACTGTCCCTGTGGGGTTAAAGTGCATACAGTCTCCTCTCCCACTGAATAACTAATCATCACACTTTCCAGGAAGATATTCTCAATGGATAATAGGGTAAGTCTGTGTGTTGTGAACATACTGCCAGATAAGAAAAACACTTCCAAAGAAGTATGGAGGCAAAATGATCAGCATGCATAGCCACAAAGCATGTGTGTTCTCACATCCATACAGTCTATAGCAAGAGGTGAGATATCCTCCCTTTCTGACTTACATTTTATCCTGTACTTGGCACAATAAGAATAACTCCTAGCTGGCAGAGCCATATGAATGTAAGTCCTAGATGGAATAGTTTTTCATACTTCTCTCACAGACCATGCAACACTCTTTTGACAGAGACTGGCCTCCATCCACAAATGAGGATTTGTCCATTGTTAACAGCACAACAGGGAGTATGGCTGCACCTCTGTTTGGACATAATTGCTATAGGAATTTGTATGAGACAGATGATGAATATTGCTGTTTAAATGCTGGTTCAGTGTGACTCACCAGGGACAACTTGCTGTTTTCATTTATCCTGTTAAAGCTTCCTTGTCAAAAGGGTGAACCTGCCATGCCTGTTCCGCAGTTCCAGTGTAACTGTTCCCCCATCTAGCTGTAGTAGGGCTGCTTGTGTTTCCCTCCTTTTCGTAATGTAAGATTTCATAATGTAAGAAGAATATATTTGAAGACACAGTGATTACTTTTCACATAAGTGCTACAAAAATTGTAAGTACTTCAGCACTAGAGAACATTTTTCAAAGCAACACATGCACATTTCACTGAGAATGTTCCTGGAAGGCAAGTGATGTAACAGTGTTGAGTGCTTTTCCATTCTATTTGATAATTTCAGATTTTTTAGTCAATAGCGTAATTTCATTATTCTGTAAAATACTGGACCAATTTTTCAGATGAAGTACTAATTTTAAAGGTGTTTTTCCTTCCTTCTGTAACATCCTTGTTCTGAGACTATGGGGATTTTAAGTGTTGCATTAAGTCTAGAAAAAAATTATTCTAGCCCTGTCATTAATCCCACAAAACATTTAAATTATTGGAGTATTTTGCCTGTTAATAAGTATTTAAGTGTTGTGGGTTTTTTTAAATACTGCATACATTATTACAGATTCAGTCATGCTTTATAATCCTGTTGTTTTAATATATGAACAAAGAACAACATATATAAAAAAGATGCACATTACATCTAAAAGCACATCACAACTAATGATATAGTAATATTGCATACATTGCTTATCAGTGAGCTTCAACAGGTTTTGTTTATTTTAAACATGTGGGTTTTTTTCATAAGGCTACATACTGAGTTTGACTTACAAAACATCTATGTGCTTCAGTATTACCATAACAGAAAGCATTTGCCGAAAGAGTTATCTGACATTTTAAAAAAATTGTTACTGTTAACCTCACACTACAATAAAACCTCGCATACCCAGAGTGGGATTGATCTCAGTTTCAGGTGACTAAATCTAATCTAGACATCTAACTCCCTTCATAATTAATGGAAATAAGTAAGAACAAGCCTCTTTTAAAGATTCTACTCTTTTGCACGGGTATAGCATACAAATCCTTTGCATCCTGTACCAATATGGGCCTTGCCTCCAGCTGTCTCAAGACAGGCACAGTAGGACCTGTATCATATCTGTCAGACCCAAGAAAACCCTAGATAACACAGGGAGTCTCAAATGACATTAGCTACATATGTATGAGCAACTTTATCTGGCTCTCGACATTCTCATAATGAAATGCCCTAGAAATACCTTCCTCTGTCACCTCAAATAAATGGAAATAAGACAACTAGAGCTAGATTCAGTACCCAGAGAACCCATATTACTGACAGACATGATGCAAGATATATGGGATCCACTGAAGTAAAGGCTGCAATGAGCATTCAGAAGAAGCCTGTGTAGAGCACTTGAATGAGACCAGCATGAGAAGCTAGTGGTTTGGGCACAGATGAGGGTTTCAGTTGCAGCATTCCAGTTTCACAGGGTGGCCTTTGTCCCCAAAGGGCAAAGTTGAAGGTACAGACTTCTCCTGTAGACTGGCCTATGTGCCATGGAGACCAACTCTGGAGCAAAAACCTTTCCTAGTTATTATATAAGGACCTTGTCATCCAAGTCACTGTGTGAATAGTATAGCCAGAACTGGGATTTTAAACCTCTCTATTCAATTACTTGTGGAACTGGAGTCATCAGGTTGCAAACCTAACTATTTAGCAAATTCTTTAAACCATCATATGCAACATGAAAATAATGCCATTTCCTTAACTCAAAAGCACTATTAAGAAAGAGTACAATAAAAACTGTGAGGAAATATGGTAACAAGGCTCTTCTAACTAGCACAGATGAGACCTGCTTTTGTTCCTTCTGGTTGCTAAAGAAGTCAATACCATCACACATTTCTTTCATCATGTTCACCACAGACTGCACTAAAAAGAAGAAGGTGAAATCTCAAACAAGAAGTGAAATCTAGCACTGTTTCTTTAGGCCTAAACAATCTGTGAGCATAACAACATTCATTTGCAAGCAAAAGTAATTTATATGGGTGAATTGGTAGACAGCTATTTAGATGTAAATTATTTTAAGACGAGTTTTGTGGGTTTTGCTCTGTCATTCATTTGAACAAAAATGTCCTATGCAATGTAAGTATCTTGAGACACACTTCAAACAATTTCACAGAGCATGCATTTCTTCCTCTAAAGTGCTTGGATACAATGGAAATTAATACCAAAGAAACACCTATAAAAGTATCAGTCCACCTTCTTAGACAAGCCAAATTTTGAATCTTTATTGTGATGTAAATTTGAGTAACATTGTGAGTAGTTCTGAGAAAAGTCAGCCTTAGTGTATAAAAATTGTTTTATACTGAGCAGTCTTCTACTTATGCATTTCTTGTTTCTTATTTCATCTATAATTGTGTCTAGGGCTGTTGCAAGGTTTCTGGTTGACAGCTCAAAGATCAAAATTATCTACATACCTACCAAAATGTGATCAAAAGGCTAATGAAATCTTTGGATATCTTAGCAGGGGAGCAATGGTAAAAAAGGTATAGCAGCGTTACATGTGTCAGAGGACAGTCTTTACTGGAATAAGTCACAGACAGGGATACACCCTCTTGATCATGATTAGACTTACTATAACCAACCACATCATCTTCATCCATCTCTGAAGTCAGTCACGATCCATCTTAAATTTAGGTATTTTCCACTTTATACTGTTGGAAGCTAGTTACAGAGTATCACTGATTTGGCATTTCCTTCCAGTACCCACTTTAAGTTCACTGAAGACCACTCAACCATTTAATCTGAAATTTCTGTATGAAGGCAATGCATAAACATTGGAAAAAATAAACAAAACAAACAAAACCCCTAAACCAACCAAACAGTGAAATTGGCTAGAGGATTTAAATATGTTTTAGAGTGCCAAGGTGGGATGATTGCAAAAACATCTCACATGGCCAGGTCAGTTGGAGATATAATTTTGTAGATAACCAAGTTTCATTACATAAATAATGGAGATTAATCTTTTAAACGTATCAATGGCAATGAGGTGATGGCTGTGTGGGGAGGAAAGTTTCAATGGCCAGGTTGTATGTATGATCCAGAATCATCCCAGCAAGTCCGGGACAGAGTAAGCCCTTGAAATGTGGAACACTATCCCAGGCCATATGAGTCCCATGAGTCTCAGGAACTTCAGAAAGAGTCCACTAAGGTGGATCTGCAGGATGTGAGCCACCAGTGCTCACAGCAGTGGTTGTAGGTCAGGCTTTTACAGGAGTTTTCATTTTTCCTTCAGACTTCAAACT
>JAWWEU010000001.1:86527261-86538158 GCA_035583155.1 Acropternis orthonyx | reverse complement strand
ACTTCAAACTCCCTAGGCCCATTCTGCTTTCTTTGCCTGCTGGAAGCCCAGGTAGAAAAAGGAAGAGATCAGGGCACCCTTCTGTCTTCTCCCACCTCACTGAGTCCCATGTAGATTTCTGACATATATACATATATATTTATGCCTATGATTATTTCCTGTTTCAAAGGAAATGGGTAGCTAATCAGAGGGTGTTCTGAGCTCATGTGGGTATGATGTATTCAGAAATTAGCACAAATCAATCTCAAAGCAGTGTGAAAACAAGTGGAGAGTGATATCACTGGAACTGGCAGCCCATGTCTATGCAGAAAGGGGCATCCTGTCCCAGGTAAAGGGGTGGCTGGTCCTGCTAGCCAGTCACGGGGCTGCCCATGAATGTTGGGAACATGTTGGTGTGAAAAATGGTGGCTCCCTGCTATAAAAACAGTGACAAACAAAATGGTGGTGCTTTTGTATACAGTGGGGATGGCCTTCTTGCTCTGACAAACTTCTGGGAAAAGTGGGAAGGGTAGCTGGCAACCAATCAGAGGGATGGCTGTAGGGTGTGAAATATCACATGGAGGAGACCCCAGGGACAAAAAGAGGTGGAGTCAGCAGAGCACATGACCAGGAGATGGAAGGAACTCAAGGGCAAGCCATGCTATGGCAGCTATTGGGGAGGGAGTACAGATGGGTTCTGTGGGCCTTCAGATACGTGTCAGTGTGTTTACTTCTGTTAGATTTCACAGTGACTCAGTCAATCAGACCAATTGATAAAATGATCCATGGTAGTATGGTCAGGTTCTCTTTTGCACCAGCACCTCTCTGAGTTTGTTTTTCATCACTGACTTTTGCTCAGTTCTACCTAGAGGTCAAACATTATCATCTGCAGCAGGGGCAGTTTCAAGTCTGATTCCTAAGGAATGCTCCTTTTTAGTCACCTTTTCTTTTGTCCTGATAATTCTGCTTTAGTCAACTCTGTTAACCTTGAATTTTTTTTTTGTTGCCACCAGGGATTTCTTATGATCAACAGAAAAATCTTTTCTTTAAGTACAAGTGGATTAACCCACTGCTTTACCTATCTTGAAAAATCTGTTATCAATAAAGTGGTATTTGAGCAGACTAAGTGCTCTATTCTTTTGGTATCCAAAGTCTTGTTAGACTCAATGTCTGTATCTGTCTTGCTTTTCTTCCAGAGTTTTTAAAATAGTGGTTCAAAGTAAGACATCTCTATTTCCTTGAATTACTGACTTCAGTTCCACACTTCTTTTGCTACCAGTCTCGAGGTATCAAAATACTCCAGAAATAAAGGATTTGGGGGAAAAAAAATAAAAGAAATAAAGATGCAAACATTCATTTTGTATTTTCTTCTACCAACTGTCTTCTAGGCTAGGATAGAGGTTAGCAAAATTATCCAGTATTAATGCTTTGTACTGCTACCTGAAATAGACTTTGCTGTGAAACTTAAACTTGGTGATTTAAACTATTGTTCTGCCCTAATTTTTTTCCAAACTTTACAAGTAGTTTGAAAGAGGTCACCCTATTTTTTCTTTCCAATAAGATTTTGTAAGGATTATGCTCCTGAAGCTTGGAAAATCAAATTCTTTCTCATGAGCCAAAAGTCTGTCATTTTATTTGCCCTTTTTTTTCGTATGTGTAGCTTTGCATCTCTGTCTCTAATTCTCCTAGAATCACAGACTGGATTGTGTTGGAAGGAACCCTTAAAGACCTTAAAGGAACCTTAAAGACCACCTAATTTCAACCTCCCTGCCATGGGCAGGGACACTTTCCACTAGATCAGCTTGCTGCAAGGGCCCACCTCTCAAGCTTGTTCAGATCCCTCTGGATGACATCCCTTCCTTCCAGCATGCCAACCCCATCACACAGCTTGGTGTTGTCAGCAAACTTGCTGAGGCTGAACTCAATTCCACTGTCCATGTCACTGACAAAGATGTTAAACAGTGCTGGTGGCAGTACCTACCCCTGAGGAATGCCACTCATCACTGGCCTCCACCTGGACATTGAGCAGTTGACTGCAGCTTTAAATGTGACCATCCCACCAATTTCTTATCCACCAAGTGGTCCATTATCTGTCTCAATCTTTCCTTTTTGCTGCCTCCCTTGCAGACTCGGTGTATTTTCTCTCCAAACTTCTGGGCATATGTTGACAATACTTTTTAAATGGTCACAATCTGAGAGGAACTATTCTGAAATGCAATTCAGTTGACTATCAATAGTAGTCATCAGAATACTTTGTAATTATTCCTGTGAGAATACTTTTATAGATTATATGAAAGGATGATTGCAGGGGAAAGTAATGGCTGTCTTGAGCACCTGTTATTTATCTGGAAAGCATTTTTTAATAAAGGAAAAGTTTCTGGCACACATTATGTAAATGTTGCATTGTTTCAAGTCCTTGTTCTTAGTTTCTCTTCTATCCAATTTTCTAAAATACTTGTCTTTGTTTTTGAGTGCCACTACATCTAGAGATGCAGAACTCTAGCAATTTGTGACAACCAGCACTACTGGAGAAAGCATGACCATGTGATCTGGGAACTAGTCATACATATACTATTTGGCTTGTTCCTTGCCATAAATTAAATATAAATGAAATTCTTTCATGTTGCCGTCTGGCATGCTGTCATGTTGTAACCTCAGCCATCAACCAAGTATCATGCAGCTGCTTTCTCACTTCCTCACCAACAGGATCAGGGAGACAATCAGAAGGGTAAAAGTGAGAAAACTCATGGGTTGAGATAAAGACAGTTTAATAGGGAAAGCAAAAGCTATGCACACAAGCAAAGCAAAACAAGGAATTAATTCTCTGCTTCCCATGGGGAGGCAGGTGTTCAGCCATCTCCAGGAGACCAGGGCCCCATCATGCATAACAGTGACTTGGGAAGACAAATGCCACAACTTCAAATGTCACCCTCTTCCTCCTTCTCCACACCTCTGCATATACTGAGCATGGTAACTGATGGTATGGAATATCCCTTTGGTCAGTTGTGGTCAACTGTCCTGACTGTGTCTTCTCCCAGTTTCCTGTGTATCTCTGATTTGGTCTCCAGTGTGGCAAAAAAGAGGAAAGGACTTGTTTCTGTGTAAGCACTGCTCAGCAATAATAAAAACATTGCTATATTATCATCACTATGTTCACAAATCTAAAACACAACCTCTCACTAGCCACTGTGAAGAAAATTACCCCAGCCAAAACAAGCACATATGTGAACATGTATTTCCACACAGTCCCTTGGCATTGACATGAGTGTTGGATAGCAAAAAGAGTCAGTGAGTTGGTACTGAAAGTTTTCAAATTTTTTACATACTAAGCCTAAAGCTAGAAGATGAAAATATGCCTTGCCTATTTTGTACTTGTAACACAACCTAATAATACCTTCTTTTTCAGAAAAGTACTAGAACAATGACATAATCCTAATGGGACTCCATAGTCCGTCATCTCTGTTATTATCAGCCTAATGGGTAAGGTCTTTAAGGACATGCCATGCATGTTAAGCCAGTAGCATCTTCTGCTATCTTCTATGTTATTCTTCTATCTAGTTTTCTTTGTCTTAAAGGAAGCTCATCAATGACTCTCTCCTCCTGAACAGAGAGATGTCTATTTCTGTCAAATTTTACCAGCTCTTCTTCCATAGCTGATTGCACTGTCAGAAGTCAAGTAGGTGAGGCAGAAGGTTGGCTTGGCTGAGCAGGGATCTTCTTTTGGAAATAAGGTAAAAAAAGTGTATAACGAGTGGAAACAAGGTCAACATGGGAAGAATATAGAGATTCTGCTTGTCATTGTGTGGAGAAAATTCATGCGGCCAAAGCTCAACTGGAGTTGAAGCTGGCCAGAAACATGGGGGACAATAACATGAGTTTTTTGAAGTTAATGGCAATAGGCAGTATAAAATTGTCATTGGCTCATTACAGGATGAGGATGGTCACCTCACAAACAGGGATAGAGACAAGGCAGAGGGGTATCTCTACAAATCTATGGGGCCTGTTGAGATTCATCCAAGAATCCTCAAAGTGTTACCTGATGTCAGCACAAAACCTCTCTTTATGTTTTTTGAGTGATCTTGGGAATCCAGAGAGGTCCCAACTGATATGAAGCTGGTGAATGTTGTCCCAATGAGTCAGCAGTGCCCTGGCAGCCAGGAGGGCCAACCATGTCTGGGGGGGGCAGGCACAGCATCACCAGCCAGTCGTGGGAGGGGATTGTTCCGCTCTGCTCTGCACTGGGACGGCCTCACGTTGAATATTGTGGGCAATTTTGGGTGCCACCATATGAGCATCCAAAGGAGGGCAACAAAGATGCTGAAGGGCCTGGAGAGGAGCCTGTACAAGGAGTGGCTGAGGTCACTTGGTCTGTTCAACCTGGAGAAGAAGAGACTGAAGGGAGACATCATTGCAATCTACAACTTCCCTGTGAGGGGCAGATGAGGGGCAGGCACTGATCTCTTCTCTGTGGTGACCAGTGACAGAGCCCAAGGGAATGGTCTGAAGTTGTGTCAGAGGAGATTTAGGTTAAATATCAGAAAAAGGTTCTTCACCCAGAGGGTGTTTGGGCACTGGAGCAGATTCCCCTGGGAAGTGGTCACAGCACCAATCCTGACTGAGTTCAAGAAGGATTTGGGCAGTGCTCCCAGGCACATGGTGTGACTCTTTGGGATGGTCCTGTGCAGGGCTAAGAGTTGTACTCTATGATCCTTCTGAGTCTCTTCCAAGTTGGCATATTCTGTGATTCTGTGATTTACTGGGGTTCACTAGACTTAAAAATCATAAGGGAATTGTGAAATTTATCCTGATATGATAGAATTGGCCTATATTCACCATTTTCACCCTGGAACATGTTATTACTGAATAAATCAGGTTTGCTTCTGCCATCAGCCTTCCTCAGAGCTAAACACAGTGCTCAGCAGAGCCTAACTTATCCTTAAAGCATGGGAATTTTCCAGCTATGGGGAAACTCCTTCAGTTTCTCCTCCTAAAGAACTCACTGTAAACTGAACAAAGATCTGTGTCTTTGTGCATGTTCTTAGGCACAGGGGGAAGCTGATGAGACTTGTCGTCAAGAAAATGTGACTCTGCTCTGGTCCAGTGCATTTCCCCTGACTCATCAAAGATTCCAGGTAAACATTAAGTCCAGCAGCCATGGATAAATAATATCCCTGGCAAGTAAATATGTAATTGAAATTATAAATTAAACTGTAGGTATTTATAGTCTTGTACCTGTCAGTTTTATCAAGTCAGCTTCTTTCTAAAAAGGCAAAGCATAGAAGTGAAGAAAGGAAGCACTGATTACTTGCAGAATGAATATAAAATTGATGCACAGACAATGTGCCCAAGTTCAGGTGAGGAGAGGCAGAGAGTAATGTTCAGCTTTGTTAAATATTGAGAATAAATTTCCTAAGTAGTTAGGTCACTCTTAGGCAGGGAAAAAATCCCTACCAGCACAAGACCTGTTCACCCCTAAGTCCTGATCTCCCAGGAATAAAGAAAGACGATGGTGTTCTCCCAGGAATAAAGAAAGACAATGGTGTTCCCCAAGGTTCAATGCTGGGTCCAGTATTGTTTAACCAATAACTTGGATGAAGGGGCAGATGCCTCCTCAGCAAGTTTGCTGATGACTCAAAACTGGGAGGGGTTTCTTATATCCCAGGGTGCTGCACAGCCCTCCAGAAATATGACTAAGGATCTGGAGCATCTCTCTTATGAGGAAAGGCTGAGGGACTTCAGCCTGTTCAACCTTGAGAAGAGATTTGAATGAGTGAACTATGCCCACGATGTTTTTTCCACAGGGACAAAAATAGTTCATTTAAGCTCTCCAAAGAGTGGAACTAACTATTTCATTCTAACTCAGTTTATGAGCTTTTCAAAGAGGTGCATAACTGGGCGTCAGAATTTACTGATTATATTTATGTATAGAGGGTAGTAAAGTCTAGGTCTGATCGCAAGAAATTGCTGGAAGACCTTGAGACCAAGTATCTGGGGGATAGAAAAAAAAATAAAGGTGTATAATATTTAATGTAGCAAACTCACAGTAATGTAGAAAGGACAAATGAATTTACAAATAAAATTATGCACTCTGAGCAGGCCATTACTCTGTGGAGGATTAATCCAAATATTTATTGAAAAATAGCATGAATTTTCCAGTTTGATGGAACTGTTATCATCTGAGTGTGTGGTTAACTGTCATCTGAAGTTTTTTATAGTTACTTTCTGGATGTGTCTGCTTTCAGCTCCAGATAATTAGACTTTTTTCCCTTGTTTTCCTCTGTTGCAAAATATTTCTTCCATATTGCTAGCTATATAAGCAGTGACCAAAAAAACTGCTTTTCAAGGCCCTTGCTGAGGAGAAGACAGGACCTGAGCCCATTAGCCAGGGGCTCCCCCCTCCACTTGCCACCACTCTTTGAATGCTATGGACCACTACAATGGCCCCTTTGCCTGGCCACAGGAGTCACTCAAGTAGGACCAGAGCAAAGAGCTGCCTGAACAGGGGCAGAGAGGAGAAACAGGAGGAGGTGCAACTGTAAGGGGACTTTTCCTGGTGGAGAAAACCATGCTGCATTTTTTTCCTTAAATTCTGCTGTCCCCCTGTGCTCATTCTGCTTTCTTTGCCTGCTGCAAGTCCAGGCAGGAATGGGGAGAGATCATGGTACCCTGTATCTTCTCTTTCCTCATTCAGGTACATGGGGGTTTCTGATACCTTTCAGTAGGCTGCCAATGGCCCAAGCACATTCGGCACCGGTTTGTTCCCTGTATCAGCATGACAGACAGCTGTAAGCTCTCCAGCACCTGTGGGCAAAGGGAGCTTTCTCTCCTCAATCTCTGCAAGAAACTTTTCTCAAAATACAGTTTTCAGTTCATGAGCCTTTTGGTCAGTCCTTTTGGTCCTGTCCAGGGACCCTTTCCTTACTGTTCCCAGGCACACTATTTTTCTGAAGTTGACAATTTGTTTTGGTTTTCAATTTGCTTTTTTACTATGTAGCTTTTAAGTTGTTGAAGTAGTTCCTTATGACCAGGAAGATGTCTTTAACCAAGGAAAGTCTTACAAACACACAGAAAAATTTGAGAGATTCTGAGAAATCGGATAAAAGCTACATATAATGTTTCTTTTCTTTTCTATTCCCTTTTGCAATTTATCTAATTTGGTAATGACTGAAGCCATGAACAAGACAATAGTACATAAATCCTGGAATGAAGAGGAAATCACAAAGCAGAAGTCTGGTCATGAATCACTTATTTGATATCTGTAACATTTCCTTAACCACCATATAATGATTTGACAGGTCTAAAATACATACATTAATGAATAGGAAGACAATTGTGGCATCGAGACCATTCTGAAATGGCAATATGCCATGTACCTCATGATGATATGAAGAGTACATATTCCTCCCCTATCTGAACTACAGCCTGAAAATCCAGCCTGTAACAATATTTAAATAGACTGATGCTAGAAGACCCTTTTTTCTTTTGTGTCAAACACAGTTTTCCCAACAGTTTTATGCCTGAGATCTCAAAATAAGGAGACATAAGGAAAGGAAAAATAATACCTTTGCCTTGAAGCTCACAGAATCTTTATTTAAGCAAGGCTTTATTTTTCATTTTGAGTCATATATTTAACCTGTCTCAAAAAGTGGGGACTGCAATGAAACATTAGTTCAGTACAGCATTACACTTTGAAGAGCTAAAGATCCAAATCCAGCCTGGCATCCCATGTCCGTTTCAGGGCTCTTATTGGTGACATTCAGATGTATTAAAATGCTGACCTTAGTTGATTTTGGCAGTGAAGCAGCACTTATAGTCTTACTATACTTAGTAATTACCATTTGGTAATAGTCATTGTCAAATAAATATGATGAGGAATTGTAATTCAAGCAAATCACACAACAGGAATAAACAGGAGAAGAGAAAATAAAAATGGTGAAAAATGTAAGGAGTTTGTTTAATTATGATGGTTATGAATTGCTGATGTCCATTCAAAAGAGCAGTGCTGCAGAGTTGTTGACAAGCCAGTAAAGGCAGATAAAAATAAATGACACTTAAAATAGATAAATGTAAAGTAGTATATTCATGGAGAAAAAAATAATTGGCAGAGACAGAAAACTGGAAACTGCTGTTTAGAAAAGCAGTAATGGAGAAAACCAATCCTAGAGCTATAATAAATATATTTAAAAGGAGTTCACAGTGAATTGTCTTTGCAATGTAAATAAATGGCAATCTGTGCTGCAAATAAGCAAAAAGGATCCGTCCTACAAACAAAAGAGGAGTCCATCTCTGACTGGAAGCTATTCGTAATATAGTTTCATTTTATATCGCTTTATTGGGCCCTCAAGTGTTGCATATAAACTAATGACACTGTTTCTGTTTTTAAAAAGACAGGTTAGTGTCATATATATGTATATATTTATCCATATATATACTCAGTAATATAGTAGAAGAAAAAAGAGGTAGTAGAATTGCAAGCACTGCTTTGGCAACATTCACAGGTAGCTGTGACAAACTGATTTTGAGGGACAGTGATATTACTTTGCTGAAAAAGTTCCACTAGAACCAGTGTACTAAACCCTTGTTTAACATAAAAGTCTACAGCGGCCAGTCAAGAAACTAGTGATGTTTAAGGTTTCTATTTAATAGTTTTGCTTCAGTGTCCTGATGAACTGAGTGGAATCAGTCAATCAAAGATGCAGTTACCAGAACACCTCACTATTCAGTTTCCCAGATGTTATTAGAAGGCAAACATATTCACAGTAAGCTCCTGAGATTTCATACCTTCCCTGTGCTATCTCAGACAGGACTTACAAGCTTCATAATCACGATGATCAATCCTGCCAAAAACATTTGTGAGACATTCCAAAAAAAGTATCCTGAGGTCGCAAGACTATTAGACCTTGGACACAGATCAGTGTGAGTGCAGAGGTTTGCAGATAAGGACCCAAGGTCTCTTCTCTCTGCTTTTTCTATCCTAGCCGGTCTGATCACAAAATGTGTTAGGGATCTCTTTCCAGGAGATTTCTTCCCAGGAGAGGTGCTTCTTGCTCTGAGGAATAGGGCTACAGTGCCGAACATTGACTTTTTCTGGGGTTCTGTATGTTCAGCTGTTCCCTGATGGTTCCTTGTTTGAAAGGAAGAGAAACACTGTCACCAGAGAAGGGAGTAAAGATGAGTGCAAACTCCACTTTCCCTTACCTTTGTAAGTATAGTCCTCATGGAGGCAGCATGACCTCAAGGGATGGCCATGGGGAGAAGGGAGAGGAAGAAGAGTTACAGTGCATAGTGAAGCTCCATCAGGTAGTGTGTCACAAGTATGGAAACAACAGCACTACCAGCAGCGTGAGATACATGAATCCCCATTATCATTTCATGCATCTATAAATATGAGTGGGAAGGCCATTCAAAAATCAATACCAAGAAAGACATAAATTTACTTATATATAAAAACTTTGACAATATACCTAACTAGACTCACCATCTGCCTCTAAACCTGAGGGATATAAACACATTGCAGCCCAGGTTTAATTTACCAGGTCTTGGTTGCTTTTATTCTCTAGTCTTGAATATTTACACACTGTTGCAGTTCGTGGCACCATTCAGTTCATTCTCCCATCTCAGATTAGTTGCTATCTGCAACTGAGATGCAACTGCAAATCTGTGACGCGTTCTCCTCTCTGTAAGCAATGACAGTGGAATCCCATCCAAAGAGATTTTGAAAAGCAATTTTGAATAACTGAACCAAACACTCTGAAATGGGAACATTTTGGAGAAAGACACATTGAAAAAAAAGAAATCATATGGTAAAAAGGCATCCAGGTATCTACATGCCTATGTCTCCTCCCACTGTACTTCCTATTAAAAGCATAATTTCTATGTTTTGGTTGATCTAGTCAGTATCTATAGATAAAAAACCCCTGTATGAACAGCAAATGAAAACTGGTGTTTTCCCCATTGTTGTTAATATATATATATATATATGTTTCTGGATGATTTATCTTGATCTTATCATATTGCTGTCCTGCTTGTTCTACCAAAAAAATCTATTCACTAAAAGTAAAACAGATATGGAATAAATATCCTTCTAACAACGACGTGACTATAAAGTCTGTCTCTGTAAAAGCATGAAATATCAATGCAGTGTTAATGCAACTATTAGATAGCCATCGTGTGACTCTTACCTCTAAGGTCACTTAATTTCCAGAAGGCATTTATCATTTTCTATTAATATTTAATGCATAAAGTCACAGTTTTTCACCTCGCAGTTGACACCTAAAGTTTGAGCTTCTATTTTTTCCCCCTACTGGTTTAACTCACTTCTCCTTGCAGTATTTTTTTAACATATTGGGTTTGCAATGACAAGCAGAAGAAACACAGGGACAATCTTTGAGAAGTGAGAGTTTTTGCTCTTTTTTGCATCTTTACTGTGAAGTGCATATCTGAACAAATGGTTGCCTCTCACCTCCTCACAAACATTTCCAGCAGCCTCTTAAAACAAGTAAGTAGGCAAAAGCACAGCATGCTTGCCATCAAGATATCAAAGAAACCGGTGAATTCAGCTCAATGATTTCAAAAGAGAAGTGCAGGCAAGGATTTAACTGAGGTGCAGAGATCTGACTCCTAAGTGGACACAAGCACTTTTGTTGAAGGTTTCAGCGAAGTGCCTGAGCTGCAGAAAGAGCAGGAGTTCAAATGCATTTCAGCCATTTAGTGTGATGATATTTCAGACTGTCTTTTTGGGACAGGTGCCTGCTCCACATTGTACCCTTGGTGGGGAATCTCTGATGATCTTGCTTTACGCTCCAGTTTTGATCCTGAGTGTCAGTCACTCTGAAGTACTGCAGTGTTGCCGTAAGCCTTAATGTAGCTGTAGATTTTTATATAGTTTTATAGTCTTATAGTCTTTTGCATTTGAAAA
>JAWWEU010000001.1:86514882-86525510 GCA_035583155.1 Acropternis orthonyx | reverse complement strand
AGGTCAGATGAATCTCACTTCACAATATGATCCTGTTTACTTTGTACAGACATAAGCCCAACACTGTGGTTGCTATGTTATAAATGTAAACTCAGGATACAATAAAAAAAATAAACTTGATTGTTCTTCTTAAGAGCATGTGCACTTAAGATTTGCTCACATGGCTCCATATGACTGAGTTATGCCGCTCTGTGTAGGTGATGACATTTGCAGTGTCAGGAGAACATCTATATCAGATGAGAAATGATATGTTGAGAATCTGTAATAACTCAAGACTTGTGATTGTGTGAACTTACCCTTTGTTAAATAGAACTTGCAGAACTGCTATAACAATGCCATATGTCAGCTACTAAAATTAGGACTTGCATTTTATTTCTGCTGTTTTTCTCCTCTGTTTTGTGTCCTCCCTGAAAGAGCATATCCAATGTTTATTCCTTCTTAGAGTGTATATGACTTACTATTTTATCAGAGATTAGTTTTTAATCTGTCTTCTTTTTGTCAAATGGTAATCCTTATATTGACATGGTAGAATTGATGTGAGCAAACCCTAATCTCTACATGTAGGTTCCATAAGGCTAAAAGTTTATATTTCACAAGAATGATTTTATGAATGAAGAATGTATCTCTCACCTTCAGAATGGAGAGTGGTTTCCAAAAGAATATGAAAAAGGAAAATGTGCACATTGCAGAATGGAGCTTTTTTAATGTCCTCAAGAAAAATAGGCATTTTCCGTGTCAAGCTTTGGTTTAAGGCACAGAGGTTCTGCATTCTAGACCCATAGAAACTTTGGATTATTATTTTGAAAATGCCATTCCCTGCTTCCAAATTTAAGTGTCTTATCTGTTACTTTTGCAGTGTATAAAATAAATATTCTACTTTGCAACTAACACTTTTAACAGTGAATGCAATTTTGAGTGCAGTCATCTTTAAAATTTTTGACTGTGTTTACAAAACACAGCAATACTATATTGTATCTGTTGGCATTTCTAATATTTGCAACATAGAATAATGTAAACAATCTTTTAAAAACATAACAATTCTCCATTGTAGCTGATTATACTCAAATCAGCTATGTTTCTTAGGATTTTCTGGCCTAACTCTGAATTACAGTTTTTAAACACAGTAATACATGTCCCCTTTGGTACACAGAGGAGTGTGATTCTTCTGAGTAAACTATCACAAATTAGCAAAGAAATAATAATTTATTTCTAGATATACCAAGGAAAATTCTTTCTAAATATCTCCAGTAAACTAGTCAGATTTTCCAGCCTAGTCATAGTTTGTAAACCATGTTGGCAATCTGGCAGGTGCTAGAGATGCAACAGGGATGTATGAGTAGATGCCTCGGTGAAGTTAGTTGTTTCTTCTCTTGTACAGAAATTGCAAAGCCAAGATGCGTCATAGAATGCAGTTGCTTTAAAACCCCCAGAACTATACATTAAACAGAGCTCTGGATTCACTACTGATGAACATTAATTCTGCATCTGAGATTCCAGTCACCATTTCACAAAAGTTTTGCAACTGTTTAACAATAGTTGGCATGACGAACAATTACTATATGTAAGGATGGCTAAACTAAGAAAGTGGTATTTGCTAGTGTGTAGTTGAAAACTCACAAAGCTGAAGAGGAGTGCAGGTGAAGCAGAAAAAGCAGCTACTGTGGCAAAAAGAGGCATTGCTAGACTCAGAGAAAGAGCTGGAAAATTTTTAAGGGTTGACAAGAACGAAAAGCCTGTGGCCACTGTGGACTTCTTAACCCTTTGAACTGAAAGAAGCAGAGTCTGCGGGAGCCTTGATGTACAGCAGGTACCTGAGAGCCCAAGGAAATCTGCTGAAGTTTTGTTTATGAGGACTAAAAGTCACTGCTTTGTTCTGCACAGTAGTGTATGCATCCAGTGGAGCTTTTCTGTTAAAGGACAGGCTGTCTTTGTCTCAGCTGCTGACTGCTCAACTGCTCTCTACACAGATTTATCACTTTGGCAACAGTGTGCATTCTGAAGTTACCCAAGCATTTGTTATGTGCTCATGGTTCCCATTTTCCCTTCCACTTATTTAATTTACAAGAACATTTGAAATAACTTAGCTCAGCTGGATAATGGTGATTTTTTCTGTCTTTTGGTGTGATGCATGGGCCTAGTCTTTTCATAACAGTTTCCACGACAAGCACAGGCAGTGCCCCAAATGCTCTTTTATATTTAGCACTTCAGTTCTCAAGATCTACTTTGTCACCCCACAAAGCTTTCAAACCAGTGAGCTGCAGTCCATGAGTCATGGTCCAGGTATCTGTAGCTTGACTCTCTCCCAGGAAAGGTGTACAGCATGGAGAGAGAGAGTGTAAAGAATATAGGGGATATTGTGATCAACATAAATTTAAAGAATCATACGGCTATCTTCACTCATTCTGTTGGATTGGTTTGCAGTGCTCATTGTTTAAGAAATATTGTAAGTGGAGCAATCACAAAGGTAGAAATTGTCATATATTGTGGATGTGTTTCTTGATAAGGTGGAAAACATTTTAGATACTCTGAGAAGCTTCAAACCACTTAGATTGTACATACTTTGTGAGTTGCATTTTCCCCTAATAATTTTCCTTTGTAATATACCTGAATTAATACATACACTTATTTATTTTTTTTCTGTTATATATTCAAGGTGCCACAAAATGAGATACTCCATCTTTTAGCTTAGAAGGCAGATTTCAGATTCAAGAAGGATTTGTTGCTCTGGTCCCAAGCTGCCACATTTCAAGTAGGTTGTTACCTGGGCTTCCAACTGCAATTCAATATTATTTTCCCTCAGAGTTCAGCATTTGGGGTTAAATAAATTACGAGTTGCATAGGCTGGGAGTCCTTTGGGACTTCACTAGAAGTTAGCTTATGTTATGTTATGTTTGTTATGTATGTTATGTTGTGTTATATTGTTATGTTATGTTATGTTATATGTTATGTAATAGCCCCAGTTGGACAACATAGTTTTGCTAAGGCAATCTGTAAGTTTTCTTGATCCATGAGAATGAATTAAAAATAGACAACAAAATTTCATCCTTGACAGTAGTACATTAGCATCCTATACAAAAATCTGTTATCTTAGAAACAAAGTAATCAACGTCCCTGAAACAAGCTACTGTGAATAAGTAGCAACTGATAGTCCACCATGTTCTGTACATTTGTCTTTGCTGACTTACAGCGTGAGCAATAACCTGCTGAGTATTAGAAAAATCTGTGATGCTTAAGACAGAAGTATGGATTCTTTCTTGTCACATTGACCAATATGGAGGAGGACAGAAATTAGTTTTAATTTGGACTAGTTTATATTGTTATTGCCTATTTTCTCTAGTATTTTTTTGAGTCAAAGAGAAATTTCCCAGTTCAATCAAAGATGAAATGTTAACACTTTTTCCTTTCAATGTTAATTCATTTCTGCTTTGATCTACTGTTATGTAGACTTTCATTGGAAAAATACTGCTATTGTCCTTTTGAACTTCTCCTGTTTAGGAAAAAGGATTTTGCAGGTTAGTGTCATAATCGTTTGAGAATATCTTGTTTGCCAAAACCTCACCCAGCCCTGTGAGACTGCAAACAGTCAGAAGTTGCATTTAAAGAGCTGAGAATTCACTTTAGGGCAACATATGAAAAGTGGCTTCACATTCACAGACTTATTTGCAGAACCAGCATTACCCCTGCCTGTCTCATGGCAGTATGCTTAGAACACAGCAGCCTTGGGTTAGCTTTTTCCTCATGGATGAAAGTTGAATATGATGGCAAATAATCCCCATCTGACCAGGTAATTGTCTCATTTCTACGTTTATAATCCATGGACTCTCTCCAAAAACATTCACCTGAGTCATAAGAAAGACTCACAGATCAGATAGAGAATCTGTGTAATTGATCTGTGACTGAGCTGGAAGGGTTTCACTTTGTGCTCCATAAAACCTTTCCTGGTCTTACCACATGGAAGTCCTTCACAGAATAATAGGATGGCTGAGATTGGAAGGTACATGGATCTAGAGATTAGCTAGTCCCAAGTAGGTGGGATAGTTGCTCCCTATCCCTGCCCTAGAAAGTGGAAATCTTTGCTTGGTGCATTGAAACATTGCAGGACAAGAAAGACAAAAATAAGTAAAAGCCTAAACGAAACAGTTTAAATACGTAAAGCTTCAAGTTGAAGATATGGAACAAACTTTGAAAGCAATTATGATTAACCACTGTGGGAAAACACTGAGAGAGTAGCAATGTCTTCATCTTTGGAAGTCTCTTTTGGAGGCTTGACGTACTTCTATTTAGCTAAATACCAGCTATATGTCTCAGAGGGAAATCACAGAATGTATAAGGTTGGAAGGGAACATAGTAGGTCATCTGGTCCAACCTCTCTGCTCAAGCAGGGTCATCCTAGAACCGCTTTTGATACAGCCCAGGACATGGTTGGCTTTCTGAGTCGTGAGTGCACATTGTCAGATAATGTTGAGCTTTTCATCGACCAACACTCCCAAGTCTTACTCCTCAGGGCTGCTCTCAAATCCATTCTCTGCCCAGCCTGTACTTGTGCTCGGGATTGCCCTAACCAACAGGCAGGACCTTGCACTTGGCCTTGTTGAACTTCATGAGTTTTGCACAGGCCAACCTCTCAGGCATCTCAAGTGTAGTGTCTGTGTTATTCAGAAGTCAGACTAGGTGATCTAATGATGCCCTGTGGATTTAACTATTTATAACTGACACTGAACTCTTGCTGATTTTGAGTCATTAATACTGTCATGCTCCAGAATGCCCTAAATTACAAAACCCATCACTCACACCATCTCCCTTGCCTTTATGGAGAAAAAAAAATAAATTCCTCACATCTCTGAAAGAAAAAGTAATTCATTGGGAAAATGCAGTAGTGAGTAAGAATATCCATACACTGCTAAATTATCCCTTGATTGATTCAAATATAAAAACTTGATTCTATATCCATTGGAATCTCTGACACCAGATAAAAAGAGAGACTTTCAGCATTTTCATCATGTATGTATAATGTAAGATTTGTTACAAGAAAGGGTAATAATTACATAATTAGGGGAATATGAAAAAGAAAAGCTATGGTAATTTTTTTTTCCCCAGGATTTGTTCTAAATTGTCTTCTTAGTTTTGCTATGGCAAATAGTGATTAATTCCAACCAGCTGCCTTGCTTCTGTTTGAAGGAACTGACCTGAAAGCAAATGCAAAATTTTTATGTTCAGTACATAACACATATACCTATACAAACTTGGTCCACAGTGAGTTGCTAATGTTCATATTGTATTTCTTAATATGCTTCTAGAGCTTTAAAATTCCTATCTTCTGCTGTTTGTGAAAGATATGATCTATCTTATCCTGCCATTCCATCAAACATGTAAGAATTCACTAAAATCGTCTTGTGTCAACAGCAATATGACTGACAGCCTACTGTTTTCGCATCTGAAAAAAATATCAGTTTTTATTTTGCAGGGAAAACAATTATAATAATGGAAGTCATTTTGCTTCATTTTACTGTGGTGGAGTTGAATCTGAAATATTTAGTAGGGTTTGATAACTACATCCCTTGAATGAACAGTGTTTATTGTCATTCTTTGAATGAAAGAGCTGTATTTTTATCAGATGTATCACCTAATGCTGCAATACATAAAAGTATTCCCAGTCAAGTTCTTACTTCCAGAAACATAAATGCTAATAAAGGTGCTTGAAAAGCAGCAAGATACATTTTCTCCTATTGCAAATAATTGTCCATATTCACTAAAAATGTCCTATTCCAAGCTTGCTTCTAGTATAAATTCTGCTTTCCTGGAACATCTCAAGAAGCACATTATTTGTTTAAATTCACCATTTAAGCACATAATATTGAAGTGGTATAACTTATTATTAAACAGCATGTGGTCAGACACTGAAAATTTTACAACATAATCAACTTCAGTGATAACAATCTAAGCTGATAGCAGTCTGATATTTTGCCAGGGGCTGGAAAAACACAATCAAGCTTCCAGGAAAGCCTCTATTGACATTTAGGAAAAAACCCCAAGTATACTACAAATCACAGTTTGAATTCTATGGACAGTTAATTTATTCCAAAAAGGGTTAGGACTGAGAGCTCCCAAAAGATTGTGATTATAATGGCAGGAGCCTTTAGAGGTGTTAATGAGTTCAATAAATAACTGTTTAAAATAATGCATATATGCTATGACTGATCATATGACTCAAAAGAAAATCAAGGTCTTGATAAAACCAGTGGTAACAACAGATTCTTTGGGGTTTTTTTTCCTATTTATTATTATTGTCATTGCTATTGCTGTTTACAATAGGCTTTCCAGTGAGGACCAGGTGTCAAAAAGCTGAATGTGAAAAGCTGTTCCCAGAAGAGGATTTCTCTGTCTGAGGGCACAGAGCACTGAAGTGTCCAATGGGAGCAGGTTCCTGACTGCTGTCTGGTGGGCAGTGTGGTGGGGCTGGGGACCAAGAGAGCCTTGGCTAGAGCCAACTGAAACTCATCCCATTCTTTTCTTTCCCAGTGCTACCCAGCAATGAACTGAAGGGAAGGAAGTCTGTTTTAATCCACAACCACTACTGAAGCCTGCACCACGGCTGAGGCCCCCAGCTCAATAACAATTGGGTGATTAAGCTCAGCACAAACTCCTGAAAAGAACAAGTTTTTCCTGCAGGTAAGTTTGACTTAAGGTGTCAACAAAATCAGGACTCCCAAGAATAATGGTTCCCTGCTCCATCCCCCCCCCCCAGTTTTTATCCTCAGTTTGCTCTTGATCAAGCCACTGAAGTTGCCAGTCAAATGAAGCTTGAGGCAGTTTTACTTTGTAGCTCATTAGCAATGGAAATTATTGTAATCTTGGTAAAAATCATGTGTCTGAAATGTTGATTACAATATTTTTTTTCACCAATAAAACAGACGCTGTAAGCTGCATAAAATTGTCCATTAATTGTTTAATATAAATCAGTCATACTGGGATGTATAAGGGAGGCATCTGTTCTTTGACTTCTAATAGTCCTAGAAGCTGCTAACCTTCATGTGAACAGGCAGAAGTGGTTCATTATGAATATCTGCAGTGTGTGACCTAATTTTAATGGGCAACAAAGGAATTGTGTTTTCCAAAATGAATATGACAGCAATACGTGTTGTCTTTCATAGCTTGAAATACCAGAGAGGTGCACTAGAGTTCTGATGCAGCTTGATCTGAAGCATTTTTTCCTGTTCAGTTTAAAAAACTGTACCCAACTTTAAATAGTATTTTAGTAGTTTCTGGAACTAAGGAATCAGAGAGAAAAGCCAATTCACATAAAACAACATTTGTAGTGGACAAATGAGGAAAAAACCCTACAAACACAGAGTATATATACTTTTCCAATTAAGAAATCAACTTAAATCAGAGCTCGCAGTCTCTCTCTCTCTCTCTTTCTCTCCCCCCCATCTTAACATTTCAGCTTCTCTTGTCTCTTAATAGCTTTTATATGCTTCTAGTACAGCATAAAGAAGGATTGCATGGTCTCACTTCTTCCTCCAGAATGAATGCTTTTTGCCAAACCCCAGAACCAGACAGGAAACTTCTTCAGTGTACATCAAGAGAGATAAAACAGTAAGTCCAGTCAATTCCCTTGTCCTGTGAAATGCCCAGAGGTGGGTAATTCCCTTATGACCTGCCTTCCCTGTGGTAGGGCTGCTTTATGCAGGTGTCAATGCTATAGGGTCACAGCACCATTATACCTTGTGATAGTAAACAGCTGCATTATCTAAAAAGACATCAAAACATGATGTGTCAAACTGCAGCAATAGATTTTTAATAGTTAGAATAGAAAAAGTATTGCCAAAAAGTGACTTGTGAAGAAGATGAAAAAGCTAACTCAAATGCCTTAAAAACAGGAGCTTTTATTGCTGTATAATGCATGCTGCAAAATGGATTCCTTGTTCTTTTTCTGCAAAGTCACTGTACTTCTTCCCAAAATTCCCTGAGAAGATCCTTATCTGCTTGCAAAGGTATGCAAGCACTGTCCTTGTAAAACTTTATGTAGCCTTCTTATTGGTTCCTAACTAGCCCTTTCTATTGGTTGTTAACCTTAGAATGTTATTGGTAGTACTCCAAATCCCTTCTGGCCCTTTATTGGACGAATTTGGATCCCTCCAGGGTCTATATATACCCCTAGCTATGTGCAATAAGCTCTCTCTTGCCCCTCTCTTGTGGCTCTGTGTGACTCTTTGGGGGGTCCCGTGGAGCCTCGTGGTCAGGGGGCTGGGGGAGCATTCCCACCCAGTCGCTGGACCAAACAGTTAACATAGAAACTTTGCAAGAAAAAATGCAGAGCAAGCAAACTATTATCATGACTGGCAGGGTGCTTGCAGGATACCGCGACACTCAGTTGGCTTTTAGAGTAGATTCTGATGTTTTGACCCTGTGTCACTTGAAGGCAAAAGTAATATTTGAGTGATGTCATTCTGGTATGAGAACTACCTGACACCCCCTCTTGTTGCCAATAGCAGAAATCTTTTTGTTTCTTCTTAGCAAGAGACAATCAAAACATTTCTATGGTTAAGTAATATTGTAGAATTTCCCTTGCATAAAGAGAAAGACTGCACCAAGTGCTGCAGATTTTTTGAGGATCTTAACATGGCCCAGATAATCCTAAATAACCCACTGACATTTTTATTTTCTCTAAATCTATGTTATGTCTTCCCTTTCTGTCTTCTTGGGTAAATGATTAAGGTCAGCCACTCTTCAGCCCCAAAGGCTCAAAGCAATGTTTTTCCTGTTGTGCCATTAATATTTAGTTGGGTTTTTTCCAGTTCATTGATTTGTTTTTTGGATTTGATTGTACTAGTAACATTCCCCTTGCCACTACAGACTAGACATGCTAAGTAAGTCTATGCACAAAATCTATTCCTTCTATCTAGGAGACAATAAAAATGTGAAGACATCCTTTCTGTTAGCTTCTTTCTAGAACAGATTTCTCCAAGCAGGTGTTGATTGTGTGAAATTTTAACACAGATACAGAAATCTCAGTGACGTGCAGCTTTCTGAAAGGTGATGTGCAGCATTTTCTCAGGATAAGGACCGTCAGATTCTCCTTTTGAGGAATCTTGTATTTTGTAACTGAAATTAACAGATCCATCGAGGGAGGCTGGGGTGGGGGGATGGGTGGGGAAGACTTCCTTGGACAGTCACACTGTTGTATACCTGCAGTAACTTACAATGCCTTTCTCAGTTTTGACAAGAAGTTACAACAAGCAGTACAGAAATATTGAGAACCAGCCAGCTGGGCTTTTTAACTGTTTCTTCAAACACATGAGATGTCCAAGCAGGGAGGCAATCACTACGAAGACAGGCATAGGTAACCCAGAAGAGCATATGCCATGTCGCTTTTCTAATTTTTAGTTAAATGAAAAGAATAGTACTGTTTAGTTCACATATGTTTTAAGTTTGTTTTGGTTTTTTTTTTTCCTGAAGAGTAGCATTTTTCTAGGAAGCCTCCCAAAAACATCTATCTTCCAAGGATATGAAACAGAAAAAAACAGGACTATGAAGGCAAAACTCAAAGTGAGGCAACTTGAAAGTCACCAGTACTCAGTGTGACAGTCTCCAGCATATAGCTCACACTTCAAGATAGCTGTCTTAGCATAAAACCATGTACAGAGAGAAAAAAAGCATTTACATGAACTGTTACTCAAGTTAGCCTGTTGTTCTGTGGGACTGGTGACTAAACAGACTGGTGCCTGTCGATTGTACTATCACTTCAGTGTGTAAAACCAATTTGCTTGCAAGCAATCCCTGTGTCATTAGCATTGTAAGTGCTGCAAGAAAATAATTAGCTTCTAGCGTACTCTAGAGCTATATCACTGGAGCAGAATTGATCAATAAAACAGTCAATAACAAATCATTTTGTCTCCTTTTATTAATGCTGTTAGAATTCATGCACTTTCCAATCTGGTTTATCTGCACATCATGAGATGAGACATAATTCATGTCACACTACAACTTTCATCACAATGACACTGATCACATAGCTATGCAATATGGTTGACAGAGACTACCAGTTGTCTAAATCAGTAGGTGTCTGGGAAATCAGTAATTATTTACACATGTAAAATTTACTCAGAGGGTGTTAAGGGGTGCTAATGGATCTGATCAGACAGAATTCAGATGGGGGAAATGAGGGAATTTAAAACCAGGTACCAGAGGTCTTATCATATACACAAAATCACAGAATGGTTTGGGTAGGAAGGGATCTTAAACATTATCTAGTTCCTGGCCTCCCTGTCGTGGCCGAGGACACCATCCATTAGAACAGGCTGCTCAGAGCCCCATCCTGTGATCCTGAGGGGTAAAGGGGGGACGGAGAGATGGGACACACACTCCGGGGAGTGAGGTGGAGGCAAGAGAGAGTTTATTCGAACGATATACAACTTATATAGGGTCAATGGGCTGGGTCCTGGAACAGGGTGCAACCTGGGAGTTTTTGGGGAAGGGTCTGGGAAGATCTTGACCAAAGAAGGTATGAATCCCCAAAACCGAGGGGAAAGGGGCAGGAACCTGCCATATAGGGGGCTGTAACCCTGCTGCCAGCAGGAGGCAGTAAAGAGTGGGTTATATGCCATGTGAGTGGAAATTTCCCAATG
>JAWWEU010000001.1:86500797-86513019 GCA_035583155.1 Acropternis orthonyx | reverse complement strand
GGGGTACATAGGAGAACAAAGGAAAAACATATAACATTATAAAATCCTCAAACAGAGTAAAATTCTTAAGTTATAAACAGTTCTCTGGTATAACAGCAGTCATATGCAAGCAAAGTGCAGTATCCAGGGTCCAGGCAGCCACCGGTCTGCGTTGCCAAGACAATTCTTCCATTGTTGATAGCGGCCCCTTCCAACAGCATCCAACCTGCCCTTGAGCATTTCCAGGGATGGGGTATCCACAATTTCTCCAGGCAACCTGTTCCAGTGCCTCACCACCTTCACAGTAAAGAATTTCTTCCTAATATATAATCTAAACCTAACCTCTTTCAGTTTGAAGCCAGTCACCCTTGCCTTATCACTATTGACTCTTGTGAAAAGTCCCTCTCCAGCTCTCTTGTAGCCTTCCCTTAGGTTCCAGAAGGTGCTAACAGGTTTCCCCAGAGCCTTCTCTTCTCCAGGTTGAACAACCGCAACCCTCTCAGCCTGGCTTCACAGGCGTGGTCCTCCAGCTCTCTGATCATTTTTGTGTCTCTCATCTGGACTCTCTTTAACAGGTCCATGTTCTTTTTATGTTGGGGGTTCCAGAGCTGGATGCAGCACTCCAGTGGGATCTCACAAGAGCAGATTAAAGGGGCAGAATCACCTCCCTCGACCTGCTGGCCACGCTGCTTTTGATGCATCCCAGGACATGGTTGGCAAGCCTGCATTGCTGGGTCATGTTAAACTTCTTGTCCACCAACAACTCTAAATTCTCCTCAAGGCTGCTCTCAATCCCCTCTCTGCCCAGTATGTATTTGCACTTGGGATTGCATATGCAGGACCTTGCACTTGATCTGGTTAAACTCCATGAGGTTTGCACAAGACCACCTCTCAGGCTTTCTGAAATCCCTCTGGATGGCATACCTTACCTCGAGAGTGTCTGGAGGTCAGTGCTGCTGGGGTTGCACTCAATTCCACTGTCCCTGTCACCAAAAAGTATGTTCAAGACCATCGGTCCCAATACCACGCCCTGAGGAACACCACTCCTCTCTGATCTGCACTTGGACATCTAGCCATTGACAGCAATCCTTTTAGTGTGACCACCCAACCAATTCCTTATCCACTAAGTGGTTCATCTGTCAAATACATGTCTTTTCAGTTTCAAGACAAGGATGTTGTGCTAGACAGTGCATTTACATTGTATTTGCATCTGGGGAGAGCCCACATACTATATTTTTCACAGCGCAGCTGCAAAGTCTTCAGATCCTGGATGCAGTGTTTGAATATCTGTCATTCAGTGCCAGACTAGCTTAGATATTTTAAAATCACAAAAAACCCATGGAAATGTCATTCTTGCTGTCACTGGAAACTAAACCAGTAGAAGATGTACTATTAGGGAACAAAGATTTTAATAGATAATCCCAAAGACTTTTACTGTCCACTCTTCTCTCAGGCAGAACTAGGCAAAAATAAATTTTCATTATATACTTTCCAGATTGCTAATTTTTTTACAAATAGGATCAACCAATTGGGGAAACATTACATTTATTGTCTCTGATAAAAAAAAATTAATAGAGAAAATGTAACAAAAATGTAATATTGTATAGTAAATGTCTTCAAGCTTTATCATGTCTTTATCAAGGGCTTTCTGGAGGTGAATGTCTATGAGGAAGCCATAGTTTGTCTTTTACTCACTAAAAGCTCTTGATTTTTGTTAATGTCAAATGAAAATGTCACTCTTCATTCTGATTTGTGTCAGCTAACAGCTGACACAGCAACACCATGTTCTTAATTGCAGAACAGTCTGAGAAACACAGGGATCTTTATCCTATTAGACTCAATGGAAACAAATTTAGAGGTCAACAAAATGCTAATAGCCCAAAGGCTGCTGTAAAGGTATAATAGCTTGTAATTTGGAAATTATTTTAATATATTAATATGTTGTTGTAGCTACATATCTGCATCTTCATGTACTGGTATTATGTACACCTTCAAGTCACTCATTACTGCTGCATATTGCATGACATGATGCAGGCTGGTCATCACTTCCCAAATGGACAGTGCCTGGTGTCCCCTGGGCTAACTCCACCTTCCCACCTCCCAGGTGCCTTGCCCAGGAGGACAGGACATTGCCAAGCTGGGAGGAGAGCTGAGCCCCCACTCCAGACACACTTGCTGCTGCTCTAGTCCCTCCTCTCATTCCTGTCAGCCTTTCAACCCTGCAGCAACCTGTGACCCAGGGAACGTCAGAAGGAGTGGTGATGTCTTTGTATTTCAGATAATTCTGGGAGATCTTCTTCTATAAGTTCATTCGGTATCTTTTTAAAGAACTGTAAGCCTTCAGCACCTTGCTGTAATCCTTGGTTTAACCATGTATTATCTGGAGAATCACTTCCTTTTCACTCTTTTGGATTTTGCTCCTGCTGGCTTACTTGTAGTCTGTATAGTTCTTACCCTGGAGTTGTTACCCATACCCCTGACCCAAGACAGTGAAGATTTTCTAGACCTGCATCACATACATCTTGTCAATTTTCTCTTTCTTATTCTGAACAGTCTATATCGATTTAAGTTATTGCCTATACAGAATCTGTCCAGAAACTTTGATTATGTTTTGTGTACTGATTTTCACCTGCTATTTTATAATCTATGCCATGTCTTAGAACCTTCTCTCATTCTTTATTATCTTTTTACTTTAACTTTACCCTTATCTTTTTCATCTTGAACAGCTTCTTTCACTGACTACTTCCTTCAGCTTGAATCATGACTATTTATACCCCCTTCTCTTTATCAGTATGAGGGCACGTTCCCTTGTTTTATGGCAGCTTCTTTTAGAGCTTTTGGTAAAGAATCTGACCAAGATGCTTTTAGAAAACCAAATAAATACAGCAATCAGACCATCTTTGTCCATTGTCTTTGTTTCCAGCATAATGTAGTTACTCTGTCAGATGGCACTTGCCTTTACAAAATCTATGTTGATTCTTCCCAAGTAATTAGTACATATGTCTATAATTTCTTCCTTATATAGGCTTATTGATGAGTATTTCATTGCCTCTAACTGGAAACCTTTCCAAAAGTGGTGCCACAGTATCCTGATACTGTAACACAGAAGCAATTCTAGCTTAAAGTTGTGCATCAGTTCAGACGTTCCACATTTTGAGAGGCTTGGAGATTGGGTAGACTACAAGAAGACTTTGCAATTTTATTTTATTTTTTTTAAATTATTTTTCTCCCTGATCTCTTGATATTTCACTCCAAGTTAAAGGCTTTGCCATGTTTGCTAAAGACTGCTGATGTGGAAACCTTTCACAAGTTCTTCTGTAATCAGGGTAAATTTAAAAAAATTAAAAATTCAGATTTTTTTGGTACTGCAGTGAAATAATGCAGTCACAGTGTGACTTCTGATTGTTCTGGTCAATGTTTTACAAGGAACATGCAACAACTATTATAGGTATGAGAAACAGGAACTCTACAAAGCTGGGTTTGCAGATCAGCAATATATGTCTTCTGGACCCCTGATGCTTTCTGATATGAATTTCTGTACTGCACAAGTAGAATCTTTGGTTTACATATTAGCCAACATTTCCTGCTATAGCTGTGTTATTATCTTCTCTTATCTTTGACTGATATATAAGGAGACATATGCAAACTCAGAATATATTCCTAACATTTAAAACTGTTGCCAGCTTCAGTGCAAATGAGAGCTTTAATCAATTTCTATTATTAACTTCTTTAACCATTCTCTATTGTAAGAAAATATATATACCTTTAAATAAAAATCAGACATAACTGTCCAAATGATAGCCAATATCATGGTGGCCACAAAATTCATTGAGGAACAACTGGTCTAGCAATACGTTACCAAGATTGGATTTTACAGTTTCCTTTCTGTTCTGTCTCCACAGGAAACTCACTTAAAGACAATTTAAAGGCTAGATGTTGCCTTATATTTGTGCAGCTGAGAGCTAAATACTGTTGTAAGGGAACTGTGAATTAAAATGACTGCGTGATACCAAATTGACATTTTCTACCGCTCTTTCTGCAGGAAACAATGTCCCAGTATTACTATAAAGTTGATTAAAATAATGAGGAAAGTTTCTAATAGCTATTAATAACTTCATAATATCTTGTAGCAAAAATACTTTCAAACCCACCCTGACTTGTAGTCCTTTCTTGTTACTATCATTCATTTAATAATAATTGAGTTTTCTTTCTAACCTGTGGAGAAGGTTGCACTAATTAGTTTTATTTCTACTCCTAAATATTCTGACTCAATGTGGCATGGAGCATGACTCTTAGCAATGATACCATTTACAGGCAATAGTTATAATAAGACAAACAGTATTTAATGATAATTGAGGTCCTTAATTAATAACATTTTAAATCCCAGGACAATCTGTTCATTAAACATTGCAGTAAAACTGCTCAAAACTCATACCTTTTATTCAGATCATACCTAGGGGATCATTGCTGTGCTAACAGGTTTCACCAGTCTCTCAATTAAATCCGACAAATACAAATTGCTTTGCAATATAGTTAGAAAAAGGAACCCCATGTTTATTTTAGAGTTTGTGGTAATCCTGGATGTTGAATCTACATCTTGGTTCGGCTGGTAGCTGCGTCACTACTAAGCCTCTGTTGCAGCATCACACAAGAAAGAAATTACATGGCTATTAATATCTGGGAGACTTGCCTTCCAGACACCAAGTATCACCAAGAAGGATTTATAGCACCTCCTTACCACTCAAAGCAAGCCAAACAACAGGAACATCTTCTGCCTGTGGCTCTTTATAGCTGAAGAATACGGAACAGCAACTCAGTGTGTCTCCCATGGGGATCCATTAATGTCCAGGGAGCTGGGGCTTCACTTTGGTGACGGACCATGCATGGCAAGGAAAACATAGTGGAGATGTCACCTGAAGCAGCTCTAATGTGGATGCCTGTCAGGTCCTGGTGTACTACTGTGTCAACTGAAAACTAGGAACTGTTATGCAAGATTTTGTAGCTGAAGAGCATCTTCAGGGGAAGTTGAAGGCATTCCAGCTGCCACTCTGTCCATCTGTGCTAGCACATGCTCCAGCTCACATGACAGAAAAGAAGCTGGTCTTTGGCAAAGCATTTCCACTTCTTTCAGCATTGCAGAAGTGTCTGTCCCAACTGCCTTCTGCTTCAGATAGCTGTAATTTGAGAATAGCACCCTGCACTGAGTACTGAGAGCTGGGATCGGATAAGTACTAGAAATCAAGCCTGAAATGGAAGTCGAGTTAAATTAAGAAATGTTTGCAGGCAGAAAGGTCTGCCTCAGATCTCTAAGGTTACTTTTTCTCATAATTTTCCACCAGAAATCTTTCCTAGATAAGTACTTGCTGTTCACAGTTAAGATACATCTTAACCTTTCGGGTAAATGCTAAAAGATTTTCTTTGCCTTATGACTCAAAGCTTTTTAAAAAGCCAGGAACAAACCATCAGATGTGTTTAAACCAGCAGCTGCACAGTGTCAGATGTCATTCATCTAATTTGGTATAGTAGGACTAAGGTTTTTTCCCTTTGTTGGTATTATTCTCAAAATGGCATACTTTGTATTTAGAACACTTTCCTGTTGTGACAGCACTGCAATATAAATTTCCCACCTGTACCAAATCGTTCTGTTCCCAATTCAAGTAATCTCTGTCAAGGACTGTGGGTCTTGGGCAGTTTCAACTGAAGTCTTGGTGAGGGAAACATGACTGAAATATTAGAGAGAAAAATTCACTTTCATTCTGAGTGGTGCACCAGGGCCTGACAAAACCCCACTCTAGAGCTGCTTTAGTTTCTTTAAAATTCTTTTTCACCTAAAATATAAACTCATGCAAGAGTTTAAATATTGCTTATATTGCTTTCTATGGTCATCATGAGGTTGATACTTTGGCAAACTTTCCATTGCAACTTTTCTTTCATAACCACCTTGAGCCAGATTCAGTAAAAGACTTTGATGTCTTCAAGTTACCAAAGGAAACACCTACAGCTAAATTCTAAATCCTGAAACAGGTCAGAAACTTCTACTCCACTGCAGAGCTTAAGTATTTATATCAGAACTGCAAGGCCCCCTTTTCATACCATTCAAAACCCAGATCTGAAAACCCACTCCTAAATGTCCCTAAGCTGAATAAGCAGATGATGTTTATCCCTCCATAGTTATCCACCTCTTAAAGCAGAAAAGTTTGAAATTCTCAGTCTGCAGAGTGAGTAATTCACCTCATTACCACAAACAAACTGGAATGAAGCCAGTTCAATGAAGGAACCCCACCAATGTCACCTATTGGTAGCTGGCCATTGTGCAAGTGAAAATAATGATTCTTAGGAATTCTGGGAATTCCCAGGAAAGCAAATTAAAAGGATCTTGTCCAGGGGTTATGGCACACAGCAATGGAAAGAGGAGGAAAAGGCTGATCTCTAACTGCTGAGCTTGCTTATATTCCTAATTGTATTATTCACTCAAGTTAAAAATTTATCTTAAGTCAGTGTAGCTAAACCTCATTTGGGCCAGCTGTGCTTTCCGAAACAATACAATAGGTGTGAAAAATATGAATTTGGGAGAGGGGAAGCTTCAAGCACACATTCCTCTTTCTGTCATATAATTTCATGTCTGTTGGTAGCACTTATAATATAAACCTGCAATTTCTCTGCAGGCATCAGTAGCCAGCCTTCAGGGATATGGATTTCACAAAGGAGGAGCTAAGCATCTAAAGTTTAAACACCAAAATAAAATTAACTTGGATACCAAAAATTTCCCCCTTTGAGAAATTACAAAACATGTAGAAAAAAAAAAGATTGAGAGGTAGGAGAAAATAATATACTCTCTAACAGATGCTGGACCATCAGACAGTAAAGTGCTGCTTCGTCACCAGCTTCAGAAGTTGAAATGAAACTACAGCTCCATACCTTAGATTCATTTTTCCTAGATTCACTTGATGTTTTTCTTTTGTTTGTGGAAGGATGTCAGAATCAGCAGATGTGAAAGAGACAGGGGGGTTCAAAAAGGGCTTCTCTCATTATCTATAGACTGCAGTGTAGTCACTATATTTATATCAGATCCTGTTTCAGGCATGTGACATCCCTATTTCATTAAGCACCAAGGAAGTTATTGCAAAGTGGGGTGAGGATGAACCAACCATCATAGACTAAGTTCCTGTTATACCTTTCCAGGCACAAACTATCACTTTACAACCTTCCATCCCAAAATCCTCAATAGAAATGAAAGCACTGATTCTTCAGCCTGAAATGGGGACAAAAACAATCTAAAGACATAGTTCAGAAAATGAACATCACAAATATGTCTGACTACAATGGCAGTTCCCCATAGCAAGAAGACTACAAGCTCTGAAATGTTTTAGTATCTCTTTATATTAATTATTTAACTACGTTTTTGCTGGGATCCAGTTGGGAATCCTTCTAGCTACATAGGGAAGCACCAGGGAATATTTCCATACTGAGCTAAAACACATTCTCTTCCAATCAAACATTGTCATTTTCCTAGGTTTTTGTTAGTGGTGATTCTGTGAAAGAACTACTGAAATATGTGCTCATCAAAACATGGTATAACATTTATACTCTCTGGGAGAAAGAACAGCAAGACCAGGATGATTAACATCTGTATTTGGTGGTGAAACTTCAAGAAGAAAACATTAATTGGCTTCTGAGATTGTAATATAGATTTATGCTCATTTGTTTTTTATGCTAAAATATTTACCCAGTTAAAGATTTATGACATGGCTGTGGTAGATCATGTTTTGGAACTAAATGAATGGTTATCTCCCTGAACCTCTTGCTTTAGGATTTAAGAGTGATTATTTGCAGTGTTCATTTGATGGTTTTGACTAATCTGAGGATTTACTGCTGGTAGTTATGATAAATTTCTATATTATTTTATTTTGCCATAATTTGATATTTGTACTGTTTAAGTCCTAAGTGATTAGGAAGTAGTTCTAAAAGGCTTAACTGCTGTGTCTTCTTTGAATTGATTCCTGATTATTTATTAAACTTAATAAAGTTCACAAAGAGTATGTTCAGTCACTTTTTCTTCAATATATGGTTTTAGATATGCCATTGAGACTGAATCAATTACTTTCCTATACCTTTGACTCACTCAGAGTGATTTAATAAGATGAACAGAAGGGAATTACCCAGTATCAGCAACTGAACGTGCCCTGGTTCTAAGGGCTTGGTAACTGCAAACATGACTTGGTAAAAGCACAGGTATCATTAATTTCAATTATAATCAGACTACCCTTTTCAAGTATGATTTTGTGTTACAGAATGGCAAATAAAACAGAAGTTTCAGTGTACATGAAAATTTTGGACATATGTTCTTAATTGAAATTAGATTAAAACCAACTTTTTATAAAAATTTTCAGTGAAGCAGAAATTCCCCAGAGTCAGCAGGTGTTCTGTGAAAATGACATTCTTGTCAGTTTGCCTAAAAATAGCTATAACATTGATTTATATGAGCAGTTGCAGAGGAGTTCAGTATTCTTCTGCCCACAGCAGACCTATTGGTGGGATGCCAAGACACTGACCCCAAAAGCTCAGAGGATCTATAGCTGGGATAGGCACAAACCTGGTTTGGCTCCAGAAGAACTATGCTGAGTCTGAAATGTTTTGAGTGAAGTATTTCAGGCTTACTGAGCTAGTGGTTCCACGCAGAAGTTTTTGTCTTCACAGTGTCTGAAACTCTTGAAAACAGTTATCAGTTTCTAAAATGTCCTCATTTGTCCTGCATTCAATTGAAACAGAGCAGTTTTTAATAACTCCCAGTTGCACATCTCACCCCTGGGCTGAACTGATTACATTGCAGCCTAGCCTTCACTTTGAAAATTAAATTTCAAAATGTGGTCCAAGTGTTTCAAAGACCTTTTTTTTTCTTCCAGGCTAAGCCTGAAAATACACTGAAACAACAGCTCCAAGAGCTGAAGTTACCCTTCTGGTCTCTTTTGAAGGATTAACAGTAAGAGATGGAAGTTCACCAAGCCACAAGTTTAATGGACCACATCACCATTAGAGCAGAGAATTTTCTGCAGTAATAGCAAATATCTGCAGAGCCAGGTGGTCCCTCTGCTCCCAGCTGTCCTAGTACTTCAACAGGGAGAAAAACCCAAGCCACCTACAGCTTCCCATGTGAAGTGTCAGCATGTACTGTACTGTGATGTATAATCTACCCAAGCTCTCTAGCAGTGGAAACTACCAGTTCACTGGAAAGGTTACTAAGCAAGTTCACAGACTACACAAAACTGGGAGGAGCTGTTGCCTCCCTCAAAGACGGGGAGGCCCTGCAGAGAGACCTCGACAAATTAGAGGACTGGTAAATCACCAACCAAATGAAGTTCATCAAGGGGAAGTGCTGAATTCTGCACCTGGAAAGGGGCAACCCTGGATGTATGGACAGAACAGGGAATGAGATGCTGGAAAGCAGTATTGTAGAAAGGGACCTGGGGGTTCTGGTTGATGGCAAGGTGAATCTGAGTCAGCAGTGCCCTGGCAGTCAGGAGGGCCAGCCCTGTCCTGGGGGGCATCAGGCAAAGCATCGCAAGCCAGTCGAGGGAGGAGACTGTCCAGCTCTGCTCTGCACTAGGGCAGCCTCACCTTGAATATTGTGTGCAGTTTGGGGCACCACAATATAAGAAAGATATTAAGCTATTGGAGACTGTCCAAAGAAGGGCAATGAAGATGGTGAAGGGCCTGGAGGGTAAGCCATATGAGGAGCGGCTGAGGTCACTTGGTCTGTTCAGTCTGGAGAAGAGGAGACTGAGGGGAAACCTCACTGCAGTTACAACTTCCACATGAGGGGCAGGAACTGATCTCTTCTCTGTGGTGGCCAGTGACTAGACCTGAATTAACAACCCAAAATTGTGTCAGGGGAGGCTTAACATTAGATATGAGGGAAAGATTCTGCACCCAGAGGGTGTTTGGGTACTAAAACAGGCTTCCCCTGGGAAGCGATCACAGCACCAAGCCTAACAGAGTTCAAGAAGTGTTCAGACAATATTCTCAGGCACATGGTGTGACTCTTGGGAATGGTCCTGTGCAGTGCTGAGTTGGACTCAAAAAATCCCTGTGGGTCCCTTCCAACTCAGCATATTTGGTGATTCTGTGATTTTTAGATGTCTGAAGGTGGAATGTAAATATGACACTTAGTATTTTTGATTTTAAAAAATCTTGGCTATGTGTTAGATGCCAGTAAGACTGAATTCCAGCAGGACTGCAGATCCTGGTTAAAGAAAAAGCAACAATATCCCTGGAACTCCTACAGAACCTGCCTGTAGTCCCAGAGAGGGCTCTTATTCAAGCACACTCAATACCAGTATTTTACATATGAATCCTGAACACCTGGCACCTTAAGGTTAGAGGCTGCACTGCAGTGATAAGGTGACCATGGTGAATCTGAATGTCTATCTGTATTTAGGACCTTAAGCAGCTTTGTAATTTCTTCCCTGATGAATGTAAAGAAATAGACAAAATAGACAAAAGATAAGACTGAGCTTCATTTATCCCAAATTGTGTAAACCACAGATGCTTCACATTTAATAAAAGCTACCACTTGATGTTGACTTCCTGGGGTCCTTTTTATTAAGTGTTACTTTTCAATGCACCCTATGAGAGAATAATAATAAGCTCTGCCACACTTGTTACACAGAACCCCTTAAAACATCATCTGTCTTTGCCCAGTGAAAATGTGCCCCTAAGATGCAGTATGAACATGAATTTTCAGATAGTAAAGAAGAAAATTGCTCACCAAAGAGCAAATCTAAATTTGAGAGGCACCATTGTTGTACTTCAGATAACACATTCAAATGCCTGTTTGAGTGCTCTCTGACTTCATAAAATTGGACTAAAAGGTGTCCTCCCTCATGTTTTGACCAAAAAATGTTCAGAGAGTCATCTCAAAAAGATTCAGTACACAGCACATCAAACATCACCTGCCCATGACTGTGAACTGGCTTAGAAGAACACTGAAAGTCTGCCTTTTTTTTTTTTTTTTTCTATACTCAATTTGCAAAGTTACTCTGGGAAAATACTCCTGCTCCTTCTACTGCTCCGTCCATGACTACAGGGCAGTGTCTTTGGCTGCAAAGCACCTTGAGAGCTGCAGGTTCAGCTGCAGGGTTTGCAAGTGTTCTTAGACTAGTGGATTTCCAACAGAAGCAATAGGACCAGTCACAGCAGAGATAACATGACAGCTAGATACAGCAGCAAACAGGTAAAAAAGGTGCAGGGTTTTGAACAGTGGTTTTGGTCTGCTTCATTCCACAGCAACAACTACCATTAAAGATCTGGAAAAGCTCTATTAATAATGCAGGAAAGGAAGAAAATTAATATAAAGTATTATGGACAGCTTTTACTTTACTGATATCCTTAATCCTTTTTCAGTTAAAATTTTTATAAGAAAAGCTCTTGTATGACTATATTTTAGACTGTATTTGAGAACATTAATTCCTCACTTTCAGGGGGGAAAGTAGTCAAGACATAGTAGAGCTCATTGTTGCTGCTAAATCTACTTCCTTTGGAGGAAAGTGAGGTCAAAACACAGCATAAGAGAGAACAGCAAAGCCACAGCCCTTGTCTCCAGTGATGCTTGGTGCTTGCAAGCTCCTGGAGGCAGCCCATGCTGCAGGTGCTCCTCAGTCACTATGCCAGTGCTGTCCCTGTACTGACAGCTCTTGCCAGCACTGCCATGGTCCCTGACCCACCTCGATGCACTAGAACCTCATGGCACCATTTCCTGTAACTGCATCACTTTGCAGGACCATGCTGCCTGAGTGTGAATTGCTCTGGTAGCTCTGAAGAGACTTAGAGACTGGCACAAGGCTGCTACCTTTGAAGAACGTTACTGTAAGGCTCTGCACAAAGACCCCAGGACAGGCTCTGAAAGACCTTCTTCCAGGACTTGGAGGTAAAAGCACTACTTGACTGAGTTGTATTTGAGTCTATTAATTAACTCAGATGAGGCAAATTGGCACAGCACTACAGCACCATGGCCATGTTCCTTGCAGGGCCTGTAAGAATTTATTTGCCCACTTGTATACCTCACAGTTCTGCTCCACTTTAAAGCCCGAGAATTTCTCCCTATTTGGCAGGGACCAGGGGACAGTGGGCACCTTGGAATGGCTGTGCTACAGTACCCACAGTATTCACTAGTGTGCTGGTTTAAAGGTAAACCAGCAGGAGGAATGAATCCAACTCACAAACAGATTACAAGTCAGAATTACAGTT
>JAWWEU010000001.1:86469592-86492248 GCA_035583155.1 Acropternis orthonyx | reverse complement strand
TGTTGAAGAAAAAAGACAATGCAGAAAAAACCGTGACTCGCCAACACTGCCTTTGGAGACTTTCTGCTTTGCCTTTTGCAACCAGACTTGCCTGTCTCGGATTGGCCTTTTAGGCCATCAGCGTGCTTGCAACAAGCGTGGGTAGAGCCCTTCCCAAATCTTCATTCGCAAAGCCTAGCCATGATGATGACAGGTCAGAATAAGTGACCTGGGAATCTCCTGTGACTGGAGATTTGGAAAAAAGTCTCAGTATCACAGAGTACCTTCTAGTGGCCTTCTGTACTGCCATGAATTTCAAGTCACCATTCTGGGTTTTTTTCACATAGGGTGGTTATTAAACTGTCAGACATAAAGTCATAAAAGACAAAAAATCCTGTGCAAGGAAACACCTAAAAAGGTTATTGTCTTCCAGAAATGTATTCTGTAGGTTCTAATTACTTATTAACTATGTTATTGGTCTTAATAAGGACATCTGAAACAACCTAAAATCAGTTCAGCTCAGGGTGGACTTAACTGTGTCACCAGTCCAGAAGTTTAAGAATATGGCTTTTTATACCTAAAGATATTGTTGATGGAAGCATATATTGGACTTGAGTCAAAAATCAAGCCCTTCCTATGTCTATTTCTGGTATGTAAACTAGTCAAGCTAAGATTTATTAAGCAATGAATGTTTGAGGGGTTTTTTTTTGGGCTTTGGTGGGGATGTGGTAGGGGGGGGTAGTTCTTGGTTTTTTTGCTGACATATATTCAAGGAATAATTCTTAAGTACAAGACAACAAATAAAAGATGTTATCTTGCAAAGTGGTTTGATTTTACAGTTTTAATATTCTTATTCTGCAGTGACTAAAGCTACACTTAAAATATAGTTGCAGCAGTTGATTTCCTACACTGTCTTCTTTGCTTCAGAGAAATCATCACCTGAAGAAATTGTCATGATTCGTGTTTGTAGGCTGTAGGATTTGAATTTTAAATGGGCTGAGTTAACCTGTAAAAGCAATGACTGCATTTACAACGTCTTTCATTTTTTAGTCAGTTCTACTAATACACTAATAGTTTTGCTATAGATACTGATATATACTGATAGTATGTTGTTTGACAGATATCTAAAAATGTTGCCCTGGTAGAAGCAATGTCTGTCAAATTCTGAAAACAGGATTTTTAAATGGACAGTTTTGAGATTTTTGTTCTGTTTGAGAAAATTCTTTAAATCTATAGGAAGCCTTAAACCACAAAAGAATCAAAAAATCTCAAATGTTGAGTTTTGTTCTTCTAGATGATATAATTGTCCTTTTCTTCTTAAATGCTGGAAAAATGTAAGAACCCATCTATAAATTCTTTTAAGGTTCAAGATATTTCTAAGCATCCAGTGTGAAAGAACTGGACTGACTCTGATGTACATATTAAAAAAGCTGTTCCTTGCACAATTTATGTGAAATAGAGTTCCTCTGAGGCAGCTTAAGTTGGCTCTCACAAATCGAGGTACTGAACATTTTGGAAAACTTGAACTATATACAGCACCACCCATTAAGGGAAAGTAAGCTTGAGCTCTTAGGAAAGACCTGAGGCCTAATCTTGCAAAACTGACCATGCATAACCAATGCTTACCCTTGCTACCATATGCTCATTATTGAGATCAGAGTTTCATTCGTGTACAAGTTAATTCAAAGACTTTTTTTTTCACTTCCCACAACAGAGAACCAGTGTTATTCTGGAATTAGTGATGAGCAATGGGATAGTAAGTAGTGACTCATTTGCACTTTGAGTAATCACACTGGAGCACTTGACCTATACAGGTAAACCAAACCGCATAATTCAATATGTTTAAGTTCAAACATAATTTTCCTGAAGACTTTATCTGAAAAATGTCTATCAATTACCGAATGAGTCACCCCAAAGGAGAAGGAACTGCAGAAATATAAATAATTAACTACAATGTACTTATACAGGAAGATACAGGCACAAAGTCTTTCATGGGAGCCTTAAGGACTTAAGAAGTGATGCAGTGAGCTAGCACTTGAATGGAGTCCACTAAGAATTAAATCTTTAGTCCTAGTAACACTTATGGCAATTGCAAGTATAAAACACAAGCCTGTGGAAGGCAATGTACATGTACACTTGGATGTAAGCCCCTGTATGTGCCTCCACATGACTATAGACAGAAAAATTCAGTTTTGTTGTGAGGTCACCTGTCTGAGACTCCAAAGTCAAGACTCACTTTCCAGCTTTGGCACTGATTTACTTGTGACTTTTCTTTTCCTCAGTACCAAATCTATAAAATCAGAGCAATGAACTTCCCTAATATGTAGGATTGTTGTTATGAAACAGATGAACGCTGATGTAGCTACAAACATAAAATGCATTTTAAAAGCAGCTGACAGACTAATCTAGTAATCACAAAGGGGTTGAATTTTTACATAATAGTCCTCAAAATTGGAATTAATTTTTCTACATGATATATTTTAAGAGACTATCTCTAATAACATATGCAATCTCCTTTTGCAAAATAAGTCTTGTCTTAGAATACAGAGAATTTCAAACACAATTCATATTTTGTTTTAAAAACTGCAGTTCTGATCCTGCAGAACTTTTGAGTATAAGCCCAAGTTGTTATATGGGAATAATTGTAATGACTTCATATACCAGACAGCACTTACAGATCTTCAGATGAAATTAACTATACAGAGATTGTGACTGTAACTGAAAACAGTGGCTGGAATGGCTTTGTACACGTGTTACGTGTGTCCTGCACATATGTCAAGCTGGAGTTTGAGACAGGAGTGCCACAACTTTTCTACCTATGTGTAACCAGATATTCATGGAATACTAGAGTTTTTTCTTTCCTTTGAGGGAATTTCTGTGTAATAACCTGCTAGTACCTCTAGAGCTTGGCTTCATTTGATACTGGGGCTGTTGTCCACTCTCAGTGGGATCTTTCCTCCTTGATAAACTCAGTTACACAAACAGGATTTTAGTGAGAAGGAATAAGATATTATAAAAATGTCAACTTTTGTTGACCCTTTCCATATGCTATTTCACCATAACTATAGAAGCCCAGTCATCTGGCCTTCAGATGCACATCTTCTATTTACTCCAGTACCAACTAAAAGCACCAGTTAATTAATCTACAGCCTGTGTTACAATATGTTGTGTGACTTAATCTTGTACAGTCTTGCACTGCTAGGGCTAAAAGTCAGGTTCAATTATCCTTGTGGGTCACTTCCAACTTAGCATCTTCTGTGATTCTGTGATTCTGAGGTGTTCAATGTGTCCCAGAACAGTCAGGTCTCCAGGGAGCTGTAATGCCTTACTGTGTAAGTTTCTGGAACTTACAGTGTTTGCAAATTCTCTCCACAGGCACCTAAAGAATTGTACTTCCTTCTTAGTGCTGCTCCAACCTTCTCCTCTGTGTCCCAATGTCATGTGAGAAGCAGATACAGGAAAATGTCCCCTGTAATGTTTTCTGAGCCTTCCTACTGGAAGACACCCTCCCACCAGGAACAATGTAGCCTACACAGGGTAAATTTACAGAAATTACATTACATTCTTGGTCACACTAATGCTTGAAGCAATTTTTTTTCAACTTTCATAATAATTGTACCTATTTGCTGTGCATGCTGTCTTAACAAGCCAGTTATGGCAGTTTTAATGCCTTCTGTCTGGTCAAACAACCATGGAAACCCTGACAGATTTGCAAGAATAATGCTATCATTGTTTGGTTCAGTGGTAGATTTGCTATTTTGTATAGAAATAGGAATATGAAGAAAAAGACTCAAAGCTTTGGGAGAAATCTCAGCACATTTTTAACAAAAATAAGCATCATTAGCATAACAAAAAAACAAACAAACAAAAAAACCCCCCAAAAAACAAAACTCAAAACCAATCGGAAAACCCACAACAAAACAAAACAAAGCAGCATTACAGGCTACCTATTTGGGTGGGAAATTACTGCAGTGTACAAAAAACTCATTTGCCAAGTCACTTTGCATAACTTTTTGTATATCCAGATGCTTCTTACTTTTCTTGTGAGTGGTTTGCTTTAGTGTTGTGTTTGCTTGTTTTTTTCTCTTGGTTACTAGCAGGAAACTTTTCTGTGGTCATTGAGTTCCCACTATACTGGTGACCCATGCAGATTTTTAGCCATTTATGAATGTGCAATACTGAACAGTTTACATAGTTCATTAATCTTCACTTCTAAGTAATTAATGTCAAAGAGACAGAATATTTTTATATGCATGTAATTAATGTAATTATAAATGGGGGAAGTAAGGGAAGAAAAAAGCAGCAAGCAAAGTGAATCAGTTCTGTAGAGGTACAGGAGATTAAACAGCAACCTTTTATTTTTTCAGGAATATGTGAAGCTTCCTTCTTCAAGAGATCATGAACAAAAAAATTAATGAAAGAGTAGGAGGGCTTGACAGACTCCAGAGAAAACTGGCAGACTCCAAAGCAGTTTGCCAGCACCAAAAGAAAAGCTTCTTTGGCTTTGAAGGAATGTAGAAAGCAGAGAACAATGCAATCCTCTGTTACATTCCAAATACAGTTTCTGTCAGCAGTAAATTTGCATTTTAAAGCTGATGAACCTACTGTATCAAACTCTGCCCTTGTTATATTCCTGATACTGGCCCAGTGAAATATAAGGGGTGGCTCCAGCACAAACAGCAAAGAGTTATCAGGAGGAATTCCCTATAAGCAGTAAGATAAAAGCAACCCTGATATACCTTATGTTTAGTCATTACTGTAGAAAGGAATTCTCTCAGTAACAAAAGGCAAGGGTGTAAAATGTACACACAATAGATGATTGCTTATAAAGGATTAACATCCTGTTGCTGTAGCTCGATGATATCGATACCAGAGTACCTGGTTGATATAAAGTTCTGCTGACTCAATTTGTGAGTTTTAGCAAGCAGACACTCTTTTATTATGGAATGCTGGATGATTTCAGTGCATTGGGTGCCCTGGGAATCATTTTGCCAAAGTGCACACAGAGGTACCTTCAATAAAGCTTATATGCTGGCATTAAATGATTATTGATTTTTGTTCCCTGTGTTCCTATTACATATTCATGACATTTCCCAACACCTATTAGCATACATGCATATCCTTATAAGATCTTTTAGGGGCTTCACCAAGAGTCTTTGGTGGTTGTTTGTGTCTAAAGCCCCCAGAGTTCTATGTGACCACCTTATGGATTTCTTTAAGACAATACTCCTGGTTATGCATCAACCCAATGTTGCCTGCTTGGCTGCTTCAGTTCCTTTCTTTATTGCTTTTACTTTGGCTGATTTCTTTAAATTGAGGCTTTGGCCACAGAGTAATTATCTATGGTACATTCTTGCTGCAGGCAGTACTAATTTTCAAAACTCTAGCACCATTATTTTAGAACTGATCTAATCTAACATTGGATGGAGAAGGGATTTAACTAGATCCCTTGTCTAAAGTCAGATTCCGTAGACTGAAGGCTGTAATGATCTTGTGAAGAAATCTTTATCAATCATCAGCTGGCTTTTAACCTGAGTGCTCCTCTGAAGAAAGGGGTGCTGATTACAAACAGAAACACAGTTGACTGCAGAGTCCAGGATGTCTTTCCTTAGCACCTAAAAATAATTGTCCTGGAAGATGTAGTTCCTGAACCTATTGTGTCATACTCTTATCTAGTCATCATTCATCACACAAGAAGAGATCAGAAGGACACTGCGGGAAGCAAATGTGCGCTTGGAGACTCACATGATATTAAATGATTAAGATGCATCTTCTCTGAGAGAAGGGTATGATTACAGTGATCTCACAGAGCTTGGACATTCTGACATTATGACTTTGCCTATTTCACTCTTTCCCAAGCTATTTACACCCCAGGCTCTTTCTTTGAAACAAAATATTTTGTGAGTTTTTTTCTAAATAACTGTGCAAAGAAACCATTCCAGTTTCCTCAGTTACAACTATCATGTAAAGCAGTGGGGGGAAAAAAAGCCAACTAATTACAAGCGATGGAAGCGGTAGTATTTGACATATTTAAAGGAAGATATAAACTACAACAGTAGATCTGAAATAATGAACAATGCTGCTGTGACACAAAAATGAATTAGAAAGCACAGTAAGAATTTTTCATCACTAAAGTTAATGATTTTCTGCTCAGAACACTAATCACTAATGATTTTAAGTTCAGTTTTTTTAAAAAAATTACATCAATCCATTTGACAGAGGTAGAATTTCAAAAGAGAAAATTACACTTTGAAGTATTGCCTAGACAAAGAACTCAGAAGTAACAAGAGTAGTTTAAAAATTCTAAGTACTTTAAAAAATAGCTTGTTACATTAAGGTTACTTTAATTTTTCAACAGTTTTTAAATGCTTTCGAGAAAAGCATTGCATTTGCCTTGAAATTCCACTCCCTAAAACTTTTGTGTGACCTTCAGGTCATGATTTAAGGTTTGTATTAAAGGCGGATCATTTCATTCAGCCTTGGAATTTCACCGGTGATATCTGAAGGTTTTCCTCTGTGAGACCAAGATAAATGTCCTAGCTGTAGAGAAAGAAAAATCTATTCAGATATATACCTGCATCAAAAGCTCTTTACAATTCATTCTTAAAGTACCTGGACTAGAAATATCAAAGCACCCTGGTGGCACTGCCACATTCCCCTGTAGCGAGCACATATAAAGATAGCAAAAAAGTACCACTTGAGTCATATGACCCCCATTCTTATCAATAGTTATTACTTATATTTTAGTTATCATTATGGTATTATATAGATTGTGATATTGGTTGAAAACTTCAGCATTTTTATGAACTATTAACAGTTAAATCAATTAATTACTGACTAAATGCAAACTTATAGAACACCAGAATCCACCTAGATTAAACAGCAAAGAATATAACACAAAAAAAGCAAGGGGAAGCATAGAGACTGATTCTGAGATAAGCACTCAACCAGAATAACTTTCCCTTTATAGATGATGCTATTGTTCCAAGCTGCATTTTGTGGAACAGACTCAATTATTTTGTTAACACAGATTAATTTTGTGGACACTGGTCAACTTTCTCTGAGATGAACTGGTCATAAAGAGACTGATTACATTCTTTCTAAAGATAGTGGAAACATTTCCCTTCCCTGACAGAAGTATTGAACCAAATTCTAAAAGTCAAGATTGGCCTAGATATTTGCTGAGACTAACAATGATCCTGAAAATTGAAAACAAACAAAGAAAAAACAACAAACAAGCAACCCCAAACACAAAATAGAATAAAACAAACAGCTAAGAAAATGGCATGAAATGCAAAAGGGTCAATTGCAAAGTGCTCCACCTGGGCTGAAGTGTGAATGAGTGACTACTTGGTAAGGAGCAGCTCTGCAAAGGACATTCTGTTGATGATGGGGACTCCAATATCAGCAGTAGTAAATAACAACCCTGTTAATTGACTTAGTTGAATGTTGAGTCATCACAGGCTGAACATATTTGGCCTTTTCAGTTTAGAAGCTGAGCTTGCCATACTGCTGTACACAAGTCAGCCTTCATGATTTCTGTTTTACGTGAACTCCTATTTCAGTTACTGTCCAATTTGTATCATGTCCTCACAGCATATGCTCTGAGAGCACACTCTGAAGCCCATCCTGCACATTCCACATTTGTCTCATGAAGTTTCTGAAGAAGACACCTGGATGCTATGTTCACTGAAGTGTTCTTCTCTGGTTCCTATAATGCTATAACATACTTCACATATCTTACATAGAGAATGAAAATGTGTTAGTATATTCTCCTGTTTCAAGGAAAATTTTCTTTGGGAATTACAGTCCATCAAAAGAGAAGTGGCCACCAATTCAAGGGAGGTGATTCTCCCTCCACTCTTGTGAGAATCCCACCTGAAGTATTTTTGTCCAGATCTGGGTTCTGTTAGAGAGCGTCATGATGAACATCAGAGGGCTGTAGCACCTCTCCAGCAAAGGCAGGCTGAGAGAGCTGGGGTTGTTCAGCCTGGAGAAGGGAGACCTTATTTCAGGTACCTTGAGCTGTTTTACAAAAAAAGAAGGACAGGGACTTTTTATACAGGCAGATAGTCAAAGGACAATGGTGCAGTGGTTTTAAACTGAAAAGAGGGCAGGTTTATTTTCAGTGTTAGGAAGAAATTTTTCACTCAGAGGGTCGTGAAGCACTGGAACAAGTTGCTTAGAGAGGTTATAGATTTTTTTTATCCCTGGAAGCATTTAAGGCCAGCCTGGATGGGACACTGAGCAACCTGGTCTAGCGAATGATATTGCTGCCTATGGCAGGGGAGGTGGAACTAGATGACCTTTATGGTCCCTTCCAACCCAAGTGGTTCTATGACTATATAATCTTAACAAAAATAAGATGTCACATTGATTTCAGGTGTTTTGTTGCCTCAGACTCTCTGTGCCCATTTCTTTGATCCAATAAACATATTTTCCTCCTTCGTGTTTTTTTTTCTTCACTGTTGCCACATGAAATGTAAAACTGAAAATAATAATTGACTTCAAGCCCACTCCTGCAAACACAACAATGAAAACTACATACTGACAAATGTATAAACAAGTTTTTAAAAAATGAATTTTATTTCCACAGTCTCAGGGAAAATAATATATAATTAATCTGTGTAGAGGACTTCAGAATTCAGATTTTGGAGTATTAAAAGTGGTCAAGTGTTCTTTTCAAAGAAGTTCAGTTTTGTTTTTTTTCTTTTATCAGCTTACAGAAGAGCTACATCTATACAGTTATAGGTCCAATTTATTTTTTTTCAAAGCATAGAGATATCAGGAAGTCCTAATATGCATCCTCCAGATAAGTGCTCTTTGGTCTCCTTTTCAGCTTCTCCTTTTACAGCTCTGCAGGAGTTATGAACTGTGCTTTACTTTCATCATCTTATTTCCTATGCCTCACATTATCAAACCTTTGCATGTTTCAGTTGAATACTTGCAGTCATTTCTCTGGTATCTTGTGGGGGGAAAATATACTTCATTGTGTATTAGTTAGTAACAAAACAAGGCCTTTAATAGTATTAAAAGAACCAGCATTCCATTTCTCAGTTCTCATTCTTGTTTGGGCTTTTAATTATCATCTTCTAACTTTCCCATAACACTTGCAAGGATTTATAATTAAGAAGATGTTTTGTCCCAGATGTGCATAAATGGTACCATGGCCAAATATAGAATAGTGACTAAATGTTGTTTGTGTCAGGTGATCATGTAGGGAGAGTAAAAATATTGTCTTCGGTGGTAGGGCTGTGCAAATAATTCATTTTTCTAATTAATGGTCAACTGAAGAGAAATGAAAAAGGCACTTGGTACATTTAAAACTTTCCAATTTTCATTTGACCTAAAATGAAACATTTAATTAATAACAGAGAATGGTCAATCATTTAGCTTTACAAATCTCAATGAGAAAATACTTCCAGGCAACATAACTTGCTGACATGATGCCAAGGCCTGGATTAATATTAATGCCTGGAAAGATTGCTAGCTGCTCTACTGAATTATGCCACTTCCTGAGGCAAGGAATTATTCTTTGGAGAGAATCCCTCTAGATGAAGCAGACAGCCCTCACAGCACTTATTGCAGGACAAACAGAGATCACAGCAATAGCTGGAAGGTGCAACAAACCTAGGAGGTGGGAGGGAACTTAGAGAAGCTGCAAAGCCAAGTGCAGCTGCAGCAGCAGCACGGAGTGGTAGCAAAGGCAGGCAGATGGAGAATATAGCAGCTGCTTGAGAGGACACAGAGAAAGCCAGCTGAATAAGAATTAGGTGAGAAGCTTTGAAAGCACAAATGCACAAATTATTCTGTATCTGAAACGCTGGGCAAGTATTCTGTTGGCAAAAGTTACTATAGAGTTATCTTCCTATGGTAAATGGCATTGATGAGCAGCATATAATGTGGTGGGTTAAATACAGAGTCTTTAATGCTATAAAGCAAAGGACCCCAATCTTCACAGACTAATGGGAAGCATCACACAGGAATAAACACACTGCAGGCAGCAAAATCATCTACTTTCTTTGATGTTGTAAAGAATCATGTGTTTTCCTCTGGCTGTACACAGCACTGAGGGTGTCTCAGCAACGTGTGTCTTCTCACTGACAGGAATGTCAGTATAGTTGTTTCTCCTCTAGTGTTTTGTTCTCATTCAAACATTCAGGGTACTGCTTTAGCAGACCTGCTCTAGAAAAGGCAGACTCCACCAAGGATCCTGGCATACAGCAGGCAAGCTGGATATGCCAGTTCAGTTATTGTGGTGCTCTCAGTCCATATGCACTCGATGTGAGTCCACAAAGAAGATCAAAGCTGCAACTCCATCTCACCTTGCTCTCCTCAGTCTTTCAACTCCTTACCTTCACTTGGAAGAGGCAGCTTCAGTAGTTAATTTTAGAGTAGCAATGATCTGCTTTGACAAGGATGTTGAACCTGCCCTATGCCATGCTGCTGGCAGGATTAGTGATAAAAAAGATCAGGAAAAAACAGGAATGCACCCTGGAACATTTCAGAGCACAGTGTGAAGTTGAGAGTGCTGTGGTTGCTAGGGGAAAGGTGTTCAAAAAGCCTTTGTTCTGGGTAGAACAATGGGTCCTTTAAGCACACAACACTAATTAGGTCTATTATTTTCAGCTTCAGCAAAATACATGTTTATCCAGAAGCAATTTAATTTCTTCTTATCTGACATCATGAGTAGCTATAAATGTGTACAGCAGGATTTGGAAATGTCCAATAGCTTCTATGTGTCCTGCATAGTGAGCTCTGGCCTGGTGGACATGGGGTTGGGGGAGGGAGCCCAGCACTACTGGAGGTCTGCTTGTGCTCAATAAACTCTCATATTTGGTTTACAGTACAATTCAATGGATGGATTTTGTGAAATACTGAAAACAAAGGCATGGAAGTGACTTGTACCACCAGTACCAACTGATCCTTTATTTCTGACTCCAGGAGGTCCAGATCACTACCGACTAAATTAATCAGGTGGATGTGGGGAGGGTTTATTTAAATTAACAAATTAGTGGGTTTCCTAGGCATGTAAATCTTTCTATTCACCCTGAGAGGGAGACTTCTAATAATTACTGTATTTTTCTGTGCACATACAGTACGGCAATCACATGATAACTGCATAGTTTGATTATCTGAACATACAATTGTTGTTTAAAAAGAGAAGCATAATTACTAGGGGGAAAGGACAAAAAGAACACATACAGTTTTAATTAAAAAGTATCACTTACTTCATCAGGAAAGATACCACTAACACTGACTTCAAAATCTGAATAAATTTTCCCAGCTACTGCTGCAGGTTTTGCTAGAAAAAAGAAGGTGGAATTACCACTGCCAACATGGATGTAATGTTCGTCAATATAAAGATGAGGTTGTTCCTCTACTACCATGGCTTTGTTTTGGAATGGTGAAAAGACAAACTTTTGGGTTGTCGCATTTGTCTGCTTCATAAAACCATAAAGCCAAGTGGCTTTTCCAAAGTAGCCAGGTGGTTCTGCTTGTTGGGTCACAGGTGGAAAAGAAATAATTTCTAAAGATGGTACAAAATTCACACGGTAGGATTCATCTGACCACATTAAAGCATCTATATGGGAGCTAGGGACCACCAATTTTTCCCAGAGTCAAAGGAAAAAACTGTGCTTCTGACCTCTTCCTGAAGTTACCTAAAATAGTAGCTTAATCATGGATTAAAAGTGCCTGTTCCTCCTAGTCAGCCAGAAGTGGAATGAACGTTAGAGTCATCAGTTCAGAAGACACCAATCTAGTGCCAAAGCACAAGAATTTCCATGATCCCTGATACTTACAGCTGATCAATAAGAATCTAATTTTTCCTGTCTTACAGGGAACAATGCTTAGCCCTGTATTATAAAGTTCAGACAGATATCTTATTATGACATGACTAGAGTCTACAGAGGTATTTGCTACTGGCAGAACAAGGGATCAGATAAAACCTTTGTGGAACATGACAGAAATACCATGGAGACTTCTCTTAAAAACAGAAGGGGAGAAAACTGAGGATCCCAGTTCTTCTGCTGAAGAAAACTCTTGGTTTAACATGTTAACAAATTTAGATGAAAGCAAATTTTTAGTGCAGTGCATTGTTACTTCCATCAGTCTGATGCTTGGTGCAAGCAGAGACAATTATTTCATTATTCAGCAGTGACGGTTGTAATGGGAGGAAAAATACTGAAACGCTCACCCCATCCAGTGGTGTCCCCCAGTGACAGCCTAGTACCCAAGAAGATCTACAGTTCTATTCTGTTTATACGGAACAGGGAAATACTAGGTAGTGGTAAATAATAGCTTTTACATAGGTGAGTAGAAAGTAAAGACCTTTCTTTCTTTATGTACCAAATTAGTAGTTTACAATCATGATTTTGAACTAAGCATTATCTGCTGAATAAAATCATTCCACTCAGAACATCACACACTGTTTTCCTGTAGGAATTCCTGTCAAAGAAATCTGCTGGGAAGCCCATGAAAGAAATTGTTAACATCCTAAGTGTACAGCAGAATCTAAAACATTCCATCTTTTTAATCGAGAAGAAAAGGGAACCACACAGAGCATATACAAATGAACCATGGCAAAAGCTGTGTAGAATCAGACTGGAGTTCCATCTATTCCAGTATCAAGAACATAGTGAAGAGCAGAAAGAAATAGCAATGTATTTTCTATATATCTAAGAAAAGTAGAGATGTTTTTCAAGAGCAGGCTCACCATCTGCAGTTGTTTGTGGCTCAGGAATGTCCTGAAGCAGGACTAGTCACAACTTATACCTAAAGTTTTTTCAGATCGATCTTTTAATCACGTAAATTTTAGAACTCATTGCTCTGAGGTGAGGAGATCATAGAATCATGGAAACACTTGATTTGGAATAAACCTTCCAAAGTCATCTAGTCCAACTCCTCTGCAAAATGAGCAGGGACATCTTTCACTACACAGGTTGCTCAGAGCCCTGTCCAATCTGACCTTGAATGTTTCCAGGGATAGGGCACCTACCACCTCTCTGGAAAACCTGCTCCAATGTTACCCTCATGATAAAAAACTTCTCAATTATATCTAATCAAAATCAACAGTCTTTTAGTTTAAAACCATTAGCCCTTGTACTATATGAACAGTTCCTCAGCACTTTGCAGAGACTTATCATCAAATGCAAATCTGAAAAATGTGGGAGTTTTGCCAGTTTTGATCTTAAGTGTTCTCCCTCAATATACCCCTGAAGGTTGAGTTAGGAAGACACTATCTGGAAGGAAGAAGGACCTTTACTCTAGCATGAACAAACTTTCTACTAACAGCAACTTCCCCCAAAGAGGAACTTTTCAGTTTGTTTCCTTTTCAGATATTCTTAAACTACTAATCCATGCCATCTTGTTTAAGTATCTAGAAGTAACTTCTAAGAGAATTTTTCAGTAGCCTCCAATCTAAACAGAAGTGTGTCTCCCTCAGACACTTACCATAGTAGTCACAAGGCCAGTTTTTGTTGTTTTTTTTTTTTTTCTGGATGTATGCAGTTTAGAGAACTGCGCACACATCCCAGTTTCGTGCAACTTTGAGAACTCGACACAGTAACTGCATTTTACATCTTTTGCTCTTTAGGCTTAATTACCTTTCATCTGATGACATTCTTCTCATTCATTCCTCAGATTCGTCTTTCATTAGAAGCCTCAAAATTAGTTCTGTTCATTGCTCCACTATCTTAACTTTACAAACTACAGCTCAAAATATTCTTTCAGAATCCATTTCTACCTATGCAAAACTGTGTGCATAAATAATTTGCTTTAGCAAGATTCAACACAAAAAATTAATTCAAACCTGTAGGACATTTTTACCTCCTATGTGTTTTTCATGTGCATTCCCTTGGTTGCATTTGAAGACCTCATGTAAACCCCTGATTTCATTGAAATCAATGCCAAAGATCTTCCTAACCAACAAAATCAGAATTATGCCTTCTATTTTATTATGTTCATGTACAATTATTTGATTGAATCTGATGAAAAATTGCATTTAAATTCTACCAATAATGAGCCACAAACCTTGATATTATAAATATTATAAATAACCTATAGGTTATTTTTCTTCCTCAGCATGGCTTAGAACGAGAAAAGAAGAAGTTTTTAATTGAAAAAATGCTCTCAGATCCTCTTTATCAATCTCTAAACTTCTGCTTGTTCCATATTCCTTGTTTACCTGTCAACATCTTCAACAATTTTTTCTCTCAGATACACATCATACTAATTGTCACATGTTCATTGAATCAAGAAGAAGGAAAAGTCTATGCCTCTTTGGCCACAATGAGTCTGATTTCAAATGCTGTGGCTTCATTATCTGCCACAAGCCACTCACAGAAAATCACACAGTAGGGAGAGAAGAGGAAATGACAGAAAAATATTCTGTCAGGTAATAAAAAGTAAATTCATGAGTCATAAATTACTTGCTGAAAGGAACATAAAGAGCAAAATTTTGTTTTTACCACTGACTTAATGGGAACACAACCAAAGTATTAAAATTTTTGCTCTGATTTACAAGATTGAATCTAGTTATGAAACGCTTCTAACTGAAAATGGAGCTTTTATGTTTTTTAGCAAAGTCGAAATTAATCTTGTTCTAAGCTATTGCCCTACTTGGGCAGCAAATTAACACAGTCCTATCATTGCAAAGTTGAGGCTTCTGCTAAAATATGACTCTATACAACTGACGTCATTTGCCTAAACTGATCAGATTAATGTGCTGGCACTTTGAGATATGAAAGGTGTCTGCACATTAATCAGTGGGACCGTCAGAGGGAGATAGCATTTAACTTCCCATTACCGAGATATCCTGCATCCTTGTGTGTGTATCTGTGCAGAAGAGATGTAAAAGATCATTCAGGCCTCAGTCTTAAAATTGTCTTCCTCTCCCTCTCCTGAAATTTTGCAACCCCCATCAGGCTTCCTGGCAAACGACTCTTTCATATACCAAAAGTACTCAGAGGAACTGAACATAATGCTAATAAATAGGAACATGAGGTAGATCAGTGACAAGCTCCCGATCCCTCTGCAAGCAGAAGGAGTAATTTGGGATTATCATTTAGCTAGTAGGATTAAGGTACATAACAACAATGACAATTTCCTGATATTTCTTCTCCTTTCTCCCACTCCTAAAAGTATTAATCCTTGAAAAATAAGCTGTCATCTGCAGAATATAAAACAGAGGCAAGGCTAGACTGTTTCCACCAGATTCATGCTACTATGTCAGATATGCAAGAATCATCATTTTTGTTATCAAGATTAAATTTTTTCTGAAGTTTTATCAGTCATCTGTGGTTTCTGTACAATGGACAAAGCCATTTTTGCCCATAGATTCATACTACCCTTGAATTACTCCACAAGGTTTCACATGCCAGCATCTGCAAAGGCTAAGGATCTCAAGAGATAGCTGATTTCAATCTCTCCTACAGTTCTCAGTGCACAGAGCATCCTAGAGTCCTGTTTGGATGTTAACTGTCATCAGAACATTTTCTCGGTGCTCTCTCCATGAGAGACATGAGGGTTGTGTGGGACTGGTCCCTGAGTGCATGGGCCAGGGACCACATAATTGACTGGTCTGTATGGAAGAGGAGATTTAGCTAATCTAGCTTCCATAGACCTACACAGTCTTGCTTCCAAAGCTGCTCTGAATAACAAAATTATTTTCCACGGGGATCCTCTGCAGATTTTCAAAGAGGTTCAGCACTCCCAGCATCAAGACTGAATGTGGTCTTTGGCAAGGCCTGAAAAAATCCTTCACAGTCTTTATGCCTCTTTAAATTATCCTGGAAGGTGAAATACAAAAATTCAATGCATGTGGTATGTTTGCAACCCATCAATAAATGTCTCTGCTGTCTAAAGCTGGCTTCAGTGAAGGCAGGAGGCTTTCTGGTTCCTGATCTCCTATACGAAAGCAACAGGGACATTTTTAGATTGAGGAGTTAGAGAAGGTCATAACTCATACAAAACTGATGACTGCCTGTCTACACCCTCACTTGTCAAGGAAGGATGGTAAAAATTATTTTTGACCTGACTGGAGAACTATGAAGCAGGAAGTTGAGCACAAAAACTTTACAGTGTCCACCGGTATCCTGCTAGTTTGCAGGGAGATATCAGCTTCTTCTGTAGGTTTAAAACACAAGAGCAAAAGCTACAAAATGACAATTAAGACTCCCACAGAGGTCTATGTCTTTGCTCAGCTGTACATCAATAATCCCTTGTTCTTGTTAATATATCACCTTACATGAATCAGCAAAGCAAGGGAAGCATCAGTTGTGCTGTTGAAGTGACCCTCTCCTTCAAGTAGATGACCAGTTTCTCCAAAGCCCATGAAACCATGGACAGAGGATTAAATTAGTTTTATGACAGACCTTTTCAAGGTAGCTTGTGGCAATCTCCTTCAGGAAGTTCTGCAAGGTCTTTGTGCAGCAGAGAAAAATACAGAAAAAAAAGAGCAATACACAATAAACAAAATTAAAGAGAACACAAGAAATCCCCCCCTCAAAACTCTGAGCCCAAACCACAGTTGAGTTGATGATTAAATATGTACTAAAAGTAAATATTTTCCCTATTTTCCTCTGATGTGAAAAACCTCCAGCACTTGAGATACTCCTAATTATATCAACTATTGGAAACCATCCCAGGCTTCCCAAGTCATTTGGCTAATTTTTCATGGAATAACAGAATGTTATCGTATACTTGAGAAAAATAGGCTTCATACGCATGACCTGGAAACCCAATCTGATCTGAAGTAAAAGAAAACACACAGTTGGAAAAACAACACATGACAACCTTTGCTAACCTGGGAAAACTGTTTTCCAACTCCTGCTGGATAAGGAAATAGACAAAACATTTATTCATACAGATCTCCCCAAACTTTCTTGTCAAGGTTTTCTGTTTCAGAGCAAATCTATTTGTATAGCCACCACCTGACATGCAGAACACAGCATGTAATAAAGTTTTCATGAGAACACAAGTTCACCAAAAAGGGTGGAAAGATGTGATGTTTCCTTTTGTTTGGGGGTGATCCTGGAAACATTTATGTCAAAGGAGATACGTGCATTTTGTTACATAGAGTGGTTACAAAAAAAGGAAAATTGTACATCACATATTAACCTTTCCCTATATATAACCTTTTACAAGTGATTTTTTTCCATGAAATGTTCCAGTTCTCCACCATTAAAAGTGAAAAAAAGTATGCATATATCCATTAGAAAACATTTGGATACTCACTTTAAAAATGTCAAAAAACCCACAGAATAAATAATGAGGGAAAGGTTGAAAGACAATGGTAGCATATCCATAGTGTTTTCCTGTATGTAGAAAAGATCAATCTCATATGTTTCTAGCTCTAGTTCAGGTTAAAGACATCCCAAGTACATTTCAGAAATAACTTCTATTTAAAATTCTTCCTATGCACCCCATCCTAAATGTGAAACACAAGTAGTATTACATTAATTTAGGTTTCTGTCTTGTAAATATTTCATCCACATGTCACATGTTTATGTCATATTTACTCGTGAAGGTTTCTTCAACAGCTATTTGTACCTTTTCCTTTTTACTACTGTAATCAGTAGATACAAAAATTGGAAATGTCTAATTTTACATTCCAGTTAAAACAGTAATTGCTGGGGAAGAGCTAGACTCAAAAATCAAGCATCACATAATCCTTGGCACAAAAGTTAGTAAATCACTCAAATTTTGGAGATTTTTAATATCCAAGTAAGCTTCTATGAGTGGGTTAATTTCAAACTTTTTCCAACAGAGCTTGACGTCTAGAACAAAATTAACCTTGCAGAGATTTCTAACATGGCACTGTCCTTTACTGAAACCAGGGGAGGCAGGGGTTTTTGTTTCACTTCAGATTTTTTTTTAAAAAATTTACAAAACGTCACTTCTGTGAAAGTTTTTCTGCATTAAAGATGTTCTTACTGCACTGGATGTTGCTAAAATAGAATTACATGCTGATGCATTTGTATTGTATTTTTATAGTTAACAAAATTCAAACAAAGATTACTGTAAATTAAATACAAAAGATGTTATTAGTCTAATTCAATACACACATTGCATCTCAGTGAATTATTCTAATCTCACTTTATTGTCTGTTGAACTATTTCTGTGGTTTACTTCACCTCGTCCTAAATTATGCACTTCCATTTGCCGAAATGACCTTTGCTCTAAAAACATTCATTGCCTGACAAGGAGTCCACAGGGCACTAGTTCAGGTTTCTACACTGGAAACATCTAAGACTCAGTAAAAATAATCTCTGTCAAATCAGCAGAGAAATATTAGGGTTGGTTCGGATGTCCCAGAAACTGAACTTGTCTTTCTAAAGTCAGCCTAGAATCATAGAACTGTTTAGGTTCTAAGGGACCTTTAAAGGTCACCCAGTACAACCTCCCTGCAATAATCAGGGACACTTTTCACTAGATCGGGTTTCTCAGAGCCCCATCCAGCCTTGAATGTTTCCAGGGTTTGGGTATCTATCACCTCTTTGGGCAACCCATTCCAATGTTTCAACACCCTAACAGTAAGAAATATCTTTTTCATACCTATTCTAAATTTACCCTCTTCTGTTTTACTTTCCTTTTTTTTTTTTAATTAATTCCTTCTCCTACAACAATAGGCTCTATTAAAAATTTGCTCCCATCTTTCTTATAAGCCCCCTTCAGGTACTGAAAGGATGCAATAAGGTCACCCCAAAAACTTCTCTTCTCCAGGTTGAACAATCCCAATTCTCAGCCTTTTCTCACAGGAGAGGTGCTCCATCTCTCTAACCATCTCTGTGGCCCTCCTCTGGACTCACTCCAATTGATCCATGCTCCTCCTGTGCTGAGACCCCAGAGCTGGATGCAGTGCTCCAGGTGGGATCTTACCAGAGTGGAGCAGAGGGGAGAATCACCTCCCTTGACCTGCTGGCTGTGTTGCTTTTGATGCAGCCCAGGACATGATTGGCCTTCTGTGCTGCAAGTGCACATTGCCAGCTTATGTCCAGCTTTTCAGCCATCACTACTCCCAAGTCCTTCTTGGCAGGGCTGCTCTCAATCTATTCATTCACCAACCTGTATTGATACTGGCTGTTGTTCCTATCCAGGTATAGGACCCTGCACTTGGACTTGTTAAATCTCATGACATTTGCTTGGACCCACTCCTCGAGCTTGTCCAGATCCCTCTGGATGGCATCCCATCCTTCAGGTATGTCAGCCTCATCCCTCAGCTTGATGTCATGTGCGAATTTGCTGGTGGTGCACTTGATTCCTTCATCTATGTCATTAATGAAGATACTAAATGGTACTGGTGCCAGTATACTCCCCTGAGGTCACTTGTCATTGATCTCTACCTGGACATTGAGCCATTGACCACTACGCTCTGGAAGTGACCATCCAACCGATTCTTCATCCACCAAACAGTCTACCTATCAAGTCCATCTGTCTCCAGTTTAGAGAGGAAGATGTTTTTGTGGACCATGCCAAAGGCCTTACAGAATTCTAGATAGATGGCATCTGTAACACTTCCTTTGTTCATTGATGTAGTCACTTCATCACAGAAGGCCACTAGATCAGTCAGACAAGACTTGCCCTTGGTGAAGGTTGTCTTGAATTATCTCCCTGTCCTCCATGTGCCTTAACATAGCTCCTAGGAGGGTCTGTTCTGTGATCTTCCCAGCACAGAGATGAGACTGACAGATTGGTGGCTCCTGGGGTCCCCTTTTCTACCCTTTTTTAAATGGGTGCCATGTTCCCCTTTTTCCATTCACCTAGAACTTCACCTGACATGACATGACATCATCACGGAGAGGGACTTAGCAACCACACCAGCCAGTTTCCTCAGGACTCTGGAATACATCTCATCAGGTCCCATAGACTTTTGCAAAATCAGGCTCTCCATATGATTATGAGCGTCCTCTTCTCTTACAGTGTGAGGGACTTCATTCCCCCAGTCCCTCCTTGTGAGGGAAGAGAGGTTGCTATTGAAGACTGAGGCCAAACAGTTGAGTACTTGAGCCTTCTCCTCAGCTGTTGTTACCAGTTTGACAGTCATGTTCATTGTGGGGGTACACTTTATTTAGCCTTCCTTTTCTGGGTGACATAACTTATTCTTTTCATCCTTGCCAAGTTCAGCTCCAGATGTGTCTCAGCTTTTCTGACTCCATCCCTACTCAAATGGGCAGCATCCCTATGCTCTTCCCAGGATACCTGATCCTGTACATGGGTTCTGGGTAAGGAGAGGTGGTAATTTGTGTTTTTGTAGTTCCTTGAGATCATTCCTCAGCTGGAATTATGCCAAATGTACCTCAGTGCTTCAGAGTGATGCACAGCCAATTCATCCAGAGTGACTCACCCTCTTAAGGATGTTCGTTAGCTGTAAGCTGACCAGAAGTATCGGAGAAGCTGCAAATTTTATGAACAATGCAAACAAATGAAAAACAAACTCTTCAGAACGTCATAATTTTGTCAAGAGATACTAGTTCTCATTTTTGCTGGCACAGTTGTTCTTGGGGTGTCCCATGACAGGCAAATGATGCAGGATAGCTCAGGCGTCTGAACAGTGAAGGATGGGGGCAAGAATAGCAGATGCAGAGCACTTTGGCTGGAAAGTATTAGGCAGGAACTTCCTATATAACAAGTATGTGGAAAATCTGAAATTTGGATGTTCTGTCTAGTGCGAGAGGTGAAGAGGAGTGGGGGAGGCTCAGGGTTGCAACCTGTTAATCTGGTTGGTTATCAGAAGAAAGACAGGCACCTGCCTACAGCTTTGCCAAAGCAACCATGCAGAGCACCCACCTTACCTTCTCAGTCATTCACAGAACAACCATAACACAGCACTAAAGGATAGCTATGTCATGTGAATATCACATTTCCTTCAGAGTTAGATGTTTTTGGGGTTTGTTTTCCTCTTTCTTGTCATAGTTTTTAAATGTCTTGATTAATTAAACTCTAAGTGCAAAAAATCAGAGAACTCATGAGCTTGCTAATTCTGCAACTTGCTTGTATTTTTTTCTTGCACTTAACACTCTGTTTTCAAAATCTACATTACAGAGATTCAGGGTGGGGTGTTTTTTACTATTCAAGTCATATTTTTTGCAAATAAAACATTGTTTGACTTTTCTCCGGATCCCAGCCATATTTCCTTGGTAGGGAAGGATTTCTGCATAAAATAATTTTTTTCCCCTCTGATCCATGACATGTGCAGAACATTTAAAGTATCAATATGCTTAAAGCTACTTCTATAATCTGGAGGCTAAGGAGTGAACAGCATAGTAATTTGGCTACAGATTTGATTTATAAAGTCAAAATTTGACTTTTTTACAAAGCCACTTCAGAAATAATGTTGGGTTCACCATTTTTAATCAGATAAAGTTAAAGAGAAAAAAAAAAGCAACAGCTGGCATAATTTAGTAATTTATTTATGCATAAAAGGCTGGATGTGATTTTTGCTTTATAAGAACCACATTTGTTTTCTACTGGTAGCATATGCATAGTAGAGTTTGCAGCACCAATGACAGTAACAAAATCTTTAAAGTCATAAAGCTTCTGTTCTGCCTGCTGTTGCTCACCTATTGTTCTGTCAGAGAGAAGAATATATTATCCACTTCCCTGTGAAGGAGCAGCAGTTGTTTGCACATGGAAGATTAACATTGCACGGGATTCCTCCCTGCTGGTGTGTAGAAGGTGTTAACAATCTAAAGAGTATGAACAGCTGTTATCTTTACAGTAATTGGCATAATATTTCCTGATTAACTACACTTTCTCTTTTCCTACTTTTTTTAACTGAAACTTCTATCAGAGTAAGCCATTTTTTTTGAGATTATTTTCAATTTATAGACTTAGAAAGTTCATAAAATTAATATAAAAATCAGAAATAGATGCAATGACTAAAGTTGTTTTGCTTTTTTTCCTAAGATTTGATGTGTTTCCTTTTAATATAAACAATGTGAACAATCGCATTAAAATATAAAGGAATATACCCACAGAAGACCCCCTGAAAGAATGACACTTGAAAAAAAACCATTTTTGAGCCTCCTATTTAGTTGTGGCAGCCTAAGTACCAACTCTGGATCTCAGATTCTCTAGACAGTACAAGAAGAGCATTGAGCCACTTCAAGTAGAGGTACCTGCTAGAAAGTACTGAAGAAACAAGTTCAATATTAGACATCCCTCACATTGCTAGATGTCAAGTTTCAAGCTCAAGGAACACACTTTTGCAGGTTTTATTCTTACAAGAATTCGAATTTATTAAATTGTGTCATTGCCTCAAATAATGAATTTTGGGAAAATGGAGTAGGAAGAGAAATTATAGTAAAAAAAAACCTCTTTCACATAATAATAGAATCATTATATTTCAAAAAGACTTTTAAGTTCATCGAGTCCAACTGTTAACCTTGGGCCACAGTGTTTAGCACTAAACTGTATTTTCAAGTGATGCATCCTTACACTTTTTGAACACTTCCAGGGATGATGACTCCACCACTTCCCTGGACAGCTTTTTACAATGCCTGACAACCTTTTCAGTGAATAAATTATTCCTAATATCTAACACAAACCTCTTCTGGCACAACTTGAGACAATTTCCTCTGGTCCTTGTTCTTTCTATCTGTTATGGGTTTAAGGTTGCAGAATTTTCCCTTTCCCTCACCCGCCTGGACTGGGAGTGAAGCCCGGAGTGGAGGG
>JAWWEU010000001.1:86405931-86457814 GCA_035583155.1 Acropternis orthonyx | reverse complement strand
TCCCTCAGCCTTGGCCATATTGACCACCATCAGTGGTCCACTCTGGCCTCCAATTGGGAGGCATGGAGACACACCATCCATAACACTGCTGCTTCCATTGAGAACTCATGCAGGATCAGTCTTGAAGAGAAAAGACAACGCAGAAAGAACTGTGCCTTGCCAATATTGCTTATGGAGACTTTCTGCTGTGCCTTTTGCAACCGGACCTGCCTATCTGGCATTGGCCTTCTTAGCCATCAGCACACTTGCAGCAAGTGTGGGTAGAGCCCTTTCCAAATCTTCATTCATGAAGCCGAGCCATGATGATGAAACATCATTACAGTCTCAACCACCCTGCACAGGATTGTCTTTCACAGCTTTATTGACAGTCAAAGAAAATTGAGGCTGAACTTTGAATTCGTATTCACTTTTTGCAGTTTTCTCCATTCTGTTTGTTAGTGGCACAGGAGCACATGTGCAGATCCATTTTAGAGGGCTCAGATATCCAGTGGGTTTGACTGTTTTCTTCTGAATCACCATTGTCCACAGGTTGAGTGACACTTCACCATGATGCCTAGAGATGCATCGCCACAATTGGCTCGATTGCAGAAGGCAGCTGCAGCAGTTCCAACTAGGCTGCTTAGGTTTTCTCCATGACAACATCATATTTTCCAGTCTTTCCAAGATCTGTATCACTGGTTCCTTGTTGTTTCCCCACAATCCAAACCTTTAGCTGTAGCCCCAGACAGTTACTCTTATAAGCCATTATTCTGCTTTTGTTTGCTGTCCTGAGGAGTTATCTGGACAAAAAAGGTAATTTTTTGGAAGGGTACCAGGGACACATGCCAGTTTCATTCCTTCTTTGAATTCAAAGGGGACTTCCTTTGCAGAATTTTTCATCTTCTTTTAGGTAAAAAGGAAGATGAACCTCCTTTGCCAACAAATTCTTCAATCCCAACTCTGTAAGATGTAACTCATCAGATAAGAAACGTTCAAAGTGGATGCAATTTAATTACCCAGACTTTTTAACTCTTGAGCAGAATTATTACATTTATTCTGGAGGCAAAAGAAAGCTGTTTGCTTTTCTAAAGAGAAATGCCGCAAAATGCTACAAAACATACACGCAAATTAGTCTGCTTAGACTCATCTGTTCCAGACAGTTCTGCTTGCTCTCCATGAACTGATGGATTTTTCTAATATGGAAAACTTATAGAGTTCTGTGTTCCTGCTTTCCCTTTTTATTAATGAATATCACAAGGGAATCCCAGAGCTTACAACACAATGGAAACAGGTTGTTTCACCTAAAAGACAGAAGGGAAAGTAACTGCCTAATCAAACAAATAAAATAAAATAATAAAATAAATAAAAACTCTGCATCAGCTAACTTCAATGATCAGTAGAAACCAAAAGAGCTTTAAGGGGGCAGTTTATAGATCAAAGCCAGAAGTCTAAAATAGAGATTTTGCATTCTCTCCTTGAAATTACTGTTTGGACTCATACTCACAGCAGGTTCGTGGAAAACATTATTATATCCCAGAATGTGGTTTGCACCAGAGCAGCAGGGTGCCAGACTTTTTCAAAGACAGAACATTTGACATAGTTAACATGACATAAGAATTACTTATTTCTTTTTTTTAAACAAAGGTAATTTCTGAATTTAGCCAGAGCCATCTCAGTAAATGTAAACCAATTCCTACTAGCACCCATTTTTATGAAGAACCATTTTTCTAATGTGGGGGGGAAACTACAACAGTTTTTTTCTCTGTGAAGTCATTGGGCTCAATAGCACTGAATTTGTTTGTTCCAGGATCCAGTCCCACCTGGGAAGTTGAATGGTGTGATGAAATTTTGTGCAGTTAACAGTCTAAGATTAACAAAACAGCAAAAGCAAGGTCTGTGTCTTCCTGTTGCTTTTTTGTTCTTCATTATCTAAATGATACATTCTCAAAAAGAGTGTTAGGTTGAACAGAAACACAGCTGTCAACAGAAAACTACGAAAAAGAACTTTCTAAAAAAAGCCCTCAGGTGTTAAGAAATGTCCCTCACTATCTCCAGCCCTCTTTTTAAATCTTCCTCTGTTTTGTTTTTTGGAGACTTGTTGGGAACCAAAGAATTCTGAATTATAATCCTATCCCCCCAGCCAGTGTCCTCTGGTAGCAACCTGGTTCGTTGTTTCATTTGTCTCTCAGTGAATTGTGAATAATAATAGTTAATTTTTGTGCTTTTAAAAGATGCTAGGGCCTTGATTAGAATAATATTTTTGTAGCAGTATGAAGGGAAATGGTATCTGAGATCATTCTTGTTTTTATTGGAATTTTAGTTATACATTATTCCTCTAAATTTGCTTTCTTTTCAGTATTCGTTCTGTCTTATAATTTCTATTACTCCATTGTGCCAAATGACAGGTTCCTGCACATTCCTTCATGCTTTTCCTCTGTTTTGTTTCATTCATGTTTATTTCTCTACCAACTGGCAGACATTCCTGAATGTTAAACTGCAAAAGCTAAGTTAATCTCACATTCCTTTTCCAGCAAGTTCACATTGCCAGCAACACTGTAGTATATCCATCAGAAAGAAGCCATGGAAATTCCTTTTCCCCCAGCACTCCAACACTTTCTCTTGGCTCTCTAGGCATTCAACAACTGTCCTGTAAATATGATTTGCAATATCGTCTGTTAAAAATATTACAACATAATGTTTATTCTGAGGAGCAGCTCTGTCTTTTCAGCCTGTAGTGTTTTACTCTAAGAAGTTAGAACCACCTTTGCAGCCCAAGGAATGACATTAATGCACATAAAGAGACTGAGTCTCTTAGAGCCTGAAGAATTGACTGTGCTGCTTATGCCTACTCCTGAGCAGTGTAGGCTGGAGAAGACAATCTTACTCTGGTGCTGTCAGAGAAATACAAGAAAAAGTCAGTGAAACATACATTTAGACCAGAAGGAAACTGCAAATTTTTTAAATTAAAATAATAATAATAATAATAATAATAATAATAATAATAATAATAATAATAATAATAATAATAATAGTAATAATAATAGTAATAGTAATAAACCACCACACCAAAAAGATCCCAGTATTTAAAATTAAGATTTATGAAAACCAGGTAAAATAATCTATAGTACTTGGAAAAAGTAATTAGAGAAGACAGGTGAACCTTAAATGTATATTTCTGTAAGATTAATCTATGGTAATTATGGTGAAGGAGGAAACTGTCCAGCTAGGTACACTGTATTTCCTGACAGTCAGCAAAACAGTGTGTCTGCTGTTCATAGGTTATACCTGTTCATAAGCTGTAAGTGGAAAGGAGCAACTGCTTTTCACTCTTCTAATGTTCAGACAAGCCAACGACTATACACAGGATCTCCAGAAATCTTTATTAAACTGGCATTTGCAAATGTCATGTGTTTTATTATCTCTACTGAGCACCCAAGTGTTTTGTTAAAGTCATGAAGACAAGGTAGGACAATGAAAAAACCCAGAAACATATAAAAGAAATATAAGGGAGATTTCTGGCCTGAGGATGTTTCCAAACAAGATACACTGGCATTAATTAAGACTCAGGGTACCATCTTAACTCAAGGAATGTGGTGCATTTTATAAATCAGACTGAGAACATATTTCAAATAAATTGCAAGAGAATCAATCACATGCATTGGTCTTCTTTTCAGAGCACAAAAAAACAATGTCAAGAGATTTTTCTGTTGCTAGTAGATGGAAGCTTTCTTAGAAATATTTATTTCACTATACCCCACATTAGCTGCATTGTAATGGTAGCTCTTAACTTTTGTTACACTAACACTCCTTTCCCACCATTTTTCCCTTTCAGGACCTCGTTCCCCATTGGGTTGTATCTGGAATTCTCCTCTCAGTCAGCTGAATGGGAAACAAAATGCACTAATGATCTTCCACTTGTAATCAGAGAAGGTCATGAAAATCTCCTCTATACTTAACAATTTCTGGCAGGGTAGAAATATTCTGCTTAGCCTCACAAACAAAAAGGGGTTACCCTCAGATTACTTTCTATAGGGCTCTGCAGAAAACTGACAGAACTGAAAAATTGTTGTGGAAAGCCATCACAGTTCTGGCTGCGTTGTCTGTAAGAAAAAATTAGGGTGGTCTGTCACTGGAACAGACTCCCCAGGGAAGTGGTCATGGCACCAAGTCTGTCAGAGTTCAAAGAGTGTCTGGACAATGATTTTATTAGTATGGTTTATTTTAGGCAGTCCTGCAAGGAACGGGGAGTTGGATTTGATGATCCTTATGTGTCCCTTCCAATTTGAGATATTCTATGATTACATGACGTTCAGGAAATACAATCCTTTCACGCCTGGAAATCCTGTCATCTACTGTGTACACTGCCTCACATTTATTCACACCTCATGCCTCACAAATGATGCTTGCTTAAATGTTACCACAGAAACAAACTTTAGAGGAATGAGATCAGGAATAATTTTCACCTTTACCAACAGTGCAAGGAACACAGTGGCTCAGAGAGCATGACATAATATCAGTATAAGAAATGTCACTCTATCTTAGACTATTAAGCTTTATTGACTCACTTGTTTAGAGGTTATTAATCTCTCCAGCGTATAACTGGCACAACAGTAACATTTATGCAGTCGTGAAAACCGTAGGTGACTCTTACATTATCACGTCCTCAGACATCTTTATTCCTCTTTACCAAAGTAAGATCTAGGTCTGCATTTGCAAACACCTGTGCAAGCTCTTAGTTTATGTTTGCATGAACCAAAACCAGTTTAAAAACCTTCATATGAAAGCACACCTAGTTTGAACAAGCTGTAGGTACTGGTGTTATTAAAAGAATACACTTGGTATGTTTATTTTTCTTAAGCATTGTTTCCTCAAAAACAGAATGCAGATGTAACCTTGCTTTCTAGTGTCATCCTTGCTTTACAGTTAAGATCAAACTAAGTGGGAAACTCCAGCCACATTCACCGTGCCTTGCCTTAGACAATTACAGTGCATGTCTACATCTGAGTTACGTAGAACAGACATTAATATCAGGATTTTGTATGTTAATCATTCCTCTAAAGGGTCTGTTTCCCTCTATAGACTATAACAGAAGTATGTGGTGGGTAGACTAGATATATATGCATAGGATGCAATTCAGTTAAGTAAACATAGGGACCTATTACCATTCAAATCTCAAATTTCAATTTATCTCACCTTATTTCCAAACGTGTCCTTCTGTGGGTCCTATATCATACCTAACTGGGCTGTGCAGAAATTTCAGATAGCATTAGATCTCTGAAATGCCCCTAGACAGCTCTGTCTGGTAACTGAAACCTGATCCTACACTTTAAACCTCTGAAATTTGATGACATGAATCTCACCATTTGCTTTACAATTGCACTGGTTGGACCCTAAGAGAATGGGTACAAGCATGCATGTGGAGCAAAGCACTGGATGCCATGGAGACCTCTGCCTGAACAAAAACATCCAGCATCATTTTAGAAATCATAGAGTGTCCAAGATGTGCACGTCAGGCTTGTAGAAATGGTAGGGATGTGGGTGTAGGGCTGTATCCTCCAGGAATGGCATGCAGCAGCCAGATGGATACCTCCAAGGAGCTGAAATAGGAGTAGATGCCAATATTTAGACAATTGAATTATCGCCTGTGGGGAGTACTAGGCCTAAGTTTCAGACACCATCAGGTGTCAGTGTCATAGATATCAGCCTGTATGTTATCAGTGTAAATTCTCATTATCATCAGTGGTGATGTATATCATCACATTGTCATCTATAACTAGGCCACTGATAAAGATAGAAAAGCCTAAAGACATCTGTTCAGGTGACAAAACATCAGTACCTGTGCCATCCTTGCAGAATGAGATGGATATTTCACTATAGTATATCTACTGCACTGGTTCCATCCTACAAGTGTAGACATCTGTCTCACATATAGACATCTACTGTGCCTGGAATTTAGTGTCTCAATCCATACCTGAACCTGATCCCCTGCAATTGAGGGTTTTAGGGAATCTCTAGTTTTGTGCCTCTAGAAATGCATAAGGAGAGAAATTTTTACATTGAAACATCAGTGTCAGCTCTCCCAAATCTCCCAAGCATCTTGTGTGCCTCTAAAGCCAAGAAAATGTCTCTCTTCAAGTTCTAGTGGAGTAAATGTGTGATCCCTTGTCCAGGGACTTCATTAGTTGACTTCTGTGTGTAACAGTGGAGAAGCTAGACCTCTGGACTGCGGCTGGTGTCTTGTGACACTGAAAAGAGGTGATCAGCTGTTCTTGTCTTTGCTTTGTTAGTCACCTTGTTAGCCACTTTAAATCCCTTTCTATCATGAGATACATGCTAGCACAGGACAATTTGGTGATTATAAACATAGAAGAACCAAAAACCCTAGACTTTGTAATTTGGAATTGATAAATCTATATGGAAACACTGGTGTGTTCCATCTCTTATACACACCTGCTCATCCATTACAGTCGTGGCCACTACAAATGAATTTTTGTGCTACAAAACAGGCATGCTCATGCATTACTCAATTACACAGAGAAAAAGTAACCACACATAGTTCCAACTCTTTTTTCCACTTGAAGGGTTTGTGTGTCCCTTTTAACCCCATTGCTCTGCAAAATGAAAGAGAAATAATTTTAATTTCAAGAAGGCAAGGAAGTGTTGCTTGGCAACACCATGGATAATAACTGGTCCCTGTCTGGCTTGGAGCCTGCCTCTTCAGAAACACTTTATGTAGAGATATCCCTTTTTTACCAAGGATGGTTATTGAGATTCTTTTTTGTTCCTGTGTAAGTTTTCTTTCAAAAAAACACAATAGAGAAATCTTTTGGATTTCTTTTAGGAAGTAAAGTGTTTCTACTTCATGTAGAACTGGTAAGGGGAAAATTTGTTAAGAACTTCTCAATGCATAGTTATTAGCACAGCTGTCACAGCATACAGACCTTCCTCAGCTAGGAAGCTTTGCACCATTACGTGCTCTTGTCTTCTAAAACTGGTGTTTATTTTTCGTACATTATCACTAGTTACTAATTCTATAGTTTCTGTACAAACAGGACCCACCATGTCTTTTGTCTCTACTGATAACATAGCCATTCTTCCATTCTTCAACAATTTGTTAGAAAAGGTGATTTCTGAAAAAAAAAAGTTGGCGCATTTATTTCAGTTGTTAATGAAGGTTTAGTTGTTATTGAACTGTATGTGAATTCCAGAAAAGCACTTTGTGTAATTACTTTTTAATTACTAACCTTGCAGAATAGCTCAAGCTGAAAAAATCATAGAGAGCAGCTGGTCTAGAGCTCTAGAGAAAAGCTTTCGAGAAAAGTGTTAACCAAAGACATTTTAGATTTAAACTCAGGAAAGGTGGGTTCTCAGAGAGTGGATATTCAGTCTTTCTAATGTCGTATGTGCACATATGCTAAGAAGCTGCTCTGGGAATTTGAACCTCCCCTATTAACACAGAAATAGGTTAAACTAAACAAGCAGGTCTGCAAACACTACAGGATATACCTGGAGATGGAGACATTGATACGTCTAAAAACTATCACCACTAAACTCACCAACAGTATCAGTCTAAACTATTGTATGCAAGAAATGGTTATTTTGCAGGCCTGTCCTTAACTCATGAAGTATCTTTTCAACCTTAATCAGGTAACAGTTTTTCTTTACTGAGTCTCTCCTTAGACCATTGAAAAACCCTCTCAGCAAGTCCTGTCTGAGCAAGGAAGTTACCGGAGCAGAATGCTTGGCCAAAGGTTGCAGATACATTACCATAAGGTTTGCAGTCTGAAAAATCTTTCTCCTTTTTGAGTGTAATCTTGCTAAGTCTATATTTCAGTTCATCATTTCTTCTACAGGATCAGGTCTGAGTTTCCATATTCTTTTTGAAGAAGATAAGCTTGGCCTAGAAATCTTTGCAGTGCACACATTATTTTCATTGAAGTTAGACTTCTCAATTCACAGAAACAAAAAGATACACTCCTAATGCAAAGTTCTATGTGTGTATTGATTCACCATTCAAGAGGAGCTATTGTTACAGGACTACAGCATTTTTCAAAAGTCCATTATGGAGTACTTTTTGCTGAATATACTTACACTTTGCGTTCTCCAGTTTACAAACTACATATAGCTGGAAACTCTGGACTTTGGGTAAATTAGACTATCTTTCTAAAGTTGAGGGTAGATTTAAATGTCAGATTTGCACGAGTGTCTGTTGAAACATCCTTAATGAGTCTCCAGGGCACAATAAACTAGAGCTACTCTGGAAAATTTTCAATAAAAAGTCAAGACTATCAAAGCAAAATAATCTTACTGAAAGACACAGATATACTTTTTTCACTGTCCGTCTTTTCACTCAGAACCTCAGATGATCTCCACATGGAACATAACATCACTTGTAAGTCATAATATAACTAGTTAAAGTGGCAGGCAAGAAAAAAAAAACATATGTAAAACTCTTCTGACAGGAAAATATTTTATTGGTTATCAAAGAATTCAAACATTACCCAGTAAAGCCTACTAAAATAGCAATATAAGAAAATTCTGGTCTTCTTAGCTATTATGACATACAATGCATGGTGATTAACACAGAAAAATATGCACAGGACAGGGTCAATGAGCCAATGGGATAAGTAAGCAAAATTAGAAAGTGATCATTATACCATTTTTACTGCATCCTCTTTTCCCCATTTCCCCCTGCAATTATTATTCAAGTTTCTTTCAAGTGCTTGTGAGATTTTTGGAAGATATTAGCATGTATTTTTCTCAACAGATTTTTTTTAATTACTGTTATCACCGCAACTTTATGTTTTCCAGGGAAATGATAAGCTACAGTTTTCCTTAATCTTTTATTCTTTACTATTTTGTGGAAAACAAGCCTGTCAATGAGCCAGCAGTGTACCCTTGTGACCAAAAAGGCCAGTGGCATCCTGGGGTGCATCAGGAAGAGCATTGCCAGCAGGTTGAGTGAGGTGATCCTGCCTCTCTGCTCAGCCCCGGTGAGGCCTCATCTGGAGTGCTGTGTCCAGTTCTGGGCTCCTCAGTATGAGAGACGTAGAGATCCTGGAGATATTCAAGAACCATCTGGATGCAATCCTGTGCAACGTGCTCTAGGATGACCCTGCTGGAGCAGAGAGGTTAAACCAGATGGCCCACTGTGGTCCCTCCCAACCTGACCCATTCTGTGATTCTGTGATTCTGTGACAAATATCACAAGATATAGGAGAATTTCACACCTCTCCCCCCCATCTCTAACAAAAAGATGGACTGTAGTAGGAAGAGAGACAGGGACAAAATTCTGGAAATTCAAGTCTCTGAAACAATAATTATGTGCAATCAATGCAAGGTTACATATGATAAAGAGAAATTGTATCTCAAGATGTTTGAGGAGACAAAGAAATATAAGTGCTATTGCAGTGATGGTTACACAATTCATGAAACACATATATTTCTTATCAGCTATGACAAGAAAAGATAAATTCAATTTGGAAAAGGTGCAGGAGAGGCTAAGATAGTAAGAGAATAAAGATTAGAATAATTGATTGAACTGATTTGATGGTGAAAGCTTATCAGAAAGGCAGAAGGACATGTAAGAAGAAAAAAAGACAATACTGGCACAAGGAATAGATGGGTTTAAACTGTCCATGAGCAGGGTGAGACTGTAAATTGGGAGAATGGTCCTAAATATAGGAACAACACCACTCTGGAGCAAACTGTCAGGAGAGAAAGGTGAGGGGAAGTCCCTGAATGAGATTGAGCAGAATGAGATTGTAACTGGGAGAAAGTGTTACAGCTGTCTGTCCTGCCTTTGTGCACCCACTTCATAGTGAGTGCCCTGCTCACACCTGGTACCAGGGTATCTACTAACTAGCTCCTCAGGGGGAGCACAGTGCAGGCTGACACTTCCAAGGTTTATGGAAATTATATCAATTCAAAGTTTTCTGCAAATAATAAAGGTAAGCCAGTAACATATTTTGACTGGAACCACTGGGATGGGTGAAGTGAGTTTACAAAAACCAATGAGTATATTATTGTCAACTTAAAAAGAAAAAAAGACTTTTCCTCTTCAGCCAACCTCACTGGCAAGTGGCAAGTTCATTCATCCAGAATCAAACAGTTATTTAAACACATAAAACCTTTTTTCCATTGTAAATATGAAAATATTAGATGTATATCAAAAATGAACAAAAGATAATGTTGCACACTGCTATCAATGCAGCTGTTTCAAGTATGTCGGTTACATTCAAACCTGCTCAAAATGCTAATGTCATTAGAAAAAAAATCACTCTGTGAGTGACAAACTCATTTGCCTTAAAAACCATGAATACAGGTGAGCACTGCTCTCTAAACAGTACATTATATGTTTAATCTAAATCCACTTTGGAGTACTGTTTTCATCCAGATAGAGTGCTTGGATAATAATTGCCCTAATGTACTTGTACAGTCCAAACAAAGTTGAGCTGTTAATCCTTAATTCATAGCATTAGATCTGATATGGATAGATGAGTTGTCTGTCTCTCCTTGATTAATCTCTTTGGCCAAAAGTCAGGCTGAACATGTACGAAACAGAGGACTTTTTTAATGAGAAGGTTTTAGGAGGGAGTAAGAGTCCACTGCAAAACACCCATAAGGAAGAAGACTAAAACCTTATATAAGGTGTCATATATGTTGTACTGGTTAAATAAATTAAAATATGCATTTAGCCTTACCTGCTAATATAATTCTTCCCCTAAGGACAAAATTATTTATTTAATTTTATAATCAAAGAAGATTAACTTTATTTAGTTGAAAAAAAGCTTCTAAAATTTACCATTTAAAACTTATTTTTCAAATGTTTTAATAAAATTATAGCTGTACTTGAAGAAAATCCTCCCATTTGGAGTTCAAAGGTCAGAACAAGGCCTCCACTCCCTCATCTCCAAAGAAGGCTCACATTTCAGACTAAATGTACACACCATTTAGAGCAGTGCTGGCACAGAAACAGAGCATGCCGTCTCCTGGAGAAGTTAAAATAAGTAATGTAGCTATTTCCATATTTGTAATTAATTCATTACAGTCTTTTATCAATTATTAACCTCCACACAAGACTGACTAAGAGCATTTAAGAGCTTCTCCTTGAAGGTGTCTGAAGTATGTGATCCTTCTTCTGCATGACTCCTCGTGTGCCTTGTAGATGCACTGAGTGATCTGTCAGGATCCATCAGTCTTCCCATAAAGAAAAAGTCATCAAGATTAAATCAGTTTGCCATCATTATCAGGATTTAGGGAAGCATATATTTTGCCTAAGCACCCACTTATTGTCAAAAACATGGAGTTTGGTTCTTTTTATCACTGTCATTCAGCTCTTCTTTAACCATAATGTCCCAGTGTTGCCACCTTACAAGTTACCAATGAACCACACAGTGTAGGCTTCTCAAAAATTTAACCGTCTCGCTGAAGGGTCTTTTTTAAACACTTGATATATGACTTTAGAAAATCCTGTCTTCCTAGTATAACTACTGATAAGTCTGTGTTAAAACTGATTTTTAGTTTTTAATACTATCTTCCACCATTACAAATCAGACACAAGGAGCATGGAGCAGGATGTACAGGAATGCTAAAATTCATCGTGTACTGTGCATCTTCTCAATCCTATGCAAGCATGTCCAGAATTAAATTAAGGCATGAGTTCCTTCCCTTTGTCACACCTATCAATTGCTTCTGTGCCAGGTTTTGCACAAGATATGCCAAGAAAATATGCTTTTTTCATTCTTTAATGAATCCATTTCTGAAATATGAATCCATAAGAAGTATGTGTCTCCACAGATCCACTTGAAAATTCTGACATGTCAGAAAATTTGTCAATGCAATAATAACCAAAGAGAAGGCATCAGCATGACTAACAGTAGCTTTCAGAAGTACATGAAAAAAAAATGGATCATCAGTCCAGTGACATCACATCTCTCCTTGACATAACTGTCCATAGTGACCTAAGAGCAAAGAAAGAAAGAAATCATTGCTTTATTAATATAGCCCAGTTTTGTTCACTGGAAGTTTATTATGCCTTCAGTGAGTTCTTCAGAGATTTTATCTCTTTCCACTTTCTGTGAACAATATGAAATGATTTGTTCATCTCTAGCAGAGAAAATATCAAGTCAAGTTCTTGAATGCCTTGTATCTTCCATTGCAAAATAAATACAAACAATCTCATTTTTATTTAATAATTCTTTTTTTTCTTCAAAGGGCAGGAGTGTCTTAAAAATGCTGCAGGGAATCTAGTGCTATATATTATTTACCTACAGAGAGTATTCAGCTCTCTGAGATCTTATGTCACAAGCCAAAAATCAAGAGACAAAGGTGTTAATTACATTCCTATTTCACATCTCTCCAAAGCTGAACCAGAACTTGTTTAGCAGCCCATAGGAACACCTGACCTTCTAAAATGTCATTGTGTCACTGCCCATGCTATAGCTCTTCCTTATCAGAGATGGGCCATAAAGCCCAAACTCTTGACTGTTTTGCAAACTTCCACCAAGCATATCTTTGCCAGAAATAACTTTCCACAGTTGTTACTATTTTAAAATAGTTGTAAGATCATCATTGTTACAGTGACGGGGACAGTATGTCTAGACAAATGTTATATACTATGTTGTAAAATTAAAACATACAGGGAAATTTAATTAGCATGTTATTCACTGTTACTTCATATGCTATTGTTTAACACGTTTCCTGTATTCAGCTGTGACCCATTTTTCCTCTCTTCTTCTACCCCTTTTTTTTCCCCTGACCCAGATGTCCACCGAAACACAGCACAAACAATGACAACAAACAGAGGGAACAAGCAGAGCTCACTCAAGCATGCAGAAAAAGGGTTAGATGCACAAGCCCTGAGTACTGGCAACATTTCTCTGAGTTTGCTGTTCTAATTTTCATCCCTTTAATGAAGAAAAGCAAGCAAATCTTAGCTATTGAACAATTCTGGAAACAGATGAAGCAAGCACAATGGATACAAGGACATGCCTTTGGAAATCTGTGGAGAGCCTTGCACTATACCTTTGAAAAAATGGTAAGTGTCCCTTTTCTGTGATCTGTCAAATCCATTGTCCTTATTTAGATAGTTCTCTGTCAGTCTTGTAGAAAGCTACATTAGTCTTGCAAGATGGAAGGCGACATAAAAATCTGTCTTGTATACTGTGATTTGTATCTCTTCTTAATGTCAGAACTCCCATACCTGAAGAAAAAGAAGTACAAACTTTTCTCTGCAGGGAAGATGACAAACTTAAGAACTCTGACATGATCCCTGAGCATCCTAAAGCCACTGCAAACAGAGCCATTAGGAAGAAAGTAAGCAGATCTACAGTGTCATATTTTTAGGTTCTATGTTGTCTTGCAAGAGTAGTATTTGATGTTGGTAACTTTCTCACAGCTTATTTTGTCCACTTAAAACTTGTAGGATAACAAAAGCCCTTTTCCAGGTTTGTACTCTACAGACCTTTTAGAGCAAAGAGTTAAAAAACTGTGTTTAGTCCTGTGTGTCCTTTATGGATTTGGGGTGGGTTTTTTTACTTTGACTCATACAAAACTCAAATAAGACATATTTACAAAGGGACCCCAAGAAATCATTCAGTTTCAGCCAGCATCTGGGCATGCTAAACCTATGACATTCCTTGCAGGTATTCTTAAAGATCTTCAGTAATAAGTATTTGGCCATCCCCCTAAGCAATCTCCTCTGGTGCTCATCTGCAAAAAGTACTCAACTCCCTTCAAAAGGACACCTTACAAGAGGTAGACCAGCATCCTGAAAAAATGAACTTTTTGTTTTTATCACAAGAAAATTTTAAAAATCCAAATAATAATGTATTAACACAACACAAGTAAGCTGGAATATGAAGCTTTCCTAAGAGGCCTATATTTATGCTCCTATTTTATTTACTTCAACAGAGCATGTGAAATTTGGGAAATGCACATCCAAATGGCAACCTTTGTTAAAAAAACACAAACACAGGGTATACAGGGTGCAAAGGACATTGTTACATATGTAAGATCTGACAGCATGGATGAAACTCTTCAGTTTCCTTGTATAGAATAGAGCTAGCCAAGATCCATCAACTCAAGCCCAACTCCGTGCACCTGAATACTACAGCAGGTGTTCTCTTCAACATCCCAGGAGATTCCTGAGCACAGGCGTTGGTGCTACGGACACCCAGGAGTTAAAATATTGCTTGCAACAGATTGGCAAATGTAATTTATTGGAGTGCAATGAACATGACCCAAAGGAATACAGTCTGAATGAAAAATGAGAAGGGAGTAAAGTGAAATCAGTTGGACCCTGGTTAGGCAGGTAATTAAAACAACCTCCCAGCATTCCCTGAGGATGCATCTCCATGTCGATGTCCCTCTTAGCCTTTTTTAAAAACTTGGTATCAAATTCTTTGAAATGAGGGGGGACACACAATTATACTCTGAAGTGCTGGAAGACAATGATAAATGAACAATGTAACTACAGAATTCCTAGTGCCTTTCAATAGCCAGAAGGGACATACTCAATGAACCTCAGAAATGTGATACTTGACACACCGTGGACTTGCAAAACACACCAAAAAAAAAAAAAAAAAAAGAAAGGTCTGTGTGAGTTTTTCCTGGGTTTTAGGGAATTGTACTTGTCTTTCCCACCATTTCATGAATTTGGCTCCAAGCACATTCAAAAAAATAGGGCATTCAATAAAATACATAAGATAATTGCTCCCACCTCTCTTAGCTTTTAAACTAGGAATTAAACATTGCTTATGCATGATCTCCCCTCTTTTCAAAGTGCAAGTGTTTATTTGAAAGGGAGAAAGAGAAGGGTTAATCATTTTTAGATCTTCAAGTTAATACATGCACGATATTTTCATGAAAAAATGAAACAAAACTTCCTATTGTTAAATGATTTTTGTCCATTTAAAAATGTCTGCATGCTGTGCAACAGGCCTACATCTACATATTTAAAGACGTAGAACTGCCAGTAGCCAGGATAATTACATTTAATGTGAATGTGAAGATGAATGTGACTCACTCAGCTGACAGGATTCTCCCTTCTGACTCAACTTCTAATACTTTTCGTAGTACAGTCAACTAAAAGTGTTTTAGTATTTGTTTTACAGTTTTTGCTTTGTTTGTTGTTTTTTTCCATGAAGAACCACAATCCTGAGCCCTAGCCATTTATGGTTATTAGAGATTCCCTGGTAGTGTTCACAAGAAATAGGGAATGAGCCACATTTTCACTATGCCTGAGAAGTTTTTACTGAATGCACTACTCCTTATTTTCTGCCCTGAACTTGTGGTTGAAATGAGGGAAATTCAGACAACAGCTGAAGTTGACATATGCAGCTTATCTCACCAGCTTGGACCTGACTCCACCTGGGACCTTCCATGTGTGCAGAAGGAACTGTGCTTGGTGGGAGAGCTGGGCCAGAAATGGACAAGCCTCTCTTTTTGACCTCCAAATACAAAACAGTACATTATAGGAGCAATAAACTGTCTTTCTGTATGTATCCAAACATGCACAGGCAGTACTTTGCATGGTTGTTTGTTCTCATGACGTGTTGCCCTGCTGAGCACCATGCTGTGCCTGTGCATTAATGTAAGCAGATCCCAATTACCCTTAAATTAGCTAGCCTACACACCAAATCAGAAACACTGAGATGAACACAGGCTGCAAAGTTCACCTGAGGAGCTCTCTACAGTCTCAAGCACCATATGCAAGAGGCAGCTGACTGAGGGTGCTTCAAGTATGACTGGGCTACAGTAGAAATTAAGTGAGCAAGGGCCGGTTGACAGCAGGCATATGAGCTCCTAACTCATATATGGAGATCTGCTTATTGTACCATGGAAACCTGTGGCTACACTGTGGGTCTACACAAGAGTCTGCCTGAAGCAGGATGGGTCCAGGCATGGTCCTCCAGGACCAGCTGCGATCTGCAGCACTGCTTCCTGGCTGCCAGCTGCCAGTGACAGGCCCTGAGCAGCATTTGCATCAGAGTTTGCTAAGTGTTTTGTAACCTTAATTCTGCTGACTTTCAGGAAGTTTAAGGCAGCTGAACACCCAAATGATTTTTAAAATGGAAATTAAATTCTAAGGAACATATGGCCTGTCCACACCATAAAATGAATGTGGCAGATGTAATCTAGGTAGCAGGGGCAGCAGCACCAACAGGGATGAGGATCATTTCAATGTCAGCATGTGCTGCTAGAAGGTCACATTCAGAGTCAGCTCGTGGAGTCAAAACTTTGACCTTGGCAGCTACCTCTGGTAAAGCCCAAGCTGACATATCTTCACTACTTTTATTATGCCAATTATTTAAACCTGTAAGGGTGGTTGGGATTCCCCAGGTGACGGGGGTTATTCCATTACCTGGGGGGATGATCTCTCCCCTTCCCCCCTGAACACGTGGTTCCCTAGGGACCAGGACAGCTGCACAGAGACTCACAGTCAGAGGGAAGCAAAAGAGAGTTTATTTCCCTTGGGCACAGAGCTTTTAAGATAGGGGTAATTTTACTACGACTAATAAGGAAAAGGGGACCCAGGCTCAGGCCAATGGGAAGGGGTTTAACAAAGACCAATGAGGGAGTGTTTTACAACAGGGGTTTTGGGGAAGGGAGGATACAGGGGTAGTGACAGTACAAAATCCACCTGTAACATATATTCATATCACAGTAAAGGTTTCATTTTCTACCGCATTTGCATTAACATTCCATCTATGACAAGAATCTTTCCATTCTTTAAAATGTGTATCGATTACCACATAAACCAGCAAATACATATGTGCAAGCAGTACAGATACATTTATACTACAGAATTAAGCCACGGTTAACTGGGGGAACTCTGGGACTGTTCTGACGCAAACCAGTCAGTGTGATACAAATTATTCCCAAGCATAGTTCAGGCATCAGCACATGGGAGGGACTGTTCCCCACACACATGCAGTTTGCAGGCAGGGAAACTGCTTTGGGAGCTGTTGTGGTTTAACCCCAGCCAGTACCAGGGAAAAAATAGTAAACCTCATTAGTTAAGAACAGTTTAATAATTGAAACAAAATAAATTATTATCATAATAATACTAATAATACTAAATATAATAGTAATAACAATTATAATGAAAAGGAGAGAAAGAGAAGACTAAAACCCAAGACAGGCAAGTGATGCACGGTACAGTTGCTCTATACCTCCTGACAGATGCCCAGACTGTCCCTCAGCACAATAGGTACCTATCAGTCAACTCCCCCCAGTTATATACTGAGCATGATGTTCTATAGCATGGAAGAGCCTGTTTGGGTCAGCTGTCCTGGGCATGATCCCCCCCAAGCACCTCCTGGTGGACAGAGGATGGGAAACTGACAAGTCCTTGACCAGAGTGAGCACTACTTAACAACAGTTAAATCATCAATGTGTTATCAATATTATTCTCATACTAATGCAAAACACAACACTATACCAGCTACCAAGAAGAAAATTAACTCTATCCCAACTGAAAACAGGTCAGGAGAGTAATAGTTTCTTTGCAGAGATGCACACCACTCTGTACCAGTCAATGCCCAGGATTGTTCCCAGGCACAGTTTGTTTACCACTATAAACATAGACTTTGAACATTATGCTTTCACTTTGCCCTATGGTCATGCTAGACATTTCAGGCATTTCTTAAAGCATTTACTCCTTAATGTTTGCACAGCTTTCTCACTGTAATTTTGCTCCACACCGAAGAGACAGCTATGGCCAGCTTTGTCCAAATTAACTCTTTAATTACTATTATGTATCTCCAGCTGCAAAAACAATTCAGTAACTCAATTAACACAGTAATGCAGTGCACTGTGCTTCCACAGAAGAACTGCTTATATGGTATGAAATTTGTGAGTGCTTTCCAGGTGTTAAAATTCATCGACATATCCAGCAGCACATTAAAGCAAGATCTATACACCTGGCCCAGGCATGAACGACAGTGGACTCTTGAAAACTGACAGTCCAAATGAGATACACATTGGGATTTCAGGTCTTGAAGCAACTTGCAATAAAACTAAAGAAGAGATTCAAGACGTTGTACCTTATTCCTCTTTATTTGTTCTTGTTTTTTGGGGGACAGAGGAACTGTTTCTTGGTGTGACCAGCTTCAGAGGAAAATTAGAACTACAAGATGTTAATCATCTTAACTCTCCTAGAAACTCATAAAAAGGAAATTATACTGCCTGAAAATGTTAAAATCATCTCCTTCTATTTTATGTGAAAACATGGGCATAAAAACGGAAATAATCCCCGCAGGATACAATCCAGGAAGAAACAACAACATGACCCTGAGTTATAAACAGGAAGAGATTTTCAGTGTACTGCAGGGGATTTAGTGAAGGGATCCCCATTAATGTTAATAGGAGGCAGAGGGATGACTCTCATGCACTGAAGTGGAAATTCAGCCCTTCACGTCAAATGTTCTGAAAACCAAGCAGCTTGCTACTGCCTGTGCATCCAGCCAGAAACAGGGATGAAAACAGTTAATTGCTTTCTGATGTTTGAGTTGAACTGAGGATACAATATAAGCATAAGGTATCTGGAAATAATGCTTCTTTTAAGAAATCTGGGAGGTAAGTGCCTGCTTCGCTGCACAGGCATGAGATCCCTTGCTCTGCAACTCCCTGGCAAAATCTAATGTGAGCATCATTTAGATTAAATGAGATTAACCTCAGACTTCATTGCCCATGCTAACAAGACAATCTAAGTACACTAACATATATGCTAACCATTTTTATTGAAACATAAATGCTTATCTCTACAAAGCTTTTAAGCAATTCACAAGCCAAAGTAAACATAAAGGGCACAGATCTTGTGTTTTTTATATAACTTCTGAAGATTTTTATGCTTTGCTATGTTTAGCAATGTAAACGATAAAACATGCTGGTATATTCTTCATTGACTGTGTTTTCTCAGCTGAAGTTTGTCTTTTTATAACAGAAGAGATAAAATATTGACAAGAATCTACTGAACTAAATTACAAATTTCCCTCCATTTTGGAAGAAGTTCAGATTTCATTTGCATTCTTCTTGTGCGTCCAAAAGTGAGGGGAGAAAAACAATGGGAAACAGAATTGAAAGCCAGTGGAGGAAATAATGGCAGTGCATTACAACTGGAGATCTAGTTCTACACTTATCTGTGTGACTAAGTTGTGTGGAGCCAGGGAAGAGTGAGGGAGAGTCTTCCCCCTGAGGAGGAAGGCAGAGACAACGTGCAATGAAAACTGACCACAGCTCCCATTCCCCATACCACTGAGGGAGGAGGAGATAGAAAAACTGTGAGTAACGTTGAGCCCAAGGAGAACAAAGTGTGGGAGAAAGGTGTTTTAAGATTTGATTTTATTTCTCATCATTCTATTCTGCCTTGAAACAAATTTAATTTCCTAAAGTTGAGTCTGTGTTGTCCATGATTGTAACTGGTGTGTGCTCTCTCCTTGGGAGGCCAGACTTCTCAGCTCCTCCTCAGCTACACTGCAAAGTACAAAAGACAAGAGGCACAAGTTGCCACAAAAATTCTGACTGAACACAAGGAAACCAGTGTTCACAGTGACAACTGTCAAATACTGGAAAATGCTGTCAAGAGATTCTGTCTGAGCACCATCCTTGCAGTTTTTCACAACTGGATGGGAGCAACTTGATCTAGCTTTGAAGCCAGCACTGTTTTGAGCAGAGTGCGGACTAGAGACCTCCAGAGCTCACTTCTAACCTATATTAGTCTCTGATCTTATGTGAGACTAAAAATATTGCTCAGTTCCATAAACAATTCTGCAGAAGAAGAGACATTCTTTTTAAAAGTCTAACCTGGGCCAGGAAGGCAAAAAAGGCCTGTGAGGCTCAAACTCACATGTGGAGATCTTTCCTTATCTTTTTAATCACTCTGCACCTATACTTCAGGATCACATTTCTAGTGCAAAGTAATACATGTAACAGCATTCTATTTTGAAAGTGGTCAGCAAAATCTCAAAGAATTTACCTCAGAAACTCTTGCAGATATAATGTAGAAGCTGTTTTAAAGTGAAATTTCGGCATATAGGGAAGACTTTGCCGTAGTTTCTGTTCCTTGCTTTGCTGACCTTTTCCTGGTGGAGAATATGAAAGGCAAGGTGGTGTAGGTCTCCATCTCTGCATCCCTCTGTAACTTGTCCCAGATATGCCAGGAATATGAAGCCCCATAACGATGTAGACCAGTAACACTACCTTGGCACAGAGTTCTATTTGCTCCATTTGAGAAAGAGTTGTGAAAAAGTCTGTAGAGCAGAGATAAGGAAGATAAAGTTGCAGACAGGTAAGACTTATGAGAGAGATTCATTAGTAACTCAAGGATTCGAGAAGGAAAGCACTGTTATGGAATGGCATAAAAATAAAAATTAAAAAGCAAAAAAATATAAGCAATGTTGAAGGGTAGCAACTCAGGAACAGCATCTATGCCATGGAACAAAGCAGTTCAATCCTCTTCCTGACTAATGCTTACCGGGCCTCCAATCTTTCAGTTTCTTACTGGGGTGGGGAACATAACAAACCAAGTGGCTTGGTAAACACAGCTATCTTTTGTGTATGTTGGCTAAGATGTAATTTTATCATTTAAAACTGTGTATGCCTTACTTGCAGGGTCTTTGCACAGGGCTAAAAATGGAGGAACAAGTGGCCCAAAGCGGCACCATCACAGCAGTACAATTTTGATCTGTGCAGCAGTGTTTGGATTGCATTTTGGGGCTGGAAAAAAGAACCTTTTAATCTCTCATCTTATTAGTCAACTTGAAGTGATGTAAAAACATGCAGGTTTTGTGACAAAGCCCTTAGGAATATTCATGTCATTGTCACTGACAGCTTTCTATGTGGTTACTTTGCCTGGGTATTTTGTAATTAATCTCATTCCCAAATAGGCAATTGAAGACTAGCATTTCTCAAGGGTTTTCAATGCAAACTCACTCTTCTTTTTATAAACTTTGAGCACTGAGCCATGAAACCAAGAATATCAGCATAATTTTTTGCACTTTATGCAACTGATTTCAGTTTTAACATCATTATTCTTAAGTTAATCTGCCTGAATTCAGTTTATAGTAGTGGAACTCCTAGAACCTGAAAATATTTATAAGAAATAAGTAACATCAATGTTGTTTCAATTGCCAGATCCTGGAAAACCCATCAATATCTCCTGCACACTCTCTGTATCTTCTGCCAGATTAGAAATCTTTGTCAAGTACTTGTTCTTTGTCAAGAAACAGTACTATAGACAGAGTCTTGGCTGTCAGCTCTTTTACACGATCTTATTTAACCTTCCAGATTTTTGGCTTCCATACCTATTAGATCTGTTGATGTTAAGCAACTAGACCTGGATTTCTCTTGAGAGATATGTCTCACAAAACTTTGGACAGGTTAGACAAGGATGCTCTGACTTAGGAAATACTCATGGCAATAGTCCCCTTCTTTGGTGTGACCTTAGAGATCAAAAGTATGGAGGCTTCAGAAGAGCTCGCCTGAGTTTATTTACAGTTAAAGCCTTGGCTGACCAAGCATCTGGGACACTCAGTGGAAGGAGACACCTTGGCATGTCAACAGTAGATAAGTCATGAAAGTACCACCAGCTCAGCAAGCCCTAAAAAGCAAATCTTCTCAAAGACACTACACTTCCACATCCACCAACCATAGCTGTTGGCATGTTTGCCATACATCTAGTAATTCCTTCCTTTTCTGTAGTAGTATCTTGCCTATGGAGGGGCTCTAAGCTTCAATCTAAATTCCTCAGTCAAGCTGGCTTCTTAGCAGTGACTTATAGAGCCAGGTATCATTATTTCTCTGAAAGATACAAAGGGAGGAAACCAAGCAATTAGGGGATCTTGTAAAACGCTGTCAAGCTGCAGAGTGGTCTATTTATTTTCCTATCGATCCTGTCTTTCTTTCTTTGAGGAATAATGACTGTCTCATCAAGTGCCTCAAGTTCCCCACGTAGCACTGTGCCTTAACCTTTGTAATGCTAAAGAACTCAAATTTGCAATTCTGTAGCCTATCTTTCACTCTGTAATCGTTCAACTAAACTGCTGCGGTGATATTTTTTCTTCGTTTTTCTCCTGCTGTTTTTCTCAGGCCCTTTCACCTTTAAGTTCAAATACCAGATTTCTCAGAGGAGACGATTGCTCTCTGATGAAAATTGCCCCTTTCCCCCTGCTTTTCCCTTTACCATATTGTTTACATTTTAATTTAGCTACATATCTGATAAATATTATTCACTATTATACATGGACAATGCTTAGCCAATAACTTTCCCTTTTGTGCAGATGCCCCAGAAATGAGCCTGAAATCAATGTTCATTTTGCAGGCTACTACATAAAAACCTGTTTTGAATTTATTTGACATATGTTGCTGGCAGTTTTAAATTTAAGGAAACTACAGGATATTGAAAAGCACTTGAGATAGGACTGGTGTTTTCCCATGAGCTAGCTGAACACCAAACGTTATGGACACAGAATGTGACTGTAATCTTCTAACTGCCACCACTCTATTTGTTCATGCATCTTCAGTTAAAAGTATGATTTTACTTTTATGTCTCTGGGCTTACAAATACCGAAAAAATTTAGAACGTTTGAAATCTGCAAACCTTTTTTGCAGGCATCAATTTTCAGCATAAGTAGCACCTTACTGTTATCTCTTGAGCTGGCTGTGAGGACTCAGGCAATTGATATTGCACCTGCCTTTGCTGTGAGAAAACACTGTGCGGGCAAACTGAGCCCTCCCAGCACATCCATATACTCAGTCAGCCACGTGGATGCTCACTCCTGCTCTATACTTTCAGAATCTTGCTGAGCACATTTTGTGACAGCAGACAAATCACAAGCAGGTCGAATGAGGCAGCTAACCTGGTTACTTACACTCCCTAAAAATGCTCCAGACGAGGTGTTGACGTGAACAACGTCAGAGTGACCAGCACACAGCAGTGCAGCATATAATGCCTCGCCTTTGGGCTCCTGGGCCTTGCAGGAAGATTGTGTGCTGCAGACCTGAAGGTGTAGAGCCTGGTACAAACTTTACTGTGAGTCAGAGAATCACAGAAGGGAGATCAGGAAGCCTGTGTAGCTTTTCCCTAGGTCAGATCAGCTGAAATAATGTCATTTCTGACAAATATGCATCAAGTTTTGATGCTTTAGTACATTTTAATTTTTTTTTCATCATTTGGAAAGGAATTACTTAATTCTACTTCAGTAGATCCAACAGAACAAGAAGAAAGGAAAATCTGAGAATCTCTAGATTATTTGGGTTTGCATTTGAAAAGCGTGATCTTATAGATAGGTTGAATATGCTCAGCTGGCAGCATTTTATGAACTCAAACCATGACCTGATGCCAGCCAGAAGGAGGTATAAAAAGAATTAAATGAAGAAATATTTAAATCTGGCTATAAGGGCAGTAAATAATTTTCCCCCTGAAGCTAATAAAAATTATTTAAAAAATCCACACTTCTATTTATGTTGAAGTAAATGGTTTGGATTGGTTTGCAAATACTATTTTTCCTCCAACTTGAGAGGAGTGAGACGTATGTCTAAGCATAATTTTAAAGACTAAATAAATAAATAAATAAATATCTTTTGTGAGTCTCAGACATCTTTTAATTTGTTCCTCAGTCACCAGAATGAAATGTCTATGATTTGTCCAGTTAAATTTCTGAATAAAAAATTTATATTCTAGGAAAATAAATCTATCTCAGAGTGGTAAAATATTCCTCTAAAACTAGAAGAGAGTTTATACCAGAAATCTTGTTTGCTTACCTGATTTTTTTCATGAATTGAAGCCTTATTTTTCCTACTGCCATCCTGGAAGACAGCTTCAGTACCATAGCCAAGTCTTTTCTGCAATTCTACATAATGAGCCAGAATAACCCCAAAAACCCTTCCTTCTCTTTGTTTGCACACATATACTAAATGGCAGATGCCCTGTTGAAACATGCAAAATTATCACTCACCACACAAAATGAGCCAAATTTTCTGATCTGGTGTCATCACTTTTCATTGCATTGCAAACATAATCCAGACCTAGAGCCTTCTTCGAACTGACATGGTGAGGATTATCCCATTGCAAAGATAAACCTTTTGAACAGAGACCAAGATTTGCAGTTCTCCTGAGACTTCTTCCTTTAAATATAGCAAGGAAAGAGGGGTGTTGCTAAATGACAAGAAATAGTAATTAGCACCTTACCATGTCACACTGGGTAAATGCCTATGACGATTTGTGACCTGTCTGTAATAGGTTTGGCAGAAGGACTCCTCTCAAATGTAACCACCCAGCAAGGCACAAGGGAGAGAGTATGGGCTACATAGTGTAAGCTTTCTCAGCTGACTCATTAGTTTCACTGTCTGGGGGATATCATGTTTAACCTGATTCTGCATCTTGCCTGAGTACCCACAGCCAGTCTGCAAAGTAGCAGTATGGTAATGTTTACACTAAAAATGCAAGAAGGACTTCAAATTCCAGATGCTTTGAACTTCTTTCAGTATTTGCTGAATTAAACAGTAAATATGTATCATGGGATGTTCAGAGATAAAATAGAGATCTATGTTTACTCTCCAGTCTCCAAAGGATTTTGCCAGCACATGTTCAGGACACTGTAACAGAGATCAGTGGCAGCTAAAAATTATTAAGTACAATATGTTGAATTAAAGAGGAAAAGAAAGGGTAATAAGATAAACCCTAAAACCCAAGAGAATGGTCTCATAGACAATCAGAAGCCAGACAATCCTGGCAAGAAATTAGGGGCAGTCCGGACTCTTGTGGCACTGCCTCAGACCCTGCTCCCTGTTATCAGGGCTGGGCTGAGTTTACCATAGAAGCCCCTGGAAAACAGCACCCTCTTTTCTCAAAATGGAGGTGGTGTGCTACCCCCGAGCTGCTAGCTGACTTCAGTAGCAGGAGGATTGGAGGTCAATCCTATCTTCAGCTCTTTTACTGTGCAAGATGATGTAGAGCACTTGCAGAGGAGAGGATCATTAGTGAAGAAAGGAATGAGTCAGAGATGGAAATTGGATTTCTGGGTTGCAAGTTGCTCTGAATTTTCTCTTTGGAAAGGGATAAACTTGTGTATAGAAGATCAGAATATTGCTGAAAGAATCCACATCTCCCTGTGGACCCTATGTGAGCTCAAGCAAGCCACCCAGTCCATCATGTGCCACTTCTTTTATCTGTGACACAGCAAGAATAATCCTCTGTTTCCCACGTCCAGAGAGCATGTGTCGCTCCCTTTTATGAAACAAAGAACATCCCAACTGTGAGCTGATCTGAACACAAGAACATTTTGGTTTTATTTACTGATATCCAAATAGTAACAATAACAACAACTGACTAGACACCCCGGGATGAGTTTAAAGCAGGTAAGGAGAGGACACTTAAGCTGTTTTTCAATTTAGATTTTAATATGATGCCATCATAAAATGATACATCAGTTCTCCCTAGTATAGAAGAAATAAAATATAATCTATAAATTCGAGGCCAAGGACTTCGGTAGGATGGAGAATTCTTTAGGTATTAATACAGCAGTAGTTTACAGACAGCAGCTGACAGGTATGCTTTTCAGCTGCTCTTTGACTGTATAGGAAACCTTATCAAGCTTTCTAACACATTAGGTTCCTTAGCTTGTATAAAACATGTGAGGTTGTGCTCTTAAAATACACCTGAGTAAAGTTCATATGGGCCTTGGCATCCACTAATGTTACACAAAGCTTTGAGTTCAGTGACCCACGCACCCACAGACCTATATCTGAACACCAATGTCTGCTCTGGGCATATAACATTACTAAACTCATTCTCCTATTTAGGAAGACAATAAAAGCAGTGCTTCTCAGACAGCTCATGTGAAGACAGCAGCAGTGCTGGGTGTGCACAAACCTGTAAACAATCTTCCTGTTGTCTGGAAATCAGAATACTTCCTATTATAAGGATAATTTTGTTCAATAACTGAATTTTTAAGCATTAAAACTACGATCTGCTCCCCATTTTCTCATGTGACTACAGCTGGAAGTAGTTGAACTTAAAAAATAGTTGTAACTAAAGCTGAGAGTATCTCAACCAATATTGTGGCAATATGTTTGAGCTGCTGTGTGCATTATATAAAAGAAATATACAGTATAGCTGAACTAAAAAAGAAAAAGGTGAGGAATTGTTATATGAAGCCCATATACTACACGATCTGTGCTGACAGGCAAAATCCTGCACCTTCCCAGGTGTGGTTTTGCCCTAACATCAAGTGCCTGTTTAGGAAAGTCCGGTGCAGCACACACTGCAAAACCTTGCTTCTGCCGAATCAGTCTGGTTGCCACAGAGATTTTTTTTTTTTTCTATTTATGTGAGGAATTCATTGCTCTGTGCTACCACCTCATTTTCTTTAGACACATAGAGCTTCATAAGGTCAGCACGCCTGTGACATTTGAAGAATTTCCGTTTATGTGTTTTTTCCCTAGAGAAGTATCTGTGAGTGAAATAGTGGATGGAAATATCTTTCCCTCTTTGCAGCAACGGTGTAGGAGTGATCTTGACATTTGTTTTCCATTTTCACATGAGTAATCACCAGACAAAACCAGGACATTACTGGGGAATGTGTTTTGTTTGGCAAACATTTGGCTTTGGTCAAATAAAAAAAAAAAAATTACCTGTAGTAATCAATAGACACTTTAAAGTATGGAAAGATTCTTGTCAACACACTTGGCCCCCACTCTACAGCAATCTGGGACCTATCTCCTACTCTGTGTAAATAGTTCAGCTATCCTAACAGACATCAAATGGCATTAGACACCTGTGTTTACACATCTGCATCCCATCCTTGGTGTTTTGCTTTTAAAGGCCAGGACTTTGATGCCATCTACAAAAGTGGAGGAAATGAGGTGTCATTGTTTCTTTTCCCTCCCTGATAGCCCCAAAATCTAGCTCAGTGAGTCAAGTCAGAAGCACGAGAGATCCAGATTTAAATCCCCAGTCTGCCTGATTCAGAGCAAGGATTGTAACCCTCCTTGAGAACACCTAATCTATCAGGTAAGTGCAGGGTATGTCCTGTTATGCTTTATGTAAAATGAGTATTCCTGCAAACAGATTCAAACCAACATTTTGCAGCAAGGCTCTTAATTAAATTACCCCTGAAATCTTTTTCCTTTTCAGAGACTGAAGAATATTTAACAATGTGATATATAACAGCTATAAGTGAAGAGTCTTATTCTGAAGGAGTTTATAAATGTTTGCAAATGTTTAATTTTAACAACCAAATAAGAAATTGAAGATTATTAAGAAATAATAGTACAGCTCAGATTCTCTCAGCTTCATTGTGATCTGACAAGGTAAAGGCAGTAGCAATGGCTGATTATGGAAAAGCTTGGCACGTTATGTGCAAAACTTTCAGTGTGAAGCTCTTCTGTGAGGAAGTGCACTCAGCACTCCCATAAAATTATGAGAGGTGTATTAGGAAGGAAAACAATTTTCTGTATCTAGATATTTATTCAGGTTTTAGTATTTTATAGCAAAAGAAAATTCAACAAACCCTTCTGTTCTTTTTTCTGTCCTTTCCTGAATTATTACAAATTTTTGGCACAGTTGGTCTTGCTACCACTGCCAATGGAAGATGTTACCCTGATGAAATATCTTACTGCATTCCATGGAATTAGGATAGTCTGCATTCATCTTTCAAAAAAACTACATAGAGGGCCTGGGGTAGCTAGAGAATGGATGTTTAAGGGCTTGTGGACCACATTTATGTGCAGGTCACAGGTACTGACTTTTCCAGTCTAAGGTGTTCCAGGTTTCTCTAAGTGACTCTGTATTGGTGTTTCACCAGAAGTACATTCTTTAAGCAGATTTTGCTGTCATGCTTTGGTTCACATTGCTGAAGTGTCATCAAAGTGAATGAATTGGATTACTCATGGATTAAAGTAAACTAGAAGAAGTGTGCCAGGAGCACATATAAAACACTTCAACTCCTAACTAGCATATAGTCCACCAGAGAAGGCAAGAACTAGTCCAAAATAAACTCCCCCTCGAGTCTTCACAAACATCTGCTTTGATCTGCAGTCCTGCTGTGCTATTTACTTATATACATATACATATACATATACATATACTTATATATACATACAGCACAAACATAGCCTTTGCAACTTACCTGTGAAACAGCACATTCTTACTCTGGAGGGAGAAGACACAATGTTGAGGACAGGGAAGATGCATACTTTGCAAAGGGCATTTGATGTCACAGTGTGGGAAGAGGTGACAACCCCTCAGTGCCCCTAGGAGGCATGGAGGAACCACTTGTGCATGGTGTGACTTCTTCCTTACCTGCCAAAACTCAATGTGCATTCAAGAAGCCTCCAAACACATCTAGTTCAGTAGCTGGTTGCTCCTCATGGGGCTCAGGGAAGCCCAAGAGAGTGCAAAGGTGCTCCCTGCCTCAGTGGGAGGGACATAGACGCTTTTGAGAGTAGTAGGAAATGCCGCTAAGATGTGGGGTCTGGGTCAGAGTGCAGCTCCCTGTGTCGTCTCTGCATGCTGTACAGGACGCCAGACATGTCCTGAGAGGTTGCATGGGTTGGGAGTGAGCGGGATGAGTCATTGCAGTGTTTGATCAAAGGCTCTACAAAGGCCCCTCAGAGCTGTGTCATCCCTGACACTTCTGGAAAACACAACTGGATGGCTTAAAAGAGCCCTGCTGATGTTCTGCTTGGGTGTCATTTGTCTCCTTCACAGCCTTCTCTCTGGCCTCCAGACCACCCAGCCAAGCAGCTCAGCTGCAGCCCTTTGCCTGTCAGTCTGAGCCCTCATCCAGCCCTCATCACCATGCCGAACACAGCACTACTTACAATGTCTGCAGCTCAGGACTGTTGCTTAAAAACAGCATAAAATATACGGTTATCCTATTTTAGGTCAAGTTTCAAGCACTTTTCTGTTTCAAACCACATTTCTGCTTTGCAGAGTATAATTTTCTCTCTCAGGTTTCCACCTTGGCCATCACCAAGGGCAAATCAAACACCTTCCTGCTCTTACAAACGTAGTCTATAATCTTCTGCACTTCTACTTTCTAAACAAATGCAAATTCCAAAATTCAGGCCTGGGTTGAAAGACTGGCTTTGCTTCCTTTGAGCTACAAAAACATATGGTGGAGAGTTGGGTGGACTGCCAGCCACACCAGCCAACCCCAATCCCTTCCATCCATCCTGCTGCCCATCATGGTGCTGTGACCTCTTCAGGGTGAGTATAGTCAGATACAGGTGCATCCACCTGACACTGAATTCCATTCTGGATTTTGGAAACACACATGTACATGGCAATAAAGCTAGTTTTCTAGAAGCCATCTGTTATACATACAGTCTCTCGCATGGGTTTCACACTGAAGTAGGAGACAAATTCCCTTTAAAACACTTCCCCTATTTGTTGTCTTCTTTTGAGGGTAAAGGAATGAAGCAGGAGAGCACTAACATGTGGTTTGCCTCTTAGTTCATCCATAAGAGGTGATGGTGCCTGCAGCTTCTCAAACAAGGAAAGTCATATATTTGAATTATTGTATAGTACATATTTACTTTGAACAAATGCCCTCATTGTTACTGGAAATGGAGAAAGTCAGATATCTTTATTGCATCATCTTATAAAAGCTCTTTTTATCTGATGAAAGAAATATACCCACCTACTATGCTTTTTTTCCTCCTGTTAGTTGTCTGCCAAATAGCAACTGCTCACTGGTGGACAGATTTATGCATAGGAGAAATCTTTGTTTAGATGTAGGGAAGCCTTGAAGTAGGAGTACTGTAGATAACATCCAAATCCTTTAGCGAAATAGAAGACTTCTGAAATAGCAAGCATACAATATTTTTAGCTGTCAAGGGGGATTCAGTAGGATGAAAAACGTGTTCAATAATAAATTTCATCTATAAACTAAAGAGCAATCTTTCAGGGAGCTATTGTCGAATTGAAAAAAGTTATGTCTACTCACATTTTTCTGCTCTTCTGGGAAATTACAGCAGACATCTACAGGGAAACCTGCAAGAAGTTATCCTTTCTAACTACAGGTTATTTCACCCCAAACCAGGAAAGTTCTATACTTTTTGTTTTGTTTTTTTGGTTGTTTTTTTTTTTTTTTAATTTAATCTATACATTAATTAATTTGCAAACAAAAGGAAAGGACTAAGCAGCAAAATCACTTGGCTCTTTCTAATCAGTCTCTGGCTGCATGGTGCCAATTGCATGGTGTTAGCTGCAATCTGCCACTGACAGATGTATCCAGGTTTGAATGATGTTACTTAACCTAGAGGCTGTGACAGTGTTTGCATAATTCTGATGTTATCCTGAGAGGATTAGGATTCAAAGACAAATTTAAACTCTCTTCACCAATGCATATTTGAAGATGATGTACAGTTGCAGGGGACCCACTGCCACAAACCTAATTTGGCCTATGTTTTTATTTGAACATATGTGGTTTCTCAAAGGAAGTGAGTTGTAGGCAGAGATGAAAGCCTTTCAGTGCCTCTGATCTCTGTGATGTCACTTCCAAATTTGATCACTTTCACTGCACATTTTTTCCTTTTCTGGCAACAGCCTGGGGAAATTTACAGAACTACAAACACAGTCTTTTATTTTCAGAGTTTTAAAAAATTATACTAGATACTTATTCATCGCTTTTTCTTCAACATATTATGCATGTTATAGAAACAATTTAGGGCTTTGTTGTTTTTAAGGTAATGCAGTTTCCTGAGAGCTGAAGTAAATGGTATTTTCTGAACACAGACACAATGATACCACCAAAAATTTCCTTCTCAGATCCACAGCACCACAAAATGTATTTAGGAGCCTTTTGAACTTCTCTTATTGTGCCTAAAGAAAAATAGCAATGCAACGAATCTTTAAGTAGTAAGAGCATCATCACTTTTCAGAGGTCAAATATAAAAACTAGACTTGTAATTTTATACTCGGTACATCATGAAATCCTTATACACTAGAAAGACTGAATCTGACATCAAGTTTATCACCACAGAAATGAAAAGACATACCTGCTGACAAAATTGTCAGTTTCTATTCCATCTTCTTTTTGTTGGTACATTTTAATAAGAAATACCACAGTAAGATCCACCTTTCAAATGATAAATTGAGATGGAAAATATCACCTCTGTTGCTATATTGTCATGTCAGTAGATATTGTAATTGTTAAGTGCTGGATTTCTTACACATAGGAAATTTATTGTGATATGACAGCTCCATGCATCTAATCTTCCCAGATTCATTACGGAGAGGAATAAAATGTACTTTTGGAAAGAAGATAAGGAAAAAAGATATGGCGTTTCTTACTTAGTGATTTGGCATGCAAAAATTGCCATCTATTGCTTATATAGCATACTTGAAGTGTTAAACACCATCAAGCCCTTCCACATTTCCAGGCTGTGGACAAAAGTTTTAGAACACAGGTAGCTTACTGGATTGGTAGATTTTCCTGATGTGTTGCTTACAGACCCATACGTTTTTCAATATTATTTTAAGTAAATTATTCCTTTCACAAGTAAAACAAAAAGACAGCATTTGTCACAAACATTTTCTATGAAACACAGATGTATTAAAGATATCAGCAAACATCTTCTACATTCTATGCCTCCAAGTCAGGTCACCGTTAAGCACCACTTGTCATTAGAAAAAAAATAAAATAGGTGTGCTTAAGGGTTTGTAGAAACACAAACAACATCTTGAGCATGAGTTGTTTAGTATTTACTGAGCTTTGAAAATACCTTCTGTATGTTAATCATAAATATTGATTATATAGTTCTACTGAGGACTGTAACTGCAGAATGCCAAACTGGAAGAGTGAGACAATTTGGGTTTAGGCTTACATGTTCTATAATTTCTGAAAACAGCTACTTTTTTTGTGTTTCTCAGCACTCTTTATTTCCAGCTGAAATAACCTTCTATTTTTTTTTTTGCATCTCATTGTAGGGATGTTTTCATAGTTTTTGAATTGCTTGCCCTTGGAGTCTGCTGCAATTTTTAAATAATAATTCACATTCAAAACTTGTTATGTGACCTCCCTACAACACTCTTGATGCTATACCAGGAAAAAATAATGGAAGAGATAAGTATGAAAATAACATTAAAAAAAATCTATATTTTTGTTCCTTCTACTCAAGTTGCCACAAATCTAAGTTTGACATTTTCAAGTTTAATAAATGAGTACAAAGATTTTGGGGCTTTGAGACATAGACCAAATATCAGGAAAGTTAGTAGCTTTGCTTACAAAGACACAGAAGTTTCCCATGGAGGACTTTTTGCTTCATGCAGGTGACCTCTGAATTTCTAGGTATTTTTTTAAGCCTGCACAGCACCCATTGAAGTTCACAGTGTCTGGTTCAGACAGAAAGGTTCAGCCTTATAGGTCATTTGCAGAATCAGATTTGTACAGCCAGGCTGAGTTTGTAGAAAACTGCAGGAAAAAATATTTCCTCTGGTATGTTGAGATGAAATCATGAACCAGAAAACACTTATTAAACTTCATTATTGTAATTCTGACTTTTAGAAGGTTTACCTTAAACTGTTTAGCTACTCTATTACAAATTTTGTCTCATAGTGTTGCCTGAAGAGAAAGTCTACAATTCCAAGGAACTCAGATTCACAGAGGAAGAAGAATTATAAAGGTAAAGGTTGTGCAATAATAGGAATATGTTGTTAGTTTATGTGATAAAAGTGTATATTCTGCACAAAGAAGCACAGTGGGGAAGTCCATATGTCATGCTGTTCCACCTGTGCTCTCAGACACATCACAGGAGCCATCAGCTCATCAAGGACCCATCTCCACAAGCCCAGAGCAGCAGAGGGGCTCAAAGGCAGGTGGAACCCCAAATTAAGGACTCTGAGGAAGGAAAACCCTGTCCAGAGCCTCAGCCCCACAGCCCAGGTGTGAAATACATTGAGAGGAGTCAACTCCACAGCACCTTTTGAACTGAGGGAGGTTGCTCTCTTCTCTAGGGGTGTAGGACACATGATGGTTACGCAGGGGAAGAACATTTTGGTGTTGCACAAGTTTCATAATAGGATGCTCAGGAAAGAAGAACACATTGAATTTAAACAATTTGGGAGGGAACAATTACAAAAAACTAGAGGGGTAAAGGATAAAAGAGGCTGGTCACCTGTAAGTAGCTGGCTGGTTGGTACTGTTATCAGGCCATTCCCTGTCTGTTGTTGAGGGTCTGACCTTAGCAATTGGCGCAAGTGTCAGCTTGTGAGTACACGTGATGGCTGATGAGCTTCAAGCCTAACTAGCTAGTGTGTAGATTGTCTGGGTGCCAGAGCAAGATCAGTGGTGCATTGGACAGTGAGGACCAGGGAAGTCCCAGCCAGCTGCCAAAGGGATGTTATGGTCCAGGGTCCCTAGGGGTGAATCTTATGTCTGTGTGAGTGTGTGTGCTCAGAGTCTGTACCAGCAACTGAAGGGTTACTGTGGCCTTAGGGATTCATATGTTCAGCCTGGAGTCAACAACTGAGCAGACTGAGTGTCTGAGGAGATTAGCTGCTGGAGGAATCCATGTTGAACGAGTGTATATATAGATATAGATGATAGATAGAGATAGAGATAGAGATAGATAGATATGGATATCTACTAGTGGATCTGCATCCTGCTTAGCCAGAGAGGAAGGCAGGATGAGACTGTTGGTGCTGTCTGTTCTTATGTGAGTGTTCTCTGTGTCTGTCTGTGATTTGTGTGGCTGGCCATGTATATCATGATGCATGCATGTGCTGTGTGTAACTGTACTTATTGGGAATGCATCTTCAGCCTCAGTTGGACCTGGGATGTGGAACTGCTGTAGCCTCGCCTCTCTCAGACTGTCAGATGCAATATGTTTTTCTCCAAACCTTTAGGTACCACTTCATACAGGCACAAGTTATGCTCATTCTTGCTTCATTATTAAACAGATAAAAATTAGACTATATCAAGAACAGACACTAGAACTTAATTTTCAATTGTGTTTCCTCACTCCCCTTAATTTTCCAAAGACTCACTTAAAGTTTTTATAGTGTTTAGAAGAGGTTTGTACATGGTTTCTTGGCATGTAATCCTATTCAGATGTTTTAAAATATAACAATTTCAGGATCTACTGGCAGGAAAAGTCCAGCAGGAAGCTCTGGTAAGAATTTCTGGCAGAAAGCTGACAGAGAATTTTTTGGTAGGAAGGTTTGACCAGCAGAAACAATGGGGAAATATTATTTATGGCATTTCTATATTATCTGTGTGTCACATTAGCTGAGGGAGATGGGGTTGTTTAGGCTGTTGTTGAGGAGGCTTAAAGGGGGACTATATTGTTCTTAACAGTTGCCTGAAATGAGGTTGTAGTGAGGGAAGGGGTGGAGGGTTTGGTGTCTTCTCCCAGGTAACAAGCAACAGAGAAGGAAATGGCCTCAGATTGCATGAGGAGAGGTTTAGGTTGGATGTTTGGAAGAACTTCTTCACTGTAGGGGTGGTCAGGCATTGGGACAGGCTCCCCAACAATGTGGTTGAGCCACCATCTCTGGAGATACTGTAGATTTGGCACAAAAGGATATGACTTAGTAGTGCACTGGGCAGTGCTGGGTCTATGGTTGAACTTGTTGATCCTAACGGTCTTTTCCTACCAAAATGATTCTGTGATGCCCTCCTCATGTGTGTCTGCTGCTGAGTGACCAGATAGCATCACAAGGTCCTCTGCTCATCAACTGGGGCTCAGGACCCTGTGTAGACAGCACGGTTTCTCAAGTCTTTTTCAACATTTCAAGTCTGCTCTGCCTTGGTTTTGGTCAGATCACTGCAGCACTGAAACATATAGTCCTCTACCACTGTACAGTGTCTGCCAACCAGTAGCCAAAAGGAATATTGTCCCAGGATTGCCCTAACAGCATCTGCTGGTTGTGTTCTAGATGCATAGTAAGGCTATGTTTGCCAAAAAGGAAAAGGAATCAAAAAAAAAACAAAAGGGAAAACAGTGACTTCCACCAGTGCTTAGGTGACAGTGGTTTGTGTTACAGCAGAACCTTCTCCCATCATTAAATTTTCTCTTGAGAAACTCAGAAAGGAAAAACATATTCTCTATTCAAAAGCTAGCAAAAAATAAGGAAAACTTGTAGAAGACTCCTCGTTCATCTGTATAAAAACTTATTAAGCACAGTAATATACCCCCTATTTTACAGATATATCAAGTGACGAAGCAATTAGGTAGTTTCCCTGTAACTGCGAGTTGCTGTGAGGCAGACAAAAGAAAGAGGAATAAAAGGAAAATCTATACATAGTATTAATCACAGATAGTGCCCAAAGGCCTAAGACTCATTACAATGCAAAATATATTTTTATTATTATTTTTATTCAGGCCAAATGCACACTTTGCCTTTTTACATTTATTATTTCATTGTTTCACATTCTTAATCACTGTCTGGTTTTTTGGGTTTTTGGGGTTTTTTTGTTGTTCTGAATGGAAATGAAAGCAACTATTAATAATGGGATTTCAAACAATGTCTTTAAAATATTTTAATTAACATGGAATAATATTTTTATGAAATGCCATATTACATGGTGTAATAGAGCAGGCAACAGGCCAAGGTATGGAAAAGGCTAGTAGGGAAAAAGAGTTCAAATATGTGATTACATATATCTTAAAAGGACAAGGAAATTACATTTCTGTACAGTTGAAAAAGTCTACAATGTGTGCAACCTAAAGAAGCTTGAATCAGAAGAAGCATGTGAATGGCAAGTTCATCACATATTTCTTTATGTTGTAAACATTCAGTCCAAACTTTATATATAAAACCAAGTGAAGTTCTATGCTAGTTTTGGCTGGGTTAATTTTCTTCTCAGTGGCTTGGATGGGCCTGTGTTTTGGGTTTGTGCTGAACACAGAATTGGTCATATAGAGATGTTTTTGTTATTGCTGACCAGGACTTATGCAGACACAAGGCCTTTTCTGCTTTTCATACTGCCATGCTCGTTGAGGATGTATGGGAGGTTGGGAGGAGACACATCTGGAACAGGCGATCCAAACTAACCGAAGAGATATTCAAAAGAACATGACATCATGCTCTGGACATAAAGGGGTGTGGAAAGGGAGGAAGTGGGCGACATTTGGAGTGATGGTGTTTGTCTTCTCAAGTCACTGTTATGCATGATGGGGCCCTGCTTTCCTGGAGATAGCTGAATGCCCTGCCCATGGGAAGCAGTCCATCAATTGCTTGTTTTGCTTTGCTTGCATGTGTGGCTTTTGCTTTCCCTATTAAACCATCGTTATCTCAAGCCCTGAGTTTCTGGCTTTTACCCTTCTGGTTGTCTCCTCAGTCCTGTTGGTGGGGGAGAGGGTGAGTGGCTGTGTGGTGCTTGGTTGCTGGTGGGGGATAAATCACAACAAATTCTCACTTAGATTATGCCTGTTCTTCCTTTTAGTTGAGTCACTGAGACAATAAGTCCAAAAAACTCACTGCATCTGCAGAATGCCTACTCTTGAAATATGTGATAGGAGGAGTCCCATTTGCCCAAGGAGCTGACCAACAGCTGGAAAAATACCAGTTTCAACATTTTAGCTTCATGTTGATAACATATTTGGGGGAATGATAACCCAGCAAAGTATCAGAACATGTGTACTTCAAGGCTTAATGTGCACCTTATTATTTGAATAATTCTTCAACTGACTGAGAGATTTTTTTAACATTTTAAAGATTTACACTGGGTTTGGCTCTGCCAGTGTGACATAATCTGTTGTTTCATCTGCAGTAGTGCATGCCATCTCCCAGAAATCTGAAAAATATAACTTATTTCAAATGCTGTGATTTCTGCCGTGAGTTTGTTCCTACTCTTTCTCAACAACTTTGAAATACAGGATCATAATCTGCTCAGAACTAAAAGTAGCTGAATAAATTTACAACTAATCTTTCAAATCATTTTGGGTTTATTTCTTGTAATTTTCTTGTGTTGAAACCCTGTTCAGCAAGATATCAGTTACTTCACACTTACATCAGGGTCAGACTTCTGTCTTCAGGAGGTTATTGAAAATTTAGGATGCTGTTTATATTCTTTTATACAGATCAGTTTCTTCAGACTTTGAGAGTTTTAGTTGCTGCCTCAAGCATTTTTTTTAGTTAGGGAAGCCAGACTGTATGAAAACTTCCATGTATCCCCAGTCAGGTGCAGTTTGTACCTAAATGCTGTGCAACGCTGAAACAGTTGATACCAGCTGATGTCACTGACACCAGCATGATGGAGACATTGAAATTGCTGAACCTGAATGAGCGCATCCACTTTCCAGAGTGATTTACATGGAAAGATACAGCGTGCTTGAGAAAACAAAAAAGTTAACTTCTTTGCTGAAAACAAAATGTTTTGGGTTTTTTTTAAGAAAACATTGTTCTTTTTTTTGTCTTCTTTTCAGTCAGGCATGATTTAAATGATTTTGCTTTAACACCTTGAAATTCTTCATCTTCTTTGCACCACACTGAATCACTACTCTGTAAGCAGAACTTGTGCAGGCTTGAAAGACAGAAATGCAGCCAACACACTCTGAAAAATGGAAACATTTATATGGCCTCTGGGTTTTGCAGCAGCCTTCTTTTTTCTCTTCTTTTCCATAAAGAACATAAAATTAAGGAACAGTCTCGACTACATCACTGGGAGGAGATGAAGCAGCATAAACATAATGCAGTGATAATTCAGATAACTGCTGTTCTCATAGAATCATAGAATCATAGCATCAATTGGGCTGGAAAAGACCTGAGAGATCATCGAGTCCAACCCTTCATCCAACTCCCGTCTGTTACTAGATCATGGCACTCAGTGCCACGTCCAATCTCAGTTTAAAAACGTCCAGGGATGGTGAATCCACCACCTCTCTGGGCAGGCCATTCCAATGCCTGATTACTCTCTCTGTAAAGAATTTCTTTCTAATATCCAACCTGAACCACCCCTGGCTGAGCTTAAGCCCGTGCCCCCTCATCCTATTGCTGACTGCCTGGGAGAAGAGACCAATCCCCATGATTCTGCTAAGTAAAAACCCTCTGACAAAAGATGCTCTAACAAAGAAATGATTGAAGTTTGACTAACAGGGATGACAGTCAAGTCATGGAGTCTCACACAGTGTCTGGCTTTTCTTTTCTAAGTGAAAGAACAGCCTGGAGTCAGACAGGGACGGAAGGAAGGCAAAGGGGATAAAAGTCAATAGAGAGACTTGGCAAGTCTCCGAGAAATGGCAAGACAATCTCAGATATTCTGATATGAAAACACTGTCACACAGAGTGATGAAAACAAGTAGCAAAATTTATGAGTGAAGAAAAGAAAGAGTTTGCTATGCTTTGGAAAGCTGGGGGATAAGGGGAGAGCAGAGAGAGATAGGCAAAGAAAATCCAAAAGAGTAACAAATGGGCCTCCTGGGGAGTGATTTTGCAGCCAGCGAAGGAAGTAAACAGGTTCACCTGCAGACCAGTCTTCAACCCTGTCAGCATCAAGTGGATGGGCATCTGTTCCTATGGATGCCCCATGTGACTTCAATTCCTCCCCCTAGAGTCAAGAAACTTAAAAAGCTTTTCCATTTTCACATCTGTTCTCCAGTTTCCCTAAATTAGTAAAAAAGGTAGGAAGGCTATGTTTTTTCTGCTACAGAGAGACCTTCCTTTATAGCTGTTTCTTCTTTGTAACAGGGATGATCATACTATACTACCTACACAACACTGCTCATGTACATGCTGAAGGCAACCATGATATGTGCTCGCGTGACTTTTTAGCTTCTTATTGTTCATTGCTCTACTAAATTGTGTCAGTTCCCTCTAAGTTTGTTTGATAAGGCCTGTGAAAGGCTGCAGTATTGATGACCCCGATGTGAATAAGAGGTTGTCCAGTTGATGTAGTAAGTGGAGTAAGGGGACCTGACTGCTAACTCTCTTTGAATAGCATTATTGTTTCAGGTACCTGATTTTTCCTGATATTAGCTAGGATAGAGTTAATTTCCTCTCAGTAGCTGTTCCAGTGTTGTGTTCTGGATTCAGAATGAGAATGGTGTTGATAACACACCATTGTGTGTTTTGGTTTTTTGTTAAGTCATGTCTGTCCGAAGTCAAGGGCTTTTTTCTTGTCTCATGCTCTGTCAGTGAGGAAATTTGCAAAAGAAACTGGGAAGGAGCATAGCCAGGACAGATGACCTGAACTGACCAAAGGGATATTCCACACCACAGAATGTCATGCCCGGTATATAAACTGGGGAGAGTTACCTGGAAGGGGGGCCAGTCTGGATTCAGGAAGGGCGGGCTGGCATCAGTCAGCAGGTGGTGGGCAACTGTATTGTGCTTCACTGTTTTTTTCCCCTCTTTAATACCATTATCATTTACCATTAATATTTAATTTTACTTTATTTTCAATTATTAAACTGTTCTTATCTCAATCTACAAGTTTTACTTTGTTTCTCCTCCCCATTCCACTGGGGTGGGGGAGAGAGAGGCAGGGCTGAGGGAGCAGCTGCATGGTGCTTAATTTCCACTGGGCTTAAACCATGACACTGATCTAAAGTGTAGAATGTTAAAAAGAAAGTAAAATAAAAGGCAAAAAGGGAAAAATAAGAAATCCACTGTTCTTTGAAAGATCTTACCTACCATGAGAAGGAAAAGACAAAAAGCCAGTTTTATGCTTTTCAGTCCACCTTTAAAGTATTTCACCTACAGATTGTGCTTGATCTCCAGCGGCTCTCTTGACATGTCATGGAACAGTTATTTCTAATTCAACTGTCCTTAGAGACAATCTTGATTTTTTCCTGAAAATCACAGGTCTCCCTTGTTCACTGAATGACTCTGTAGCATTCCCCACTGTATGACAGGTCTGCAATTATCATTCTTGCTAACTATTTTTTAAAAAGCTCCAGCTTGCTCCTGAAGCTGTTAAGGGGTATGAATTATAGGACCTGCAGCAAGAGTGCACCAGAGAATATTTGTGCAGTCAATAGTGAATCATGTTTCAGCTTGATGGAAATGCTCATGCATTGCACTGCAGTCAAATGATGTGCTTGTCTCTTAATTTACAGTTTATTATTTACAATTTTTTTCTTTTCCAGCCATTTTTTTTCTTTTAAAATTATGATCTGGCAGTACAAGAATTCTGGGCAATAGAATAGGAAGAAATACATTAGACTTTCTTCTTCTCTTGTAAGGAAGAAATAAAGGAGAACACCTCCAACCCCTGAAAACTTTGTTCAAGGGAGATGTTGCAAAGGAAAAAGAGATTTTTCTTTGAGATGAAAAAATGATAAGTAATTTTCAGATGTGGAATAAATCTACAGTATCCACTTTAGGACACAACTTTGTTGATAACATAAAGAATTCTCTCAGGACAACTCTTGTTCTGCAGAAAAGAAAGAGGCAAAGGTATAAAAACTATTACTTGGCATGAGGAATATAGAATACAAAGACAATGTTGAAGAATGGTAATGTCAACAATGGCTTGGTGCAATAAAAACTGAGAGTGAAATATTGTGGATTGAAGGATAGATAGAAGTTATCAGAAAGCTCCAGTACATGAAGATACCATACAGATTCAAAAGTCTGGGTTCCCCGTCATCTCTGTTCCTTTTTTCCCCCTCTACAAGACTTATGAACCACATTGTTGACTCAAAAAGACAGCAAATCTCCACCTAAGAAATCCAGCTGCAAACAAGTACCTGTACCCATGAGAAACTCAAAGACTTAGATGCTCAAACCCCTTGCTTGATTCCTTTGGGACAGGTCTGGGATTACTTCAGAAAGGCAGTGGAAAGATTTATAAGTGGGTTTGCAGATGACCTCATAAACTTTCCTGCTCTTTTCCCAAAACAGTTCTCTAAAACTTAAGTGAAGATAAGGCTGGAACAGGGTATGACTAAAACATGCAGAAGGAAAATTACTTTTCCTCTTGTAATGCCCAGTTACCCAAAGCATATGAATAACTAAAGAGCACTCAGGCAGGTACATGGCTGAGGAGTAAGAGCTGAAAAGATCTATTGACCCCATCTGACATGCTTTGCAAAGCACAGCTACAGCTGAGCCGAGTGGTGCCATTCAAAGCCGGCTGATAAGAGGTAGCACAGCAGTCCTGAGGGGACCACACTTTGAGAACACAGACAGTGATTATGCTGAAATAATTAACACCTCTAATCAAGCAGAGAATGCAAGGTTCAAAACACTGGTTTTGTTCCTTTCATTTAAGAGAAAGAAGCTGTTCTTTTATCCTAAACACTGTATCAGCCCTATGTTCACACTGCTACAAGTTGCAAAGCTCTTATTTTTTCACAATCCACTCTGAACACACCAAACTGTGCACAGCGTGAGCTGATAAAGCTTGACTTGAACATTTTTTTCTGAATGTAAATTGCTGTAGGCTTTGAAGGATTCCAGATCTCCCTAGGGTAGGTATGAACTATATTTAAAATGGATTTGATAAGACATCTGTTTTAAAAGTCAATTTGAAACAGAGTGTGTCTGTGTGCTAATGGGAATAAATGGGATTGTAAAACATATGCTTCAGGCCTTTTTCAAAAAGAAAAAAAAAATAGTGCAAGAATGTAAACACACAAATGATAATAGCAATATTAATTTACTCTGTATTCCAGTCATTCTCCATACACATCCAAACGTATAGTCGTCACAACAGAGACATGCTAGGCAGCTGCCTGCGAATCATGCAAACTGCAACTGAATTCCATGCCAACAGCAGCAAGTGTATGACACTGGAGCAGGGAGGATTCCCCTATATAAAAGGTTATAAAAACTATTTTACCTGCAGGTATGTACATATATCTCTGCATACTTTTTATATATATACATACATATGTGTATGTGTATACATTTTTTGGACAAGATGTCTATAGGAGATTTTTACTTACCAGCAGTGTCAAAATACCAGCTGTTGCCCAACCACTCATATATTCCCATCTTGAAATATCTCTTCTCTCTTTTGAGCTCTCAGAGAGCATGAAACATTCCTGTGGCACACAGATGCCTCTAAGAGTAAGGTAAGGCAGCGTATTAGGGAAGTTTCCCATCTCCAAGGGAGGCAGCAACTGTCTGAGGGAACCCACGACATACAGAGGGCAGGAGGGCAGGACCCTCAGACTGTCAGTCCTGTGAGATTCTATAGAACTATCTAATTGTAAGAGAAATCTTTGGGGAAAACAAAACATAATAAAACTACAACACAGAAATGAAGAGTAAACAGATCTGTGCATTTTAAAATCTGGTGACAAAACTTCCACTATTTTTAATAGAGCCAAGGGTTTACCACCTTTATAAAAGCCATATGTCTAAAGTATTTGTCCACTGACTGTCTCAGCACAGTAGTGGATGAAAGAGCAAGCAGCAGTCTCCCACATGGATTACTCCTTTGCCCTTGAACAGGAACTGGGATGTGGAAATTATAATTTTTGGTGGTGACTGATTCTGGCTTAAGCACCATGCATGCCTCCTTTCTCTGCCAGCAGCTGCAATCACAGTTTGCCAAACTCAAGTCTCTCTCTCTCTCTCTCTCTCTCTCTCTCTGAAAAAAAAAAAAAAAAAAAAAAAAAAACCAACACAAAAAACCATGAAAAAGGCATTACCTTTTCTCAAATTAGAAAAGAACAGAAGTAAAGAACAAGCAAAGAGAGAGAAAAGGGCACTTTGGAATATATTAGAGAGTTAAATAGACACATTTACTCTGAATCATTTATGTCATAGAAAATATCTACCTGTACTCTTCACTTTGTTCTTTATGTTTTTTGCCTTTCCACAAAACTATGCTACAAAGCAGTGGGCTTAAAATGAGTGTTTCAGTCAATGTTTTATGGAACTGCATGAAGCAGTCAGGAAAAGACCAGAAGACATTTGTCATTTTCTTAGAAAAGAAAGCAAAACAAAGATATGGTTTTTAAAATTTTTTTTCAACAAATGTTTTATATGTCTGCAGCAGGGATAGGATAAACGTGTTGAAAATACTATCTCTGTTTTCATGTGCTGTATCCTTGGTAGGTCTGTAGGTCCTGCAACTCCTTAGGCACTTCCCAACTTGGCTAGAAAATTCCCAGAGAGCTTGTTTTGATTTGCTTAGAATTTCTTAGAACTGCCCATTGTGCAAATGTGGACTCCTCTTCTCTAGTCTGAATATTTCTTACCATGGTGGCTGAGAATAACAGGGACCTGAGTGCAATCTAGGTTTGTCAGTCTGGCATTAGAAATGATCAGAGTGATAGCTCTTGTAGTAGCAGCGGCAGCATTCAAGTGGTAATAGGAACATTTTAGTAAACAACCAAAATCTTCCTTTCTCCCCTGACACAGAATTTAAACCAAAACTGTGGTGCTAAAACTTCAGTGTCACAGTGCCTAAAAAAAAAAGGTTTGTGCTCCACCACAGAGCATCAGGGATATGACATTAAAAATGCCTCCACTTTTAAAGTGTAAAGGACTCAAGACTGTCAGGACCCCAAAGTGTAGGCTAGTACCACAAGTTACCTCCTACTGTCAATACGGGGGAATTATTAAAGAACCTGATCTCAACAGAACAGACAGGTGATTATCAAACCGTATGGTAAAGCAGGAAAATATCCCTGTAGGCAAAGCTGTCAAGGCTACAAAAAATCTGAAAGTAAAATTGGTATAAATAATTGTCTGGAACCAATGAGGCAAGAAAGAAAGACAAATACTGTCAAGAGAGAATAAGATACAAATTTAAAACCCAGGCTACAGGAAGTGAAACACATGAAAGCCAACCATTGCTATAAAGTACAAGATAAGAGAAAGACTGCTATAGTGATTCTTTTCAGTAGAAAAATTGTAGTCTTAAAAACAGTTAATAAAACCCAGAATATTCATACATAGCCAGTTAATCTAACTTTTTTAAGTATTCTTGCTTTTCATTTTGAACACAACTGAAGAAGATGAATATGGAGATTAATCTAATCCTGGAATTCATTTTCACCATAGCTGCTGAATATTCGTAAACAAATACCATATTGCTGAAATGCTGCACTTTTAATTTAATACTGCGAATCCATGAATGCCTCTTTGGACTGAATTAGCAGAAACTTTTAAAAGGTTTGTACTCTGAAGTCAAAAGCTACACATGAATGTTTCTAAAGGGAATGCACGAACCACCAAAGCAAAGTTATCTGTGCTTTACATTCTGATTTTTGCTGGCTTATAAAACCTTTGCCACAGCACAAGCCTTTGGGACTGTGCTTTACCTTTACCTAATGGGGCCAAACCTTTCCTACCTTTGTCCTTCCTGCCCTGTCAGGCTGAAGAAACATCCTGTCCCTTCCTGACAGACATGCTAGTCACTTGGAACAAACTCCCACACTCACTTCTTTTTCTCCCCTTTCCTTCTGTCCTTCTCTTCCATCTGAGATAAAGCCTTTTTGCCTAACCCTTTAATCCTTGCATAGGTCCCAGCTGGCTGTTTCTGATGAGCTTCTTGACCATCATAGGGCATCTTACCACCTCGCTTCCAGGCTGCCCTCTCCTGCAGTCTGAACCACAGACAGAGTGCCATGACCACCATCTTCCCACAGCTGCCAACATCTCCAGGAGCAATGTCTTCCCTGTGCCCACCTAACATTTGCTGCTCCTGTGCTGCAGTGATTATAAGCCTGGCAATCAGCTGAATATCAGGCAGCAAAAAACTCTGGGATTTATTGCTATAATCAGAATTGCTCATACTAATATCTATGGAAAGAAGATATCCCTTGGACTGGCAGCCAGGCCTTTAGTATCCATTCACATGAAATTCAGGACTTACAACAAGTGGAACAGAGAGGAAAAAAATCTCTTCTTTGTGGCTGAGACGTGATGGGCAAGGAAAGCAAAAAAATGAGTATTTCTCCTCTCTGTATCTCAGGAAGATGTTGCTGTAGGCATTTGGCTTCTGAGAATAACAAAACTTTGAAGACCAAGAAGATACTGGGGGTCACAGCTTTTTCTCTGAGGAAAGCAACTCTGCCAAGGCAGAGCAAGTCTCACACCTCAACTGGAAGGCCAATGCCACTTCAACCCTGTACCAGGGTCCTTGTTTTGGTCTCAGCTTTGAAGCAGAGAAGCCCTTTAGATCCATTCCACAACATGCTACATTGCATTGCAACAAAATATGCATCTATTCACAGTCTAGAGTTAAAAAAATCAAAACCCAACAAACCCTACGAAGTTATTCATTACCAACTCACTCTTGCTAATGTTATTTTGCTTAAAATTTGTATACAAGGATATCTGCTTGCATGTTTTCCCATGTCTCCCATCTGTAATTCCATAAGCCTTTCTTTGTCCCTTTAGTGCTCAAATTGTTTGCACACCTTTGTAAAATGCTTAAACATTGTGTCTTGCCATCATATTGTCACAAAATTCTTCTATGATGTGTTGTATATCACACTGGCTTATAGCACTTACATAATAAGAAAGCTATTATTAATTATATCCTAGTTAGTGCATTTATAATTTATGGACATCTCAGACCCAACTGCAGCATTTGCCTATCATTAAGATTGTTTTCTGATGTCATTTCTTTGGTTTTGTACCACTGTGAGACAAAAAGGCTTTCTTATTTTGAGTACCACTGGGATAATTTCTATCTTACAGGGTACTGCTGCATTTATTGTTTACACCATATATGTGCTGCCCCAAACAGATTTTCTGATTTTTAAACCTCTCTCTGGAGGAAAGTGACAGGCATATGGAAATAATGGCACAACAAACCCACTTTTATAGACAATGACAAGAATGTGATTAACAGTGTTATACCTGCCCCCACTCAGAAGCCAAAACGTGGCACCCGGTTTGTGAGATCTTTGTTTTTCTGTACAGGATTTCTTGGACAAAAATGTGTGCTATGTGGGTACCATGGATTTTTTTGCAAGAGTGTGTAGTGGTAGGACAGGGACAAAAGGCTTTAGACTGAAAGACGGCAGGTTTAGATTGGATATTTGCAAGAAATTCTTTACTGTGAGAGTGGTGAGACACTGGAACGGGTTGCCCAGAGACACTGTGGATGCTCCATCCCTCAAAGTGTTCAAGGCCATATTGGATGGGGCTTTCAGTGAAAGGTGTCCCTGCCCATTACAAATGATCTTTAAAGTCCCTTCCAAACCGTTTTATGATTCTATGATAAAGTGAAGAGTTGAACAGACCATACCAGATAAGTTGTCAAATCTTTCTTTCTCAAACTTAGGAGAGAAATAGAAAAAAAAAATAGCAGAGTAATAGGTGACTTTCAAATGGATCCTTTCCCTCCCCAAATGTTAACTGTGTTTAAAAAAAAAAAAAAAAAAAAAGAGAGAGAGAGAGAGAGAGAAAGAATAAGCAAATAACAAAGTGGACAAATTTCCACCCTCAAGAATCCTGTAAATGTGTGAGAAAAGAAGGTGAATAAATGCCAGAAAGACAATAAAATGACAGATGGAAAAGAATGACAAGGAGCTAGGTGAAGTTGAGCAAAAGTAGAAGTTTAGGGGATAAAATAAGGGGATAAAAATGGAAGGCAGAAATGGAAAATGCGTGTATCTTAGAAGGGAAAATAAAAAGAATTAAAAAGGAGTAAAGGTAGGAGGATTCTAGTAAAACTGAATGATCATGGATGTGAGGCAAAACAGCCTCAGGGAAAGAATAATGACAGCAAAGTCATATTGCTTTAATCATGCTATATAGTTGCAGTAGCAAAACCTCCCAGGCATAGACTCAGCAGTGTAGATCTTAATGTTTTTGTATCAGTAGAGCATATTCATGAAAGAAATAGAAAATCTGCGGGGCAGGAATACAGCTAATCGCAGCAAAAGCAAAGCAATAGGTTAGCAAAGAAAGAGATAAGGAATTGCACATTCTACTCAGCAGTAACAACAGAGCAGCTTTTTAATGGACCCTTAAGTTTATTGCAGAAAGGTTTCATTTTTACAGTCAACAATAAATTCAGCTTTCAAACAAAGGTTTCCAGACCTTGCACGGTTCCCTCTCATGCCAAGACATCGCAGATGTAACTTCAACTGCACATTTTCTCATAGAAGAATATTCTCTCCTTTGCAGAGACGATTATTACCAGCATAGGCAATTTCATTTGTTCCTCATACATCCAGCTGAGGTTCTAAGGGAAAACTTTTTAAAAGTTTGGCTTCTAACTTCAGTCCTCTTCTGCATGTAAGCTCAGGAAGGTAGATGGCAGGAACATCCACTTGCACACCACACAGGGATCCATTGCAGTCAGTGGTGGACTCTGGGGATGTAACCTGATACTTATATATTTTGAATGCTTTTGGAATGCAGTTATGAATCACATCAAAGACAACAAGACTGCTGCACAAACTAATCCTCTTCTCTCAGGAGTTTCATAGCAATTACACCGCATTTGAGGCACCATGGGTTTCAGCTGACTGAACCACTGCCTCAGTGCCAAAGGCATCTTGGAATATCAGATAAGCCAGATAATTCATGCACAGATGAACAGCAGTTACTGTTATGCTCATCCCTTCCTACTAATAATATTTTTGCAGCTGGTTTGCTTTCTTAGATAGACAATAATAAAGATTCACAGAATAGAGACCAGAGTCTCAATTATTACTATGCAAAAGCAAATTTCATTAATGGCTACTGACAGCATGACTACTTAAGTGATTCAGTCTGGTGTCCTTTAGTCAAAGGCTTTTGAGGACTAAGGCTTTCTATATAGCAGCAGGGACTACTTCCACACTAAACACTGATGCTCAGTTAATCAAAGTTCTAATTAATTGGATTTCTTCTACTGTGTGTTCACGTCTACAAGGGATTTTTATATCAATTTATCACATTAAACAAACCAGCACAAACCAGAGTTAGAGCTGTTGTAATTATTGTATCCTTTTTCACACCAAGCAAATACAGAGCATCAATTTTTTTTCTAGTGTGAGACAGTTGCATTGTCACAGAAAGCAGTCTTGATCCAGGGATCTGGACCAAGATGCTTGGTAGGTCAGTCTTAAAGGTGACAGGGCTGCACTTCACTATATTATGTAGTAATAAACTCAGTGCAGCAGAACTGGAGACATTCCTGTATTACAGAAATTTCCATAATGAAGCAAAATCAGTGAAGTTAAGTTCATTAATAACAGCGCCAGGTGTGTGTCAACACAGCAGCAAGTAAGCTATTAATTATTAGAGAAAATATACTGCTGGAAATGCAGATTTGTTCCTCCATCAGCTTACTAACCAGCCGTTTTCTCAGAGATGTGGGTAGAAGGAGGGCTATGCCTCATTCACTTTCTCTTGACAATACAGGTGCTTTGTAACACAGGCATAATGGGTTTGCCAGCCAGAGATTCTCTGGGCAGAAAATACAGGCTCACCTTTCTGCATTTTGAGTCACAAAAGTGTTACCATTAAAAGTGACAAAGGTAACCTCTAAGTAGATCTTTATATGTCAGCTTTCTCTGACCCCTCTTGTCCATTTCTATAGATGTATGTACCGTCACTCCCTTTATGTCAGTATAGTGGCTTGCATATCTCATCAAAAGAACTTCTCGTTTTCTAAAAAAGGTACTGAATTTCAATTTCAGTTCATGTTTTACGTTCCTAAATATAGTTTCATTTAGTACTAGCACAGATCTACATTTCCAAAGCCACTAGTTTACAGGATCATTTCTTTAGGAGCCATTAAAGAGGTACACATTTATACTGTAGAGGTAAGAAAGTTGCTGGAAGATTTTGGGAGGGTTTCTTCTCTCAGAAATAAACAGGAGGAATAAAAAAAACCTTCCTACCTGGGGAGAAAATGAGCATTTATCAAAAGTTTTCAATAGGACTGTTTCACAGCTTCAGATATTTAGCCGAGCCCAGTTTAAAAGATCAACACATAAAGCTATTTAGAAAAAGAAACAACCTAACAACAAAACACTCTAGTTTGATCAGAAGAGTTAGAGTTAGAATTAGAATGGACTAAAATATCTCTTAAAAGGAGAATTTCACTGAGGTATGGATTGCACTAAGTTCTGTGCATGTAAAGTACTGCCTTAAAACTACCCAACTCATAGTCATTTGTGCATATTGTATTGCTAGACCTATTTCCAGATTTGACATGGGCATTGGCTATGGGCCATTCTTACACCACAGTATTCTCTTTTTCCTTCATATCTCCTTGGTTTTATTTATTATTTACACTGACTCATCCCTAGATGCATGCACAGAAACAGAGCCAATTCTGCACAAGATTTTATGGGTGACAAGGGGATTCTTCCTTGCACAACCATCTATTCTTGCTCAAAATCAGTACTAAACACCACCTAACAGCACTTGCAATGACATAAACAACTGTAGTAACTGCTAGGGTACCCTGCAGGTTTTCTGGTCATGACTCGGTTACCCTTTTGCTTCCATATCAGTTGCAGCCTGAGACAAATTGCCTTACAGGACACTAGTGGTGGCAGTTACTTACAGTCAAGGAGTCTCATTATATCCCCACTGGCATCTATGACTACACCAGCAATGCAGAGCAGGTCCTTCCATCAGGCCAAATGATGAAAGCAATTTCTTTCTAGAAAGCAGAGACAGCTGTGCAGCCAGGAGTTTATTGGTGCTTCTCTTGCATCTCTCTTCTCCAGAGAGCTTTTTTTGTGTTCATTATTTTTCACTTTTGCTCCTGCGATGGCCCCCTTGGTTGCTCTGGGCAGATGTTTTGAGTTGTCATTGGAGGCAACAACTAACTATAAAGCTCCAGCAAAACAGAACAACTCAGTGTGAAATGGAGCTGCTATAAGAAGCCACTGGGATCTGTGACCCTCAGGATGTTTTCAAGGGGGTGTTACTTCCATGCTACCAATCCAAATTGATTCTTGAACAGCCCACTCATGATGTAGTCCTACTTCTTGCTTAATTTCACTCCAGGAGAATTCATTGCTACGTCCTAAACCAGGTCTTTTGTGAGGAGGAGCCATCAAGATACAGTGCAGATGTCTCATGTCAAAATCCATGGCTCCATCCTGAGGGCTTAGTTTGGTTCATGAGCAAGGCTGAAGAAATCCTCTCTCATTTATTTCCTTGAGCTTGGTCTTTCTTCACTTACCAAAGCAAACGTCACTGCTGTGCTGTTTGAAACAGCTCTGCTTAAGTCATCTCCATGATATATAATGACAGTAAAGGGAACAGAAGTGAAAAGTTCACACCAGCTGCTAAGCACTGACTAACCAGAAATGAAGAAAAGAGCAGGTCTGACTGTAACTGCTCTGTTTAATGGCAGGGAGATTGCAATCTGAGCATACATTTCCCATCCACTGCATAAAATCTCCTGCCATCCCTTTGCTCTGTCATCCTCTGAATTGTAATAAGAGATGCAGTGTCTGCACTGTTGCTTGCCTCCTGCCAGTATGTGATGTTTTTCTTTTAAGCATACTGAAGAGCTGGATGTGTATTTATGGTATACAAGATGCTTTGCTTAGCATTACAGAGGAGAAAACTTTTATGTTCTATCATGGGATGTGTTTAGCATTCCACAATCAAATGTAATGCAAGTTGGCATAAGTTTTACTAACAATAATAAGCCAAAACATAACATGAATACATAAAAAGTGTTGCTGACAGCTTGTTTAGAAAATTCAGAACGTTAATGCAGGTTTTGTTTTATCGCAAAACCTATTAACCTAATAAGAATATCATTTTCATCAGACAACCTGTTATCCTCAACTGCACCTTTTTTGAGAAGCTGAACTTTCTCAGACAGCCTGAAATTTTGCTCATACAGTGTCCTTACTGCTGCTAATCCCATGGATCCCTGAAGATTTAATGAAGGCTTTGCTACCAATAAATATGGATGTTCTTCCCACTTCACTCTACAGATAAGTTTATTTTATTAAATGCTTGCCCTTTGGGGACACATCATTTTGTAACCCTCCACATGCAGATTTGCATGTACAAATTGGGCAATTAGATATATGTTTCTGTAGCTCAGCACCTCTTCAGGGGCAAACTCATTCCCTTTCTCAAAGTGCAGAGGGTCAAAGTAGTAGAACCAATATAAATAACTTTAAATATTCAAACTAAACCCCAAATCAGGAAAGCAATTAATCAAAGTGTTTCACCATTACACAAGAGCACAGATGCCTTTTTATAAACAAAATATCACTTAAATATTTCATAAATAAAGAATGTTTTTCCAAATTAGACTTTCTCTGAAGAACATATGCTTAATACATCAGGTTGGGAGGAGCTGTTTCTCTTGAAACTTCCTATGCTTTGTATGAGCTCCAACCTTATCTGGTATCTTTATTAATCGCTATAACACAAAGCATAAACCATACCTTAGAAATCTGGGGAGAACTTCTGCAACACTACAGAAAGAGAAAAAAATGCAGCCATTTATCATAGAAGCGGTGGACAGAACTCTGTTTTATCTGCAAATGTTATTGTTTGGTTTGACCTCTTGGCAAAATGCCAACCACCCCACAATGCGACAGAGTTTCAACAAAGGAGTGAAGGAAAAAAAAACCCTTAAAACTGAAACTGATATATATACCTATATTTACACAAATTTACAACCAACAATAACTTAATCCCAAACTCCCCTCTCAACAACACACAGGTTCCACCACCCAGAACCCCAGAGAAAAACACCCCACTATTTCCCAAGTAAGACACCTGGCAGAGAGAGAGAAAGAGCAAACCCAAACAAAACAAAAGTATTTTACTTCCCAAAGACCAAAGCTGCTATGGATATCTCAGCACAGAAGCGGTGAGGCCTAATCTTTCTGAGCTGCAGAAGCGAGGTGCTCTCAGCATGGCCAAAGGGAGAAGAGAGGGACATTGGGAGCTGCTCTTTGACTTATAGTCGAGCTGATGTCAGATGGCATGAAATACTTCATTGGTCACTTAAGTCAGCTGATACTTGTCCCTAACTACATGACCCACGAAATTGGGGCCTAGCTATATTTGGCTTTGGGCCTATCTAAAACTAAAACCTTAATCTGAGTTTTT
>JAWWEU010000001.1:86376432-86405616 GCA_035583155.1 Acropternis orthonyx | reverse complement strand
TGTGATTAATCGTGTGGAGTCCTCTGTTCTATTAGCCCCCAGATATCTTAGTTTTCTTTTTCAAACTAAGACAGCCTTTCAAACTCTTTCAGTGATTGTGCATGCAACAAGTAAATGCATTGTGTGCATATATCCATGCCATGAATATAAAAAATAGTTGATGGTTTAATTCTTAAATTTTTTCCTGTGTGGAGATGCCAAGTTTGACAAATCTTTTACAGAGGCAATAACAAAAAAAAAAAAAATTATGCCTAATATTGCCTATAGGAAACTCATGCAAAATTTAATTATATTATGAGAAATTTACTGTAAAGGTTTAAAAAGCTCTTCTTACAAAAGCTAAATCTATAATACAAACATTTATAAATCTAAATACCTAAAATTCTCCAGCCTGTTTATATGCAAAATATGTAAGAGATGTTCTCTGGATTTTATTGCTATCTAATGTTGTTTACTGCAATTAAATTGCAAAAAAATATTTCCATTTTCTGGAAATATAGAATATTTATATTAATTTGGAGTACTTATCTTGAAATAAATTTCCAAACCTAACCTGCATTGGAGAAAATCTGACCAGCTACTTATTTTTCCAGTCTGACAACAGAAATAAGATTACAAGTATAAGCTTGTATTTTGCTACATGTGGAAAGAGGAAAGAATTTGCAAAGACTGTAGAATCAAAAAATACCAAATTAAAAATTTTGCATTCAAGTTGAAACAGTTTCTTTATTCACCTACTTCATCACACAGTTTTCACTTTCATGATTCCATATTTTTTTCATGAAAAAGTGGAGCCATCTTTTGTTGATAAATGCTATGAATATTTTTTTGGCATGTTGCTTTACATCAGTTCATGATGTAGCACACATTATACACTGAATGTCATTCAAACTTATTTCTCAAATCAGAATTGGTGTGAGAGGCAAAACCAAATGAGCTAGGGTTTCATTTGGCAAACAGAATGTGAATAAACAAAGAATAAGGTTTAAAATAGCAGATGTCTATAAAGGGAAAAAATCTGGTGGACAATAAATTTGAGAGGCAAGAGGGAGACAGGGGAGGAAGCAGGAAAAAAGAAAAATCTGTAACTCCCCACTGATTGTGCCTCTTGTTGTAGCACTCTGCAGCAAACTTCCTCCCATTATCTTGTACAGTTAGACAGCTCATACACCATGGACAAAACAGCATGTGTTAATTTTCTTAAAAATAGCAGCAAGTCTTTTACTCCAGCCAGGATAATAGTAATGATGTCCAAGACCACATCTTGAGAGGGCTTTTTTCCCATTACTGATTCATTAGATGGAGCACTAATTGAAACAACTGCTAATAAATCACTGTTGCCTATCAAAGTTGCAACAGAAACCTGAAAAGAGAACGTAACGGCATGTGGTCAACTTTAAACATAGTGCAAAACCCTTTTTTCCTTTTATTATTTTGAGTTCCACTAGGATATTGCTTATCCTATAATATTCTTGCTAATAAGAAATGTATGAAGAAAGGTTCCTTCTCCCATCCTCTCCCTTTAGAGTAAATATGAAAGAAGATTTTAGTCTTCCACTCAAAATACCACCAACAGTTGCTGATTTGCAGTTGTCCTTAATAAATCACTCAGATTTTCATATGCTGACTTCATCTGAGCTGGCTAGCACTTATTCTGAGTTGCTAGGATATCCTGTCATAAATTCACATCAGAAATATTAATTTAATGCTTCAGCTATTTCTTCTTTTTGACTTAGTTCCCAATCAATTACCTAGCATCCCATTGCAACAAACAGAGAGGCTCATGCTGAGCATATTTATTTTCTGTCTATTTCAGGTGCCACTGATTTTCTGCTGTTTGGAAGCTATGAATTCTTTAACGGTGGTTAATGTAGGGGGTAACCATCTCATAGCTGTTAGACTGGCATTCCCATATTTTTTATTAGTATCTTTAAAACAATAGATGGTGTTTGCATATAACTGCATATTCTGCTATGTGATCAATGGTGTTTTGGTTTTTTTTTACAAAGCCCAAAGCATTCATATAGAAAAAGTACCTTTAGTAAGCACTTGAGAAAGTTAGATACATTCAGAAAACAAATATGTAAAGAAATCCATTGACTATAAAAAGATATAAAGAAAACCAGCAACAGAGCAGGAAATGCAAACCCTTTATTTCTAAACATGTTCATATATACTTCATATAAAATCACTCTGAATCACTGGAAGAAGTCTGCAGTGCAAGTTGTCTGAAGACAATTATTGCAAATACTTTGCAAATAACATTTGACTTCTTAGATGAGACCTTTCTCTTTCTGGGTGGTCAAGAAATTTTCATTTCTAACTATACCTTTTAAACTTGGTTTCTTAAAAATAATACACTTTATTTTGACTTTTATTAAGAAAACCAGAATTGCTTTCTAGGACTGGACTTGGTGCTAATGAAGACATGGTAAGAGAAGCTTTAGTATGGTCTAAAATAAGCTCTTATGAGTAGCTGTGGAACAATCCATTAAATTATGCAAGTTTCCTTTTATAGATATGATCTGGAGTTGGCTTATTCCTCAAAGAATAAATCATTATATCTTTTTCAAGATAGTTGGCTATTTCTAAATCCCACAGTTTAATTCAAATACTCTAATAGACATGAGGAACACTTTTTCAATCATAGATCAGTAACATCAGCTGGCGGGGTTCACTGTGCCACACAGGAAAACATCTCCAATTTTTAATCTCATTTTGATTTGATCTGTAGTTACTATGGGTGTTAAATATATCCAATCCAATCCAAAAGCTCTTAAAAATATTAAACTACCACAGAATAAGGGGTATGACCCTTCCATGACACACTAGAGGGAATCAGGCTAGCTCTGCTATGGTCAACATATTTTCAAGTGGTCTAGATTTTGGAGCAAAACGTTAAATGTAGAAGTCTAAGGGTTCTTCAGAAAACCACAGTTAATAGTAAAGAATTACAGAAAGCCCTTGAAAGAGCAAGTGACCCCAGTGCAGAGCAGAGCGGGCCAATGCCCCTCCCATGACCGGCTGGCCATGCTGTGCCTGATGCCTCCCCGGACACAGTTGGCCCTTCTGGCTGCCAGGGCACTGCTGACTCATATGCAACTTGCCACAGACCAGGCCCCCAGGTCCCTTTTCACAGCACTGTTTTCCATCTCATTCCCCAATCTGTATGTACATCCAAGGTTGCCCCATCCCAGGTGCAGAATCCGCCACTTTCCCTTGTTGAAATTCTTATGGTTGGTGATTGCCCAGTCCTCCAATTTGTCGAGGTCTCTCACTATTACACCTGCTTGACTTCTAGCTTTTGGGAATTGGCTGCTTCTGTGCCCTTAGGAGGTGAGTTTTGAAAAGTGACCAGCACCAATGGACCCCAGCACCTGCAAAAACATTTTCCCAGGGGACTTTACTTACTAACTCCTTGAGCAGCCTGAAGTCTGCTCTCCTCTTGTCCAGAGGTGAGGTTTGACTGGCACTTTTCCCCCTGTCAACAGAGATTTTTAAACTCAATCACTTAGTGGTCTCTGTGGCCAAGATGGCCACCAATCTCCACTTGGCTCATGAGATCCTTTCTTTTGACAAGCAGCAGATCAAAGAGGGTGTTTTTCCAAGTCAACTTCCTTAGGACCTGTTCCATAAAGTTGTCATCCAGGCTTTTTAAGGATCTTCTGGCCCAGGTTGTACCAACTGTGTTATGCTCGTAGTTAATTTCTGACAAGTTGAAGTTCTCCATAAGGACAAGGGGAGTTGATTTGGAAGTGTCCCTTAGTTCCTCAAAGAAAAATTCACTGGTCTCATTGCCCTGGCTGGGAGGTCTGTAGCAGACTCCCAAGACGACATCCACATTATTTCTTTGCCCCTTGATTCTTACCCAGAGTCTCTCAACTGTGCCAATTGCCCGCTGTAAGCTCCATACATTCTAACCCTTCTATTACATCCAGTGCCACCCTTCTGCCTCTTCTGCCCTGCCTATCCCTCCTGAAGAGCCTGTTACCATCCAACAGGGTGCTCCAGTCACAGGACTCATCCCACCAGGTTTCACTTATGCCAATGATGTCAAACCTCCGGGACTGGGCCAAAGCTTTGATCTCCTTTTGTTTCTTCCTCATACGGGGCGGCATTCAGGTAGAAACATTTCCAGTGTGGCACATGGTAGCCAACATCTCTTGAGGTAGATTGAGGGATCCCTTTAGTGCTCCATTTCTCAAATATTGACACACCATCCCATCACTTATCAATGGCGAGCCTGGTTTTGTTCCCTTCTCCTTTCCAAGCTGGTTTAAAGCTCTATCAATGAGCTCAAATAGTTCATGTGCTAGAACTATTTTCCCCCCCTGAAATAGGTGCATCCCATCAGGTATTAGCAGACTATGTGTTTAGTAGATTAGCAGGCTCCTCTGTAAATCCATAGTGTATTTTTCTCTTGGCTAGTGTTTATACTTCCCATTCTTTCAATTCTAAAAGGTCATAATGAAACTTCAGAAGGTGAGAAAAGACATGAGCAAAGATATGGGAGTATTTACTTGTAACAACTGAGCAAATAGACTGTGATGCCCAGAATAAAAATAGATCTATAAAATCATGATTTAGAAAAAGGATAGCTATGCACTATGCCTTCCCAACTAAAAGATTTGGGAAAGATGTTGTCATAAAAATAAATTAGCAAAAGACAAGTTCAAAACAAACATCTGGAATATTCTTCCCACAGTGTACAGTTTACCTGTGCAATTCCTTGTTACAGATGTTGAATTGACACAGGTTCAGTGAGCAGCTGGATAAGTTTATGGAAGGACAATCTACCAGGTGCACTGTAATAAAGTTGGTATCTCTCATTGAAGAATCTTTGGGTCACAGAGAAAATAACTTTTATGTTTGTTCGTCTTTTCTTCAGAGGCAGCTGCTCCCCATTGTCAGGGACAGATGTTGGGCTGGGCAGACTCTCAGCAACTCTCAGTGCTATTCTTTGCTAGGTAGCTCAGTATTTGGTGAAGTTCTAGCATAACCCTGATTCTTTCCTTGTTTTCAGTAATTGCCCACTTATCTACTATATGATTTCTTTTACTCTGCGTTGCTCAAATTGCCCTCTAGTGCTGTAATTCCTATATTGCTGTCTTACTGCATTTTACACTGTTCAGAAAGGTTAAATGGATCTCACAATAGCCATACATTTGTATTTACTGTATGGCTTAAAACAAACATTACCAAATAGCCCAATGGGATGTCAGTGAAAATGGGAATACCATCCTCTGAGATCAGCCACAAGCATATAAAAGAGAATACTTTTCTACATGATTTATTACTTAATGAATACTGTGTTCCACATTTAAGAGAGAATTTTGCTGGAAAAATAAATTCCACTCACTTTTCAGATTCAATTTATTTTTATGGAATACTGCACACTAGTTTTGTCAAGGATGTAGAAACTGTAACTTGGCCCTTCTGATGTGCAGATTATGTTGATAACTTATAATGGAAGGCAATGAAAATTGTACTTCATTACCTTGAAATTATCTGAGGCACCTGGGCAATTTTCATTACACTCACATAAAGCTCTGTGTAAACAAACAATTTTATCTTCTTTTTACAATTTGTTTTGTCATATAAACTCTCACTGAACTCTTCTTGCCTGAGTAAAAGAAGCAAAAATGTTGTTTAAGGAAGGAAAGTCATTTTAAGTGAAGGAAATTCTCAGGAAAACAGTATGTCATTAAAAAAAAAAAAAAGAATTCCTAGAAGCAGAACAAAACTTAAGTTTTTTTGCCTAAGATTTTGTACTCCCTGTGCACTACTTTTCTTTTGACAGGACAAGTAACACAGTAGAAAGAAAATCCCATTTGAGTCCTGTTGATGTATCACTTTTGAAGCCAGTGAGATCTCTCTTGCACCAAAGTGTTCCAAAGTATTTGCTTAGACAAGTGAGTAGAAATCAATTCCTGCACTTCTGCCTTCCTCCTTCCAGCCAACTGTAAATGCAGACATGCATTTTCGTGTCAGCTAATAAGATCACATTATTAGCATGAGCTTGCTTAGGATTGGCAGGAGCATTTCAGGGTTTCAGAAGCAGGATATGGCTTTGTTTCTTTGTTTTATCCCTTACAAAGCACAATAAAAAGTAATAAGCATGTAATGTTGTGCAACCATAGTCTCATTTTAATACACCTACATGCCAACAGTGTTCTGATGAAATAAGAAAGAAAATAAAACCTTAAATAATTGTGTTTTAGCAAAGCAAATTTTGCATTCTCTAGGACTTTATACAACAATTATTGCAAAACCACTGATGGCACCAAGATTGCTCCAATATGAGAAATGTTGAGGGCTATAAAATACTGTGTAACTATTTTTAGCCAGAGGTCAATGTTAAGCTGATTAAAATAAATGTTCCTTTAATTGAAACAATTCTGATTATTACATAGTAAACTGCTCTTGACACTTAGAATGAGACAGGCCAAATTCAATTTCAGAAAAATTGTCTGAAAAAGTGTCTTTGGAGGCTCATCTCTTTATTTTTTGTTCTATATTGTTTTGATCCAGACTTTTTGCAGGGCTTTGGTGTGGTTTTGTTGGTTGTTTTTATGTTGGTGGGGTTTTTTGGTTGTTTTGTTGTTTCGGGGGGGGAGGGGGGCGGGGGGGGGGGCGGGGGTTGGTTTGGACTTTTTGTTTTTATTTTGTGATTTTTGTTGTTGTTGGTTCTGGGTTTGTGTGTGTGTGTAGTTTTTTGTTGGGTTTTGTTGGGGTTTTGTTTTTTTGTTTCGTTATGCTGGTTCTGAGAAGTCTTGTGTTCTGCAGATGCTTTAGCCACTGCTAAAGCAACCTCAAGCTTTCTCAACAGTGTTGCAAAATTCAGCCCTACGACAGGAGATTTCACCAATTCAGGGGTTGAGCATGGACTGCGATGAAAGTCTTGGTGGGAGGTTTTGGGGCAATAGAGAGAGCTCTTCCCCTCCAGCTCCACACACTTTCTCTGCTATCACTGAATCTACTAGGACGGGTGGCAGCCACCCTTGCTTTGAGTGGGTGCTGTGCCTCATTTCCAGCAGCCTCTTAATATCATATTTCAGACTTAAACAAAAATCATGTTGAGGAATACAACCTGCATGTGAATAAAATGGGATTTATGATTAATGGAACACCCTTTTGTGGGAGAGATACTGTTTACTTCTCACTCTCCTAGTTATCTCAAGGACTAAGTGGAAGGAAAAGTCACAGCTGATCATCTCTACCATCTCCCTGTAATTCAGCATTGTCAACTTGGGTTGCACTCACCAGGTTGCCAATTTTTCTGACTCAAGGTAAAACAGACCCACCAGTAATTCAGGCCAAACCCACCATGGTTTTGGAAGATAGGGACTGAGCCCTTAAATATCTCACAGAACTTCATATGCATCATGAGAATTTTGACCAGTTCTGACAGCCAATTATACAAAACAATATATGTGGTTTAACACACTACTATCAGAGATAAGGAAAGCAAAGCAAAATTATAATCTCATTCTTCCATATAGTGTATCAACCTATTAAAAGATTTAGAGCACTTCTTCACGAAAGCAAATTATTAATTAAATGGAAGATGTCCAATGCTTTATGACAATTTATATCCATACTTTTGTAAGGAGAGGGGCATTCATTTATTTTAAGAAAAAAGGGGAAAAAATATAAAGAAAGTAGCCCAACACCATTTAGAATCTTTAAAATGGAAAACAAAGCCTCCACAGAATGCAATCCTGGTTCCAAAATAATAACTCCTTCCACAGCACATTTTTAGGACATGTTTATTTTTAAATGTAGATAATGATACATCCTTCATAGTGTACAGACTTTCTGCTTAACTGTCAAATATTACAACTTTAATATTAGTTACTTTCATACAAATAGCTAAATACATTGACAAAGAAAAATGAAGCCCTAAAAAGAAATTACTGAACATCTGTTATTGTGAATGTGTTTTTCATCTGTGACTATACTCAGATTGTGTCAATATCAACTCTCAGGCACAGCATACTCCCTTGAGAAGGTTCCTTTTTATCTGCACAATGATTGCATTCATAATTAAATATATAGATTCTTTTAATTTTTATTGTCTAGTTCTGCAAATTGTTCATAAAACATAAGGTTAAGAATGACCAAACCTGATGTTTATGCCAACAATCATTTTGATAAACACCATATGTTGGGATTTTACATGTTTTTCCTTTTATATGTGTTCTTAGCATTCTTATATAAACTAAATGAAAGAGAAAGCTTATTTGAGTCTTGAAAGTATAAATTACTATGAGTTCCAACCTACTACAACATGAGCAACAAGAAGATAGCACATTCCGATGGTGCAGGACACAATCATCATGGGGAAACCTAACCTGAAATAACAATAAAATAAAGATTAATAAGGATACACTAGTTTATTCTCCAACTAATTTACAGAAAGGAAATTTAAATTATCTTACACATTCCAAGTGACAAATATGTTTATAGAAATGCCAAAAACATAGATGTACTGAGCATATGACAGTCTAATATTCGAGATCACATTTCTACTTCCAGCCAATTTTAGAGATACAAGGTCAAAATTCACATTGTTTCACTGTTTTCAGGACATCTCTTCCAATGAACACTGTCTCAGAATCTGGCATGCCTTGTTGTTTTACTGTTGTATGTTTTTTTCTCAAACACAAGATACAATTATACAGGCTAAATAACAATTCTTACAAATGATGCAGCATTAGAATGGATTTTCAAGTGTGTATCACTTCAGATTAGGTTTGTAACCCTGGTATGGCACTTTGTAACTTCATATATGGATGAAACTTCTCTTACATACCTCTCACAAGATCTAACAGACTTGAGTACTAACAGACTGTTTGAAATCAACCCCAGGCACCTGTAAAAGTACTAAAACTTTGTGGTTCTATCAAAACAGCTATTTCTTTTTCACCACAGAATAAGATTTTATAGCTTTTCTTAGAACAACAAACACAGACAAAAGAGACAAGTAGAAAGGATATTGTGGAGTTGGCCAAGTCCTGCTCTGCTAAATTTGTAAGTCTTTCAGACGTGTGAAAATAAATAAGTTTTCTGAAATTCAAAAGCATTATTGTATGATACTGGGAGTCTGTGAAGAACCACTGCTGTGATCACACTCATTTTTTATAAGCTACTAAAATCACAAGGAGAATTGAGTTGAGAAATGATCATGCCACAAATGACCCTCCTTTTATACTTTCTTTTGTCAAGTTCAGACAAGAGTTTCATAAAACTCAGCAAAGCTTGGCAAAGTTCTCTGAAGTACAGCACTTCATTTATTCTTCTCCTTGAACTAAGATCAACTTACTACATGGGGGTGTATTAATTGTTTCTTTTTGCCTTACTTGCTAGGAGCCCTTAGGAAGGTTCCTCAAGCCTGTCCCCCTCTAACAAAGAACAAGGAGATGCCCATTTCACAGGGGACAGGATGACACCATTCTGTGAGCTTGGTTGAATGAATAGCTCCTTCCTTTAGGAATCTACAGCTAAAAGAGACCTCTTGGGGCATTAAGTCTGGCCCCCACTTCCTCAAGCTATGAAACCACTTACCTAAAATGAAAATTAAATTTCTCAATCTCTCACTGACATCTGCTTTCTACCTGCAGCTGCAACAGTACTCTAAACCTTGAGATACTCATGATACATGTTTCTTTCATTGTTGTTTTTCTGAAAAACTGACTGGCAGAAGCACAGATGTGACCAGCAGATCAGAAGTGCTATCACCTTTGAGTCACTGGTTCAAGTTACTAACAAGGGAATTTTACCAGGAGTGAAAGTCAGTGCAAGCACAAATATAATCAGCTCTAACCTATAAAGTTTGAAGAACAACTAGGAAATTAATAAAACATAAACACACCAAAAAGATATGTTGGAATTATTTAGGATAGAAAAAAAAGTTTGTCCATAATGCATGCTTCATGGCCACTCTTGATCCAGTATCAAAGTGAGCCAATCTCACATATCGGTAGAAATGCATGCAAACCAAGAACAAAAGGAAATCCTTGTTAGACAGGAAGCGTACAAAGGGAAAACTGACAGGGCTGATAGACCATCTCATTTCTGTCTCCTTGACATTCCTCTGAGGAAGCTGGTCTGTCTCCATGTGTCCAAAAAGTGTCCCTGTGTCCATCATCCAACATTGCCTGCAAAATCTGCCCCAGAAGGACAGTTACCACCATGTCTGGCTGCAGAGGCTTTCTCCTCCCTTTCTCAGATTTTGGACCTGGTGTGCTGGCCTCTTCTGCCACCTTGCTATCAGGTATCATTATTGCTGTTCTGGCTCCAAAGACAATGTTAAGCTGCTATTCGGACTTGGGAAAAGAGAAAGTGAGAGTAGAGAGAACGTCCAGCTGTGTCCAGAAGGTGAATGGTGAAAGCAGTGAAAAATTGTTAGAAAGGATCATAGAATTGTCACAGCTTTCAAATATTTTGTGAGAGGTCTGAAATGCATTTGGAGGATTTATTTTTCTTTTTTGTTTTGTTTTGTTTTGTTCATGTGAACATGCATAATACTTTAGAGAAGTGTTACTTTTTCCAGTCCAACTGATGAAATCCATGCTTTCGAATGACTAGTTTCTTGAAAGAGCTGAATCACTATTTAGTCACTAAAATATGATAAAGCTGAAAGTATCATAAAACAGCAGAGCTAAAGAATCTCCTGAAGTTACTTTAGGGGGAAAAAAAAAAAAGAAGCAAAAAACAAATAAGTTAGTTTGCTGACTAGCCAACTGCTTCTCAGACCCTCTCCATCCCTGTCTCATCAAATCTGATCTGTAGCGTTCCTAACCTCACTTAGACAAAAGTGTCCTGATAGAACAAAAAAGGCAAAACCAGGAAGAGCTATAGAAATATATTAGGGTGGCTTAAAAACCTGCTACAGTATTCTTCCTGCAGTTCTATCTACATGACAGGCTGGTGAGCCAGAGATTGCTACAACTCCCATAAGAACACTGGCTGTTGTTTGACAGAAAACATAAATCTATTGACCTACCATTTAGCAAACAACGAGCTGGCACTGAGAGGAGTGAGGACTGAGCAGATCTTAATCTGTATTAATACAACCTAACAAACCTCCCTGAAGAATGCACAGTAGCTCAGCAGTGAATGGCAATATAATGCCTTTGTGAAGACTGGCAAGGGGAGGGAAGGATCCAAAAAGATTAAAGGGCTACTTGACCATTGAAAGATTAAAGGGCTACTTGACCATTGAAAAGAGAACAAAAGAGCTCTCTCGAGCCTGGAGGAGCTGCATGCAAGAAATTGCATTAATGATACAGGACCATGTACAGGAATTACGATCATACCCCCACCATCACAGTGCCAGTCAACTGTGTAGCTGGAGCCAGAAACAGCCCGTCTGGGGAGGAACTTCTTTTCACTTAGTGTGAATGTTTGCACAGGGCACAAATGTGAAACTGTTATTCTCATTGCATGGACAATTACCCCTCAACTTGAGGTCTGAATTTCAGGCTCACTGGCCTGAGCACTTAATTGAATGAAATTCAATGTGGAATTTGTGTACCAGAGAGGGAGGACGTAAACTCAGTCAGTTTTAGTTACTGCAGAGTTAATCGATTACTTGAGTTGGTTCAGTGCCCTGTCATGCTATTTACACTAACCGTTGCTCTCCCCCAAGGAACCTAAAGTTCCTGTCCCAGGCCGCATACAACACAGTGTACAGCTACAAATGTTTTCTTTAGTTATATTAGTCTAAGAATGCATTTGAAACAATGTAAAAATTACTATCAGCAACTCTCATTTCCAGCATACTCCTTGGAGTCAAAAGCATCATGTAATTCATTTGCTCCTGTCCAGCAAAAAGGATCAGTAGAGTTTAGAAATCATAAAAATCTTTCTTGTACTAAAACTTCTGATTCATCACAAACACTAGTAAGCATATTTGGCATAAAAATACATCTTTTTGTCCTGCACTGAGCAGTCTTTCTGTGTCTGTCTGTCTCTGCAGAGAGGGATATACACACAGCCTGAATGGTTGAAAAGGTGCATCCTGACTCTCCACAGCCAGCTGAGGGAGTTTTTACCACTGCAGAGAGGAAGCAAGGTCAGATACAAAGAAGGGAAGGATGGCAGAATCCAGCATTCACCACACTTTTCCCCTCTTCCTCTTCATATTAGAAGCTTACATGTAAAACTGCTATCTAAACGAAATCGCACAACTTAAATATACACAAAAAGCAGATGTTAGCTCAGTGTGAGATCGTGAGAGTATTTCAAGTCAGAGCCCCAGGGATTTGTCTTGGACAAAGTTTTACTTATTAATAACTTCAGCAATCCAATAATGAAAAGCTTGCAAATCATCCCAGTGCGGGAGAGATGTCAGACTCTGTGGAGAACAGAATTCAACATGTTCTTAACACATCAAAATGAGAATTTGAAATTAACAAAATGACACTCTGTGAAGGTAAGTGTGAAATATGTATTAAAAGTCAACTTCTGGCACAAGAACAGCAAGGAAAGCGAAGCTTTTCACTGGAAATGACGTAGATATTTCTAATTCTGCCTCACTGCAAGGTTTCTGGTGTTGTATATACTTAGAGCAAAGCAAACCTGTGTATGATTATTCTGGGAATAAATTCCACTTTTAATAAGTTTCTACAGAAGTGAATATTAGAGTTTTCTTAGGTTATAAGTTTATCCAATAATGTTTGCTAAATAATAATAGTGAAACCTCTGGGGTTGGAATTGAGTTTTCTTGGACAAACGGATCTGCATTGTCCTGCAGCTCTATTTTGTGATGCTTCAATAGCCAGCAGGACCCAGTATCACAAGACTCAGGTTCAGTGCCCTGTTCTGACTGATGTGGGACACAAAATACAAGATGTTCTCATGCATGAAAACCTCACCTTCAGGCACTACCTTCATTGACAGCTCATAACTTGCACAGCCTGTGCATTCTTGGGTAAATCTGTGGAAGGAGCATGCTCCAAGGAAATAGGAAAACTTCAGTAGATTCTCAGTGGAAAAGCAGAAATCTCCCAAGACCAAACCACTGGCAGGGAAAGAAGCTTGGTGGCAGACAATGGTAGGAGTTAAAAAGAGTTAAAGCTAACTCCTACTCCTACTTGTATTTGCAATTTAATTCAAAACTTAAATTCAACTGGTGGAGTTTGGATCAGGTTTAAAATTTTGCTTTTCTTGCTTCATTTTGGTTTCACATTATAAGTTCTGTAGAAGGCACAACAACAGCTTTGCAGAAGAGGACTTAGGGTTTGTAGTGAATACTAAGTTGAACATGAGCCAGTAACGGTGTCTTTGCAGCCAGGAAGGCTAATGGTATCTTGGGCTGCATTAGGAAAAGTATTGTCATCAGGTCAAGGGAGGTGATCCTTCCCCTCTATTCAGAACAGGTGAGGCTACTGCTGGAGTGCTGCATCCAGTTCTGAGATTCCCAGTACAAGAGACATGGACATAGTGGAGAGAGTCCAATGAAGGGCCACAAAGATCATTAAGGGACTGGAGTATCAATCATACAAAGAAAGGCATGAGATCTGCAGCATGGAGAATAGAAGACTTGGAGAGGAACTCATCAATGTGTTTAAGTTCTTGAAGGGATGGTGTAAAGAATATAGTGCCAGGCCCTTCTCAATGATGCCCAGTGACAGAATCAGAGGCAGTGGGCACAAATTGAAACACAAGGGGTTCTGTCTGAACATCAGGAAACACTTCTTTACTGTGTTGGTGACCAAGCATGGCACAGGTTGCCCAAGGAGATAGAGGAGTATCCATCCTTGAAGGTACTCAAAGTTACATGGATGTGGGCCTGGGAAATATGCTCTGGGTGGTCCTGTTCAAGAGGGACCTCCAGAGGTCCCTTTCAACCTTGGTCACTGTGATTCTCACCCACCTACTTGTTCCTCTGTTATTCAACACAGGATAAATAAATATCATCTGCACACCTGAAGATGGACATTTGATCAGGAAATATTTAACAAAGAACAGAAGACAGATAATTCTCCTCAGTCTTGCAGTCTCTCATTATACGCAGTGCTTCACTTTGGAATTATGATAATCATGAGCTCATTTTTTAAAGAATATCTCAAAGTCTATGAAAGTGGCCTCAAAAAAGAGAGTCAGGTGTGGGCATACTTAGGACATATATAGGATTAGTTCTGAATTAAAGGAAAGTTACACCTTTTAATGAAGTGTCATAATTCAATTTGTAAAGTAAGTAATTTTCTTTTCAACAGAAGAATATAACCAAAATATTCATCCTATTTCTTCCTTCCCTTTCTTTCAGTGTAGAGTACCTTATGAGTCTCCTGTTATTTCAGTTGTATCAACCTTTCCATCATTCCTTGTCTTTGACATACTGATTGAGTTTATCTGAAAGGGAAGTATGGACTTCAATAACAGCTTAAAGAAAACATATTCAAAATGTTTATCACATGCCCATGACTTCTTTAAATCCAGGCACCTGTTGTATCACAGAAAACAGGTGGATAAAACTGAAGTGATCATTAATTTAACATTAAATTGCTGTGAATTTCATATAGTCTGTAATTACATAAAAATTACAGTGTGGTTACCTACTAGTTACCATACACAGGAGTTACTGTGTAATTTAAAACACAGAACAAAACCTATGATTCTATTTTCTTCTGCTTGCTAAAATTATAATCATTTCTCATGATATTCTATCTGTTTTAAGTCTATGCCAAGATTTCCCATAGAATTACTGCCAGGAGTCTTAACTTAAGATAGGGAAAACCATATCCTGAGTGAGAAAAAGTAAAGGTGTTAGGTTTTGCCTCCTACATTTTAGAACATCCTCCTAAGGATGTTTTGCTGTAACCTCTACATAGTTACATGCAGAACAAGCAATGGCTCCTGATTACCAAAATAAAAAAGTGCAGGGAACTACAGGCCTGTCAGCCTGACTTCAGTGCCAGGGAAGGTCACAGAGCAGATCACCCTGAGTGCCATCACACAACACTTGCAGAACAACCTAACAATCAGGCTCAGCCAGCACAGGTTTATGAAAAGCAGGTCTTGCTTGACCAACCTGATCTCCTTCTGTGACAGGTAGACCTTCTTAGTGGATGATGGAAAGACTCTGGATGTTTTTTGACTAGACTTTAGTAAAGCCTTTGACCCTGGTTCCCACAGCAGACTCCTGGAGAAACTGGCTACCCATGGCTTGGACAAGCACACTGTTCTCTGGGTAAAAAAACTGGCTGGATGGCCAGGCTCAGAGAGTGGTGGTGAAAGAAGTTACATGCAGCTGGTGGCTGGTCACTAGTAGTGCTTCCCAGGGCTCCCTCCTGGGGTCAGTCCTGTTTATTATTCTTATCAACGATCTCGAGGAGGGGATCAAGCAAACCCTCAGTCAGTTTGCAGATGGCACCAAGCTGGGCAGGGATGTTGATCTGCTGCAGGATAGAAAGGCTGTGTAGAGGCATCTGGACAGGCTGGAATGATGGGCCTAAGCCAATAGTATGGGATTCAACAAGGCAAAGTACCACGTTCTGCACTTTGGTCACAACAACTCCATGTATTGCTACAAACTTGGAAAAGAGTGACTGGAAAACTTCCCCATGGAAGAGAACCTGGGCATGCTGGTCAGCAGCCACTAAACATGAGCCAGCAGTGTGCCCTGGTGGCCAAGAAGGCCAATGGCATTCTGACCATTATCAGGAATAGTGTGCCCAGCAGGACCTGGAAAGTGACTGGAGTGCCCTCTACTTGGTACTGGTGAGGCCACATCTTGAGTATTGCAACCAGTTCTGGGCCTCTCACTTCAAGAAAGACATTGAGGTGATGGAACATGTCCAGAGAAGGGCAACAGAGGTGGTGAGGGGTCTAGCAAGTAAGTCCTGTGAGGAGTGGCTGAGGAAGCTGGGGTTGTTTAGCCTGAAGAAAAGGAGGCTTCAGGGGGACCTTAGTACTACAACCACCTGAAAGCAGGTTGTGTCAAGGTGGGAGTCAGCCTCTTCTCCCAGGCAACCAACGACAGGACAAGTTGTGCCAGGGCATGTTTAGGGTTGATATTCTGAAAAATTTCTTCACTGCAAGGGTGGTTAGGCATCAGAACAGGCTGCTCAGGGAAGCATGGAGTCACCACCCCTGACAGTGGACTCTGCAATGTTAGGTTAATGACTGGACTTGTTAATATTAAGGGTCTTTTACAGCATATATAACTATAAGATTCTATTATTATAGGAGGATCATCTTCTCTATAGACAGATTAGTTCAATTCATACCCTACTGAAGAAGTAGGTCATGCCATGATAAAGCATGGCATAAAGATTCAAGAGGATCTGTTAGTGATTTTTCTATTCTGTCAGCACTTCATGTCATCCTTGATCTGTTGTCATACCTTAGCAATATATTTGCTCTCCACATCCTCTAGGGCAGATCCCAGAACAAGTTTAGTTCTCAGCTTGTTGCTTTAAAACCTTCATGCCATTCTAAAGTCTAGGAAATGCAAATATGTCATTGGTTCAGCTTCTTGGGAAAGCCATACTTATTCATCTCCCACACATCTGTGTAATGAGGTGTAGTTGATTAAAATCATCATGGCCAACTAGAAGAGAAAATCAATGAAATATGTCTTCTCTGACAGCACTTGTTCTCAGGAATTGTTTGAATGGTTCTGATACAAATATCTACTAATGAGATAGATTTATACAAAACTGGTCAGGTTTACATTGCAAAAATGAATGCATCAGGACAGTTGAAATTAGTTTTGCAATGTTTGCAGTTACAGCTTCTGTATTTTATGAAACATTCAACATACTGTAAACTCATTTCTGAAAATTATATGCTTTTTCACCTTGCAAAAATAAAATTTGAGGCTTAAGGACATTTTTGTTAAAATACCTCTTTATAGCTGAAATCTCTCTACCACAGCAGTGTCTCGCAAAATAAAATCTTTTGTACAGTTTTGAAACAAACTGTATCTAGAAATTTTTTAGACTACATTGTATTTCTATATAGTCTAAACAAGTCAAAGATAATGGATATGGCAGAAAATAACTGTGATTTATTTTAGTTCTGAAATGGTTCAAATTAAAAAACCGTTACAGACTCTGTATTACCTTGTTTTTTCTCAGTGAGGATTCAGGAATGGAAGTTGCCTGAATGTTATTTCCATTAATATCCTCAAGCCTAACCCTAACGAATTGTATCTTGAGGCACTTCTCCTAAGTTTTGTTCTCTTCCAGATATACTCTTTTATTTTGATTAAAGCAAAAGATAAAAGGAAATTACATTTTACAGAAGAGACTAATCAGTCAATTCTTTAATAATTTCACCAGAGCATTCCCAACTGTTTTAAAAACTCTGCTAAAAAGCCAGATGTTGCATAAGAAAGAGTATGTTCCACCCTGTTCCCTGCTTCTCTTTCTCTCCACTTTGAGATTCCAATTCATGTGCCACACAATGTGATGATAGAGAGCTCACCTACAGCAGTTCACCAGGACAAAGGAGCAATATAATTGCATTTTCAATTAAGAAGAAGGCTGTTTCCTGTGCACTAATGATTGTTTTTCATGAACTCAGCAGATGCCTCTTGATAAAAGGCTGTTGATGATGATGTAAGGCCAGTAAACTTTCCACCACAAACCCTATGCTATAGGCCACATAGTCTAAGCAAAGAGCAGAGAGTGAAGATTTTCATTCCAGCAGTGTGCACTCGGAGGCTTCTCTCCCATCCCATCATGAAATGTCAGCCAAATGCAAATAAGGGATCAGACGGAAACTCAAAGCCCTCTCTTCCTTCACAGTGCACTACATTGTACAGAGAAGAAACTTCCCAGAGAAGTCACAGATCTGAGCTCTTACATGCTTGCTACATGGAAAATTTCTATAAACCACAGGACTAATTTTAAGTGCACTAGCAAACTAAGATTAAATAAAGTGAATCCTATTCTAAGTGCATCCATTCCACAGCATGTTAAAGCTCCCTTATACAAAGCATTAAAAAAATAAATAATACATAAATATACCTATCTGGATTGTCACAGGTATATAACAGCATTTCTAATAGATGAAAGAGAATCACAGAATCATAGAATGGCCTGGGTTGGAAGGGACCTTAAAGGCCATCTAGTTCCAACTCCCCTGCCATGGGCAGGGACACCTCTCACTAGACCAGGCTGTGCAGAGCCCCATCCAACCTGGCCTTGAACACTTCCAGAGATGGGGCATCCACAACTTCTCTGCACAACCTGTTCCAGTGTCTCACCATCCTCACAGTAAAGAATTTCTTCCGAATATCTAATCTAAACCTACTCTCTTACAGTTTGAAGCCATTATCCTTTGTTCTGCCACTACATGCTCTTGTAAATAGTCTCTCTCCATCTTTCTTGTACCCTACAGGCACTGGAAGGCCACAACTTGATCACCCCAAGGAGACCTAACAGATGAACAAGATAGAAAAATATAGTATGGAGAGGCAGGTAGTACCACTAGCAGGGTGTTTTAGCATGGGCTTGCTTAGCTATATGACCAGTTCTCAGATGTTGCAAGTCATTCAAAAGCATCACTGTCTAATTATTACAGAAGGCAGATAGCCCTTAAAGTGCTTCCAATCGAAAGGTCAGAGCTTGAGAAACTCCACTTCTCAACTCCTAAAAATGCACTACATTTTCAGAAATTTCTTTGAGAAAGATACATTAGTCCCAGTGTTGTCATCTAACCCACACCGTCATGAATGTTACTCAGGCCTGTGTTAGGAATAGGAATTAGAGTGACTGAAATTAAGGAAAAACAGGAATAAAATAATTAGATTTTTCTTTTTAAATATGAAGATAATTAACTATGTTCATATTTTCAACAAGTGGATGAAAAGTAAGATGGGTGCTATGCCAATTTCTGCTTCCCTCCTCCCATCTTCACCTCTGCAGTGGAAGAGATGGATTGCTGCTTCAGGAATGCAAGCACGTGTCATAAAGCCATTGGGGACATTGCTTCATGGGCCTGCACTTGGCTGGTAACAGAACACAGGAGTGTCATAGCAGTTCATGAGCAAGCAATTATGCAGGAGATGGTCTGGGCCAACCATTTACACCCAGGCTATGTGCACCCCTTCTTCTATTTTAGCCTTTTGAACACCTTGGACAATCAAACACTTGGTTTAAGTGTCATCAAGTGATTCTGAACCATTCCTAAGTCCCATCATAGAAACACACTACTAACTTTCTAAAATAGGAGGATTATTTTTTCAGATACATTTAAGACATTTTCCATTTCAGTTTATTTCTCTGAATTGGCCTTTCCAGATAAGGTTAGTAGACTTTTGAATTTCCTGTCTTAGATACAGAAGGTACAGTGATGCATTTTTATGCATTTCAACGCATTTCAGCTGTAGCATTATGAAACACAATCTGAAACAAAAGCTTGGTATTAATATCCCTGCAGTGTCAGAGATGGAATGTGAGTATTTCTTGACTGGGATAATTAAATAAGGGTTTTTTCCCTTTTACCTTTAGAAAGTCTATTCTTTAGATAATTTCCATAGTACTAGGAAAACAATTTACCTGTACGATGACACTTGGTTTGGAGCCACTAATAGTTTTTGTTTAGCTTTCATTATCAGTAAATAGTAATGAAAATAACAATTGACTTAATAACAAATGAATTACAAAAAACCCCACAAATACTTTTAAAATTGTTTAGCAATATTTAGTAATATATGTCAAACAGTACTACAAAGGAAAAAAAAAAAAAATTAAAAACTTCCAACTCAGCACTGCTTTTCAAACTTCCCTAGGATGAATCCTTTCCTTTTTTTTTATGAGACTTTTTCAAGGCATGTAGAATAAAATTGGCACATCACAATAAAAATAAGAAAAACCACAACAAAACAAAAACAATTCAAATAAAGAACCTCCCTAAAAAACCTCCAAAACCCAACAAAACCTTATCTATTTCTCAGGAACAAATTTTGTACCTGCTCCCATAAAAGCAGCTCTTAAGCACTATCAGCTTTAAACCACAATCATTACCTTAACCATTATCATTTTAGCCTATTGAGCTGCTATATAAAGTTTTAAACTTTTGAGTATCCCTTTTTAAGTAACCTTCGCTGAAGATGAAAAACTGCAAGTGTTGATCAGCAAATTATTATTCAAGTGGTTTACTAGTGTGGTTTACATTAATGCAATGCCCCTGAATGTAAATTTAATCTGGAAGATAATGACTTTTTTGGTATAAAAATTCACTGCTAAGTTCAAACAGTAAAAACCAAAGAATAGAATAAATATTACCACTTTTTTTGTCAAATTTACAGAAGAAAATAAAAATCTATGTATTATTGCATAAAAAGCACTACTTCCTTCCAGCAGTTCTAAGTTCAAATGCATCATAATGAAAATAATGTAAGCAGTAAATCCTCCTTTCTTCTGATTTTGGGAGACACCAGGATAGTCTGTCTGACCCATTATCTAGTAACATAGTGAAAATCACTTTGCCAGTTCAATTAAAAATATTGAATTATTTGAGGAAATTAAATGCCCTGTAAAACCATGATTATGATGTAACTCCAAATGGCTGCATGATGCTTTGGCAGGCAAACATGAAACATGGAATAAAGCAAGGTGAAGTGGAGGTGCTTTAATATTTTTTCTTAAGAACACTTGTTAGTCAAGGTACATATGGCAAATGTGTATAAGCTTCATGCTGACAACGTTCTCTGAGTTTCCCAGACTTTGTATCTCTTTCTGCCTTCTAATTTACCTTTTTGTTTGGATCACCTGCAAATTATTTTGCAAAACAATATTTAGAGATACAGAATTTCTCCAAGCAAGTATTCTCAATCCAGCACTTTCTAACTAAATCTGATGATTGCCAAAATACCCTATTTAATTAGAAAATAATTTTCTAATTTCAGCAATGTTTGAATAAGATTCTTGTTCAGAAACTATAGTGACTATCTAATCAAACTGAGCTTGTTGTAATTAGCTGGAAATTTGGCATTTGGTGAATCTGAACAAAGCTGATAAAAGTAGGAATTTTTTGGAAAACAAAGCTATTTTACATCATCACATAAGACATGACACATGTGAGAATTCGAATATGTGTTGCTTAATAAAAACAACAGTGTATGAACTTTATATCATCTCCCAGGTGGTTTAGAAACAGAAACTGAGTTAAGGAAGTCTAGCTTTTTATCTCCCCAAGTCAAATTACAAAGACTGTGGAAATGAACAAAGACTTCAATAACTCCTCTTTTTACAATCATCTCTCCTTGGCTGAATTTGTTCCCTTCTCAAATTTCCTTTCCTCCCTTCTCCCACCAACTCAATTACCCCCAGCTTATGACACACAGTTTGTCAGAATTGGATTGTTTTCCACCCATTTGTTTAGGAGCTTAAACCCCATTCCTGGGCATACAATTCATTCTCTGAAATGAAACACCTTTTAAGTGCTGTTTCTCTCCATTGACTACAATGAGAGCCAAGTGTGGAAATAAAGATAGCAACACTGTAGAATGGAAAAGTGAGGTAAGATGAATCTTTCCTTTACTGACAAGCAGCTCCATGAACACTAGAAAATAATGAAGCCTTATTTCCTACATATTTGTTTCTTAAGTTTGATTGACTTCCTGTCTAAGTAGAAACCTTTCCTCTGTAATTTATAATGATGTTAACCTGCATGTATATTTTTCAATATATAAAGAAGCATAGCCTCAGATTGCTCTTTTCCTTGGTGGGAATATTAATAGGGTTTCTTTTGCTCTTCCCAGCCACTGACTTTGATGACATTTCAGGGATTTTAATTATATTTGAGAAATCAAGCCCCCTTTCCCTACCATTCTCCCCCCTGTCTAAAGTGTTTGAAGTTGGTAAGCACTTTCAAAAGTAATTAGATGGAAAACACAGCAACATATTCACAACAGTATGATTTCACAGGAAAGCAGATGAAAAGTTAGGCTTGCATGGAAAGAGAGGAACAAAAAGCTTTTCAAAGGCATTCTTTTTTTTGTGACACATATTTGTTACATGGAGATAACTTGATATGACTCAAGAAGAACTAGAGAAAGGCATCTAGCTTTGCATGTGTTTACATTATATATTTCTAGTCTCCAATGTATTATCAGAGTGTTTATAGAAGTGGAAAGGTAACAGGAAAGAGAAAGAAATGTGGAGTTAAAATTCAGCATGAATTAGCATACATTTTTATTTGAAATTTCATGTAATCCCTAAGGAATTGTGAAGTTAAATAGAAAAACTAAAATTCCATTATTAAGTTACAAAAAGGAAAAATTATTATCACAATTTAATTTTAAATTTAAAGGTGATTTAATTAGTGTGCTGCAGTTGACACCTCCATGGTATATATTTCAGACTTTAATAAGGAATAGAAAAGTGAAGTTCCATTTACCAAAGTATTTTAAAACAACTGTATGACTTAATGAATGATCTCTAACAAAGTTCAAATATAAGGAGCTTTTTAATCAGTTTACTACTCAGATGTATCTCTATTGAACATGAAAACATTACTAAAGTAGGGAATAATGTATAATTCTCGCTCTAAGTGATAATACTTCTGCATCCAGTTTGTATTCTGAACAGTTACGTATTCTGCATACTGTTCAGAAAACCCACAAAGCCAAAAATTAATATTCCAGCAGTGCACCTCATAACTGAAAACTCAAATTATTCTTATGATGAAGAAAAATATCTGAAAAACAATTGAACTTCTTGTATGTATTGGTCGAAATTATTAAAGATGAAAAATGTATTTGAAGGCTTCTTCTAAATACAACTCCATTATTAGCTTGCACCCGTTGTACCGTGCTCCGGTAGTTACAGTGGAAATAAACTACTTTCACGAGTGTCCCTAAAGTAATTTATTTAATTATAAGCTTCAGCACATATTGAGTATTTCAAATTATTCTATGCACTGACATACTAATTGCTCGCACATCAGAATATACACTAACTAAATATACTTTTTGTCAGAAGAATGTACCCACTAGATCTGCTGTACAATATTGAAAATATGAGATATTCTTAGTGACCATTTCAGTCAGGAGATACTTAATCTGCAGTATGAATAGAACTGTGAGAGAACATCGGGGTCCATGTAAACATGCGAAGCGATTGCAGATATAACCATTGGCTTTTTGTACATCAATATACCAGATATACAGCTTCTTTTTCTTGGTATGCATGTACATGCATTTGTGGCAGGGAAAGGTAATTAGTTTAGGCTGTAAGTCAAAAAGCCCTTGCAGGGGCAATGAGTAAGATGCACATTACCTTCTGCCTATTTCTCCCTGCAAAGAGCATAAATCTTGCACAATATTCACAGCATCTGATGGGGTCAGCTCTACAATCTAATGCAGGCTATGTAGTTCTCCTCCATGTTAGTGTATATACATATATGTCGGAAAACAGGATTTCCCTCAACTAAGCTATAACATAAACTACTACAGCCAAGAGGAGATTTCATTTCAAGCCTCAGCTTGGCCCTCAATCCATCTTTTTTTTTAAAATTCTGTCAGTGACAGAAACTTTAAAAATCTTTTATAATAACAAAGTATTTAATTTTTTTTGCCAACAAAATCACTCTCACTGAAGACCCCTCCGCTGACCTCTTAAGTGAAACTAGAAGCAATGTTCCTTCCTCTTCCCCCCAGCAGTCATTGTTTTTGCCATGGCTGTCTGTACTACTCTTGGTTTGAAGGTCACTTTATCTTAGAGGTCTTCACTGATTTCTCTTCATATGTGTGTCATTGTGTCATCTCACCAGAGATGCTGTCCTTGATCTTTTCTCCCACTTCCCCTGCCTCTCATCCTGGATAATTTCACCATGGACTACATGCAATTCAGCAATGTCCCCTCTGCTGAAAATTCACTGATCTTGTTCCCTCCGATTAGTCTAACCTCACTCTCTTCAAATCATAGTTCAGTGCACTCCTCTGCCAGATCTTTACTGATGTCTAGCTATCATTTTATTCTACATACCAGCCAGTTCCATTCTTTTTTTTTCCCCCTTCAAATCTTTCCATTTATTTCCTTTCTGCATAGCACTATCATTATACTCCTTACCTTCATATATCATTTATTACTTTGGATTCCCATTTCAAGCTACATCTAAACCTCTTGAAGATAAGTTCTGTGTGTACGTGTTTGTTCCTGACTATTCACTTAACTTATGGCTCTCCTACCTCAGTTTCTTAATGTTGTTTTCTTTGACTTCAAGAAATACCAAGGATTATTTTCTGGCTCCAAAAGTTCAATCATTGCAGGATTCTCTTTGCATCCCTCCACTAGTTCTCTTCTTACAAAAGAAGTTTTGTCAACTTCCCTAGACTAGTATCTCACTGCTTGTTCACAGTGCAGTGTTTTCAGCTGCATCCTCATGTCAGCCCTCATCACCATTTGTTATTTTTCAAGTTGGTACCTTACTCCCACAATGCTTCCTAGCATTGGTAGGGATTCCATAAAGTGCCTGTAAAGTCATCTTGTCAGTATTCTTCCACTTCATTTTGCCCTAGCATAACTGGCAGTACACGGACATCTTCTTTGTGCTTCAGTATTATATTTGTGTTTCTCTCTCAGGTGGACTAACATTGTCTAACGTCTAACAGGGGGTATCCAGAGCTGTGGCACTCAGAAACAAGCAAAAGTCTGTCCAGCTATCAAAAAGAGTTAGGCACATACATGCATGCATGAGCACTGAGGTCCCTATCTATCTTCAGATCAACTTGCACATTTTTTCCTCCTATACTTAGTAAGTCTGATGTTGCTTCTTCCTACAAATGTTGTGCTTGCTATGTCCCTAAAACATGTCTCAATATCTGTGCTCTGAAGAATACAAGAACAGGATGACAATGGAGTCCTCACACATACAGATACAAATCAGAAAGGGTAAATTATTCATGACTAAGGTGAAGCCACCTGCACAGCCAGGCAGAACTCATTTTAAAGCATAGTAAAGAGAGCAAAAAAGATTTCCAGATATTCAATGTATGTAAAACACGTTATGTATGGTTAAAATGCAAAGGCGATTAGAAGAAGGTATAAAAAGAGCTATAGCTTAATGTAAATGATACTGAATAAAGAGCAGAAAGAAAACTGCTCAAGCATGGAATCCCCAATTTCTGATCAGTGTAACTTCTTACCTGTAGCAGATCTTCTCTCATCTTTGTTAGAGAAAGAGATCTGCTTTTCTGTTTGCCATTCACAAATTTTTTTCTCACATATCTCCATAACCCCTTGCTCTATATTATCTTTTACTATATAACTGGGCCTTGTGGTTTAGGAATGGCACTCCGCAGTTCAGTGCGCTCATTAAGACTTTTTAAACCACACAGTGCTTGCTTGCTCCCCCTACTCGCTTTTCCCCTCCACTCAGCCTTTCCCCTCTCTACTGCAGTGGATTGAAGAGGAGAATCAGAGGCACAAAAGGCAAAGATCACACGTTGACATAAGAATAATTTACTGGAAACAGTAAATGAGATAAGAAACAGAATGAACAGTAACAGTAATAATATTAATAACAAAAGTGTACAAAAGAGAGGGTGATTTACATGCAAAATGCTCGCCACAGAGCCCAACCTGACCCAACCACAGCAGTATTTTCTTGACTGGAAGGAAGCCCTTCTCTGCAGAAAAGAGTCCCTTCTTCCACCCTCATCAATGAGATGAGGTGATTTAGAATAACACCCAGCCTTAGCTATACCCACTCCCAGCTTCTGCAAAGATGACCCTTGTCCTGGCCAAAACCAGGACAACGCGCTAAATGTATTACTATTCCAAGGAGATGTGTTTTTCTGTTCCTACCTTCCAATTTGATGTGGTTACTGATATTTTTGTGCTAAGCTAACATCCATGAAGATACAATATGATATCTATGATAATGTTATATTTATATTGACTACACAGGAAGTACAGAGCAGGTTAAACACCTCACCCTAGTAGCGTAAATTATCCTTCTCTTTTTATTCATTATTACTGAACAATCTTATATCCAGCCTATGAGTTGGCTGGACAGGTACCATGTTTTTGATCAGAGCTTTTACTCTGTCTTGCCTTTTAACTGTGCTGGGCCTTGGCAATAACTTGTCTCTGTGGTAACAGCAAGGGCACAATTCAGCACAACAAACCCAGGTGGAGTAGGTAGCTTGGGGCTGAGAACATGCACATTAACGCAAACCTCAGGAAACTACCTGCACAATAACTGCACCTTGTACCAGCATGACATAAACCAGAAGCACAATATATTTCCAAATGAAGGGCTTACCAGAAGAAACACACCAAACTTCACAAACTGAAAACTGAATTAATATCAAAAGAACAATGAAATATTCTGCAATACTGAAAAATTTTGCCTTCACATTTTCAGTTCACAATCCAGGCAATCAGGAGCAATTTAGCTACTAAATGTCATGCTAGCCTCAGGAACTGATAGATAGCTCCTGCAATCTGGGGATATGACCTCCTGTTACATGAATTTATACTCCTGCAACTTATAGGGTAATGCATGTTTCTGTGAATTCCATTTAGATTAAACAAGCATTGGAAAAAAAAAAAAAGTGGTATCAGCAACCAACAGATGCAGATATTGCTAAATTTAACCAGGTCATTTTGGTTCCAAAGCAAGGCAAAAGGCCCAAGAGCCATTTGCTGTTCTATATGAAACCTTGTAATCACCTATTCCAAGGTACAGCTCCATCTGGCAGAAGACAATTTCTTGCATTAGAATCTTTGTATCACCTGCTTAAGCAACATTACTGAGCCATTTCCCAAGTCCTGTACATAATCCAGCAGTGCCTACAGTGACAGCACACAGTCTGAATGCTTGCATTTAGAAAAAAATGTGCCCTTTCAGAGGAAGAGATAAAACAAATGTACAAGAGATTCTGGAAATATCATTGAAATGAATAGAAAATATTTTTTCTTGTTCAACAGTATCATTAGCAGGACTCATATTTTCTCCATAAATGCCTAACTTCTCAAGAGGAATGAGCAACAACAGAGTTTATCAAAAGGGCATGGTCTGGCCCAGTTCTGCCCTCCCCAAACTCTTGAAGAATGCCCATTAGTTTCAACTGAGACATACTAGACCACCAAAGTATACTTTGAGCAATCACAGTCCTCAGTGTTCTGTTTTCAAAAATGTGACAGAATCAGCCTTTGCCAGAACAACAAAACAAAAGCAGTTCAGTCTCTGATAGTCACACCTAACTCAGAAACAAAGTTAAGAGCAATGGTGTGGACCTCAGCACAATCAATGAATTGGAACTCCCTCATCCAGAGCATGTTTCATCTCTGTGTTTCAGCCAGTCCAGCTCATGGGTCCTCGTCCCATCATTCATCAGTCCACTTAGAGACTGAGGCTCAGTGGTAGGAGCTCTTACCTTAAAATACTAAACCTGGCCCCCTCCCACATTGAGGGCTCATGAAAAAAAGCGGGTATTCTGCTAGTCTGAGGATTAGTTCTATTTTCTCTGAAGGTGCTTAGAGGTTGTAGACGTGTTCCATTTGGGTTTTCCACTGTTTGGAACACAGACTTGATGGCTTTCCATATTCTGCTGTGGCTGCTGTTAGTGGTGGGATTTTGTTTTTTACAGCAAGCTAGCTTTCCTGGGGTGTATGCCACCAGTTATACCACAGATCATTATGCAGTGTAGGCAGTGTGGACAGGGCTGAGCTATCATTAGGTCTGCAAGCACAGGAACCAGCAGCAGTCTAGTCCCAGCATTGTGGTGCTCAGTGCATTCCACTTCATTAGCCGTTTAATTCTGATTACACTGTTGCAACTGCTCAAGGTCAGGAATATTTGCATTACACCAAAGTTCCCTGATATGTCCTGGATTGTGGGATTCAGCTCCATATTCATCCACCTGAACTCAGGGGCCTATTAGGTAGACATCTCATGGGAGATGGCTAAGTTGTCACTGCAGTCAGTGGAGATCCAGTCAATACAGCAAATATAAACTGCAGAGGTGTCTGTTTCATCCTGCTCTGATAACTGTATTTGCTAAGACAAGCAGATTTCTAGAGATAGCAAAAAACCCTTGAGGAGGAAGAGATCTGTTTTAAATTGTTTTAAGAGACTGACAAAAGTTAAACTTGGACATACTTTCTCTAGTTAAATCATGCCCTTCTTCCACTGTGAGTTTGCAAAAAGATGCAACAAGCACAGGCTACCTCTTTGTAAAAAGTCACCTTTTTATGGCAGCAAAATTGAAAAATAAACTAGACCAGTGTATTCTCTCCCACTGTCACCACATCAAAGTGCCTCCATTAGTCTCTAAGTCTTACTTGCAAAGCAATCTCATTCATCACTTATCTCTAGAGTAAACAACCCTTTTAACCTCTTCAAACTTAGATATTTAGATTCCTCTTTAAGCAAGGATGTCTTCATTTTCTACATGATATGAATTTTCTAAATAATATGTAATTCTACATATCAGGAATTTTCATGTGCTTACTGCAAACAGTATACTTCCTGATCTTTTGTGATGTACACACATGGCCCTTGAATTTCATGAAGACCAAAGATTTTCTGGCATATTTTCCTCGGGCTGCTAAATTAGTTGAATCTCCATAAAAAGTAACAGGTTCCAGGCCCATTCAAGTAAGTACATGTATGTTAGGACAGTTAGAAAAATCACCTGTTAAACAAAAAGCTAGTTCCACTTTGGCATTACACTTCCTGAATCAAATGTGTCCTGGTTATAGTGATCAGGACCAGTTTGGCACTGTGTGGGTGTGGCTAAGACTGTGAATTCTACACCCTCTATGTAATTTCTCATGAACTGCTAACAATGGATCATTTGCAGCAGCTGCCTGGGACACACCTGACCCCTCAGGCTACAAGCTGGGTATTTGGGAACTTCTGTGAGAAAAGAAAGGTTTCCTGTTTTCACATCAATGACTCAGGTGTGATAACACCCCTCTGTAGAGCTATTAACACCTTCACACCCAGACTGAGGGGTCATGTTTGCTAATGGGCCATCAGGGATTCCAAAAATATGCCATGATTCACCTCACAGAGTAACTCACCCACTGTGAAACTCCACACCCTGGAGGAGGTACTGGGTACTCCCACCTGAGCCTAAGTGTGGCAACAGGTGCAGAATACTTAGAATGGAAAAAGTATTGTCAGAAAGTGACTTATGAAGAAGATGAAAAAGTTAACCCAAATGCCTTAAAAACAGGAGCTTTTACTGATGTATAATGCATGCTT
>JAWWEU010000001.1:86351744-86376332 GCA_035583155.1 Acropternis orthonyx | reverse complement strand
CTCTCTCTCTTGCCCCTCTATTGTGGCTCTGCGTGACTCTTTGTGGGGTCCCGTGGGGCCTCCTGGTTGGGGGGAGTAGGGGAGCGTTCCCACCCAGCCGCTGGACCTAAGCATATATAAACTGGGGGTTTTGGGACTGGACTCACTCACTCATGGGATCCAGAGGAGAACCAGAGCCTCAGCAGGACTGCGACCTCCACTCTCGACCGGACCGTGACCATCATCCTCACAAACAGGTTTTCCTTCTTTCCTTTTACTTTATACTCAGGGGAGCCAGGTGGTGCTCAGCACAGGGGCTGACGAACATCATCCTGTTTGTGCCCCAGGGTGCTGGGTTACATGTCTGTTTCTGTGGGTCAAACGGACTTTTTCCTCTCTACACTTGTACTTATTGTGATCTTTTTTTTATTAAATTGTAATTCTGACCTGTAATCTTTTTGTGAGTTGGGTTCATTTCTCCTGCCGGCTTACCTTAAACCAGCACAAAATGATCATGAAAAATAAAATTTAAATCCTTTTCTGGATAAATCTCTTCCATACCAATAAAAAGTTTTACAATATTTATTAATTTCTTGCTAGCAAAATAGGCCTGTTTTATTTCTAGCTAATGAACTATAAATATAGACTTTCTTTTTAGTTAGATATCATGTGTTAAGAAATGAGATGCCAAACTGAAATAATAAAACAAAGTTGATATATTAATGTCTCCACTGGATTCTCTAAGGATATTTTCTCCTTCAAATTTGGTCATGTAAACAGGAGTTATTGTTAGAGATTCAAGAAAGATGTTTTCATTTCAGATTACCATTTCTGTAACCCAAAATAGCACAGCATCTAGATATCAAACCTACTTTGTGGACATTAGTATGTGGAAACATTTCCAGCTGAAGAAAATTTTAAGGAAATTTAAAAAAATCCCCCAAAACTGGCTGAACAGGGAAACATCATGAATTATATATGCTAAACCATAAACGCAAGACTTATTTTATTAAGAGTCAGCACTAGTAACTGCAAGAATGATATACAAGGAAATTACTATATGAGGAAATAAAATTCTCCTCTTACTAACTATTTGAGTTTTCTTTTTCTTACAGAGCACTCTAGGAGGCTATTTGAAGAGGCTGCAAAGTTAAAATATTACTGCAAGAATCATTAGGCAATTTTTATGCAAAACCCACCAAAAAAAAGTATCTCACTGATGTGGCCGGCATGCCATGTAGGGAACAAAATTTTTAAAATCCATTTATATTTTTGGTCCCAGTTTATCAAATTATTTAAACCATCTGTATCTTTTTTATTTTAATGGACTATTTCCATGCTTAAAATTTAGTGGCATATTAGTGCACAGCCATGGGATCCGGTACTTTTCTTACTTTTGTGCATCAGTATGAATTTGAGTTATGAAGACATATGATGTCACACAATCTGTATTACTAAGGTCACAAGAACAGAAGAAAATATTTCAGATTTACCTTTGAGTTCAGCAGAGCTTGTGTTGACTGGACTTGCTGTTAATTTCAGATTGTTCCAATTTGTGCTTAAGACATTTTTTTTTCAGCAATTTTAAAAATTTATGGAAATATTTCTGGTTATCCTGGGTTTAATAAAATCAAGTGGCATTGTAGTCACAACCTGGAATGACTCCTGTGGCCCTGAACTATCTGTAATAACTCTTGGCAGTGCTAAAAGTAAAGAAAGGTCACAGTTTAGATCACAAAGGCGTTGAGAAATAACCAGACAGTATTTGATTTACTATTCTTGCACCAGAAAGGTTTTTTGATAATTTTGATGTTAAATGTCAATTAAATCCCTAACAGCTTCGCTGCTGGAATACATATCTGTGTGCATATAAAGGCAGAATGTGTTCCCTTTTAACAAATATTATACTTCTATGAATTCTGTTATTTATGAAAAATATCAGTGTATACATAGCAATGTATATTTTGAAATCTTTTCATTTCAAAATACTGTATCATTTTCATCAAGAATTTATTTCTGCTGACAGAAAAACATCAGCTGCTTTCAATCAAGTAAGTTATACATAAATAATTTTATTTAATGGTGAAATCTGTGAACATATCTGGGGTTGAACTGGCTAGACAATCCTCATCTAAGGAAAATTATAGACCACCTGTTTAGGAATCTAACAAGGGATGTAGGGAGCCAGTCACAGAACCATTAAAAAGGAAAGTCAGGGTAAAATGTGTAAGATTATTGTGAGTCTCATTGAGAAGAATTCTTCTGGGACCACAGGTGTCTCCATGAGCTATAAGCATAAACAGCTAATCTTACACATCTTGTGCAGCAAAAATTCCCCCAAGTCAATAAAACTTTAATGTTTCCATTCATACATGATTGGGCTTAGAAATTGTACTGATTATGTCTATCAACAATGCATGATTCTTACAAAAGTTATTCTTGTTGAGTTTGAAATTTGCAGTACGCATCCAGCATGAGTTTTTTATTTTAATAAATTTAATAAATAATAAATGATAACAGCAAAACTGAAATAAAAATCTATTATGTGAGAACAGATGTGTGAAAAGACATTCAAAATTGTTTCTGGAATAAGAATTTTAAGGTGAAGCAAGCAGCTTTCACTATGGGTTATTTCCAACGGACTAAATGGCTGACTGGTAAACAGTTGCTAACTGAAGATAATTAAGTAAGTTGCTAACTAAATAAAGACTTTCGTAAGTGGCTAGTTACATCTAAGAATGCAAAAACAAATCAGTGTCCTTCCATTTTTTTCTCCTAAACATCCTGGACAAATGATGCATGCTTCCTGCCAATATATTTCTTATGTAAAATGAAATACAATGACTGACACAGGCTACCTACATTTCCATGCACAACCTTCACCAAGAATGCAGTAGAAGAATCCCTTTCAAGTTCCCATATTCCCAAGGAATCAGAACTTGGTCAGTAAATGGCTACACTTCACTGTGAACTGCCCTTTTGTGTTCATTCCAGGGTTAGGAGGGAAAGTGTAAAAGGAGAGAAAGCAATACAAAGGAAGGACAGCCACCCAGTCCTGCTGAAATCAAGATCCTGTCCTCTCCCCAGTCTGCATCCTTAAGGACAGAGCCCTCACCTCTTTCCTCTGCTCAGCAGTGCACCTGGCTCCGCCACACAACATCTGATAGGCAAAAATCATAGAAAGACCCCATTAGCCCCAAAACTGCATGTAGTTGGCTGAAGAATGAGGTTGCCACTTTAAGTCCCTTTTATTTCTGTAGCCAGATGAATTATAGATTTGAACCTGGCTCAGCCAGATCATGCTGATAAGTCCTGACCATTGACCTAAAAGTTGCTCAGGAGCTTGGGTAGCACTAGGTCATTTTCTATGCCTTTCTTGTTATTCTCATGTATCTGTATGGGAGAGGAAAGGACTACATGCTACTGTGCAGGAAACAAGAAGGGAAGACATATGAATAGAGGGACAATAAAAGACCAGAAAAAAAGAGTAGAGTGTAAAATAAATGTAGATGAATGTGTTGCAGTACCTGAAATCTTCAGTGTGTATATTTTTTCAGTGTACATAGTTGTTATTAATATGTGTCTATCCTAGTTATTGCTTATTTTCTCTTTTGCATTTTCATTATAAAAATTTTTGGATAATATCAGTGTATACATGACAAGAAATTTATGCTGGGATTCAGCTCCAAATTCAGGCACATGTAGATGGGAACTGTATGTGAAAGCATTTTTTTGTCCAAGTTCTCTCAGTGAAAGGTGAAAAATCTAGGCAACACACTAAACAGCATGTAGAATAGATGTGTCTGCTGCAGTCTGTGACAACCTACACCTTAGATTCATTTGATTCTCTTGTGAAATGCTCCCATCAGTTGCCTAAATGAAGGGATGCAGCACCATTGGACATGTGAAGACTGCCCCACTCAACTTCCTCCTGCCATTTCAGGATGGCATGGCTCTTATATCTATCAGAGAGATGATGTCCTGGATACAGAACTAGATAAGTATGTGTGTTTAGGCAAGTGATGGGAGCTTAGACAATTAGCTTTACCAAATCAGGCACTGTAATTGAAGCTGAAGCCCATCTCCTGGTAAACTATTGTATTCAGAATCAAGATACTTTTGTTACATGAAGACTAGCCAGAATAAAAATTGTATTAAAATAGTGCATTCATTTACTGTTTTCTTCTATATCTTTCTGGTCTAAAAATTAGTTCAAAATTGATGTGGGTTTGATCTACTTGTTTTTCAACTGAAGTGGTAATTAAAAAGTTGAAATATTAACTTTTTAATTAAATACACTATATTAATGTAGAATTACTCTCAGTTACTGTGGCTTTCATAGACATACCTACATTTATGCATTAATTCTACTAAAATCAAGATAAATTAATAGTTTTACCCTTTAACTCTCATGAATCAGGACGCAGTAAAAGTAATGTGTCATGTAGTTGTGTATGTGCTATGGTGCAGCCTTTATCAAAGAGCTGCTAAAAATTAACTATATCTGCATTACCTAAGGTACGATCAGCATTATTTAGCTTTAAGACACAACAGCATAGGGTTGGTTTTAGTCAGCTGAAAGAAAGGGACTTCAAGAAGGTAATTCTCCCCATCTCAGGATATCCCTTCAGGACAAGTCTTTCCTTTCCTCTCCACCGAATGCAGAAGGAATACAAATGAATAGGCTGAATTAAATGGATGAACTCAGGTGTGATGAGTCACATTTCAAGTCAAGTATCCAAAAAGCCACTAACGAGGCTAAACTCCTTTTAAAATAATATCATATAATTCGTACCTATGAATTTAGGTATGCAGGGTTCTGTGCTGTGTCTTATGAATCCGTATATATCAGACAGAACAGCCTGTGGACACTGCTCGTGATGGGAAATCATCTGATTTTCAATTACTCTTCAAACTGCCATAGCCCTGAAGGCACCCACAGACCACACTGTCCCTGTGCAACCTCCCTGGAACCTGCCGTCCCCTCATGGCCCAGAACCTCATTTCACCCCTCTCCAGGGCTTCTTCAACCAGAGGTTCTTAATGTCAGAAAACCATTTGCAAATGAAATAGAAGTGTATTTTAGCAAATGGTGGATTTTTAAATAGTCATCTGCTTTAAAAAAAAAATAATTTATTTTTCTGCACTAAAATAGTTCAGAAACCAGCTGCTTTTCTGAGAAGCATTTTTTGAAATTTCTACATAATCAGAAAACTTAGAAATTTCAAAACCTGTAATTCTACCACACCCATAGCAGTAATTATGACAAGCACTGGCTTACCACTCTTTTCTTAATTATTTCACTAATAGTTTGTTGTATTTATTAATAGAATCCTATTCACTAATGGAAAAGTTGACCACTCATTTTGAATTTATTTCTATGTCTTTCTATCTGAATAGTCAGAAATTAATACTTTTATGGCAGTTTATTCCGTGCATATAAAAGTGTCAATTGCTTTTAACCTCTTAACTAAGACACTTTATCTGTCACTGAACTTTTGAGTTTGACATCAATTAAAGTTCTCCCATTAAAAAGGAGTTATTAGAGCAACACAAAGACTTACACAATCAATCTGTCAAAAAATATTACTGCAAAACCTTCAAAAAGAAAACCTTTCTTGTCAAACAGACACAATTTGTAGGTGACAGGCTACAAAATTAAAGCCCAGAAATCTCAAAGACCCTACTTTGCTCCCATACCTGTGATAAATAAGAGCAATTTTTTAAGAAAAAATATTACATTTGAGTAATAAAATGTGACAGACTATGTACTATACAAGAGAATACTGCCATGTTGCTTATCATATTAGCTACTAGACCAAATAATCTATATAGTGATAGGTCTAAATATGAGACATAATCTAAGCTGCTTTTAGTCTCACAAAGTTTATTTGGAAAATTATAGAAAATATTATATTTTATTAATATAAAAATGACCACATGCTGGTTGTAATAATCAGTGGAAATAGTGTATGGAAATATCACTATCAACAACAATCCTAATTCTTCTCAGTTTAAAAGAGGCCACTGATTACAACGAGCTCTCACTGAAGAAGCAAAAGCAGTGGAAAAGACCTGTATTTGACTGCTTTCCCAGTCACTGCAAATAGCCTCTTCTTTAAACAGTCTTCATTGACACATTATATTTAAGAAATACAAAATAATTACTTTGGGGGTTTGGGAGTTTTTTTAATTTTACTGGCTTTTGGCCTTTGCTGTTTTGGAATGGTCTCAATTTTTGTTTCTCCCTCCCTGGTTTGATTATTAATAGCTATATTGCTCATCTTCTTTCTTTCAACATTTAATTTATCATTATCACTACAGACAAAGCTCTACTGTTGCTGAGAAAAGTACACTTTTCAGACTGAAAAAGCTCCTCATTACACTAGGAAAAGCAAAAATGTAGTTCAGTTTATTTCAAAGACAATCCCCTTCAAGACACTTTAAGTCTTGGTCACAATGAAACAAATGAGTACACAAAAGTTCCCATGAATAGAAGGGACAGCAATCAAATTAATTTTTTCTAAAAGTCCAGCCAGGAAAGATATTGAGGTAACTCATTTTTTCACAGCTATTTAACAAACAAAGTGTTTCAAAACAGCTTCTGCATTTGCTTTTCAAAGGGCATGGATTTAGGCACAAGACAGCAATTTAGGACCTCCCAGAAGGCTCTGCAGGAATAAAACAGAAAGGGTAAGATCAAGAGAAGCATATGTAGCAGCCACTGTCTTTCTGACAGAGAAACCGGAAAACAGATAGGGAAAAAAAAAAAAAAAACCTGTAAAAGTCATTAAATGCAAACAGCTGTGAAGCTAGTGTAAAAATACCAAAAGAACCTTCCTGCAAGTCCTGTTCCATGCACAAGTCTATACAAAGAAAATTTGTAATATTTAGCAGGATTATTAATAGTTCATATTTTTCTTCTTTAGGGGTGGGCTATTTGCACTCGCCTAAATTACCATCTTACCTGACCACCTGAATGGCAGAGATCAGAGCTCTTACACTTTGCAACCCCTCAGTATGATTACTTTTGGACCAGGTACCACCCAAGACCAAGCCACAAGACACCAACAGCCAAATAGTTTGGCTGTCTGCAAGGATGCCTTTTAACCTAGATGTTTTTTGTATTTGTATTGCCTATAAGGCCCCAACAAAGATGGATTTGCTCCCAGAAAGTCATAGGGAGAGGAAAGGGTTTTGTACATGACCAAAACACTTATTTAGTGTTGCATCAAGCACAGGAAATGGATAAGCCCTAGGATAACAAATACTATGGAAGGAAAACTACTTGTACCCTAATTACAGACAAAACAAGATTATCTACTGCTCAGAGAGAGTTTCCAGTAAAAAAGAAAGCCAGTTTGGACCAGTTGAACCATGATGTTCAGATTGAGAAGGGGAGGGGGCACAACACCTGATATGTTTATGTCACAGAAGTAATTTGCACATTTCAGGAAACTGTACTTGTAAGAGCATGGACTTTTTTTTTTTTTTTAAGGTATCTGTTCCATTTCTTATCATGTTTTACTTCTGTGATTTAAAATGCATAAAAAGCTTCCCCCATTTGTGGCAAACATCTTCTTTCTATAAGCATTTTCTAAAAAAAATGACTAACATTAAGACTCTGCATTATTAGATTTTTTTTCCCCTTGTGTAACATACAACTACCACACAACACCCAGGCCACTTGGGCACCATATCTTTCAAAAGCAGACCCTTTCCTTTTCCGTATGCTACATAAACTAATATGGTAATTAAAAGAAAACCAAGTCAGTTGCTCAAAAACGTGGTGGGAAAAATCACTGAAGAATATTTCAGTCCTACTTCTCTTCTTGCCATAAATGTACCTGTAATCTTAGCTAGCAAAACAAGCTGGAATACTGGCAATATGAGATGGGTATGATCATCAGTGAGTGGAGACACTCATGAGACACTATAGACACTCCTCTCTCTTCTCACACCGACTTAGTCATGATCCAGGTAAGGCACCATCAAACCGTTTATTTAAAGATCTGCAGTGAAACACAAGTGGGAGACCACAACAGCAGCAGAGACATGGACACAATAACTCCTGATACATGGCCCACATTCTCATTAGCACTGCTGACATTGATGAATGATCTTGGAAAATAATGCCCTGACCTCTTTTAACTGGCTCTCTGATTTAATAGGCTCTATTAAAAAAAAAAAAAAAATCAATCATGGCAAGCCTAACAGCATAATGGTACATATGACCTTCAGTTTGTGCCTTTTGGCATTTAACAAAAGCATATTTACCTCAACACAAAAGCAGAAAAGCTGCAAATTAACTCCTGCCTTCATGCTGCATAGGTTTAATCCAATATAAAGCCTTACTGTTTTCACTCCTAAAGCCCTTAAAACTGCATAACACCTATTTTAATCATATCTTTTATCTAACCATAAAATTCTGTGCATTTAGATACAGTACCACTCAGACTACTATTACAGAATCTGGTGAAAATTAAATGCAGTGAAATGAAAAATGAGGTAATTTACTCACCTTTTAAAAGTTTGCTAGAAAGGTGAGTATTCTCAGCTATGAATTCAGCCCATACCAGTGGTGGTAAAATATGAATCCTCATGGCCAGACATGTCAGCAAAAAAGAGGGTTTTTATTTAAACTCCATCACCTCCCATTGAAACACTGTTTCCTGCAGATTTTTCTAGTAATTAATATTTTAAGTATTTACATGACTACTATTTAAAGAGACACTGAAGGAGCACTACACTTTTTTTTGCAGCAGACATTCTGATTTTCAAATCCAGCTTTCACATAAATATGCTACTAAAATTCTGGACTTTGGATATACTTCAAGAACTTTTTCATAGAAATGTTATTCTGTTCATTTAAAAAAAAATTATTATGTGAAAGTTTCACAAAACATTTCCCAAAACCTATTTATCTTACCCACCTATATGTAGTAAAACTTCTTCTCTTTACCCCTCTTTAAAAATTATTATAAAAATAAGTACAAAAACATTTTAGTGGTCTAAACAAAAAACTCTCTCTATAAAGAAATTATATCGTTCTTACTACAATATTCACTCATGTAATGATCATCATAACTCTGCAACTTGAAAGAGGAATTTATTTCAGGAAATCTGTACATCCTCATCACGTGCAAAAAGTAACCTATGGGAACAACAGCATTAAACTAGAATCTAAAGAAATACAAGATTTTAGATCTTTCACCAATGTCAAGCCAAGGCAAGAATGAACTTCTCCTTCACAGATACAGCTTAAATCTCCATTTTAGAAAAGACCATTTTTAATTGAGGACTGTTCTAATAAACATACAATAAATGTGATCTCTTATGTATGTTATAATACAAACCCACAGAGCAAGTTAACTGTGGCTTAGCTACAGGAATCACACTAATCCTGATGACATCTGATTTAGTTCATGTGTTTCAATACTAATCTATATGTAAAGAAATCATTAAATTTAATGCAACTGCAATGGAGTAGATGGTCAAGACCCATACTTGTGAAGAATGAGAAGCTAGGTGGTCGCAGTGCAAAAAAGCCTTGCTCCAAGAATGTGAGCAGTGAGTCCCTAAACGGCCTGTGTTCTAGCTGAGTACCAGCTTCAATCTGAAATAAGACCTGGGTGCATGATGGCCTCTCTTGTCCTTCCTTCCTTCCTTCCCTCTTCACCTCTTCTCCCCCTACCTCCACCCCTACTCAGTTCCTTTAAGAAAGAAATACAGATAGGAATACCAGACTGAAAATATAGCACATACCAACATATTTATCAAACTGGAAGGTTCAGGGGCAAGGACCCAGGGATGACAAACCATATTACATCACATCTGCACCATGGACCTTTAAGTCACTTCTAGTACAGCCAAGGTTTTCTTTTAGAATGCAAAAATTTAAAGTTTTATTCTTCTTTCTAGATTGGCAGCTGGCCTATCATTTTAAAATAGGAATCAGGTAAGTTCACAGGGTTTTCTGTGACACCAATTCAATATTTTTGTTTGCTATAAGCAGGCATAAACCAAAGTTCATTATAAGAATGTATATTTTGTTGTTTACATAGAGCCTGGTGATGGGTTCTGGTAGTGGAGGTACCACAGAGCAGTGGAGAAGACAGAACAAGAAGAAAGTAGTCATTAACTGTGCTGGAAGTTAAAGCAAGCCTATACATATTTATTAGTTAGTAATATTGGCCAGAAGTTAACTAAGCAGATGAATATATTGTTCAATTATTAAAAATGTGATAATATTTCTTCAAAATTCTTTAAAACAGTGTCTGTTAAGAGAGGTCAAAAGGCATTGTTTTATGTCTTTGCTTTTTCTACTCCTAGGGAAAAAAAAAAAAAGGAGTAGTGTTTTCAAAACAGACTGCTTGAAATCTGTCCCTTTATATTTCCAGAATGCCTCAGCATAGCTCCCAGTTTCTTTAATCTAACTTTCCCCTTACTACTCTCTATCTTCCCCTTGCCATCTGTCCTGAACATGAAGTAATATTAGAAAATGTTGGTTGGAATAGACAAGAAAAGGGTTCATCTTGCCAGACTCTACCTCTGCAGGAGTTTCAGGCTCCCTTTGTACTCAATACAGATATATGTACACAGAGGAAAATCCGTCCTGTGTATTTTAAACACAAAGCTTGGGATGTAATGTTCTCCATGTGTGCTTAGGCAAATTTGCTCAGTGTAGATTAACACTGTAAAATACTATAGATTAATATTAAGTCATAAAAGATAACTCCTATCCCAACAGGTGTATCAGCTTAATGACTTCTCTATTACAGATGCAGTGGGGGAGTACTTTATGTCTTCTTCTACAAAAGAAGACATAATCCATGATACCCTGAAAACCTTTTCATAAAAGAGTTTATATAGGAGCAGCACTGTACAAACACAGCAGAATATCTGCTTGCTGTCACTGCCAAAAATATCTAGAAATCATTACTCTTAAAATTATTTCCTTTTCAAGTGCTGTTGGGAAGTTATTAGGTATTGATTCAGTTGGTAGCCTGTATATAGAAAAGGTGACCAAGAATTGGTTATGGTCTACTTTAAGAAAATATAGACATATATTACATTTTCCGCTCTTCTTGTTGTTCATTGATTTTTTTTTTAAAGTGTTAAATTGCTTTGTACTGTTTGTGACTTATAACATCCATTGTGTGCAATTTCTAACAGAATAGAGATCACAGCTATAATATGTACATGTAGTAGGAGCACTAGTGTGATCATAAATTCCACAGTAAAAAACCTAATTCTTCCATCCATATTGGATGTAATTACATTTTTTAGAATAAACCAGGATCAATATCCTGCATTTCAGCTTAACAACAAAAATTAAATTCTCATCTGGTTTCAGTGTAATCTGAAACAGTCTTTCTCTTTATGCTCTACTTTTATGTGTCTTTTTCTTAATCGATTTAGTGATATGTAATGTCAGTAAGCTAAAAATATCGGCAAGAATTGGATGAATAACTTATACATATTACATATATATATTATATCGCACAAGAGGGAAAAAGGCATACCTGCAAATACACCAGAAATATGAAGAGTTGGCATCTATGCAACATTTAGAAAAGAACCTTTAGAATTGCATTCATTGCTCACTTGCATGACAGACTAACATTCTTTAGAACTTGTCCTGTATTCTTCCTGAACTTACACATTCAAATTTATGAATTTCTGAACACTTAAAAAAGTCTGAGTTCCAAAGAACCACTGATTTGCAAAAAAACCCCAGTTTTCTCCACAGATTGTCACCAACCCATGTGGTGCAGACTTTCCTCCAATTTACACCTTCTTGAAACCCACACAAGCTAAGTTGAATACACTGGTTTTGGAGAGTCGGTACATATGCAAAATAGCAGATTTTGGAATGCAAGGAGTGGCTTGGACTTTTCTCTTTATTTTTTCATAACCGTTTATATCAGGAGATAGTCTGGACTTTGTGGCTAATATTTTGTATTCATATGAGTCTAGAAACAGTAGCTTTAAGTTAGTGGAAGGGAAAGATTTTCTGAAGTGCTGAAAGGCAATCCAGAAATTCTGTATCAACACTTCAGAATTTAAAAGAATATTTTTCAGCATCAAAAAAGTTGATATGGTTTGTACATCGATATGGTTTGTGTTTACTCTTCAGCTTGCTGCCTTTCTTTTTTCCCCCTGAAAAATGGAATCTTTCTATCCGATAGTAATTCAATAGTCAAGTATCTCGATGATAGGAGGTTAAAATGATTTTATTCACTTGAGGTACTAGCATTCATGCTTGGCTACTACTGACCTATACTCAAAATTTATGTCAATAAAATTTTAATTCCATTTCTTTGTGTGTTTCATGGTTACATACATGCACAAACTATACAATTTATAAACACTTTTAAACCAATCTAGAAATCTTCAGCGTGAAAGACTCAAAACTGAGGATTTTATGAAACAGTTTCCAATAAATAATGTCTTGAATGAGAAGTATTATACAAACTGAACATTGTACTTTTTTAATTTATGTCTTAAGCTACATACATTTATTGCATGTATCATATTTTACTGTTAGTTGTTTCCTTAATTGAAACCTCATCTAATTAACTGGTGTCAATGCTTTGTAGTCAGATATACTTTGAAAACTATTTGGGGCATATCTAGGGGTTGGATTTTTTTAATTATTCAAATAATTTAAATAAGATCAACACAGGATCACATGAGAAGAGTTACATGTGAGACTGAATCAAAATTCCCATTTCAACACAAACAGATATTTGCAAACAGGTTTTTTTCTTAGGTTGGCACCATTTGAATACTAATCTTAGATAGCTTCATACCACAACAGCTGTGCAACACTGCAGTGGAATTACTACACTATAATCTCACACTGGTTGAAAAGGTAGAAGGCATGTCCATCATCCTGCAGGACTTGGACATACTGGAGCACCAGAAAAAGCAGAACCTTATAAAATTCAACAAGGACAAATACCAAGTCCTTCCCAGGGTGAAGAACAGCCCCTGCAGTATCTGGGGACGGAGCCACCAGGGAACAGCTCAGCAAGGAAGTTCTGGAGTGTGTGTCTGCAGGAACCCCAGCAGCAAAGGTAGCCAACAGGCTCTGTGGCTGTATGGAAAAGAGAATGGGCCTTAGATCTAGAGCAAGGATTGTTCCCTTCTATGCAGCACTTACTAGACTATCTCTAGACACTGTGTTCAGTTGAGGTCCTCTAACATAGGAAAGACATGGACCAACTGGAGGTACCTCACAGAGGGTCACCAAGGCAGCGGGGGCTGCAGCATTCACCCCTTGAGAAGAGGCTGGAGGAGCAGGGCTGGGTCAGTGGGGAGAACAGGCAGCTGCAGGGGCTGTGCCCAGCACATGTAAGGGGTGACTGAGAAGCTGGAGCTGTGCTCCTTATGGTGGTGTGTGGCAGGGACAGTGAGAGAAAACCGGCACAACTTGAAACAAGAAAGGAGAAACATTTTCCCCACAAAGACATCCAGGCAGCGGAGCAGGTTGCCCTGAGAGGCTGTGCTGTTTGCATGCAGCCCATGGCTGACCCTGCTTTGGGTCCAAGACTGGATAAAAGACCCCCTAAGGTCCCTTCCAGACTGAATCTTTCAATGAGTTTTCTATCATCCTATAATTAGATACTGCTCCCATGAACTGACTTCATAATATTGAAGTGACATATCAGTGCTGCCTACGGAGCCCAGTGAAACACTGGATGGTTGCAATTGCATTTTAAATGTTCTTTCTCAAAATCTTAGAGGATGAAATGCACGCATTTCACAGAATTTAAAAGATAGAACCATAATAAAATTTTAATAGCTAAATCACATAGCCTTATTTTAAGCTGAGTGAGATGACAAGCATTTAAATCCTATCTTTCTTTACTGGAAACTAATTTGCTAACCCAAAAGACTTCACAGCAATAAAAGAAGAAAAAAAAGTAATACTTGTATGTCCACAAGCTAAACTATTCAAAGTTATTAGCTCTACTTAGAAGACACAGGAACATTTTAAACTCCATAAAGACGAAGTGCAGATAAATCATGCTTCAAGTTGGAAAAGGAAATAATTGTCTTACAAAAGGGCTCAAAATACTACTTTTCTCCCTTTTTCCTAAAAATAGGAAAGGTAAATCCACACTCAATTACATTTCCACTTACACTGTTTGTTGACCTTAAATAAAATCAAAAGGAACATCTAAAAAAACCCCAAATCACCCATAACTCAGGAAATATTCTTAAAACAGTGTGCACTACACTATTGCAGGAATACTTACTCCCATGGGGTTTCACTCAAGCTGTCCAAGTATTAAAATAAGTAGCATTCACTTTATTCAACTGCCACAGATGTTGATGTGATGTTTGTTTGAGAGCAGTTAGATCAGTTAGATCAACACTGACACTTTAAAATATTGCAATGGTTGCTGATGGATACTCAGAGAAAACTGACATTGTTCTTAACAAAACCAGTTTAGAACCTAATAATGAAATATGAATACATGCTGAACTACCTTTCTTGTTCTGTTGAGTGATCAGCTGAAAGTTGTTTATAGCTTTGCCCTTTCTAGCGTAGTAGTAAAGTGGATGTTAAAACCGAGATTACATTTGTTAAACTCAGTTCCTTAAGTCTGATAATTAGATATTTTAATATGTAATTGCATTTGAAATTTAATATTTAAATAAGCTATTAAAAAGACCTTACATTTTTCTTAAAAATGTAAAGAATAAAGATAAGTTTTATTAAACCAAAGAGATACAGATTTTAAAAGATAGAAATTCTATGAAGGCAAAGTTGTGAAAAGCTAAAACTTGATCATTTATTAATACGTGTTTGTTGAGAGGGTTTTATCAAGGGCTGGATTTGCATTTCTTTTAACAGAAGAAATCTGTTATCATTGCAAGTATCAACATTTAACCCATGATCAGTTACTCTTCCTTATTGATCAGAAGAGCAGTGGGAAGTGAGATTGAGCTAACTTTAGTATCTTAAGCATTAAGCCTCTAATCAGCAGTTCATTGAATCTTTCTTAGTTACTTTGAACATCCCCAAATTCTAACTTCTTCCCTTACCAGTATATCCAGCACCATGATATAGTCACAGTCAGTCAAAATTTGTTTGAAACAAAATTACAGTATTTCCCATAATACCTACTTTATTTTTTTGTCAAATACGCTACTCATTTATCTGTGAGTCTTTTTTTCTATCACATCACGCACACAGAGGGGTGATTGGCACTGGATTACAATAGGATAAAGGAACTTATTTTATGTTTGAAATACTATGTATCTTTTTAATATTATAAATGCCAATCTTACAGAGAAAATTAAAATCAAGCTGTCAAGTTTATTAGCATGTAGAAAAAGATAATTAAAGGCCCTACAGCAATGAGAACTTCTTATGCTATTGGTAACAAAAATATTTCTGTGCATCATTTTCTTATTCCACAGGGTGGTCTGACCTAGTAGAATGTTATATTGCAACAAACAAACTCAGACATATGCTAGTAAAACTTAAAAATACTGTCATGAAATGAAGCATCTAGATTAGAAGAAACATCTTCAATGCTATTTCTTTTATCTTATTCCTTGAGAAAAACAAAGCTCTGTTGATTATTCTGCAGTCTTAATTGATTTAAAATCATTATGTTAACCTCTAGAACTCATCCAGGCAAAAAGACTATAATGTCCTTATCTGACCATTTGCCAAGAGAAAGAGTTCTGTCCTACATTTGGGTTTTCCTTTATGTTAAGCTCTTATTTGTGTTTAATGTTTCTTTGATAACTAGACTAAAAACATAATAGGCTTATTATCTTTCCCTGCCTTCTGCTTACTCCTATATGCTGTCTCTGAGAAATAACCTTCAATTATTAACATATCTGATATTTTCTACAGGGTCAAGACTACAAAAAAAGTTGCACTTCTCTCCAGAGGCATAATGATCATTTGTTTGCTCTGATGTTTGCTTGTTCTGATGTCTACCCTTGACCACATACAGCAAATATCCCACTCCTCTCTAGCTCCCTTTCCAAACCCCACTGACTCACAATTCCTTTCATTTCTACCACTTAAATATTTGGCTTTGTGTCCACATTGTAGGAAAAGCATAAGAATTTGAGAGGAGAACAGGTATACTCACACTCACATAAGTGACACGAAAACTGAAAGAGACTTGGATTTAACAGCAAATAGCAAATTGAACAGGAATTTCACATTGCCTAGATTAATAAAGAAAAGGCAAATAGCTCTACATTTTCTATTAAATCTTATCTTGTAAAAATGTGAAAAAATAAGAGGACCTGGAATGTCATGTTCAGCTCTACTTTCTGAATTACCAGAAGAATAAGGAAATATTAAGGCACATCTAAGAGGTTTGGGTTTGTTTGGTTTTTTTTTCAACAAGAAAGATTAGAACACATAAATATGGTTTGATGAGGAAGATTACAAGGTGGAAAAAGAGCATAATTTGTCTGGACTTATTCTAAAAATGCAAGACCATCTTTAAGTAAGTTGCTATTCTGAGCTTGATCTTCCAAAGAGTTTCAATTTTCTTTTTGTCATAACATTGCTTTCTTTCCTTTTGAATTTGAATTATTCCAAATGAATCATCCAGTGGCAGTCATTCATTATTTGCCTTCAGGTCTCTGGGGGTGGCTAAAAGCTGAATCTCCAAGTGGCAGAGCTTGGAAAGCACCACTGGGGATCACAAGAACCTTGGGGAGCACTAGTGACTGGTATTCAGCTGGACTTTGTGCTGCTTTGAGCACTGATAGCTTCTGCCTTCTCCATGTTCTTTGTAAGCAGGTCATTTCCCTATTCCATGAGAGTCACATATCCCCTATTCTTCCTTTTGCTGCTGATATACCAGTAAAAAAACGTTTTGTTGCCCTACCACCATCTCTAACAGATTTAAAGGTTAAAATATTTTCATGGTGATAGAGTAAGTTTGTTACAGTATTGTATATTCTAAGGGGCATGTGAATCTTTTTATTTCCATGGAACTTAGTGAATAATGAAAAAAAGCTCACAAGGTCCAGAAACAGCAAGCTGAATTCATAGCAACCAAGAGATCTTTTCTCACAGGCAATCTTGCTCTTCCCCTTGTGAGCACTGTTCAGACAGAAATGGTTTCTACGTGTGTTGATGGGCAATGTTTCTCTTTTCTACCTTTATTTCTCCCCTCCCTTGCTTTGTCTTTGCAAAGTACAGCTATCATACTCTACCCTATACTCCCTACTGAAGTTTGCTGTGGGAGCTGGGAGTTTGTTGAAGTGTGCTGTAAAAGTTAAGAGCTTGTTAGCCAATAATTTTGAGGTTAAACAGTGCGCTACTTGCCAGAGTCAAGATGAGTAAAGCATAAGAGTTCCTTGACATACGGACTAGTGTCTTTGTCCAGCCTATATAATGAACATCACCCCCTAAATGGGTCGTGACATCAGTCATGTCCAGCAGTCTGGGAGATGAGTGCCCCCAGGTCCTTGAAGAGGTAGGACTCTTGATCTAAGGAAAAAAGTAATTAGATGTTCTTCTGAAGGGGGAGCTTCCCCAGAACGCTAGAGATATTTCTGGAAAACTATAAAGCGATTTGACCTCCACATGCATTTCAGTTGCCAAAACCAAATTAGGAACACACGCTTATTTTATAGGCCCTTTCTCCAGATTTTTCTCCTTAGCTTATTCATTGTTTGCCTAGGGAAAAAAAAGATCAGACTTAAAGTGAGAAGTTTAAAATTGTACCTGAAAAACTCCATGAAAGAGAAGCCATAACCATGCTGTTCGGCAATTCCCGCACAAATGACATTCGCAGATGCTCCAATCAATGTTCCATTACCTGCAGTTCAGAAAACAAATACCAGTTTATAGTTGTGCTCTGTTTCTTACTCTTTCCCTGTTTGTTCTGTGCTAAAGTCCTAAGATGTACTTGCTAGAAAGGAGAACTCAATTTCTGTTGTATAGACTGGAAAGAAACTTTCAGACAATATCTCCACATCCTATAAACAGCTTCACACTTTGACATACAAGCCTGGTATTAATCTCTGAGTCTACATAAGCCAGAAAAGTAGGTAACAGCAGTTGTCAAAATGACACCAGAGACTTACTTGCATTCAGATAAACTTGTTGATTTTTAGTTTTACATACAAGAAGGTGCCATCAGATGAGATGAAAAGTCAAGATAGTTTGAGGATGCTAAGAAAATGGATGCCTTTTTTTCTTACTCAAACTTAACATTGACAAATTAGTGTCTTTTTTACATATAAGCTAACTAATTCCTAAGACTTGTTTGGGTGGGGTTTTTTTTACAGAAATTTAAAACAAAATAAGTGAGACAATAGAGGGGAATGGATCTGCTGTACACCTCTCTGCTAAGGCAAAAGGATCACAAACATTGCTTATTTAATCATCACAGTTCTTTAATATGCAATGGAACATAATTTCATTCAGTGAACTTCACCAAATTATGCAAGTCTCCATAAGAGAGGAACTGCTACACACCAGGCCAGTTATTATTGGGTTGGAACCCCCTTGTGGGAGTGTGTCTGTGTGTGTGTGCATGTGTGTGTGCATGGGTGCATATGTGTGCATGTGTGTGCATGTGCATGTGTGTCTACATGTGTGTGTGCATGTGAGTGTGCACGTGTATGTGCATGTGTGTGTGTGAGTGTGCGCATATGTGTGTGAGTGTGTGTGCAGGGGAAGGGCTGCCCCTGCCCAGAGCCCACAGGCTGCAGCTGACATGGCCAGGGGAGCTGCCTGGCTGGGCTGGCAGCCAAGGAAGGGCTGCCTGGGAACCCACCCACACCACACCCCTGCAGCCTCTGATTGTCTGTGGTCCGCTCACCTTGGCTGAGGGGACAGGGAGTGGTCAATGAACCAAAGGTCCCTCCTGGAGGGAGTGGCCACAGTGACCAGAGCAGCTGAGGAGGCAGCACCAGGTCTCCGTTGTGGGCCCTGTCCTGTTCTCCTGGAAGCCATCAGCATGGGAACTTCTGAGTGGTGACTATGTTCTTTTTCCCCTATTTCCCTCTCTTTACTCTTTCTTCTCTTAATCTCTCTTCCCTTATTTTTGCTTCCTCTTGTGGGTAACCTAAACACTTATTTTTGGTATTTAACTTAAGCTGCAAGTACCTCACTTTAAGTGGCATGGAATTTGTGTTTGCTGAGTGTAACAAAGGTTCTCTATAGCAATGCTTGCTAATCCTGGTAACTTCTTGTAATGCTTTGTGAAGTTGCATGTTTAGTTCTGTAAAATCCTTTTTGCCAAAATGTCTATATTCTCACCAAATTAAAAGAAATCTCTTAGAGAAAAATGTGTAGTTATTCTCTGGATGTTAATTCAAGGTGCCAAAGGACCAAAGGCTTTACAAGAGTTTGTGTAAGTTGGACTGGGTTGTAACAGGAACACACCAAAGAGAAATAATTTGCCACATTTATAATGTGAAACCATTCTCTTGGAAGAACTATACACCTCTCTTCTTCTAAGCTTTTCTCAGTAATTAATTTATTTCTGCGTTTTCTCTAAACTTTCAGCAATCTGGCAATGTAGAGAAGTCAGGTATTCAGAACTCAGAAAGACCGACCCATTTTCTATATCTTTCCCATGAGTCATACCTCAAACTTAAGACATGCTGTATACTTGACTTCCACAAAGCAGATGGCTTTGGCAAATGTTTCTGATCTAAGGCACGACTCAGGAAGTGACAGTGACTCCTACATTCTGTTCTTTAACTGAAATTTTGAACAAAGGAGGTAACAATCTCGGAGATTTTCTTTTTTACATTGTGGCAAGTAATCTCTTTTGCCATACTTCACTACATTAACAATCCTTTATTCTAAGCAGAAACCTTCCTTCACTCCTGCTGACATACAATTACTCTTTTTGCTTTGGTTCGGTTAAAAATTTCAGCTGATGGAAACTCTTTGGATCTGACTTTGAGAGAAACAGATCAGAATGCAATTAATGCCCCAGTTAACCATTTTGACTTAGTAAATGTTTCAGATCACCCAGAGATCAGTTTACCAAAGAGTATCTCAGAAGAAAGGTAGAAGTATTATTACCCCAAGTATTCACATTACATGGTACCCATATGCACCTGAAAGAATAATAGAACACTCTTAAATTCAAATAAAATGATGGACTATAGTTCAAATGTTTTTGACTGGTCATTCTAGGGACAGAGAAACAACTCTGAGGGGAAAAAAAAAAACTAAACTCCAAAAGTTGCTCAGGAATTTATTACTATTATTATTATTATTATTAGTAATAGTAGTAGTAGTAGTAGTAGTAGTAGTAGTAGTAGTAGTAGTAGTAGTTTAGTTAATTTCCTGAGAGCCAAAGCCTTCCAGTAAAAATGCCCCAGTATGGCCAAGATTTTTCCAACTGAGTCCAAAGAGAAAGCACGATTCATATTTACTCCAGGATGGTCAATTATTATCAACACAAAATAGGCAGCAAACAGAGATTCATTTTGGAGTAGGGTATCTGTTGTCTCAGGTGAGTGGCCTAAGCAACACCTATTAAGAACAAGAGACGGGTTTTATTTTCTCATCGGCAGCTTCAACCAGCTCTTAAGCAGATGCCACTATGAAACAAGAAAGAAGCTGAAAATTTCTTGAGATGAGAAAAATGTTCCACTCATACTCCCTGCAATCCCAAACAGACATTTTATTTCATTGTTCTTCTATTTTATTTTTTTTTCTGTTCTTCCAGGACCTATGCTAGGTGAGCTGCTTCCTACTTGCTCTGGTTTTCGGGCTTCACAATTGCAAAGGAGCTGGAGCTCCATGCAGAGGCCTTCTTTGTCTATGAGGAGTTCTGCTGATGTTGAAATTGCACATCTACACAAGGGTGTATCCTTATTGATTATAAAAGTATTATAATCATTCTTGTGAGACACCAAAGGCTATTTGTGACTTCGGCTTTTTGTCATACACTGAATCACCCTCTCCCACACACATACTTCAGGTGTGTGGAAAAAAGGATGACTAACCTTACTAAAGGAACAGAAACCTTCAAAAAACAGTGTCTAGCACTGGTCATTAGAAATGGCATGGCTCATTTCCCTTGCCCTCTCTTTGCCTCAAAGTATATCTTAATTACTTTAATGAATGATTAAAAATATGAAATTGAACGTGGAACAACAGTGCTCCTGGCAGTTACTGGCATGAGAAAGCCAAGCCACAAAGTGTGTGATTTAATACAAAAACAGAACAAATGAATACAGCTGATGTTATTAGAGGAGTCAGGCAGGAACACTTTAGGAATTTTCAGTTCCAAACTAATCACTAGTCTACAGCCTCCAAACATTTCATAAGAGGTTTCTGCTCTGTGTGTAGCAAAATCAGTCATCACTCTCAGAATAATATTACTGTAGACAAGGAATATAGCTCTGACTTCAAATTAAAGAAAGGGAACTGAAACTGCACTTGTCCAATGGCTGTGAGTAGATACAGCTGAGATCTCCAAACAGCACGTGGTCTCCTGTACTATATATGCTATCGTAATGCCATCACATAATATAGTATTATGGAAAGAGTTTCCGCTTCAGCAGTGAATTGATTTCCCCAAGCAGATTTCACTTGAGAAGAAATCGTCAACTCAAACGTTATCTGAGAGGAGCAGCATTTCTTTTTCATTTGTTTGGAGTGTGTGTGCAGTTTAATTAGGTACTGGCTCAGCAGGCCTCAAAGAACTGCACTGAAATTAACAACAGAGGCAAACTTTTGTTTCACCTCCCAGGAACATCTGTCTCCATGGCACAGGTTTAACTCAGTAGTGAAATGGCAACACTATGACCTCTGAATCACGGAAAACTAAAGACTAGGTTAATATACGGGAAAACCTACACATGTCAAATTCATTCTAATTGATGCAAATTAAGAATAACATTTTTTAGGACTTTACTGAGTCTTGACTTCTTCTTCACAGCATCTACAATCTTAAGAACAATTCAGCTTAAAAAGACTCCTGCTCTCTTGTGTTCACGATCCAAGCAAAATAACACATGGGTGAACTGTATCAAACAATAACATTGCAATAACCAATCTGTTTTGATGACTCCTATTGTAACTTTTTTTGTTGACTCCAACTGTAACTCATCCTTTATTGCAAGGCAGATTGTTATTAAGAAACTGGACTCATTACAATAAATTATATGTTATTTTTTTTAATATCAATAGTATTTGATTTGTATTGGGTAAGCAATATATTTTATCCTGAATATGTATTCTGCCTTTTATTCTTGATAGACTACCTTCTCTGTTATCAATACTATGCTTAATCGTTCATAAGCATGAAATCAAGACAGTCCTTTTTCTTTATGAAAAAAATAATAATTCTCATTTTGAAGTGTGATCATAGAATGATAGAGATGTGTCACTTAAAAACATGCTGCTGCCTAGCCTACAGGGAAGAAAATGACAGGGGAATCCTCACAGATTATATTCATTTTTTCATGCAGCTGCTTTAGCTTTGCACAATCATTTCAGAAACACTGTAGAAGGTCTTCTACTGCTTCTGTCTAGAAAAAATGAAATAAAAGTTTCTTTCTGATATTTCTCAAGGCAAATTACTTTAAATATCTTTGGGGAATGTGAAACGAACTGCAGGTATACGGCAGTATTCAACAGTTTTAGTTAAGAATAAATCTATCAAGAAATATTCAAGCCCCACACTTTAAGCCCCATTCTCAGCTGTTGATTTTTACTTCTCAGCAGCACATCTATTATCTATAAATATCATTAAATCTCAGGAGTCCCTTTGGTAATGCCCCTGTCAAGAGCAAGCCTAACCCTTGTGTTTTTGCTGCATTAATATGTTTGCCTGGAGAATCACCTCAAAGTGCCTGGCAGGATTAGTGTTTATTGCTCAAAGCACTGAGAAATCAAAGGGAAGGGATTGTTACTAATAAAGCTGTTTGACTGAGCATGAGCAGCCTTCATAAATGGTAACTTTCTCAAATACAAAGGAGATAAAGGAGATAATATCTTGGGTAACAGCAAGCTAAAAAGTGGACAGGTTACAGAAAACTTTTGTTTTACTGTGAGAATTACAGACCACTTCCCTTCCACGTGCTCTGACGGTGGAGATCAAGCCATACCTGTGCTTAACTGAGAGACTTTCTGCATTTTCTCTTCCCTTTATCTCTGGCCAGCTAGTGCAGAAGCAAAAAGAACTACCCTACTATCCATGCCAACACAAGCCCTGAAAACATCTTTTCCTTGGCTTTTGGCAAACATGTGTAACAGGCCCAGTTTTACACAGCCCAGCTGTTCTCACTGCTTTGTCCAGACAAGGGCTCTCTTTCTGAAACTAGGAGTTTACTACAGAGTGATGAATAATTTTAGGGTGAGGATTCTCAGCCCTGCTTTTTGCTGTAATCAAACCATCCCATTATAACATCAAAGCAGAAATTACTGGAGGAAGCCAGCTCCTTGCTTCCAGCCCAATTTGAAAAGAAAATTCTCCAATATACTCTACCTTGTTAAATAAAAGTAGACTGATGTGCCTGGCTTCCTTTCCATAGCATATTCCATTTCTCTACTTACAGCACAGACTGAGCAAATGTAACAAATCTGTCTGCCAAGGTGAACACTGACAAGTTCTGTCCAGTTCTGGTTTTGATTTTCCTTGTGGGAGACAGCCTCCATAGCTTTCACAAATTTTCAGTTTCACATAAAAATAATCCAGATTTGCCTCATAAAAAAAAAAAAAAAAGCCATTTATATTGATCTGTTAAATGTCCACAAGTCTTGAATATCTTCTAATAGTGTGCAAGTCTTGAATACTTTAATATTTTTTTATATGTAAAAATTAACAAGCCTTGGATAATCAATCTTTGCAGTCAGTAAAAAACAGAATCAAGGACAATTAAACTGTCCGCTCCCTAGAAGGAACTTCAAGACATAGGCACACATGAACTCATTCAATATCATTATTTGTGATAGATTGTAGTCATGATACTGACATTTTTTTCTTTTACTGATTTGGAAACTTTTTGAATGGTAGGCTTCTACACAAATGCAGAAATATGTACATTATAGGAAACAAAATATGAACAAACTTGATTGAAAATTTTGAGCTAACATATCCAAAAAGTTCATTGAACTGCATTCAATCCAGTGCTTTTAATCAGGTGAAATTTATCATTTTATATCACCATTACAAGACCAGCAGCAGGAATGGTGTTAGATAGTTACTGTAAGTATTGCACTAGGCAATGCTCACTGCTTCCTTTTTGCTATGAGAGGAAAAGGTGAAATTTAAATTTGTGGGTTTTCTACCAGAAACGTGAAACAAATAAACGAGTTGCTGAAGATCCTGCACTTGTTACTTTAATGACATCAGAAATCCACAAGCTTCTATCAAATCCAGACATCTGTAAAGGATACATAATAACTGAGGTGAACAATAAAGCCTCTTCTCTCCTCAAAGTCCACCTTCCAAGTACAAGTGTAAAACAAACTAGTATAATGATGCTATCAGCAGAGTAATCTGACATGCCATTCCCTCATGCCCTGAGACTCATATTACAATAGGTTCCATGCAGTAATCAATGCACCATTGAAAGTATGGAAAGATTCTTGTCATAAATGGAATGTGGATGTTGATGCAGAGAATGAAA
>JAWWEU010000001.1:86303837-86351644 GCA_035583155.1 Acropternis orthonyx | reverse complement strand
CCTCCCTCTCTCCGTGAGTTCTGTGCTGCTGTTCCCGGTCCCCTGGGAACCACGTGGAGGGGGGAAGGGTGGAGAGCCTGCCCCCTGGTAAGGAACGCAGAGCCCGTGCCAGGGGGAAACCCACCACCCACTATAGTTCCATTTAAAGCTTTTAATGCTGCACACAATCCCAGTTTGCACATATTTTATCTCTGACTTTTAGATTCAGAAACTAAAACTATATCAACTCAATTTCACAGCTTTACCACGTGTGGCACTGTTAGGGACCAAATACTGAAAAATTGTTTCATGTGTAGAAACCTGGCATAAAAGTACATTATTCAACTTTATCATAACATACTTTGAAGAACAAAGTAGCACAAAAAATATTCCATAAATTAGAAAATGTGTCCCTCCTTGAAGTTATTTTCAAATATCTAGCTGCTTTGAATTCAGATTCTGCCTTGGATCACATTGACTTTCATTCAGAGCCTATCTGTTAAGTTTTCTATAGTTCCAATTGCCTTGTTTAAAACAGGTTCAAAACTTTTGCTATTACCACTCTTTGCTTTAGGTATGCTAACTGCAACTGTGATGGGCAGATCTATATATATATAAAATATCTAGATCATGATTATAACTTTCCTTAGTTTCATACAGAGTGTCTGATTCATCAGTATAAACCAACATGAATACGGCAAACCAAGATTTTTTTTCCTCCTCAATACCCCCTCAAGAGGGGGTATTGCCCGGAAATTGTCTGCAGAAGAAGGATAGTAGATATTCCAGTATTATCATCTGCGCTTAAGTGTTTTGAAGCTTGCCATAGCTTCCCTGCCTTGTTCTGTCTGATAGCCCAAATGCTACCTTCTAAGTGAATACAATTCTTCTGCTGACAGCTATGCAGAGTCTATATTCTCCTATTGCAGCAACTCATCAATACAATATAATGAGATTGTCTGTTCCACATAATTCTGAAAACAGAAGTGACCAAGGCTTCTGGAAAGAATCTTCTGTCATTTATGATAACGAAATGTACAAAGCAAGTAAAGAAAATTAAACACATCACCACATATACTTTGTGGGAGCCTCCAATTCCATCTATGTTCTCTACCCTATCTCTAATTTGCAGAACTTTATCACTTGCAGTTACTTTACACAGATTGAAAACCATTAATAGAAACATTTCAAATGTATCAATAATGCTAGCATTATAATCAAGTGATTTTGGGTTTCGGTATAATATTTTTTTCTAAATTAATATTATATATTACATATAGAGCTCTTATTTCCTTTTCAAAATCTAAGATTTACCATCCAAACTATAAATCCCCATTAGTACAGCTGAAACTACATCCTTTAACCCATATACTTAATATTTTGCCCTTACTGACATACATACATCTATATATGCATGTCTGCCAAGGTAACTTTCCAAGCTTAGAAAAATATTCTTGCTGAGAAAAACCTACGAGTTTCCGTAGGGGTGTTATTTCCAATATTAACTCAGTGTCTTAAAACCAAACAGGCCTCTGATATTGCCTTCATACAGACAAAGATAAGTCTGTCAAAAAGACATACTCAGTTTTAGCTGGTTTGATGTTTTAGGTTCACAACTTCCTTCTGTATGTCTTCCATGCCACAGAGGATAATCTTTGATAATCTTAAAGATTAGAGAATATCCTTTAACTGCAAGGAGTCTGGTAACAAGCCCCGATCTCACACCAAGGACTTTTCAGCACTGCTGGGCTTTAAGAATTTCACACTGAAAAAAGCACGACGATGGCCCAGAGTTTGAATGTCATGAAGGAGCTAAAGAAAACAGCAGCTGGATTTTTATAGAAGGTTACAGATTCTGACTGTTACAAAACACAGAAGGAGGAGAGTTTGGGTTCTCAAGCACCAATAGAGTGAAAAGATTCATTGTGCTTTTTTCCAATTATGTTGTTTTTCAGACTACAACAAAACCCAAAAACTTTCAGCTAACATCTGAATGAGCTCTTCATTAAGAATAAGCAAGTAATACTGCCATTTAATGGACAGCAATCACAGCTGAAATAATTTCTATCATTGCAAACATCATAGAAACAATGCAAATTATCCTCAGAAAGTAAATTAGATTTTAGTGGAAGACATTCTAAACACATGCTTCTATATGTGTACAATTTAGAGGCATAATACTGCTAAAGACTGCGCTGAGGTCTTTAAAGAAAAACTTTGAGACACTTTCTAAATTTCCTTATTTGTTTTGCCTGCCTTTCAAAGTCAAGAGCAGCAATGTCCCTTTCCTTTTGAAAGACTGTTCTAATTGCCTATAGTATCACCCTTTGATTTGGAGTGAGTTTTATGTCCATAAAAATATGCTTATCTAAATCAGGACTGTCTCACCCATAAGACAGGAAAATGAGCCCTAGGATTTCTTGTAATTAAAAGACTCCTTTAGAAACAACAGGAACCGTCTACATCCATGTCCTGGTTAAAATCAAGCTCAGGTAGATATATGGTATATTTTTCCTGCAGTTCAATTACACATTTTATACACCAGTTAACTTCAAAACCAAAGCTGAATGGTGCTCCTCTTAAATAACAGCTATATTTTTACACCATGCATTCAATTTTTGATAGACTTCTTTAATCTTTCAAATTGAAAAGTGTTATACAAACTTGATCTATTGTAACTATAAAAGAACTTCAAAGCAAGGACATTTTTTCATAATACTAATTATCATATATTTAATACATTTTATGTTTTATTAAAGAATGCCACTTTTTCCTCATATGGCAAAGGAGGGTTGGTTTATGAATATAAACAGTATTTCTAGCTTTATACCTTTACTGTGTCTGAATCTTTAAAACCAGTTTAGGATTTTATTGAGCAGAATCAGCAGGGAATAACAAATCAGTGACACTCCACTGTGTAAGGCCCCCTCTGCACCAGGGACCTAAGGAAGGGTGCTGAGAGGCAGAATAGCTACAGCACTGGACCACTGAGAGAAATCCCACTGTTCAGCTACTCTGTGGGATAGCTGTAATAGCTGTAATTAGCACATGTCCCGGGGATAGTGAATTTTATTCACACCTGTGTTTTGACCCTGTAAGGTTAGAAGAAAAGTTCCAGCAATCCTCCCTTCCTGCCTCCTGTCTTGATGTAGAGCCCACAACCGAGTTTTGTGGCTGGCACAGCACAGCTGTATGCATCCTAGAGACTGCCTATTTCTGCAGGATTCTGGAAATTATGACTTTCAGGTGTTTTCTTTCAGGAAAATGTACAGAGAAGGAAATGGTGCAAAAACTACACACTGCAGAAAACAGCCCCTCTGGACCACAGTAATAGTCACTGCAGCTGTTTTTGCACTTTTCTGTTTTAGCAACTGAGATTTCAGAGGGTACGTACTTTCAAGAATTAATTTGATATTTTTCTTTTTTTTTTTTTTTAAAGCATACTCTTTATAAATCATGGGAAAAAAAAAAGATAAAAAGCCAATTAAATGCCAGCTCTTTAAATGTCAACTGTAGAAAAACCCTTCAAATAATGTCTTAGCTGTAACCTCTTCAGCTCGGTAAATAATCTAGTTCTACATAACTGAATAATCTTAGCAGGTGAATTTCTGACTGTACACTTACTCAATTTAAGTTGAGTCCTTATTTCATGCTATTTTAAAACTCGTGAGTCAATAGAAAAACCGCAATTAAAGTTCCTCTTGTTCTGAAATTGCTGTAGCTAGCAACCTTCATTTGCTCTCCAGCATTTCAGGGCAGCTTTCCCTGAACACTATTGGAAGACCTACATAAAACTCAGTCTCCAAAGTGTCACAATTCCATCATGTACTAAAACAGGAAGCATTAATGAATGAAGCTTTATTCAGTGTCCTCTCATGGAAAAGAAATACAGATACAGAATCATCAGAATGCCACAGAAGTTACTTCCTTGTTTGCTTCCTTTGATACCTTTTAGTTTTCCCGTTTTCTTTTCCTTCATTGTCAAAATGTAATTGAAATACTGGCAGACCACACATAATAAAACCTCATGAACAACACAATTTTTCCAGATACTTAGTCAGCTTGAGCACTACTGCCCAGGCAGATGTGAATTAATAGGATTGTTCAGCATTCAGATTTGACCAATCAAAGGGCCCAAAATCCCAAATTCATTTGACCCCTCTTTGGGAACCCCTCTCAATCACATGAGGGGCTCCAATGTGCTCAACAGAAAGCATCTGACTATTTCAGTGGAGGAATGAACATCTTGAACATGCCAGTAACCCCATCTCCAAACAGGAAGGCTGGGGCAGCCAGGCTCCTAACTTACAACTTAAGTTCTTAAAGATAGCTGGGACAAACATAAATCTAAATTTCTAGAACCAGATCCCCTGGAAAATTATCATGTTTATTTCTTAACTGTGTAAGATTGACCTGACCTAAACAAGAAAACATCTGCCAAAAACAACAGGTGAACTCCAAGGAATATCCAAAGAATTCAGAATTGTGACTCTCACCAGGAACTTCTCATGGTTATCACTGTCCTCAGCTTCCTTGATTAACAGCCAGATTTTTTCATCCCTTCTCACCTTCAGAGGCACATTTTACAGCCTAAGGAGCAGCTGCACAATATTTCATTAGTCCTTATGTGTGAGCCCAATGCCATGAAAGACAGAAATTTAACAGCAGCAGCGTTCTTTTGGGAGACAATGACAACAATGCAGCAGTTATACTGTCAAAGGTCTCTTCATCTTATTCGAAACTGACTCTATCCTTCTTTCATTTCCAGGACAACAACTAAAGCAATGAAGGAAAATTACTGTCTCTTCTTATCCTATCATCTTTCAAACTTGTAGCTGTCTGTGCACTTTGTGACAATAGGAAAAAAGTAATTGCAACCACTGAAAATTTTTCAGGAGGAAGTGCTGCATGGTGTTTTCCAAGACAGGCACTAATGCTGGTGCTCCATTTATAGACACATAAGCAGTGTTTACCCTCAACTCCAGAAATGCTATCAAATTAACAGAAGTTCTGCATTATGTAGTAAAGAGTTTACCCTAAAATATGTAGTTATAATGTATTATTCCATCAGACTCTTCCGCAAAATGTTCTATTTATCCAAGTTCCTTTGGTTGCATAAACAATAATAAGATCCAATCTTCTGCCCTAAGAACCAAGCAATAATGATATCATTTTCATCTACTCCTTCCACAATGGGATTAGCCTTCCCTGAGGTTTCTTTCATACCCCTTCAGGGCTGATAAGAATTCTCTTCTGCAAATAATTTTTAAAGGCCATCAATTTTACCTTTTTTATAAAAAGAAAAGCCGCTTTCCCCCTACTTTCTAAGGTTACATCTTCTAAAGTGAAAGTTTTTCCACACTTTTTATTCTCCAACAATAAGCTCCCATCTGTTACATTTTTGTTTTAAAAATGGAAAGTGAGCAGCTTATTAAATTTCAGGCTAACACTCCTTATAAGAGATTTGCCAGTATGACTCAGCATATGCTCTTCTCTATCCTAATAGATCATAATCTAGAGAGTTTAAGCTTTCGCTAATAAGGATATAAATTTTTATACAAATATTTACATGGAGCATATCTTAATGCCTAAGCACTTCCTATGGATCTCTAATCTCTTTAATTCAAATTAATCTCATGGTACTGTTTACATTTTTTACTTTTGTCTCATACTGCATACACATAGAAGTCTCTTAAAGTCCAGGCAGCCTTTCAACAAATCAAATTAAGGGAATTTGGGTTAAGATGATAATTGATATTTAAGGAAAATCAGCTGAGACTTGTTAAGGCTCCAAGGCTGGTGAAGTGCCTCCCACTAAGAATATGTCAGCATAATCTGGCTAACTCTATGTTCCTTATGCTTTTCTTCTATTTAATCTGAAACTTTACCAAAATGAGAGTATGTTCAGTGATCAACAAATTCACAGAAACATAGTGTTATTTAGGTTGCAAAAGACCTCTAAGAACTTTGAGTCCAATGAAAATGTGAAGAAAGATAATATTTTTTATGGCAAACCTATATAAGGATATGCTGATTATTCAAATCACTGGTTTTAAAGAGGAACAGATTAAAGACACAATATAATGATGAGTAATGATGACCACACAGAGATATTCCTCAAATGAATAACTGTTGTTGGTATAAATTGTCCTGGAATTGCAACATGCTCTTAAAATTCAGTCTGCAAATTATATCACTATAATCTTTGTTAGGTATTAAGGTCACTTGTACTAGCAATCCGTTAAATAAACAAACCAGAACTTCCATTACATACAAAACTGGTTTTAGTTTTAATTCCTGTAAAGTCAAGGAAACTATTTGAAAGGGCATGGAGGGAAAGAAGATGTGGATCTATGGTGAAACAACATTTTATCCATTTTAACTTTATATAAACTACTTACCTAAATATTTAGGGATCAAAACACAGCCCAAAACAATGTAATTAGCATTAAAATTCTTAGTAGTAAAAAAATAATATTCAGTTTATTTCTCATTAAAAACTTACACATTTAAATTGCCCTTAGTGGGCCTGCTATTTGGAAGTCTTGTGTTGTAACACCTTCATAAGCCATTAGCTGAACATTAAAAAAAAAAAAAAAAAAAAAACCAAACCTATAAATATTAATTTAAAAATTACTGGATGGCTTTTCTCTTTTACTGTTATAACAAATTCAGAGGAAATCCTGAGCCTACAACACATAAAAGCCACATTTTTAATTAAAAAACCCCATGATGAAACCAACTCATGCACTGACAATACACAAAATCCCGGTTAACATCAAGATGGGCACTAGAAGAATTCCTGTTAATTTCACTATTTGAGGTACACTTCCCAAAGAATTTCATTATTAGAGCTGCATTTCTCAAATCCTTCAAAAGGACTTTCCTTTGAATGAGGCGTGAAGTAGGTCAGCAAATGGATGCTCAAATAATTTCTGTAAGCCAGCCATAAAACCTCCCAGTGACTTCAGCAGACTTTGAATCAAGCATTCAGATCTCAGCTATTTTATCTTCTGCATCTTTCAATGAGCAATGATGGCTCTCTGTTCTGAAAGCTAAATGTATCTTTGTCTTTTCTCTCACAAAAGATCAGAACCCTATAAGCACCATCTGGACTATTTCTTTGTGTGTCTGTAGATTATGCAGATATAGACTTCAAAAACAGACTGCAAAAATCGTATTGTAGCAGCAGCAAGTGGGATCCTTATTCAGGAGTGCTTTGAAGTCCAAAGGAGCTGGATCAGGCCCTCCATATGGTTTGCACAGTAAAAAGACTGAACCTATTGTGCCAGTTTACTCATAATTGCATAGCTATTACCTTATGTCACCTTTCTCACAGAAAGTCTTACCTCCAAGGCACGCACCCATGGCCAATGAGAAGATTAATGGTTTCATAGGCAAGTTGACATCTGGATCTTTACTCAGGTTGAGAAGTACGGGAATCTGTGGTTTAAGAAGGAAAGAGAATCAGGAGACATTATCCAACCGCCAGCACAATATAAATGAAGTTCATTAAAGGAAACAATTTAAACCACCAGTAAGTCCAAAGAGTAACGTGGTGGGGAGGGGTTGTTGAGGTTTCTTTGGTAGTGTTTTTGTTGTTGATGTCGTTTTTCTCAATTAGTATCTTTGCATCATGTGCTTGATCTAGGCTCACTTTTCCCCACTGACTGTGCTAGTCCCACAAGCCAAGGAGAAGGTATCGACACTAGACCAAGCCTGACACATGTACTGCTAACAAAACTGAGGCGATCTTAAGATTTTGAGTGCCTTCCATTAGATCCTTCTAGTTCTACAGGGAACTGACAGTGACTGTAAATCAATTCCACTTTCATTTCTTGAAGCCTAAAGGACAGAGATGTATCTCCTCTTCTTGCTGGAGAAGGCAGTAAAAGATGCCAAGACCTTTACAGTCAAAATGGCTGTAGATCATGTGTCAGTAACCAAAAAATTTCTGAATCCTTATTATAATCAAAAGTATTTTATGTGTTAGGGGGAAAATGAGAAAGGTCCATGTGGCAGGCTTCCAAATTCATAAGCAGATAAGAGTTATTTTACTTCTTATTCCAGCATTATATTTACCAGAGAATGCAGATTTAGTTCACTGGAAAATATTTGCAAGTGGTTTAATGCCAGCCAGCAACTAAGAACCATGCAGCCCCCATCTCATACTCCCACCCACCTCCCCTCAAGCGGGGAGAAGAATCAGAATAAAAAAAACATTAAACCCAGTGGGTTTAGATGAAAACCATTTTAATGATTGAAACAAAAGCAAATATTATAGTAATTATTAATAATTAATTTAATAATAGTAAATAACAACTATTGTAATAATAGTAATGAAAATTAAAGAGACAGAGAGGAATAAACCCCAAGGTAAATAGGTGATGCACAATACAATTGCCCACTACCTGCTGATTGATGCCCAGCCCATCCCCTGGCAGCAATCTGACACCTGGCCAGCCCTCACAGTTTATATCCTGAGTGTGACATTTATGGTATGGAATACCCCTTCGGCCAGTTGGGGTCAGCTGTCCTGGCTATGCCCCCTCACCCACCCCCCAGCTTCTTGTGCACGTGGCAGAGCATGGGAGACTGAACAATCCTTGACTTGGAATAAGCATTACTTAGCAACAACCAAACCATAAGTGTATTATCAACATTATTGTTATAGTAAATCCAAAGCACAGCACTGAAGCAGCTACTACTAAGAAGAAAATTAATTCTATACCAGCTAAAACCAGAAGAGCAAGTTTTATGAATTTCATTTAAAAGCTTGAGCAAATAAAATAAAATAAACCTCCCTGAAAGGTGAAATGAGATTTGTAGGGGCACATAATAGACTTCATTAGGCAATTGGTATATAGCCCAAAAATACAGCAGGCAGGCATTCTAGTAGCACCAGATCTCAGCCAGTAACATCCTTCAAAGCTAAACAACTTTCACCTTAGCTAGGAAAAACTAGTTTGAGTTCAAGGTAATTTTGTAACCACTTGGTTTGAAAGCAAGGTGTAATCAGTACCCGCAGAGAGAAGGTCATTAGCAAGGGGAGAGGTGACAATGTTATTCTCCTGGTTTTAACATGTGCAGAAGTCTGTGGGACAAAAAGGGAGAGAGAAAGAAGAAGTAAATGCGGAACACCAAGAGATCAAGCAGGAAGAGATTTGTGGGGGAAAAAAAAAAATTAAAAAAAAATTAACAACAAATACCAAAATCACAGGATATGCCATCTTGCTCAACCTAATTAAAGAATTTTCCCCTATTATATAATTTTGACTGGAGAACCAAACCAAATTATTTAGTTTCTTGGAATTATTTGCAAATATCCTGATGTACTACAGTAACTTACTTGTTGTGGGACACAATCCTCAACTGTGCAGGCTAACAACACCTTTTTAATTTAGACTCCTCCTTATGCATGTCCTGCCCAGCACAGAGGAGGTGATTAGGCAGAGATTAAAATTATAAACCTATTTTCTTGCCATTGAGGTCACTCTTAAACCTGTTGCCAGACAGCTTCCAAGTGCAGAACAAGTAATGCTGTTTTCACACCCCACCAATGAGAACTTTCAGAAAACAGAATTTTGTAGCCCCTCGAAGAACAGCACTGTGAAGGACAGGGTAAGCAAGATGCTAAACATTCTAGACAAAAAGTCCACAAGGCAATTCATTGCTAGGGAATTTGCAGCCACATATGCATAACAACACCATCAGAAAATTTAGTTCTCTGTTTAATGAAGGAACTCAGCATCAGGAGCTCTCAGTGTCCTGTAAATTTCTACTGATGGAAGGTACAGAAATCCCTTAGAAAAAAATCACTGAAGAAAGGTCTCAACTCATTGTGTGTTCTTTCAAACACAAATATATATTGCAACATATCAAAAGAAGTTGCAATTGTGTATTGAGTTCGAATTTCAATTTCTTAATTTTTTTCTTTAAACCCAACAAATTATTTTAGGAGCCCAAATATGCACTCAATTCACAATAGTTTTATTGTTCTCTCCTTGCCATAACATTGCTTTTCTTTCACTTACAAATATTGTGAGTTCTTTTTGAAAGACCTGATAATAATTAATCATCTATGTCAGAATTATCATCAGCGATTTTACGCTCCCAAGTGCATCAAGAGGTAGTAGGAATCAGATCAGGAATCTCTGCTCCCATGAAGGTGTGTTTTTGTAGTAAGGGGCAAACACTGAACCATACCTTAGCAATACATATTTGTGTGCACTTAAATTTTAATATTTCCCCTGTCTAAAGGAATTAATCTCTACCAAAGCATAACAGCTGCAAGGTATAAAGGGAACAGAAGTCCCTTTTAACATGGATAGAACCTTTGTAAATAAGAGGTATTTAAAACAAGAAATGCTGCACCATAATTTTCAGCTTTGAATAGCCAGATGAGAGGTGGGTGCAAAACATTCACTTAAATTTGCAGTGTCTCAGGCAGAAATATTTAGTTAATCCATAATGCATACTGATTTTTGGCAAACATTATGGGATCTCCTGTGTGACAACTTCATGACACAGGTCTCCAAAAGTCACTGGCATCTAATTCTTTTGATGTAAAAGTAGGCATAACACAATGAGTTTGTCCATCCCAAGAAATTTTGTGCTCAAAAAAAGAAAAAATAATTAAGAAAATGTATCTCATCATCAAAGCAATTAAAGCCAATGGACATTTCTCAGCGGTTCAGTATTTGCATTTTAAATAGATAAAGATCACACACAGGGTCACAAACCTGCTGCTCTGTTTTCCCCAAAAAACATCTTTAACACTTTTTGCAATGTTCATTCATGCAATTATGCATTAGACAATATTTTTGAACTATTAAAATCTCAAAACTCAGTTTAATCTAATGTTTTCAGTAATCTGAGCACCAAAAACAGAAATGCGAAATACAAAAGGGTTAGAAGAAAACCTTTCACTGTAGTTTTCAATAGTTTTGAAAACATGAATTAGTTCTGCATCTCTTTCCAATTCAAGCCATAAACATTTACAATAGCTAGGATACTTTGCAAATGGGGATATAGTTAGCTGTGATACATACGGTACAAATATCTTTCTCATATTGATTTAACTTATTTGGAATGCAGATTTTTTTATGGTTTTATGAAGTTCTGCCTCTCAACAGAGAAGAAGCCTCACATTTCCTTTATTATTCCCTCTTCAGATTATGTAAACAACACCCTTATCGATATTAGACAGAGAAAAATAATGTCTTGTCAGGAAAACATTTTGTTATTCCCTTTATTTCCACAGTCTTATCACAATAAATCTCTGTTGGACTAGCTTCTTGAAAACTTGCTAATTCTGCTGGGAAGTTCAATGTTGAAACACCCCTCAGTGCAGCTCAGTTGGCAAGACTTAGGTAAAATGAGTGATGTAGCTCAACAGAGCAAAGCTAAAGCCCCTCACCTAATCTTTGCAAGACTATCTGCCTCCAGGTGTTAAAACAGAAAACTGCAACTGCAAGAAATAATGATTGCACTTGGAAAAAGGAAAGCGTACTCAAACACTTGATACAGAAATGAGATATCCATTAATCTTGATTCTGTATCAGGTATTATGTGTATTATATTCATGGCATGTAAGGTGATGCACAAAACCAGCATTAGTGTCTACAGATGTTGGCACATTTGTCTATATAAATACCCTGATCAAAATCAACCTTTGTGAAGAAAATGTTTGTTTACACTGTATAGCATAAAAGTATGTAGGGTATGTTGCAAACATAAAAAGAAATAAAATGGAAATTTATGTATTTTTATCTTTCTCACTATTTAATCTTAAATCAGTAATGCAAGCTTTTAAAAATTGAACAAGATTTTATTATTGTTATAAATTAACCACCTTCCCTAGAAAATATAATTTATTAAAAATTAATAATATTAGTAATTAACTGAGACTCAAAAAATATGATTCTGCAGGACAGTGTATATCTTTGTATCCCTCTCAGCTCTCTAACAACTTAAAAATTTAAGATAGATGAAACAATCAAAAAGAAAGGAAGCTCAAGTTTTACTTTAAGTGAAGACCATGAAAAAGCAAAAACTACAACATTTTAGACCAGAATTATACACAGCAATTACTGCAAAGTCATTTCATAAAATGCTGTTAGTTTTGTCATAAAAATCTTTGCATTTATACTGTGGCATGCAGTAAAAAGAGACTGATGATGAAGTTTCTACATCTCAGTTCTGTTACTTGACAGAGATATTTTCACACCTTGCTGTCAACAGACTCTTTTGCAAGACTCAAAATACCAAGGAACAAGTTGAATCAAGACCTTTATCTTATTCACCTATTTTTATGATAAAACCTTGTCTTGAGAATGTCATTCCATCAGTCAAGGAAATGAGGACCAAAGACCTCTTTTGAACCTACGAAGGCCTTCAGAAATACAAGCAGAAATGATGATTTAGCTTTACTGTCTGGACCCTAGATATGCAGAGAAGAGACCAAAGATGAGGGGCACTGGTCCTGCTTTGTCAGCAAGTACCTCCTCCTTGATGGCAGCAGAAGGGAGTGAAGCTCTCTCAACTATTTCTACTTCCCAAACATAACACTTGTACAGGTAATCACACACACCCTCACTGTGCAAGAAGAGTGACTTAACCAAGTAGCAAGGCCCTACACCTGTGCAGTGCAGTAAAGGGCATCAGGCCAAGAGGGGCTTAAGAAAGCTGGTTAATATTCAAGGATCACCTCCTCCAAGTTCAGGAGCACATCCTGACAAAGAGGAAATCAGGCAAAAATTCCAAGAGGCCTACGTGGATGACAAAGAAACTCCTGGATAAACTCAAACACAAAAAAGAAACTTACAGAGGGTGGAAGCAAGGACAAGTATCCTGGAAGAAATACAGAGAGATTGTACAAGCAGACAGGGATCAGGTTAGGAAAACTAAAGCCCTGATAAAATTAAATCTGGCCAGTGACATCAAGGGCAACAAGAAATGCTGTTATAGGTATATCAGTGATGAAAGGAAGACTAGAGAAAATTTGGGCCCTTTACAGAAGGAAAGGGGACATGGTTATCTGGGCCACAGAAATGGCTGAGGTACTCAACAACTTTTCTGCCTTGATCTTCACCAGCAAGTGTTCCAGTCACACTGTTCAAATAGCAGAAGGCAAAAGTAGGGACTGGGGCAATGAAGAACCACCTGCTGTAGGAAAAGGTTACATCTGATACCATCTAAGGAACCAGAGGATGCCCAAGTCCATGGGACCTGATGAGATGTATCCACAAGTCCTGAGGGAAATGGCCAAGGAAGTCACGAAGCCACTATCCATCATATCTGAGAAGTCATGGCAGTCTAGTGAAGTTCCCACTGATTTTAAAAGGGGAAGCATAAGGCCTGTTTTTAAAAAAGAGGAAAAGGAAGACCTGGAGAACTATAGGCCAGTTAGTTCAGTCTCACCTTGGAACCTGGCAAGGTCATGGAGCAAATTCTCCTGGAAAATATGGTAAGGCAAAGGGAAAACAAGGAAGTGATTGATGACATCCAACATGGCTTCACTAAGTGCAAATGGTAGCTTGGCAGACTTGGTGGTATTCTCCTGAACTGGTGAGGCATGGATTTGATGGATAGACCACTTGGTGCATAAGGAATTGATTGAATGGTTGTAACACTCCAATCCCAGGGCTGCTTGCTCACAGGCTCAGCCAGGAGTTTTACTTTAATGTACATATAGGGTTCTTTAATACCTCTAGAAAGCATCAAGAGAACAAGCCACAGACTTGCTCCCAAGGGCTAATTTTAATAATTTAGGGAAGAAAATAAGAGAACTTGGCAAAAGGTAGACAAAGTGTTCCATCACAATACTGACCCAGTACATACTATTCCACAACACTTAAGTCAAAATCCAATGCCTCCAACTCCAAGCCACCCAAAGCATCAAGAAAGGAGCAAAGAAAGAGAAGCAGAGGGAGCAAGAGAGGAGAAAGGGGGGGAGAGAGATCATATAGCTACCACTAGAACCTTGTGGTTCTCACACCTCCAGATGGCAGGGGCATGACATATGGCACACCTATGCCCATGGGTTTATCTGCTCTAGTCCCTGTGGCTAACCCCCCACCAGGCAGGACCTCTGACCCACCGGCTACTCCAGGATTCCAGGCCAGGGTGAGGGACCATGTTCTCACTGTCCCTGCTAATCTGACCCTGGGTCAGGGGTGCCAGGAGCTGTGGGGTGTTACAGTTTTCCTAGGCTGTTTGTGACTGAGAGCTACTTCAGAGCTTGCCCATATGGGTTTCAGGGGCCTGCCATAAGGGATATGATGCCACCTCACCTCCATGAGGTTCAACCCATTCCTTCCCCCTACACACACACGCTCGCGCGCGAGCGCATGCATCCCCACAACGTGGTTCCAACCCAATAATTACTGATCTGGTGTCTAACAATATTCATACTTAAAGAGTTGTGGTAAACAACTCAATGTCCAAGTGGAGCCCACTGACAAGTGTCATTCCTCAGGAGTCAATACTGTGACTGGTGCCATTTAACATCTTTGTCAGCAACATGTACAAAGTGCTTAAGGTCAGGTTAGACAGGTCTTTGAGCAACCTGGTTTAGTGGAAGGTGTCCCAGCCTACTGCAAGAGGTTTGGAACTAGATCATCTTTAAGGTCTCTTCCAACCCAAACCATTCCATGCTTCTCTAATATTGCCCATTTTGTCTATTTGTGCAAAATGACAATGAAACAGCAATTCATGCTTTTATTTTAAGGATTTGTTGTTGCTCTCCACCATGGAACTTCACAACATATACTGTGCCACTGCATGTGGCAAAGAGGTCTTCTGTGAAAGATTAATAGAAAACAAACTATTTGTAGCCTCCCAAATCATTGATGATTTCTGTCTCTGCAGACAGCTACAGACAGCTACACTTTTATCAAGCAGTGAAATGCAGGACATCAAAGAAAACTCTGGTAGGGCAGAAGGCAAGGAAGATTCAAAAGTAAAGCTGGCACTAAGAACATGAGATACACACAAAATATTCAACACTGCAAATGAAAAGTGTCTGATACTTTTAGAGGCAATAAGTACTGGGCCCAAAATTATTTACTTTCTAAAAAAGACCTGTCAGGGACTAAGTCACCTTGCCAGCCAGATGGTTAACAGAAATTGTTTGTTATGCTATATCAAGGCAATAGTATTTAAACTCAGCTAAAATGTGGATTTACTGTGTCTGTATTTTTATTTCTGGTAATAAAAGAAAAATATAAACAGATGGCTCCAGCACATATAGCTGATAAAACATGTCAATTAAACTGAAAAGCATACTGGTAATAAAAATCATGTCACCTAAAATTCTAAGAGCAGAAATTCATGGCCATTTAAATGACAATACTAGAAAAATCCAGGCCTTAAAAATTAATACTTCTGCTTCTCAAGGAATATCAGTGTGGGTTTATCCTGTTGAAAAAGGAGGAGAAATATCAGAGGTTTAATAGAATGACCCATAGTCCATTGACATGATTCACTACAGTTATTCTGCAAAGAAAGCTGGATATGCAACATGAAAAAAGAACCCTTACCATTCAAAAATTAAAATGTGTGAAACATAATAACTAAACTCCTGGTTTATGAATTTTTTATGTATGGAATATTTTCTGCGTGTTCAGCAACTCATAGATGTATCTATGTATGTTAGATTTGCTGCTGGCAACAAAGCATTTTACATACACTCACAGCTTCCCACAAACTATTTCTCAAACTCAAAATCTGGGGCACTGAAACTGTAAAGGGGCCAGCAGATGTTATGTCAGAACCCATTCTGATCAGCTCCCAGAGGGTCTTGGGAATCTGGGTAGGTCCCTGCTCACCAGCAGCTTTCCAGTGTTATTCCAGTCTACAAAAAGGACATGAAGGAAGAACTAGAGAATGTAAGCTTCTGGAAAATACAGAGAGAAGATTATCCTGAGAATTACTGAAAGACATTTAAAGAACAATGCAATCATCAGGCAAAATCAACGTGTGTTCACAAAGGGAAGTCCTGTTTAACTACTTCAATATCCTTCCATGATAAAGTCACCCACCTAGTGGATGAAGGGAAGGTAATAAATGTAGTTTTTCTGGATTGTAGGAAAGCTTTTGATACTGTCCCTTACAGCATCCTTCTGGACAAGCTGTCCAGCTGTGGGATGAGTGAGTTCACAGTGCACTGGGTGAAGACCTGGCTGTAAGGCAGAGCCCAAAGCATTGTAGTGAGTGAGGCTACATCTGACTGGTGACTGGGCACCATCGATGTTCCTCAGGGTTCAGTTCTAGGACCAGTTCTGTTCAAAATATTTATCAATTATCTGGATGCAGGAGTTGAAATCACATTATTAAGTGTACTGATGATACTAAACTGGGAGGTGCTGTTGACTCTCTTGAGGGACAAGAAGCTCTGCAGAGGGATCTAGATAGTTTTGAACATTGGGCTACTGTTAATGGGATCAAATTTAGCAAGTCCAAATGCCAGGTTCTGCACCTACGATGGAGTAATACCCTAAGATAACTATCACAATTGCCAGTCATGCTTATGCAAAAAAGTGCACTAAAGACTCACTCATATAAACATTTAATTAGGGAGCTGGATCTTCACTTTTTGATACTTAAAGAGAAGGGAAAAGTCCTGGGATTACAGTTCATCAGGCAATTTTCAATCCCCTCATCTTGTTTTGGGCCAGTTCATGATCTTTGCATTCAGGAAAATTATATGAAAAAAATCAATTAGAAGATATTCTGAAGAATTTTTAGTCTTCATGTGGTTCCAAGGTTTTATTTTAGTTTAACACAGAGTTTTGGCAAGACAGAAACAGTAAAAGTACTCAACCTATGATGACCTAAGTGCCCTCAGAAACTCATTGCACTGTTTCATGTAGGCAACTATCTTTCTACAGCATCCTCTGTAGCAAAACCTACTTACTGTGTTCTGACCTCTTTGCAGAGATTTTTGTGTAGCAACTACTGTACATGAATTCCATACGGTACTGACATTCTTAGTGATGGAATTACACCAGATTTAGTCTTGTCTAGAGCAAAGAAGAATTTGACCAACAACAGTGTTGCACTGAAAAGATATTTTCAGGGTAAAGTGGTTCAAATAATAAACTGATCTGATTTTTGTAATTTCAGCATTTTTTAATGAGAGAACTCTTCTCCATGGTGCTAGTGCTGAAGGTGGCTGAAAATCATCAATATGTTTATTTTGTTTAAACACATGAATATTTTGCACTTTAAATATATTAGTCTTCAAATAATTGAAAATATTTATGTTTTGTTCTTAAGACTGCAGAGAATGTGTTGTATTTTAGGATAAGAAAAAATCCTGCTTTGTCTACACAGATACATAGACACTCTTGAAAATGCCTACATTATCTTCTAGGAAACATTTTCCTTATCTGTTTTCATTATTTCAATTCATAAAATAGTTTATTTTCTAGAATTCTTTGTAATGGTAACTCAGATACACTCCTATTCTCATTCCCTTTTTAAAACATCAATCTACAGGTTCTGCTTTTCACATCCTATTAAGGTAAGTTAACTAACTGTTAAGTCAGCTATAAATCTTCATACTGTCAAATCCAAAACTTTAAATGAGTCAGTCAACTTTATCCAAACACAGATAAAGTGAAATTTTTAGTGTGAAGGTCCATTAATTGGGCATTCACATTTTTTATTTTTCTTTTTTTTTAATACAAAGGAAATCATTATGATCTGATTATCTCAGTGATACAAACACAGAAACTCAGAGGAAATTTTAGACAACCATATATCAACTTGATTTTTTTAAGGAAAATTTGGACAGCCGTACTTAAAACTTGATTTTTTTTTTTTTTGAGGTAACACAATATCATCGTTACAGAGCTATCTGCAGGTTTTTCTGTTTTTCTCCCCTTCAGGTATGCTCAGGCTCTAATGGAATTTTGTATTTCTTCAATTTCTCAGGCAGTTCCTGGGTCAAAACACTCTACATATCCATTTTATGGGTTACACCTACACGAGCAAGTAGTGTGGTGTAACAGAAGATTGAAAGAGTTGGAGCTGAGCCTCTTCACATCTGTGGTGCTGTAACACACAGATAATATAGAAATGCCATAAATAATGTTTTGCCATTGTTTCTGCCTGTAAAAACTTCCTACCAAAAATTCCCTGTCAGCTTTCTCCCAGAAGTTCTCACCAGAGTTTCCTGCTGGAGTTTTCCTACCAGTAGACCCTGCTATTGTTTAACATCTGGATAGGGCTACATGGCAAGAAACCACGTACAACCTCCTTTGAACACTATAAAGGTTGAAGAGAAATTTTTGGAAAATCAGTAAAGAGGAAAGAGAGAGAGAACTGATTACCTTAGCCAAGAATCTCTCCCCACCTCACCCCCTCCACCTTTTCTTCACCACTGCTTGCTGCCTTCCTGCCACTGGAGACTGAAATTCTGCCAGCCTGGAGAGAACTGAGACGCACCATGCCACACGTGCAAGTTGTATCTTATCCTTCTACCCTTACCACACTTTTGAGGGCCAAAAGGTGCTGCTGAACTGGGGTCCTGTACAATCTGCAACACAGCTTCATGTGAGCAAAGAAGCCACAGATCCTGGCTGCATTCCAAAGAACCAAAGCTGTTTAGATCCCCCCTGTAGCTAAAGAGATAACATCGAAAAGCAGCACAGACAAAAAAAAGAGGCAGAAACTGCTTCTCCGCCCTCCCCCCCACCCAGCTCAGCAAAAAAAAAGGTAGTTTTGGTGGTATCTTTTCTCCACTTCTAGAAGTAATCTTAGCTTTTTCCAAAATTTTCTTATTTCCTCTCTTTGCATCTCTTAGCAATTGATAAAATCAGTTTTTGTTATCAACATATAACTTTCCTGAATTTTAATTTTGCTCAGGGGAATATCAAATCTGAAGTTCTTTCTGCAACAATTAAGAAGATTGTAACAGGTGTCTTCAGCCCAGAGGGATCAATCACCTCACATAGCAGAGCCTTAATCCTGTCCAGTCTTGCTCCATTTCTGAGTTACTACACTGATTATGTGCAGTGGTTTGTGCCTCCGGTAGGGTCTCCCATGCTAGTCAGGTCTCAACTGAAGGGTCAGACAAAGTGTGTCCATGGGCAGGATGGGCTCGCTAGCCTCCTGGCAACCATCCTAGGAGAAGGACAACTCTAACTCCAAACCCAGGCAGATGGAGCTCGCTTAGACCTGTAAGGCCATCCTTCTAAGAGAAGGATACTCTAACTAAACCTACGTCCTGAGGACTTTGCTGTCACCGTCCAAGCTTGCTAGGCCCTGGCAGATGAAGCTTAGGAGTAAAGGGTGGGGCCAGTTCAGCGCATGCTGTGCCTCACCTAAAAAATCCACTGCTCAGGCTTGGAGACTACACCCACATTTGCAAAGCCCTGCAGTGACAGGCGAGGGGCGAAACAGCAGGTGAGAAGGTGCACTGGAAGCCGCATCCCCAAGCCTGCATGCAGGCGGTTCAGGACATTGGTGGCTCGAGATTGCCAATACCACCTGTGGAGACTTTCCACTGTGCCTTTTGCAACCGGACTTGCCTATCTCGCATTGACCTTTTCAGCCATCAGCGCACTTGCAGCTAGCATGGGTAGAGCCCTTCCCAAATCTTCGTTCGCGAAGCCTAGCCATGATGATGTGCAGCCCACCTCCTCTCCCTGCTCTAGTTCTGGATAACATGCACGTGTTGTAGGGGATGAAAGGGGGAATGGAAGACCCTATCTAGAAACACAGAGGCACTGCTGGGGTCATTACAAGAATGAACTGAGGCCTGTTTTCTTGAACCTTCCTACTCCTGAAGGAACAAAACAGTATAACTTTCTAGATGCATTTGCCATCACAGCAGTTTTTCCCACAGTCAGATGGAACCTCACCACCAGAAGAACTGGGATGGCAAGACTGCCTCATCCCTGGAATAGGGTACAAAAATCGTGTTATAATCGCCTTTCTATAGCAGAAAAGACACCATTGGTGTCCTTGACTGTGACCTACCACCAGGCCTTTCATCATCTCTGCATGATACTTAAGGAATTCATGTACAAGTCAAACCAGATGTCACCCCATGAGCCTGGTTTCCCTTAACTCCTACTGGTCAGTGGCAAAACCACTATAGACAGAGGTCAAGCACTCTTTCCTCAGTCATAGCATACAGCTGATATCTATTAAACCACAATTTTTGTATCTCTGGGTTCAAAAAATGGAAGGAATTTGATGGATTCCACACCCATATCCAGTACCTGATCCATCAAACCTATGACTAATGAAAAACACAACAGAGATTGACCCATTGTCTTGACATTTGTTCACTACTGAGGGAGATTTATGGAAACCTGGAGGGATTCAGTACTTCTGTCTTTCATTATTATGAGTGTAGGCTTATCTGTGAAGCTGGAGTCTTTTGCCAGGAAAGGACAGGATCATTCATGACTATGCCATAGCAGGTGCCCCATTACTCCTATATCACTAGGGAATGTCAAACCAAACTCATATATAGAAGTCCCTGATTAGGGAAAAGTCGTTCTATAAAAGAGCTGTGTTCAATATATTTAATACTCCTCATCAGAAGTTCATAACTTCAACACACATACAGATAAATAGCCTTCCAAAACCAAATACTGCTTGTTTTAAAGTAGGAACAAAGTGCCAAAGAAACAAAAAGAATTTTAATTGAAAGTTTATGCAATCTCACATAAGAACTTAGGTCTCAGTTATTTAGGAATTTTCTGTATTTTCTAATGCAGAATGACAAAGACTGAAGTGCAAGCCTATTCACTGAATTAGATGAATCTAGGCCTCAACTCTAGTTTGCCTTATAATACATAAAAGTCTTAACATCTCAGCTAATGACTGCTTTTACATAGGCGGGAATATGCCTGCATTTTTCTTCCTGTCTCTTCTCTCTGCCTAATAAAAATAGAAAAGAAAAAATGGTAGCAGAATCTCCTAGGTTCATCCCAGAATAGAATGAGAAGGATATAAATTTGAAATGTTAAAAATGTTGACAGGGATCCTTTCCTGTTCATCTATATTTCCCACCCTTAAAGATGCAAAAGAAATGGTCTTCAGGCATCCCAGAGGATTCCTACATTTCAGTCCAATTCCCCAAAACATACTCCTTTAAAAGAGGGTTCCTTTCAAAATGTATGAAAGACCCTTTGTTTGATTTGCATGTAGGTGCTGTTTTGCTGGTATTGCTCCAAGCCAATTTTTACAGACTAGCTCAATATGAGACAAAACCTTCTACACTAAGAGTTCTCCATTATTGCTAAATAGTCCTCAAGCATTTGCTCGGAGGTGACTCATCTTGAATCAGTCTTTCCCTTCATGCCTATTGCTTGCAGTCAGTTGCTGTTAAATCTGTATAATTTCACAGGAAACACCACAATAATCAAAGCAAAATGCCATAGTAATATATATTTATAGAGCAGTTGCATATCTGCCCAATTTGTCATATGGTCTATTAGGAATATCTTAAACCTTGATACAGGGTCAGGGTGGACATGACCCTTAAGAAGAAAAAGGGGCAGAAAAAATACACTTAGCCGAGAACAAGCTGTAACAATGAAACATTCCTACAGTGTAATGAATGGATTATTGCACTTTAAACAGAGAACTTGAATGAATAAACCATAGGAGCATGCTCTAATTTGTTCTAATTTGATACTTTTCTTATATTAAAGCTCAGCTTCTAACAAACGTTTGTTATTCTTAACATAATTTGCTGCTTTTTAAAGTAATTACAAAAGTAAGGTAGCAAAAAAAGGTTCAGGTGTTAAAAATTCATTAGCGTAAATACACAGCACATAGAGGGAAAAGATTGAGAGCAGTATATGGATACTGACAGTTTCCATCAAAAAGACAATCTCACTTTTCAACTACAGATGTGGATATAAAAGGGAAACCACAAAAATGCAGCCAAAACAGTGCCTCTAGTCCCAGAGCTATCTGCAGCTGCTGGCAGCAATGGCCAGCTAGATACCTTTACGGTATGAGTAAGTTCGATTCAGTGGATACACTAAACTACAACACAGCAGAGGTCAAGGAAAAAAAAAGCAAACAGTAATCATTAAGCTTAGCTCCCCTGCCAGCACCAGGAGGATGTGCAGTGCTGCACAGACCTTACCATTGTAGCCGTGAAGGGGATATTGTCAATCACAGATGAGGCCAAAGCAGACACCCAGAGCACTAAAATGATGGCCACTGCCAAGCGCTGGTCCTCAGGAACCACCTGGAATTGAGAGAGAGAAAATTATAACTTTAAGATTAGTGTTGGTCAGTGTCTCCCCATGGCATAATTGCACATTCTTCACAGTTTTAATTTATCGACACTTATTACTCCCTCAGGCACTGAGACAGGAAAGGCATCTTGGAGAAAATACATTTAGTACCACAATTACTATTCTTTCTCCAAGAAAATATGAACAAATGAAAGTACAAAGAATGATATTTCTGATGCTCAAATTTCTCACAAGAAATACACTGTGCAATTGTAAATTTTGACCTCTGTTTATACTTCCTTTACCTTTGTATTTTTTGGAATTTTTAGACTAGAGAAAAGGCTTCCCTATTGCATTTATGGCTATGTTTATTGTGGCTGTGGACAGATACATATATATATCTATATATCTATATATGTATACATATATATAAAACATCATCCATGCCAAAATATGACATGCTTTCATGATATTGTTGATGCAGGAATGGAATTATAAACATTAAATTCAAAATGAAAGTATATTTGTTATTCTATTGGAGTAAAACTATTTTCCTGGCCTGTTAAAAAATTATAAATATTTTAAACACACCTTTATTAACAAAGCTGTCTGTTCTCCTATATAGTCTATTAAGTGCAGATGAGCCAATGCCTAAAAAAAAAAAAAGACATTGGTATCAATTAGTGAAGTACACAAATGTAGTTATTTTTTTTCCCATGGATATAAGGAAATGCAACAATTCCTTCCCATTTACAAGATATTGATATTCAACTAATGCTACTTTTACAACAACTCTGTAATTGGAAGCAAGAAAAGACACAGTAAAAATTGGTTGCTGTATTTGCAGAAGGGGATTGCTTTTACTGAAACAACTGGTAGGATTACTTAAGACCCTGGGATACTGGATCAAGGAATGGCTGAAATTTAAAGATTATTCAGTGGATACATGTTTTCTGAATACCAGAACACAACTGATTTTAAAATAACTTCCCCCAAACAAAAATATGGATAGAAATATATCATGTGTTTAAAATGTCAGCTAAAATCAGGCATCTCATGCTCCGTTTCAGATGAAGAAAAGAAAAAAAATTATGTTTCTGTTTTGTAACTTCCTCAAACCCATTTAAAAAAAAAAAAAAAGCCACCACAACAAAAACTACTTGAAAATAGTACCCATCTGCTAAATCCAGGATAGAGATCTTGGGTGAATGGAAATTGGCACTGAGGCAACACCACCTGAAAGACATGAAACCCAGCTCCCCAGTGCCCAGGTTAGGCACCTGAACCAAGGACATGAGCCCTGCAAGCATTGGACCTCAGAGAGCCTGGAGCAGAGTGCTCTGTCCTCCCTGTGAGAACCATTCCCATCCATACAGGATACTTAGCATGCCATACAACCATGGTTGCCACAATGGATGAAAAGACATGGGAAGACTCCAACCCACCAGCTGCACTCTGATTTCTCCTTGGGCAGACAGAATTCAAACTGAGTCTTCACACCAAGGACAATTACCTCTTTCCTCAACCCACAAGGTAAAAGGGTAATTTTAACTCATGAGACCTAGCCTTTAATTCACTTTGGTTTTATTTTCTTTTTTACAGGTGTGCAGAATGAAGAAGTATTTTCAGGGTGAACAAGGTGTATCTATTTTATGACTTCTCAGTTTTTCAGGGAAGATCATATCTTTTTTGGTTCAGCCTAGACCAAGCTGGTTGGCTTCCTTCCTTTTTTTTTTTTTTTTACTGTCAAGTAAAAATCATTCAGCTGCAGTGCCTCCCTTACTGACAGAGTTCGTTCACAGAGCTGCAGGAGTCAGCATTCACACAACACAACTCCACGTGTGGTGGTCAGACAGAGCCCTTCAGAGCCATCAGTGCAAAAAACAGCATTCAGCTCGTGTGCTATCAAATTCCATGACAGAGATGGGCAAATACCCTAACAGCACCAACTGTGTGGTATGCAACATCTGGCTGAGGCAGAGTGACTGTGGTGCTTTCATTCAGACTGGCAGTTCCTGTACCTGCAGCTCAGCTGGACATGAGCTGAATGCTGGTTGTTTGGGTGTCACCACATAGTAAATTCGGCCCAGAAATAACACTTGGTTTTAGCAATACATTGAAGAATAAAAAGGTTTATCTGCAATTAAAGAGACATCATGCAGAAAATAAGCAACAAAAATTTTAAATACATATGCATACAATTTACATTCCAAAAAAAAAGGACAATTTTTCAATATTTTAACTTCCCAGGAAAAGATTTCCTGAGAAATTAATTCTTGTTTGGAAATTTAAGTTATAATTTTCTTTCATAGCTATGTGTGTTGCTTTATCAACTCAAAGGTTATGACAATGACTTTTTAAGTGTATGTAAAAGAATATTCTTAGTGAACAGCAACAGTTTTTCTACAACTGCTTTGTGTTCACACTTCAAAACAAAGTTTTTAACACATAGTTGTCGGCAATTAGAGCCCAGAGTTACATTCAGTTAATACTGCTGCCTTATTAATTATCTATTCACAGAACATATTACTTTTCAGTAACACTCAGAATTTGTTCTGCAGCTCAGAAAGAGATGTTCAGAAAAGAGGGAAGAGACTGACGAACACACACATCCCTCCTGCATGAGTCAGTCTGTAGGCAGTCCATCCCTTTAGAAATGATGACAATATTAATCTCATAAACAGTTATAGGATGTCTCTGTGATTTCCAGACCAATCTCCTGCAGGCAACTAACTGAAAGTCAGCAATCAGCACCCTGCCACTGGCGTCCCCTGCATGTAAAATGCACAGAGGGTCTCCTGGATATTCCCGTGTCTTCTAAGAAAAATAAGTATTTTTGCACTAGTTGGTGTCTTCAGGCATATCAGTTCTGTCTAACAGTTCAAAATAGAGTTTTACTGCAGAAAAAAAATCATGTGTCACTTTAAAACAAAGTTTAATTTATGCACAAAATTTTGCATTAATCCTTCTTGTGGATAGTATGTCATTGCGACTGTTGTAAATAAACTGCCTGAAGGGATTAAGGTAAAATGTCAATATTGTAAAAGTACACAAAGAACCATGGTCATGAGAAGCATATGAATTTATGCTGTAGAGACAGAAGAAGCAGAAAGATTTTATAGCCTGTAACAGCCACTTGTGGACAAAGACTAAAAAGACAGTTGTAAATATTAATTACCCAAAGGACTCAATAGAAAACAAGAAAGCTCAAAAGGATTTCCAAGTTTTTCATTGTAAAAGATGCACTAGACTGGACTGATGAGTCCCCAAAGGCAGAACCACCAGGAGTTCCCCTGTGACTCAGGAACTTAAATCACATTTTCCAAAATGTCTGGACCTCAAATCACATTTTCCAAAATGACTTGCCGCCTAAGTCCCGCACAGGTTTTTAAATGTGCCTTGTAATAGAAAAGGGAACATTTGAAGAAGTAGGAAACAGCTTCAGACTGGGAACCATCCAAGCTGAAGGATCACCAAGGGTGAACAATATGAGCTGACAACCGCTGAATGCCTAGATCATGAAAAATTTCTTATACTTCACAAATACCTTTGTTTTGACTTGTTTCTTCTTGACAATGGTAACTTAAAGGAAAGAAAAATGCCTTGGCAAGGACTGTCATCTATGAATCCAAAGAGCAATAGATTCAGATCAAAATTAGCAGCGATGATTACATAGAACATTTTTCTCATTCATTGTGAGGAAGAATTTAGTATCTCCATTTTTTTGCTGTTTTTTCGTGATTATCTGTACAAATTTCTTTCATGACCTTAAACTGCTGTTATTCTAGAGAGTCAGAAAAAGTATTCTTTCATTAGCAAACTATTCATTGGTGACCTGAGAAGCCATAAAAACAAAGTTCAGTGAATCACAACACTTGTATCCAAAGTCTGGCAGCAAATGGCAAATAACTTCCTGCGTGTTTTACCACGTTATTGTGCAGTCACACAGCACTCAAATCAAAGTCATTCAATCCAAGTTAAAACAATAAATACATCAGGGAATGCAATTAATAAACTGTTGTAATAGCAACAGACAAAATAAACATGGCTTCATCATGGATTCCCTATAAGAGATAGAATAAGATAGCATATATAAAGCCTGATAAAACAGAGAACTAAAAATTGTCTGGACTAATGAGCATACAATAAATCAGCATTTCCTGAATTTTATACCTAGTAGCTCACAGACAAGCCTCATAATGATAATCAGTTTCCATTCATCTTCTCAGAGGTTACCAGATTCTGACTTCCAGTTTAGCATTAATTAGAGTTAGTTACATTGGGTTTTGTTTCTATTCACTTCAAATGTTGTCCCTTCTACTACTGGTGATTTTTTTTTTTTTTAATAGATCAAAATTTACAAAATTTTGGTATTTTTCCAATCATTGGGAGGGGAGTGTGGAGAAAAGAGGTTATGTGACTAAATTTGTTATCACAGGCTTTTCCCATGGTTGCTCTCTCCATCAGTTCACTAGCTACTGCAATGTCAGTGGTCACTTGGGTTTTGTGAGTCATGTTTCTGCAACATTATTATATCATTTAAACCTAAAAAAAAAAAAAAAAAACAAAAAACCTGAAAAATAGCTTTTTAGATGCCTAACTGACAAGTTAGTGTGAATATTCATACAAAATTTTTTCCAAATACTTCAGGTAAAAATACACAGGTTATACAAAGGGCTATATCTCAAGCTATACAAAAGTCTCAAATAGGGAACAAAATGATATACAAACATGCATGTACTGTTGTAAAGCAAATAAAGAAACTGCACAGCAAGGTATACAGGCATTTCAAGAGCTGAATATCTTATAAATTAGCATTTCAAATTGAAATTCACTGATACTATCCTTTCAAAACACACTCCCAGTAAATATCTTTTTAACATCTTGGGAATTTGGAGCCCTCCCAGCTGATGGGAAGCTGGCAAATGTTGTCCTGGTTTTCAAGGAGGGCAAGAAGGAGAACTCTGGAAACTAAAGGCATCTCAGTCTCACTTCAGTGCCTGGTAAAGTTATGGAGAAGATTATTCTGGGAAGTATTGGAAAACAACAGAAAGATAATGCAGTTATTGATCACAGTCAGCACAGTTTCATGAAAGTCCTGCTTATCCAACCTGATTTTCTTTTATGACAAGGTAACCCACCAAGTTGATTGAGGGAAGCCAGCTGATGTAATCTTTTTGCATTTCAGTAAAGTTTTTGATACTGTCTCACACAGGATCCGGCTGGACAAAATGTCCAGCCCACAGATGGATAAACACATCAGGAGGTGGGTGAGCAATTGGCTCGTGGTTTGAGCACAGAGGGTAATAGTGAATGGGAGAACATCAGGCTGGTGACCTGTCACTAGTGGGGTTCCACAGGGCTCCATCTTGGGCCCTGTGCTCTTCAACATCTTCATAAGTGACCTGGACACAGGACTGGAAGGGATAATGAGCAGGTTTGCAGATGACACAAAACTGGGAGGAGCTGCTGACTCCCTCAGAGGCAGAGAGGCCCTACAGAGAGACCTCAACAAATTAGGGGGCTGGGCAATCACCAACCATATGAAGTTCAACAAGGGAAAGTGCTGGATTCTGCATCTAAAGTGGGGCAACTCTGGATATGCATACAGACTGGGGAATGAGATGCTGGAAAGCAGTGCCATGGAAAAGGTCTTGGTGGTCCTGGTTGACAGCAAGTTGAATCTGAGTCAGCAGTGCCCTGGCAGCCAGGAGGGCCAACTGTGTCCTGGGGGACATCAGGCACAGCATCGCCAGCTGGGTGAGGGAGGGGATTGTCCTGCTCTACTCTGCACTGGGGTGGCCTCACCTTGAATATTGTGGGCAGTTTTGGGTGCCACAATACAAAAAGGGTATTAAGCTCTTAGAGTGTGTCCAAAGGAGGGTAACAAAGATGGTGAAGGGCCTGGAGGGGAAGCCGTATGAGGAGTGGCTGAGGTCACTTGGTCTGTTCAGCCTGGAGAAGAGGAGACTGAGGGGAGACCTCATTGCAGTTACAACTTCCTTATGAGGGGAAGAGGAGAGGCAGGCACTGATCTCCTCTCTGTGGTGACCAGTGACAGGACTCGAGGGAATGGCCTGAAGTTGTGTCAGGACAGGGGTTTAGATTGAATATTAGAAAAAGGTTCTTCCCCCAGAGAGTGTTTGGGCACTGGAACAGGCTTCCCCAGGAAGTGGTCACAACACCAAATCTGACAGAATTTAAGAAGCATTTGGACAATATTTCAGGCTCATGGTGTGACTCTTTGGGATGGTCCTACGCAGGGCTAAGAGTTGGACTCGATGATCCTCATGGGTCCCTTCCAACTCAGCATATTCTGTGATTCTGTGATTTTAGGCCAGCATGTAGCAGACAGCATTAGAAACAGCTTTCAATCTGGTTAAATCTTATTCTATTGTTTTTTCTATCACTTGTATAAATAATTGCAAAACAAGCACATAAATTTGTATAAAATATCTGCATACATAGACAACCGACAAACCCAGAAACTAAAATTCAACTTATAGGAAAATGTTTGTGTCAGATAGATTCAGCAAATGCAGAAGGAATGAGAGTGAGACCAAGTTCATAGTGAAATATTAAATATCATAGAGGTCCAAGCAATTTCCACTGCATTCTTCTCTATACTACTTGCAATCTGCATTTCTTCTCTGTACTACCATAACTACACTTGATCCACAATATCCAGTGTGATTAAACCAGCAGGAGGCCTCTGCCCACAAACATAATTCACATTTGAAATAATTTGTAACTCTTCTGGCTTTAGAATCAGAGAACATTACCTCCATGAGAACAAACAATGCTGCAAAGAAAAGGAGGGTTGCCCACTCAACTCTGTTCAATATCATCTCAAAATCATGGATGTCTGCTAGCACTAGCAGCCAAATGGCTCCCAACATGGCAATCCAGCCTGCATGAGAGAAAGAGAGAATAAAACTTTACACTCCACATTCTTGTTATGTGATACCAACATATAAGTTACAGTATTGTGATTTCCAAAGATTTTTGCCACACTATTTTTCCGACTCTGTAACTGGGAAAGTTCACAGATACCACATGAAGAATGGTTTCTGCTTTCAAATTGAAATAAAATATTAAAAAAAAAAAAAAGGGGGGGCAAATAAGGCAGAGTTGGGTTACCCAAATAATCAATGGATTTGAATCACAGAAAAAACCTTTAAATGTTTAGGAACACTGAAGGATTCTCCAGCTCCCAAAAGGCTGGCTGCATCCCCTGGACCTTGAAAGCTTACTGGCTACCTGCTCTAGAAGATAGACAGAAAAGCAAAGTCTCCTTAGAACAGAAGAGGGACCTAGAGCAAAAGAGGCTTTCTTCAGACAGGATCCCTCTATACATCCTGAAGTATTTTGATACACAAATTTAGGTGACTGATTGAGAGAAAATGCAAATCAAATGCACAATCAGCCAACAAATGCAAGCAGAGAATCTCCTCTTCAAGCAAAGCTCACTTTCTGCACAATTAAAATAGTTTTTGATTCCTCTGCTACATTTATCTTAAAAAACAGAATGGCATTTCAGACACAAAACAAAAGCATGTTGGGTGTTTTTTTCTCAAAATGATGCTCTTCCTTCTGTCTTTCTTATCTACTTTTTCCCTAAATAGGAGATTTATTTTTTCATACAAAATCTAAGAGGTGTAATTTAAGGGCTTTTATAATGGCATGGAAATAATGCCTTCCACCTCTTCAAGTTATTTTTCTCTTTGTTGTGACTGTTTCATGCATGTCATCCTATTTGATATATTCACAGTCAGAAAGTGATGGATTCACAGAATTACAGAAAAAGTGACTAAGAAAGAATAACCATCCTTGATTGACAGTGACTGTACCTCACAAACTTAAAATCAAATACTAAATATGACATAGAGAGAATAGGCCTCTGCTACAAATTAGATGGATGAATAAAGTGAGCCCTCTCAAAAAACCTTCAACAGCTTGTAAGGAAATTCAGAGCCATAGACTGATTCATAAAATTTTAGGCCACTCAATTTACAGCTTATGCATAAGTGTTTTTCCATTAAGTTAAAAGAAGAAAGGGACCCAAAAACATACATTTTAAAATAAATATATATTCCATTTAAATCCTATCTAAATATAAACGAAATAAAGACACCAAAGGTTCAGGAAGCTGTAAACATTTACTATTTTCTAAAAAAAAAAATCCTACATAGTGTCATATAAGTGTTCCCTGATGAAAGAATGAATTATACTGTCTCAAGTACATTTTAGGAGCTTTTAGCTTTTAGTACTCTTTCAATGAGAATTTCAGGCTAAATGTGATGAGTAAGGAGGATCTGCTGAAAATATTGCATCTCAGTGCAGGCAACCAGACCTGTCTGAAAGTAGAAACAGAAGCTCAGGAGTCACTGTGGCTGGTCGTTTTGGTAAGGAGAGCCAAACCCAGTTTGACACTAACTCCAGCTTTCACGTGTATAGACTTTGCAAAAACAGTTGCAAATGACAGGGACAGGAGTGCTCCCAGAGTTTCCAAAGCAGCAGAGGAAACTGAGAACTGCCAGTTCTTGTCTACCCTGCCTTTTTGATAGCAAAATTCGTTTGTTGTCTTATAAAACAAAGAGAATCTGTTCATAAAAATGAAATAGCTATTTGCTCTGAACAAAAAGGAATGGCTTATGGAAATGCACTGCCTAATTTTCTTCTGACTATTGTCTTGGCTGTTCTCTGAATTCCAGTAAAGAACAGTGGGCCCAACTCCATCTTAAATAAGTAAAGACTATTGCAATTCCCATTAGTGGAATACTATGCAAAGGGAAGTAGCTATGCATAGATTTGAAGCTAAGCAGCAGAATTTTACTGCTATTTTATAAAAACATAAGTAGCAACATTACATTTTCTTACATACGTTTTGTATGTAATTACAACAACATGAAGAATTAAAGAATGTCCCAACAGTTCTGGAACAATCTGTGGTAATATCTTGGTATTGCTTCGATCCTTCTGTAGCCAATGAAAACACATCAACTTGAACATGCTCTATACAAATTAATACCAATTAATCACTAAAGCTAATGAAATCTAATTGAATTGTACAAGAAGTGGATGGAACCAGGCATTTTCTAGCACCATGAGTGTTACCAGCATGCATTAGTTTCATGCATACAGCTTTCCATGAGGGAACAGTGTCCAGCCTTACAATATTGTTCTCTGGGAATACAGACAGAGGGAGGTATCCTCCTGCAGTGCTTCAGCAAGTACAGCTCTCCAGGGGGAAGTCAAACACAAGGAGCTGCCAGTTCTGGCTGCACAGAGTTTATTTCAGTTTACACACATGGTCTGTTCAGACTGTGTTTGCTTTTCTTGCTATGCCTGCAAAGAGAAGATACAGCCACCCATCTCTCAGAGGCAGTGCAGAGGAGAGGAGGAGAAGGAAGAAGTCTCTTGAGGAACTGAAGGGACTTCATGCAAGACTTTTCTTGACAACACAGTTTAGTACCACAGTTTGAGTTCAAGCACTCTACAGCTGAACAAGAGTAAAGCCGCCTTCTGAAGCCTGAAGGCCACAGCAGTCATGTGTGTGATGACTGCTTGACTACCTCTCTCAGCTGAATGGCTTGTCAAAGTAAGCTACAAAGTTAGGAATGGCCTGCTGTTCTAAGTAGGCAAGTTTGCTAAGGCTATTCCAAGGCCTTTCTAAATATGTTCATGACAGTGACATACTAGATCAGTGTTTTATGCATTTGGGTAGCTTTGCATCTGCCCTGGATCCAATCTGAAGCATTTTTGCTTCACTTTGAAGAACAGAAAGTATTGGGCTACATCAAAAGCTGGCTTCTCTGTTCATGTGTTTTTGTTTTTTTTTCCCTTAGTTCCTGGGTCACAAAAGAGAACCATGAGGAAGAGAAATAATTTTTTAAAACAACTTCTCATTACTATAATGAAAACAAAGCCCATTTACAATTCCATGGACCACTTCCTTTACTGCCTTTTAGTGCCTCTGTTTCACAATTGATGTTCTGGAAAATAGAACTTGGAGAGAAACTGAATCTAAATTCCATTTCTACCTGTTGAAGAGGGTGACAGTTTCTATTTATCTTACAAAAAAGAAAATGAAATTTTATTATAAAATGCACCTTGCAAATTCATAACAAAATTCTTCGTAAGAAAAGATTGCCATGTCTTCTGCTTGGTGCCAGAAAAAAAAGTACAGTAGAAATAGCTGAGTGCTTTGTTTTTCTCATACCCAGCAGGAAAAACCACCTTTTGGAACAATAAATAGCTCATGGTGAACCGAACACAATTGCAATCCTACTCAAAAAAAAAAAAAAAAAAAAAACAAACCTTATTTTAATGTAATCAAGCAGAAGAACTTGAAAATATAAAAAAATATAATAGAATTAAATAGAAGTCTAGAATTTGAATGTAGGCAGGAAATAGAAATAAATGAAAGAGACTGTGATGATAAATGAAATTACTGTGCAATTTGTAGGCCTTTAAAAGGCTTGTTAAGAAAAATTTGTGTTCCTCAGGAAAAGTAATTTTGTCTGACCTAATGCCAGCTGAAAAGCATAACAAGCTTCTTCCAAACTAAGTGAAAATGTGGACACTTTATGTTAACTTTACATGCACAGAATTAGCGTAATGCATATATGAATACTGAGTGTACTTTTTCTCATCTGGAATTCCCTGGAAAATTTCATTTTTTCTGGAAACTGAAATGGCACTCAAGACATATGCACTGAAAACCAAAGTGAGATCATTGCATGACCTCAGTGCTGGTCTGGGCAAAACAGTGAGCTGTTCAAGACAGCGCAGGATAATACGTTTAGGTAGGAAGAGACAAAACTGTAAAAATCCAGGGTGGGAAGCAGCTGCATACCAAATAGTCCCATAGAAAAGACTCAAGAAATGCAGAGGATCACAACTGAACCTTATGGTCCACAGAAATATCGAACCAGGACATTAAATAGTAAATTCTGTGAAGCAATCTCTTTTCTTCTCATCCCTGGTAAACACTGAGAATATACACTCCAAGATACACACCCATTAGGAAATCTGAGGCAGAGAAGTAAGCGCAATCAACAGTCTGAAAAGTTGACTTTTGAGAAAAAAATTTTAAGAATCCAAGATATTTAGCTCAAAGATAGGACATTTCAAAGGGTCCGGACAAGTCCAAAGGGCAGAGAGCAACCTGTTTGTGGCAGCAGTAGTGGGTAGGACAAGGAGTGAAGAACTGTAACAGCAGCAAGAAAGATTCAGGCAACACAATATTCAGGGTCACATATTTATAGCTGTTGAGAAATACATGCAGTTTTTTAAAAATCAGCTAGACCAGCTTCTGCCAGATAAAAATACAATACCCCTATCTGCAAACAATGGGGAGGGACACACTGATTTTTTTTTACACCTTTTTCCCTGAGAAAAGTATGATTTTTATTTTCTGTACTCTTTAAAATTGTCTATTTGTCAAAAAGGCCACAGCCACTTTTTGTGAACTGCAAAAACCTTTTAACTCCACAATGGCTTACAGGCTTACCAGCTAAAACTTATTTGGTGCTTACCTTCGAATAATTATTTACACAGCATGGTATTGAATACTTGAATACAGTCCATAACTGTGTCCCAGCAGCTTATTCAGAGGACATCTAATTAGCTCCACAACCCCTCAAAATGTAGCCCAAAGATGTATGCCAGTCCCAAATATAAAATAGCATTGTTGTAATGTTTTGCAAAGTATATTCTTAATTATACTCTTATACAAGCACATAATAAATAATAGAAAAATTAAATCAAATACTTATTTCCAGTAGTGCTTGCTCTACTCAAAGAATATGTATCATCAGTAGTTCTGAATGTGAATGAAAATGTTCTGTATTTTGGTTTCTACAATTTTTTGTTTTATTTTATCAGGCATCCCTGAAAATATACATTTTGAAATCTTGCAGAATGTTTATAAGTAATACTTGCTGTCCACGTCCAACTGCCCAACTTTTTTTATAAAGTTACCTCCTCAAAAAGCAACATGCTAATCTTCTCATCAGCCTCTTCACAGACTTAGCTTCACAGAAATCATTTTCTGTTCTGTGCTATTTTTAGCACCACATTTTAAGGTTACTCCTTGGGGACAGAACTGTGATTGTGACAGAACTGTGATAGTCACAGTCCAAGATTTGCATGACACCAGTAAATGCTTGGTACAACACAAGAGGAATAAAAGAATATGGAAAAAAACAATGGAAACTATAATCCCATGAAAGGCAAAAGAAGCAGAAACCTATGCTGATACAAGGTAATTGCAGCAATAAAACCCAGAATAGTAGCATAAAACAAGGAGACAGAGACTGGCTATTCTTTAGTCCCAGATCACCACATGTGCATTAGGAAAGGATGCACCGGACTTTGTTGCATAGGTGTAATACCATGAAGTCAGAATGCAGAAATACTATTCACCGTTGTATTGAAATGTCAAGAGATAACTTCATGAACTCTTAAAATGCAATTTCATAGTTGAGATAGGATGGCATTCAAAATAGAACATTGTTAGAAAAAACCCTGGTTAGAGATTGTTATTAGCTAGGCACTGCATCTACAGGGAAGATGTGCTGACAGATGTATAGCTGTGTATATTGCACCAATCCATAAGTCTAAAAAAATACAGAGTTATCTCAGTAAAGGTCACTGCAAACAAACACACTCTATTGCCATAGCCTTATTGACTCTTGTGAACCAAAAATAATCTGAGAATCTGCAAACATCAAGATAAAGGAAAGGTCAACTTTTCTAGAAGTGAGCAATAAAGACTGAAGTTTGCAGTAGCAAATACAAATATTATTGGTCCTTGTTTTTTCCTCAAGTGTATGGGCAGCTGCACAGACAGGGGATATTCTCCATGTGTAATTACATTTTCATAAAGACAACTGTGCAATTTCAAGGCAGATTTTTTTGAAAATTATCCTAAATTAAATTAAAACTACAAGGATCATGGAAAGCAGACTTAATGTATTTTCAGGAGCAAAGTGTTATGCTGTCATCATTAGTGCACATCTGGACCAGTCATTCTGAGTCCAAGTCACTTCTGTCTGCATTGATTTAGCTCCGTTCCAAAATTCTCATTACAGAATAATTGTAAAATTTACTTTTAACTCGTATTCATGTACACTCTATCAGGAATTTATTCAACATGACTGTGAATCAAAGATGTACTGTCTCTCAAACACAGTTATGTCCATTATAATTTTAAAACAATTTGTATCTTCACAGTGCAATCAAGTGTCCATACTAGTACACAAGGGCCAGCAGGTCAGTCCCATGCAGAGCTCTTCTGGACCTCAATGGAAAAGAACTAGACAACCTAAACCAATGCCATTGCATGCCAGAATAGTAAAGAGTAAACAAATAAAGCACAACCAGGGAGTCGAAGAACATTGAACGAGCTAAAATATATCTAACTACACTGACAGTAGTAGCTGATACCACCTGGGGAAAAGGGCTGCAGAGCAGCCCCTGCAAACACAAATGTAATGACCCAAAAGAGTCTCCAAAAAGTGCTGAGGACTGTCAAAGAGGACTACCTAAATCCATTACTCTAATCTCACTATGTCTTAGTACATTGGACTGAAAGCTCTTGTCAGATGCCACAATTCATTGCTCCCACTGTCAGATCAGAAACTAAAGAAACTACTTTAGTCATGGAAAGCAGCATCAAAACTTCATGCAGGTGGAGTATTAATGAAAATACAGAAAAAACAGGATCACAGATTATGCTGAGCTGCAAGGGACCAAGAAGGATCATCGAGTCCTACTCTTAGCCCTGCATAGGACCATCCCAAAGAATCCAACCATGAGCCTGAAGTATTGTCCAAATGCTTCTTGAATTCTGATAGGTTTGATGCTGTGACCACTTCCTGGGGGAGACTGTTCCAGTGCCAGAACACCCTCTGGGTGAAAGAACCTTTTCCTAATATTCAACCTAAACCTCCTCTGACACAAACTCAGGTCATTCCCTCAAGTCCTGTCACTGGTCATGAGGAAGTTGTAGACTGCGATGAGGTCTCCCCTCAGTCTCCTCTTTTCCAGCCTGAACTGACCAAGTGACCTCAGCTACTTCTCATATGGCTTCCCCTCAAGGCCTTTCACCATCTTCATTGGCCTCCTTTGGACACTCTAAGAGCTTTATGTCTTTCTTATGTTGGAGTGCCTAAAACTGCACACAATATCCAAGGTGAGGCCGCTCCAGTGCAGAGCAGGGCGGGACAATCCCCTCCCTCGACCAGCTCTAAGTGTTAGTATTATCATAAGAGGAGTAACAATAATTGTTTTGGTTGCACTGATACAACTTTAAATTAGACAAACAAAAAATTGCAGCTCCAGATATAGGGAATGCTCCCCCCTTTCACCCACAATATCACAGTCATAACAAGACCATGGATACCTTCAAAGCAGGGACCTGCTGCCATATACAGAGAAGGCATCCCTAATCCAAATGTTTTGGGGACTAAAACCATCTACTTTACTGAAATGTGTGAAGGAGTTTCCGGGCAATTACAGATTATTCAAGCTGATATTTTTAGCTGTACAGAAAAGGTCCACAAATATTGCTTTCCAAACTTTGCATCTGGTTGCTTAATTTAACAAGTCATGTTGGAAAGTTTTACAAAGTAATGAAATAAAATTTAAATTTAAATGGAAAAAAAAGACAAAGAAAATAAAATAGTCATTGTGACAGCTTCAAATACAGTCAATAATAAAGTATCATTTGAGCTATTACAAGCTTTCATCAGCTAAAACTGATTAATTTCACAGATCCCAGATAATTTCTAGATAAATGTTAGTTTCAGTGACAAATGAAAGAGCAAATATGCATTTTTTACAGTGAGGATATAGTGACATAGGAAGTGAAATATAAGACGTGCTAAATTTAACAGTGTCATTCTTGGCATTTAGCCTATGTTTTCTTAAATCTATCTTTTCCTCCAGTTTTTATAGCTTAAGCGCTATCTGTCTCACCTGGATTTTCTTAAGCATTAAAACATTATACACCAGCTTATTAAACTGATCCATGGTTTTTTTCTCAGATATTTTACAAAATAACTCCTCAGTAATATTGAGTAGATAATTTTAACTATTACACAAATTAACCTGAAATCAAACATTGTCAAAATATGAACATTTTGTTTTTTCCTTCCTCTCTATGGGTACAAACACTTAAATATTTAAAGGCAAGTTTATATGTTTCTGCATATACAGCTTTATGGTTTCTAAACAGATGTCAGATTTATACAACTCCACTATCATACATGATAGTGGCATAAAATGGTTTAATCTATTTATCATTGATAGCAGTTGAGAAAAAAGTTCCAGAATAAAATTTCAAAGTGTAAAAATAAGCACCTTTGACGTGGATAACCCTTTCATGCTAATGGGATCTGCCCACACCTCTCTCAGCCCTCTGCTCCTCCATGACCATTTATAAACCTTTTGGACTAAAAGTTCTGCTGCTCACTGTGAGGCAGGATCTTTCTCACAGAGCTATGGGGAAGATGTTCAAGCTTAAAAATGTTTTCACCATTTTAAAGAAATCTCTTAGCACAGGTTCAAATGCACATACATACTGTGTCCCAGGGCCCACATAAAAGGAGGAGGCAGGGGGAGCTTATCACAGCTGCTGAACACCTCCACTGATTATTGAGCAGTCCCACAGATTATTTTATGGGCAGATGAAGGTAATAAGGTTAAACACTGATGTCTGAAGGACCACAGACATCCATGGCACCAGATACCGAAATGGATCCAGACAATAGCATTAAGACAGAATCCCTCTGCAGAAGATAAAAAAAAAAAAAACCAAAAAACAACCACCTCCAAGACAGCTGCCTCAAGTGAACAAATTGCAGTCCTAAATTATGGAAGAATTCAGTGAGTCCAAAAAAATCTCTCCCTGTCCCTTTGCTTAAATGATTCATCAAAGGAACATGAGAAAAGCAATGAATTGTAACACCATAGGTTCACCTATGCAAGAGTCCTGTCTCCAACAGGGGAAATGGTGGCAATAAGGTGGGAATTAATATACAAATAAGGCAAAACCACATATTTCTCCTGGCATACCATCTCAGCTTCCAGCAGTCTGCAGACAAAATAGAGACATTATCTCTTCTATCAAGCAGGAAACGTCTTCTCTTTCTGTCTTGGTCTTGCACCTTGTTCACTGAATATGAGAGCAACAGAATCTGTTGTAACCCTCTAAAACAAGGAGAGAATCCTACCCTGTCACAGAAACTACTGAGCCTGACCCTGGAAAAGAGATGTCCTGAAGTGTAAGGAAACAAGAGCAAGGGGGTCTGCAAGGAGCAGGCTACCAGCCTTGTATGCAAAGACCACTGAGAGGGGCAGGCAAGAGCAGGACCACATAGATGATGGGTCCCTCTTCATGGATACTAGAAGGAATTCCACATAGTTCACAGCAGCTCAGCAGCTCATTGCACTGACTGAAACTAAACCAAAGGAAGGATTGTTCCACCAAAGGAGAAGAAATTAAGCTACAAATTGATTTTGGTATTCTTTCTGACTCAGTCACTTTGAGCATCCTCCATTAAAAAAAAAAACCCTAGCTTAAATTTCAACAAAATTTTGCTTTATATTACCTTTAAAATCTTTTGTCTCTTTTGGGGGATCTCAATATAGTTCAAAGGTTGACATGCCTGCCTAAAAGTTAGTCAAAACAGGAGCCAGGGGTACAATCTTCAAAGGAGTTTTACTTTCATCCTTTACAATCTTTTCTCAGATGTTTTATCAATGCTCTATTGAGAAAGTAGAATTTCATGGGGCCAAATGAAAGCACTGTAGGAATCTTAAAGTTTGTAGTATCTGTTTATTTAAAGTCTCAGTACTAATCTTTTATTAACATACATATTTCATTGAATTAGACTAAATAAACTGATGAACAGGTACAAAAATTGAATAGGAAAGAGTTCTGCATTTTAAAAGGCAGCTAAATATGCAAATTTTATTATTTAAATTAAAATGTCAGTACCCTCAAAATATTTTAATGATTCCAAGTTCATAATGAAAAAATTATATCAAGGCTGGGAACAGATAAAGAATTCTAAAATCTTTCTAATTCACTCTACAAAATGCAATTTAAAGTTATTAAATTTCCAACACTTCAGCCTCTGTATAAACCATTATTCTGATAGAAAAATTAAACACTGAACTGCAGTCTACTTTCATTTTTATGAGAAAAACATACTGAACAAATTTACCCAAACCAACAGAGTACAAGATGTAATGTATATTAGAAAATTCATTTTCATGCACTGGAGGACTAAAATCCAGAGACTCGGAGCAGTACTACTTCAGTAATGATAAATAAGTGACAGCTGCCACCAAGACAGTGGAATTCAGGAATCAATAATGAGAACCTGTAAACATGCAAATTAATGGAACCTGTAAACTTCTCAGTAGAAGTTTACATGTTGCATTAATTGTTAGTAGAAATGATGTGGATCCTTTAGCAGCATTTATTCATTAATCTGACAGGCTTGCCATGAATGCAGAACAGGGAGAAATTATACAGAATACATACAGCTCCTATTTACTCTGAAGGGTTTTACTCAGATACTGAATAACAGGAACCTACACTGCCAAACATTCCATTTGTTTTCATTTGCTTTACTGGCATGAAGTAGGGCAAAAAATGATCACTCATTGTTATGTTTCTTCTAGCATTGATTCGAACTGCTCTGCAGTTTGGAAAAAATGTCTTACCAGGACCATACACAACCAATGTTGTTTGGTGTTTACTGACTCTCAGTGGCTTTTCAAAAGGACTTAGAGATGTTGAGTTTAATTCAAGAAATCCTATATGGTACAGTGCCTCTTATCTGAGAAAAGCTAGGGTGTAAATTGATTTCTTAAATTGTCAGTGTCAGTACCTTTCTTATGTTCTCAGCCACCATAACTTCAAATGTGAGGGAATGATTGCACGGACTCCTGCGGTGATTGACAGAAATCGCTTTAATGCCAATTTTCCAGGGTTATGTAGTGTAGCTTCAGCTAGGAGGGGCTAAGGAGCCAAGGCAGAACACAACTGCAGGTCACTCAGCCACCACACTCACACACAAACATTCGGGCGACCGCCACACTCATCATAATCATAGTCACAGACCTTGGAGTTTCAAGTTGCCCTATTGCACCCCACACATAGCAAATTGCAAACTGAGAGCTTAGCTCCATCCCTAGTCAGTAAATCAAAGTTTTAGATAAAACAACACGAGGTTATCTAGATATTTCCCAGACCTTCTATTTTTCTTTTCTTTTTCCCGTGCTTGGGTTGCTACACTCAAATGCCTTCAAATATTTTTAATTTCTGCATTTTCCTATACCTTATTAATATAGCACTTTTGCTGTTAAAATACATCAGTATACTGTTTAATTTCTTAACAGCCAATAATCTTCATGGACTAAAGTCACACTGTTCCACTGTTTGTCAGCAGCAGATATGGAAGGTCTTGTTTACAACCTGATCACCATTGTAGAGCTATAACTGGCTCTATATTTTGCACAGCAAAAACTAATGTCAATATATCTGTTTATATCCAGTCAATGATTTATTGATTATGAGCTATTCCTCTTCAAGACTTTCAAGACCATCTTTCAGCCACTGAGATGGAAGAACATAGAGGGGAAATTCAGATTGTTTGGAAAAAAAACACACATCTGAAATTCCGTAATTTTGAAGTGCTCAGCAGCCAAGTAGACCAAAAAAAAAAAAAAAAAATAGATTTTTATTGGTCAATGCAGAAGTAAGTTTTGTGACTGTCTGGTTAAAAGTGAGATTTGATTTGGTTCTATTTTCAGGACATGCAGAGTTTGTTCTCATACAGATATAGAATAGCTGTACAAAACCTTCCACATATACCTCCATATATAGAAAGTATGCATACATTTACTTTCATTTCACACAAATACAGTGTCTTCCGGTTTTTATGTTGAGAAGTGACTTATTACAGTGATAAAGTATTGGAGACTAGAAGTTATACAAAGAGCTCTCTATGCTTAAGTTTTATACTTTAATATAATACTTATCATACTTAATAAGCTCTCTGTACTACTTTGCTATTCTATGGAGTGATTATTTTCTGATCTCTGTAAGGCATCTTGGACATTCATTCAAATGTGCAGTGCAATGATGCCAAGGTCAAACTTGCTCATTCAGTATTGTTTAGTCAGCTCATTAGTATTGGAAAGTCTGGAAAATGAAGTCATGAGCACTCAGTTATTCCTCCTGGGGTAAGTGGGACATGACTGCGTTTTGAAAACCTTCTGAAAAATTGAATTTGAAAACCTGTTCTGAGAAATTGCTGTTCTGATTAACCTGGTGGAATTGCAAGGCGAAACACAAACAAAAGATGGCTTTCTGAAAAGATTCAGAAGATGCAGACTGTTTGGTTTTTTTCAGGTAGGTTGCTTGTTTTAGTTAGATAGAACAAAATTATGAAACTTACCAAGATCTAGGTAGATGCCTGGAACAAATGAGTTGAGAAAAAACATAAGAATAACACATCCCAGCACAGTTAGGCATTTGATGAGAAGAATTTTGTCTGTTATTCTGTGCTGTAGACAGGCAGACACAAAAATAAAATTAATAACTGTATTAAAGAAGGAGTTATCTATCATGCACAGAGTTCACAGAAGCATGTGTGAAGTGCAAACTGCTGTTTCTGCATTGTATTTTCCTCTGAAGCATAAAAGACAGAACTACTTAAATAGTTTTTGTAGATATGCATATCTTATGCATACCTATGAAAAACACACATATGTGGCCTAGTGTATTTTAAGAGATAAAACTATGTAGCACCTGCCGTATCCGTTCAGCTGTGTTCAGCCACCCCCATGACAACCTCATTCCACTAGGAGAAAGAGGGTTGAAATGCAATTCCTACCTCAGAGGGCGTTCTGAGCACTCTGTGGTTTCATAACCTTGTACAAAATCACCCTTTTTTAAAAACCTATAAACTATCCTAGAGGTCAAATTTTTCATGGCCCCTGTACAGCTCTCATGGACATGTCAAGCCCATTATCTCTATGGACTTTCTGTACCTCCATGCCAAGCTCCTGCTTCCCTGTGCCAATCCTCCCTGTGCCCTCAACCTTCAGACCCGGTGCTTTCCATTGCATCTCTGTTTCTCTGCTCTGATCTCACTTTCATCACCAGCCCAGGGAGTCACCTTCTCCCAGACTGAGTTCCTCCCCTGTTTGGAGTTCAAAGCTCTACTAAAATACAAGTAAGTCTCTGTTCTTTAAAAAATCTGTCTCTTATGCAATGCCTTGAAAAAGGTGTAAAAACTTGTAATAAAATCTGCTGGGTTTGCTGTGGTTTGGTGTGACACCTAGGACAGGGGTATCCAACTCAAGGACTTGAGCTCTCAGAAACAGGTCTAGATTCATTAACAATGCCAGTGACATAGAGAGATTGTGATATTTAGACAATTAAATTTAGGAGTCATTAATCCCTCTACAGAGTTTACATGTCCTCGATTTCAGTATAAAGACTTAGGTGGTGTCAATGTGTGTTCAGCTAAAAAAAAACAGGATTTATCCAAGCAGTTTATCCCTACTTCAGTAATAAAAACAGTAATGTCATGGTGTAGTAAATTAATTGTCAGCATTGGATACATTAGGAGGAATGTGCTCTATCATCATTCATTATGGCTATAAACAACCTAGTGACACCTTCTGATCCTTTCTGGCCACAGATTAAAAATTTAAGAAAATTCTGATGAATCATTTATTGATTCTTTATGCTTTATTTTTCTAAGGAACAAAAGTATAAAACCTAACAAAATCCCACAATCAATAGCCTCACAATCAATAACCTTGTCCCATGAAGAAGCCAGCTCCCCTGCCTGCCAAGTTTTCTGCTATCATGAGAGTTATTAAATTTCCATAACATTAAAAGCACTACCTCTATATAAAGACATAGCTTTATTTACATGAATACTGAGAAGAACTGCCATCTACTTACTTTTTTCTGAAGTTCCTGAATATTTGTTTCCCAGTTTTTATCTTCTTGTGAAATTTGTCTGAAAGAAAATGACACCTGCTTTTTTCCAGAGTGAAATCAAAGCTCTGTCAGGAGTGTTGGGATAAATCCCTCTCATAACATATAGATCACCTCTTTCCCCATGTGGAATAACTCATACCACAATGGAGTGGCCTTCTTACAGCCAGCAGCAAAATTCCCATGAGCATTCACTTAAGATCCCACTTTGTAACAAGCTCCACTAATATACAAACCCTTCTGTCCATGGAAAGCCACAGGCTGGGAATGAGCTAGACGTCAGGATATGAACCTCAGTATAGGATCTGGCTATCTGCAATATGTAGTTCTCTAAGCAGTTTCAGGAGCTGATGTGTGTGTCCCACTGGATATAACAAGGGTCATGTGCTAACATTAACAAGTCAGAACACTTATGTTTCACATTTGCATTTTATAATGAAGTTTTTAAGATCCAAATAACTTTATCATGTTATCGGCATTGTCAGCCCTCCAGCAAAAAGCCTTGGGGTTTGCAGTTCAGGAGCACTGTTGTTAATGTTAATGAATTTCTATATTGCTGTAAATGTGCTGTGCTGGAGGAATCCCGATTTCCAAGATTAAATATAAAATTTATATTTATACTTCAGAAGTGCCTTTTTTAGATTTCTATAAAGTCTAATATTCTGTTATAATATTTTGAAAAAGAGGCAATTTTAACTGCCTTTTTTTGTCTTTAACTTTTAAAACTGTCACTAAATTCAAGGTACACAATATCCGCAAAAATAATGTATACAATCTTATTACTAGGATAGTTTAAGATCATATTTACCATTACTTGCTCATATTAACATGTTTATTAATTCAAATGAATTAGTACAGTTTCACTTTAGTCAATTCACATTCAAAATATTTGTCACTGCTATTCTCAGTTATCAAATTCCATGGCATAACATCTGATTTTAATGGAATGTAAACAAAACAAGGTTATAATTTTTCTTAGTCCTAGTTTATATAAACTTCTATTCTATACATAATATATACAGATAATTATGTCTTCACTCAGGTTCACACTGAAGATTTGATTATGAAACAATTTTAAACACAGCAATGGTAACATGGTTTTTGAACTCAACCGTTCAATAAAGAACTCAATTTTTTCAGTAAAAAAAAAAAAAGAAAGAAATTACAGTATTTTACTATGCTGGAGCCACAACTGCAAGGAAAATGTGAGCACATATTTGTGACCTTTTTAAACCAAAAGTTATCTGAAATTTTTAGGGCTTTAAATTTAGGTCACATTGATATGTATTTTCCAGGCTTTACACATCAGTTTTGTCCTGAAATACTTTGGGTTTTACTCAGGCTGCAGGTGGTTTCATAACTGCCCCAACACTCATCTGATCAAGAGAGCTAAGAGTATAGGTCTCATCCCAGTAAGGATGCCCAAAAGCCTTCATTTTCAGATATTACTCAAATTTCTAGGTATGAGCCCTGAGCTGGCTGAAGCAAAGAGAAGTGTTACTCCTGATATTAACAAAGCCACACTATCATTCCTGGCTGTAGAACAAGATGAGCAGGAGCTCCCTGCTGATGCAACAACCGCCCTGGGCCTGCAGCTTTGTCCCCACCAAGGGCCAGAGCAGGGGAGGTGAAATATGTTGGTCCTTGCTTACCTGTGAAATGTCCTCAGCTTCTTCCTCAGGAGCATCTCCAGAGTCAGCACCTTCTGCATCAAGAGGCACTTCACAGCAGTCTCCTCTCTGCTGGCCGGGTTAATCCGCTGTGCAGTCAGTCTCCACACATAGATCTCATGTTTCAACTCTGAAAAGAAATAAAGTTCCTTCAACATAAGGTCTAGTGCATATGAGACTGGAGATGCACAAAAGATGTGTAATGTTTCCTGGACTCAAAACTGTTTAAATTATTGGGATGGTTTCCCAACAATTTTCCAGTTAGGAAGCTGCTTCTGTTATTAATTTTGCAGTGCTAAAGGGAATGAAAAATAAAGAGAAATTTTTCAAACATTTTAGTAAGTTATTCTCAAAGTCCTTTTTCAAAGAAAAAGTACTGTCTTCAAATGCCTGCAAATGCTTTCAACAAGCTTTAGGGTTAAAATTGTAGCACATTCATTTTTCATCAGCAAATAAACTGTCAGTATACATTATTATACTGCTAACAAGATACTAGTTCACTTTGTAGTTAGGAATTACAGCAAACACTCCATCACTGCATTCAGAATAGACAGCATGTTTTCATTCACTCCATGTTCATACAAGCAATTTTATCGATGTAAGGCAGAAGTGAAATTTGGCACTGACTAAAGGAATACTTTTTAATATTATTTTATTGGTTTCCTAAGAGGATTTCATTCTTAGGCACTGAAAATATGCATAAACACAGCTACCATCACCTTTGTGCTGACCTGGATGATATCTGATCCTGTGTAAGTTCAGGCAGACTGATTAACACTTTGAAATCAGACTCCAAAATCTTGTCAGGATTTTCAATCCTTTTTGATTATTTTTTTCCCCAGTATTGTTGAGGCCTTGGAAAATGATCAAAAAACATTCATTCCTGTTCAAGAAGAATGTTAAACTGGGCAAACTGAAAAAAAGCTTTAAATTTTACAGGAAATCACTATAGAAGTAAAAGCAGAATATTTATTCAGAAACTGTCTGATCAAATTCTTCCTGTTGAAGCAATAGAATGTTTCCTCACCCTTCTTTTCTGTTCCACTCAAATTTCATGTCATTGAAGACAATGTGTCGAGAATTCAAGGCTTTATATCTTAAGATCCCTGTTCAATCAGCAAATTGCTCTTATCCTAAAAAATGGATGTGGAAGACTTTGCATCATGTAAACAAACTATATGCATTATTTATAAAAAAAATAAATTATATAATAACATGAGAAAAACTTAAACACGTTTTGATGCAGGCAGCAGCGTTAACATTTTCTGCTGCATATCCCTAAAGGTTCATGGTATCAAAAAGAGTACTAAATGTGTTTAATTTCCCATTTGCCTTTGTGACTAAGTATTTATAATGATAATACAGAGTGAATCATATAAAGATTGACCATGACAAGGAATCAGACTTGACAGAGCTCAAACATTTAAAAGCAAAAGTGTATCCAGAGTCTGCATAGTTAGAAAAAAGGGATTTGAACTGGAACTGACTAACATTTTGCATGGTTCCTCTCTTAGATGAGCACATATCAGTCAAAGTGGTAATGCAAGAGCATTTCACACTACTGAAAACCCAGTGACTATCCTGGGTGAGTAAACAACTAGTGTTCAGTTAAAGCTCTTCTTCCCAGAAGGGATCAATAGCTGAACCACAGATGTCAAAAAGGTGCGGAACCTACCACTTTCCTTTGCAATACATTTGGTGATTATTTCCAGGAGCATCACCTGACACAAAATTATATTGAAACATGGATAGGTCCTGCTTATTAAAGAATCCATGTGACTGTGTAGAGACCCTCTCCTGGTCATCATTTACTTTCGCATCAACATCTGTGACACAAATATATCAGCAGTAATTTTCCACTCTCTCCTGGAGAAAAAAAAAAGAAGTCCTTTCTGTACCACTTTCTTATATGAGTTTTGAGTCAGTTGGACTGTAGCTTTGAAACTGTCCTCAGTCCAAGAGAAAGAGTGTAGTTTTGTCTTTTTCCCTGCCAAATGCTCATGAAGCATGACCATCCAGTTTGCTATTCTACTTCCCTATAACTTGTCTTTACTGCAACAACTTTTCTGATGACATCTGTTCATCCTGCCATAGCATTTCCCCCCATCCTTTCCAAGTGAAATTTCACTAAGGGGTTTGCTGATAGAGGGAAGCTGAATCATTCACCATCTGAGATGCAAATCCCTCACAGTTATTTTCATGCAAAGAATCTTTATCTTCTCTCCTTCAGAAAGAGGAAGCTATCATCACTATATCTGTGCCACAAACAAACCCTTAGAGTGGAAAGCAGCCTGACTTGGTGTTGCAGATTGCCATTCCACATCTGAAGTACCTGGGGTCTAAGCTGCAGGTTGAACAAGATCAGTCTGGTGCTTTCTGGTCTATGATAAAAACATACATGTGGCATATATACATGGTCTTGATCGTGCTTTTATGTACAGCATGCTTGATTTTTCAGTCATTAGTTTTCTAAACATCCCAAGGATGTGAACATTCAACTTACTTTGGAATTTACTTCACATCTTTTATACTATGATCCCTGTTGCAGTAACAATTTGTGAAGAGGTTTTCTAGGTCATCCCATGGAATCTTCCTCCTATTTCTCTTTCATGCACACTCTTATTGTAATAGCTCATTGTGGCATCAGGTAATACATACTTATTAGCAGTAGTTTTTGTTTTGAAGAAAATATAATGCAGGACCCTGAAGTCAGTGACAAGCCTGAACATGGACAAAATCCTTTGGGTCTTCTTGCTATTCTCCTCTCACTTTATGTCTGCAAAACCATTTAGGCAGCAACCCCCAGAGTTTGGGATTGTGATAAATGATGCTTTGTGTTTGTGCATGAAACCAGGAAGATTAAGAAACCACTGTGCAGAAGTGGGCAGAGTACATTCTGTAAGGCAA
>JAWWEU010000001.1:86195356-86303743 GCA_035583155.1 Acropternis orthonyx | reverse complement strand
ACGTCTGCTGCTGCTTGCTAAATTTGTAATAAATCTTCTTTTATTCTAAATTGGTCTTCATAATTTATAACAGGATCATCTGATATTTTATGACATACTATGTTATACATGGACAAGGGCCTAATGCAACTGCAGAATCTTATCAATCCCTTCGAAATTATGGTCAAGACAGCACAAAGGCAGCATTTGGCTGCCACTGAATAGGAAGGTCTCAGACCCTGTTTCTCCATGTCCATAAGTTCTTGCCGTCTCCTCTGATGAGGTCTAATGACCATGTTACACCACAGTGAGCTGTCTCCACTTGCGCTTCCAACAAACCCAGTCTGCAGGGTTAGCTTTATGGTGGATCAGCCTACTATGCAATTTATCCTCCACTGCAAGGTCTGTTCCTAGTAACCAAAATGGTACGTGTGTAGCACGGCAGTTTATCATTAAAGCAGCTGAATTTACATTTAACTGCAACTGTAGTAGAAGTAGTCAAAGTGATAGAAGCAAAGCTAAGTTTAATATGCAGTGATCTGAAGTACAAGAAGATAGGAGAGCTTCAGCTCAGTCAGGCAACTCAGCCCATTATGATACTAAAATCCTTGTGAAAAAGGTACATTCATAAAACCCATGAGGCACCACAACAATATACCTAACATTATTATTTCACAAAAATTGTCTTTTATTCTTTTTCCCTCTTTTTTTTTCCAAAGAAAATCCATTTACAACAGCAAAATAATATTTTTGACTTAGTTATAGGATCAAATAAAGGATCATCAAACATGTAAACTCTATGCTGCAAATCTGTTCTGGTTTGTCATTTATCATATTTTAGCATGGAAACGACAAATGTGATATCCTGAACCCATTGAATTTAATGGAATTCCAGCTGCTGACCTGGACTGTGACATTTTAGAAAACATTTTGTGCATTTTAGAAAATATTAGATTTAATTTAAAAATGCATATTATTTCTGAAATCTGACAATTAATAGATTGATTTTCACTTGAGTAATCACACATTCCCTCCCACCTGACTGCCAGTAACAAAGAATACATCCTCAAAAAGTGAGTGTAATTAATTTCTACTCATAGAATATGAAAAGGCCAGTTTCGTTAATTGAAGATACTCAGAAGAGCACGACCAGCCTTGATGAGATTATAAGAATTATCATTAAGCGGTAATTTTTAACTTGCACACATACTAAATACATTAACTACCTTTTTGCAAGCAACACAAGTTTTAACTGCTGGGTTGTGACTAACATGCATATTCCTCTGAATGTTTTGGTTAGGTGTTTTCTCCACATGCTACTGTAGCTTAACTATTTTCAGTAAAGCAATTATTTTTCTTAGCTAACTTCTCAGAATAAGAATATTTCTGTTTAAATGATAACTGTAAAGCAAACTAAGTAACATGAATTCTAGTTTAGCCTAGTAATAGTAATAACTTTTAGTAATTTTTAAATCCCTGATATTATGTAACCAATCCTTTAAGCATTATTAAATGGCAAATACGTGTCATCTCCATTTTAAACCACCATTTAAACCACCCAAACCAACAAAACACCCAAATGAAATTTTCTTGGTTTTATTCCTTTGAATAGACCAGTTCATCAATAGTGGATCAAGGTAAGTAGAGGCATAAACATTGCAATGTCTTCAAAACTACTACAAAAAACAAAACATGCTTTGCCTTATTCAGCTAAATACTTGCAATGGAATGCAAGAAATCTGCACTCTGCTGCATAAAGCAATACAGAGCATTTATTTAAGCTTTTTGATTCAGTCCAACAGCTGGGGCCCCATTTGTTCACCAAAGCACCTAACACCAGCTCTGTTACCCAGCATGGGATTGCATCCATGGCACAGGAATTACAGGATGTCCTCATCCCTGCACCAGAGCAGCCGGAGCCTGAGCAGAAAATTGCAGAGCTCAGAGGGTGCCACACACCTCAGCCACCTCCCAGGAGTCATCTCCTGGGCAAGCTAAGGTAGGATGCAGCAGGCCCAGGAGCCAGGCTGTTCAGAAAGCTGCCATAGAGCAGGTATTCTTCAAAAAGCAACTGGAGTCTTTCCTCACTGTGCTTTGGGTTTCCCTCTGTAATTTTCACCACTGAAAGAATCTACAGTACTACAGTCCTAGTCCTGTATAAGGGGAATAGTCCACTTAATACATATTAAAGAGGGTTAGATTTCTCCTAACATTTTAGGATGGTTGATAAAGACACTCTTCAATTGGTTTGGCCCTGAATGACAGGTTGGATATGTCTCTCTCTCTCAGGTGATATGGGCTTTGTTCTGATCTCTGAGTAAGTCAGACTGACAGCCACAAGCTTATTTCAGTCCTTGTGGTTTTGTCCCTTAGTTTCATCTACTGCAACTTCCCAGTGTCATATTGGAAACATCATCACAGTGAAAGATTTCTGTGGCAAACAAAAATAGGCCACACATTAACCTAAACACTTCTTTTAAGCTCTGTATATTAGGAAGATCTTATGAACTTCAGAGCCATCAGCTTAAAGTGAAAAAATTTGTCATAGCTTCACCAGAGCACTGTTAATGGAAGGGCCAGCTCTTGCCAACCAGTGTATATATCATTTCACAATTAAGCTTCACATACAAAAACAGAGGGGTACAAGTGCTTTAAAAAAACAAAAAGTATCACTACCTAATTTTTTAGCCCCCATCAGTGATTCTTCTGTACTGATTCCTTCAATGAAAAATGTGTATAATAAATTGTGAAGTGCTGCTCTAATTGATTCAAAATTACACTATATTATACCTTTTTTCTGCATAAGACAGGTAAAGTAATATTACAGCTGCCTTCCTGTGATGGCTACATTATCAATGCACTAAGCAAATAATATGAGATTGTCATATTCTTCTTGTTCTGCAATGTCAGAATACTATTTTTATCATCTGAAGACAAGAAATGACAGATCAATGTTTTTCTCCTTCCACGTGGAATACTTCGTCAGCTCTAAAGCAGTTCAAAGCACATACATAGGAATTTAAGCATAAAATTATCCAAATTATTTAAAAATATAGAAAGTTTCAGTCTGTGGCAAGTAATGAACTACACTTATTTTCATTCCTGATCATTGGGAGAGCTATTGAAGGTGCAAATAATAGAAGACATTTTCAAAGTTAAAGGCATGACCTTGGTGGATCCTGATACATTATCCAAAAAGGAGTATACAAAATGTCTGAAGGCAGATTACGACTTTGAGACTGAAACTCTTACAGTTCTTTCAAATAAAACACAATACGTACCAGAAATATGTTAATTAGATACCAAGACAATTAATAAGCCGAATCTTTTAGTTTAGCATGCTAACATCAACAGTAGGAGAGTTAGAATATTAACTATTCACCAGTCATTGTTAATATGTACAACTAGATTGCAGAGAAGAGAGAAAAGAAGCCCAGCACACATTTTACTATCCATATTGTTCTTCAAGACTTAAAAATGCTTCCCATATATTCCGAAGAAATTAGTACCCTGGGTGAGGACAGCAGAATGCAGTGCATATTGCAAAACTGGCCCCCAGATTGAGCCTGGAGCTGAATGCTTGAAAACACCTTGAAATATTCCATTCTTTGGACATTATTTTCTTCACAATTTTCTTGTCGGTTTCCTCACCTGAACCAGTTTCCAAGTGAGTACAGTCCGCTACTGGCAGTTATTAAAGTACCTAGATAGATACAGACATACCTCAGGACTGAGATATGTCAATTCAGCTGTGTAACTGATGTAGCTCTCACTGATTCTAGTAAGAAATGGTCCCTACAGTTACAAAGATGTAATTAGCTAAAATAGGACTAAGGACTGCTCTCTGACTCTGTGCAGCACACATACTGATGCTACTTAAGACCTTAACCTGGGTCCCCTCTGTGCCCCTGCAGTGTCCTTGTGGCCCTGCTCATTACTACTATTTTACATGGGCTTTTTTCAGTTCAGAGTGTCTTAAGCAGTATTGGAGTTTTCTTGCAAGTCATCACAGTGGTTCTTCCCCAGCATAAACCTAAAAGTTTAACATCACACCACAGGGCATAGTATGAGGGCATAGCATGCACCATGCCTGCCAGAAAATGCAGGGGCCACCCAGATATCCAATTCCCTAAGAAAACAACAAACCTCTTAACCCGTTAACTAGAGCCACCTGTCCCAGGGAACCATTCCTCCAGACAGGCACATCAGAGCTATGACAGGCAAGGGGTTCACAAGGACAAAAGATCAATGATTGGATCTACACCATCTACATAGCAGGCTGTAGCACTGGGCTGTACCGTCTCTTCAACTACAACTACAGTTGATGATGCCTGTGCCTGGTCAATTACATGCTGCATGAAGCACTACAGCAGACATTTGTAGTCACTACGGGACACAGAGGGGAAAACTCACCAGGCATTGAGTGTTAAATGAGTTTTCAGTTTTACCTTATTTTCTTTCTCGACCATGCCCTTAGCTCTGCCATTCTTTGCACAGCTTCACACAAAATGAGTCCCGATGCAAGCTGTACATATTCCAGATCCAGGAACAATGCCTGGACATTTTGCAGGCATCACAGTCCTGTCAATTGCACAACTGACCATCCTTAATCATCATTCCCTTTCTTCTTTCTTCTTCTAGATTTCTATGTTTTCACTGCTGAATTGGTACCTTTTTTTTCCCCTCCTCCTCTCCCTTTTCTTCTCTTTGAGAAGCATCTGTAAGGCTCCACATGGAAGAAAGAAAAAGATTTGGTCACTCGTCTGGTTACCACATTTCACGTTGTGGGAAACAGCACTGTGTTTTTCACATATTAAGCAGTTTACACATGACTATCATTAATTAGAAAATTCCTTCTGTTGTCAGCTTTACATGCTGACTCTCACACAACCATCAGTATTTTCCCAGCTGCTGCAGACAATGAGCTACACCAGAGGGAATAACAGGCTCCCCTCTCTCCTGGCCTCACCACTCCTTCTTCAAGGGTGGATCTCTCTTTCAGACAGCAAAATAGTTGGAAACAAGAGGAAGCAACAGAGGAGAAATGGGAAGCTGGTACCAAACAATTGTTGTACTAGGAGAAAGTTCTCCCTCTCTATCAAAAATGGCAATAATAATACTTGTCACCAGATGACATGCCACACACTCTCCTGAGGAAAGAGACCTTCCCAAACACTTATGTCCACACCTCCAAGCTTTATAGCTAAGACATATTTTATTGTTACACTTCCCAGGAACTAAATAATGTATTGATAACCCTTAAAGGAAGAAAAACCTTTGGTTTCAGGTTTTCAGAGGGGCAGTGGGAACAGTAAATTTAATTCCTCTTACACTAGTATATTATTATTTCTGCTTACAAATTATTTTGGGAAAATGCAGATATATATTTTTTAAACCTTTTCAGTTTACTCTTCTAAACCTAGCACCTTTTTCTGCAACACACAGAACAGAAAATTAGTTTATCAGCTGAAAGACTGATCAAAAAAGTCCTCAAAATATCCCTTCATTCTTAAAAACCATTAAATTTTCTCTCTCATGGCTCACTTGTTCTGATTCTTTTTTATTTTGTAATGTGCCCTGCTTAAAGCCACTGCAGGCAGAAAGTGGTTGTTCTGCGGAGGGAACATGCATTTTTACTGCTGCAAAGGTGCTGCAGCTCAGTCTGAAAGTGAACAGAGACACTGGTAACATGCAGCATTGAAATGAGGCTGACAATGTATCTTCAGAATATGAGCATTGTCTGTTTTTAATGCTAATCCATTCTCAACAATCTGCATAGCTTAAAGCAACAGAAAAAAACTTCAGGCACATGGTGCACAGGGGAAAAAACTGTGGAGAACAATATACTAATTAAATCTCACATATCGTGTTTAATTGCTAATTGGGGGCAGGGTGAGTGAAGGTTGGTATTTAGTTGATTAAAACAGCTGCTTCAAACAAGTCATTTGAAGTTATCACAGAACCATTGCAACCTGAGATGAAAGGACCCCTGGAATCACCTTAGAACCCATTCTGCAAATCCAAACCATGACAGCTATCTCCTGATGGAGCTGTGTTGGTCTCTTTATCTTACCTTTTCACAGAAATATTTAATAGGAGTGGTTCTTCAGTCCTTACTCTAACTGAACAACTACTGATTAGGTTTGCAGCAAAGGACAAGCACCTGATTATAAGAACACATGGTATACTGATTAGGAGACTGCTATATCTGAACAGGCTAAGTTGCAAGTAACAAAGCTACCAAGAAATTAATTGAGGGAAGTATGCTAGCCAGTGTTTCACTAGTACAATATTTTACTGGCAAAATACCTAAACTACACTATTCAAATTAATTTTAAAAAATAAGTCATGCATACTTGATTTCTTAAAAATCCAAAACATGTTTTCTGGTTTTATCGTCAAAAGAAAAAAGTAAAAATTCTATTTTCTAAAATATATATTCACCAAATAATGCTATTATGTCAAGGTCGATATTGCATATAGTTGGCAGAGTGAATTTTTTTGCTCCTTAGACATTATTTATCTGAAGATCCCTTGCAAGCTGGTACTTTTAGAGATATGTAAGTATATCACAGCTCTGGATATTAATGGAAATGTTCTTGAATCTATGACTTTTACTAGAAAATAAGAAATTAATAAAAGTAAGAAAGGTGGGAAGTTACAAAAAATGCTGAATACCAAGAACTTAACAATGTATTTCCAGGCAAAGTAATCATTTTATATAATGATGCATAATTACACAGGATTTTATATGGGAGGTTGCAAACATTCCTCTCTTCTCCAAGAAAAAGATTTTCCTGAATTCTCTTAAAAAACAGTTAGATATATAACTTCTGGAACACCTCAAAAATGTTTTGGATCTTAATACCGGGACAGACTTTGGCCCCTAGACATATATACAGGCAATCTGAAGGTAGTTTGTGCTGAATGGGTGCTGAAGTCCCTCAAAACCAAATGTCTTCACAAGAACTTCCTAAGCCATGAAATCTCTTCTCTAACCTTTTTATTAGATGGGATTCAAGAGACATAGTATAATCCACTGCAGACAGGACTGTCACTTCTGCCTTTCCTATACCAAATTTTCCAGGGAACAAGGCAAGGCCCTACTTATTTTGCTTAAATGAGTTATCAGGTACCAGAGACCTATCATGAAGCTCTCTGACACCAAGTTGGTCATCTTGAACTCCCCTTATACTCAACAGCTAAGTAACTTTTGGGGTCTGCAATATGTCTGTTCTACCATAGGAAGCTACACAAGTCTTTAAGAGCACTTATCTTTCTCCACAGATTACAAATGAAGCCAAGACAGATCAACTGTATCAAAAGCTGTCCTCCCCATATTAAAGAGACACCACACACCAGGTTCCAAGGTGTTGTACAGCACATTAAAACACCTGTTTCATGGTCATTGGAAACCTCAATCCTAAGTATTCTGCAGCCAAAAGTGAAAAGAGCATCAGTCCCAGGGAAGAAACAGTTATACTCGATTGTCTTTTTACAAAGATTGCTAAGAAATTATACTCAGTGAATTATTTCTTACCTCATGAAGAAATTTGGAACATTTTGGGGTTATTATTAAATTTCATCACTGAAAGAGCCCTAGAACAATGATGAAAACTTCAAAATGACTGAATAGAAGGACAAAAAAGCAAGAAGACAAAAAGGGACCTATACAGTCAACTGTCATCGAAACTGCTTTAACAGCTGTAGAGACTACTGAGGTGAGAAATGTAAAACACAGATTAGTCCTATTGAACTGTAGAAATTATGCACCAGGGAAACTTAGAGACACAGAGGCAAGCTGGAAAGAATGTAGAGAGTTCTACTTTGATGAAATGTCTTTCACTGACCACAGACCAGGAAAAAAACTGCTGAAAAAAGTCCAGTGGAGGAAAATCAGCAGTGAGGGAATGCCTGTCACAAGGGAAACCTAGGGTATTTATAAAGCTATGCTGCAAACTCAGCACCTTGAGCAGATGTTATCTGTTGCAATACAGAACATCCTGGTACTCAAGGCTAGGGCTATAATAAATGATGCAAAATATCCATGCAAATTTTGAAGGATATTTAATAATTCATGATAAAACCTTAATTTTAGCACCAGGAAAACATCGATTTCAAAAAATCAGAAAATACCACCACTAAAAAAATCTAAATTATTAGTTGAAAAATTCTTGCTCATAGACTGAAGTAGAGTGGACATATCCATCTGAAGACAGTATTGTATTCAATTTAGCACATATTCAGTGTTATGACAATATTCCATGCTCACACTTACCAACAATTTCACTTGGCTCCTTATTGTAAAGTTTTTTGTTCCAGTAAAGAAGTCTGAGAAAAGGAAAGGAGACCAGAACAACAAGGCAGATACCCACAAACATATGCCCTGTGAAGGCTGCAAAATCCAATCCCTGAAAACAAAAATGAAAATCTAAATTAAAAATCACTTATTTCCTATGTTACTTACAGGAAAAAGTATTCATCTGTATGTACTTTAGCAATCAAAAATAAATATAAAGCAATAATGTAAGTTCCAAGTACAGTACCTTCTGCATTCCATCTGTTTCAAGGAGACAAGCCACATTACAATATAATTCAGAGAACTAAAACATATCATTGCAAATTATTCTGAAACACATCTAGTGTTTCTGACATGGATAGTGAAAAAAAAACCAAACAAAACCCGAACTGAATCATTAACTTTCACTTCTCACTTAGACACTGACTCTCTGAAATAGTTACATTTTAATGACCAGCTTTTGTATTAAACTGATGACAACACAGATTTTTACAATAACTTTATCTGAACCATATTTTACAATAAAAATATGATATGTCAATATTCTGTTTATTTTTCTGCCTGGTTAATAAATAGACATACTTCTATACATTTTGCACAATGAAAGGATTCTCAGAAAGGTTAAGGAGAACATATTATAAAGTTACTGTTTTCAAGCAGTAAGAATGAATAGTGACAACTTGCCCTGCAACTTTGAAGTTATCCACACTTTGAGCAGGACATTGAACTAGATGACCTCGAGTCCCTTTCAACTGAATTATTCCATTGTTCCATATAACACACAGTGTAGTGGATCAGGGCTAGCCTTTGGGCTGGGATTTTCTGAAGTAGTCATGACTCACCTGCCCAAAAAGAGTTAACAATGAAGCTCCAAGGGGGAATCACATCCAAGTACTCTGGTAGTAAGGAACTGCCTTACATTCACAGAGCAGAGGTTTTCTGAACCAGTGATCCCAGCAGAGCAGCTCTGTGACACATGTAAGAAAGCATGGTCCAAACCCTGCATAGCTCAGGTTGTCCAAATTGCATTTTCAGAGCATCCACTGATTTGCCAGAGACTCTAGCAAATTAGTGGATCTCCCTGTGACACACCTCTATGTCTTTATCGTCCCTTGCTTTTTAACTATGAGTTTCCTATAGATCATTCTGTAATTTCAATGTATATTAAAAACAGCCTTCTTTGCAGCATCAGCTGATACTATCTCCAATGTGTTAAGATTATAAGGAATTTACTACCTTAAATGTGTGTTCTTCTATATTGTCTCCTACTAAAAGAATTTATGGGGAAATTTCCTAGTTGAAATGTCTCTGGTTCAAAAAAGGAAAAAAAAGTTTCTCTATTGCACCACAGGGCATAATAAAAAGACACATGACACAAGAAACTGATTACAGTCATAAAGAACTTTCATAGCCAGATAAAGATTGGTGCTCTTTGGTAAAAAAATCCATAGCTTACGGACAGTTAAATAAATCTCAAACCATAAATATGCAGACCTAGGATTAGAATTTGATCCTATTAAAAATACAGTTTTAAGCTTCATAAGCTAGAGAAATTCATCCTTAGCTGCTTTATAATAGTAGATTCCTTGACTCTTCTGCTCTTCAGACACTAAAAGGTGAAACTGCACACCACTTCACTTGCTGGCCTTTCACTGTAACTCAGCTATAGCCATTGCTTTTATGAAAGCAGAAGGAAGACTCTTCAGGAATTGGAATGAGATTATTTTAAGAATCAGACAGAAAAATGTGACACCACGAAGGAAAATAAGGTACCTTCCTTCAGTTTGCCTACATAATAGGTCAGCTAGTCAGGTGTCTGACATCTCTGTAAGACAGATTTACAAGTCAATTTTGATAAATGCTTAGAAAGATTGGTCTCTGGGTATCAAGTCAAGATTCAGAGCTACAGGAGACATTCCTGTGAGGGATGAAATCAACATTTGTAACTCTAGGAAATTCACAAATAACAATGAATAAAAAAAAAAAAATCCTGTGAAGTCTCAGTAAGACCGGACCCAAAAATATATAAAGTCCACATCCCCTGTGTTGATTTCCTTAATTACAGTAATTTAAAATTTGCAATAAATACACTTTTTGTATGGGTTTCCTCTAATGTTATAGCCAAAAAGAAAGATTAGAACATTTTGGTGAGAAAACTAAGAACCTTAAAAGCAAGGTGAATTGGTCTTGGTTCAGAAATTTCTCAGCTATGGACAATCTGCCATTAACAGTTCAAGAAATATGCAAATTCAGCGTTCAGTTTGGTATGTCTCTGAAACGGCATAAAGAGCAGTAGGAAGCTGAAAGGAATTAAGCTGTAAAAACACTGAAAAAACCAGCCACAATAACTGCCTAAATCTAACTAGAAAAGAAATTATCTCTGAAAGACAAAATGACTGGGAAACAGCTGGTCGAGGAGCAATAAAGTAATTAGGAGTGGTCAGAATAAGCTCAATACAGAATTACCAGAATAAGGAAAATTACTTTTACACTCAAACTAGTCTTTCAAAAAAAGCAGTGGAGATGAAGTTTTTCTTAAGCTGACAGCAACGTGCCCACATTCTGAAGATACCAAGGGGTCAAGTATGATGGTAGAAATTTTCTGTGAAGAAACACAACCATAAAGGTAAATGCTAAAGTAGGAAATAGAAATGATAAATAGGAACCCAAAAAATTCTTGGTAACTCTAGAGTTTAAATATGTGGTGTCTCCATCCCATGTTAAAGGATCTTGAATTTAAGGAAGTTGCTCATTGTGAACAGACACAAAGTTACTTGCCTTTATATTTCTATTATCACACCTATTTCAGAGGAAAAAAAAGAAACAGCTTTATTATTGCAATGCCACAGTGCTGAAGCTTCTAAGAAAATACAGCACAAGAAATGTGTCACTTGAAACCCAGAAAACTAATTTCTTGATGAAGAAAATCACATCAATCTAGAAGGCAAACTAAAATGCTGAGGTTAAGAAGGAGGTCTCAAATCTGACTGACAGTTGAAAGGAACTGAAATGAGATAGACATCACAATAGTCTTTAAAAAAAATCAGGATTAACACAGTTTTATGACATAGGAGATGACATAGATAAACCTTAAAAGTGATTTGCAGACATGATCACAAGAGGGGGAAAAATTGTCTACTAGATTTTTTGGCATCCTATCAAAGAACCTACCTAAACTTTTCAAAGAGAGTACCTGGGCTGAGATTCAGGATTTTGTTAAACTTCGTAATATCATCCCATTGATTTTTCTTATCTCTGAGTTCCCTGGGGAAATAGAAAACAGTCTACTCTGCTCTTTCCAATTCAGCTGAAACAAATAGTTTTCTAACATGGGGCATGCCAATTTCAGGAAAGAGCTTGCATGACTGCATTGCCTGTGATAATCCAAGACTGGAGTAAATTATTTTCCAATCCCTTGCTCCTGACTTTGGTCTCCATTACCTCCTTGCACTGATCCACAAGAGACAATGTGTGAAAAGGAATCTTGATCATCACTAGCCTTGGACAACTGACACCGTGTAGCCATGAGGAGGCTGAGGACTATTAAGTGCACTGCTTTTTATGGGTGATGTCAGAAAGGCTCACAGTGAAATAGAGACAACTGCCCATCCTGGTGCTTTGGGTTGGGTACTTAGCACCAGCCTCTCTACAGCACAGAGAACAGGCTTTCAGGGAAAAAGATCAATTCCACACCAGACATTGTCAGGTACCTAGGAGCCAACTGGCTGCCTCTTGGAGAACTTTAAGGGACTAAAGGGGTTTTCACTGTACTATAGATACAAACAATGCAGCAGAGGATACAAAGATGGTGGCACAGTTTCTTCATCAGTTGCTCCTGCTCCCTTTTCCACACCCCAGGAAGGACATGCAACATCTCCACAAAGCCTATGTTCATACCCTTTGTGACTGTAGATAGCACATTTTATACCTCCCAAGCCCTCTGAGCTGCTGGGGCCAGGATTCAGCATTGTAAAAACACATTAAAGTGTTCCACATGTCTGTTGCATACAACAAAGTGCCATTTTCACAAAGATTTTCTTCTCCTGAACAATAGGCTGGAGTAGAATTGACATGCACAATAGGGAAGAAATATTTTTCTTCCAGAAGATTTCAATCTATCAGATAAATATAAAACATGCTTCAAATGTCCCTTACTTGAGGCTATGCTGACTGTGTCAAATTTCCCCTGTTCCCCAGTCGACAGAATATCTGAAGATTTTGTTGTAGCAAGACAACAGCCTAAAGGTTCCGTTGCCTACAGATTCAGAGATGAGAGTGGGCATCTTTCCTTGGTTTATAGATTAAAATGCAAAGTCAAATATATCAATTTCATATTAGAAGTAAGTATCATACTGTTTTCCTAAAATGCTAGCTTTTTGTCATCTTGATTATTGGGGGGGTTTATTGCTTTTGGGGAGGTGAAGTTAAATTCTAGTAATTCAGACCTTTCCAGAAGAAATCTGCCATTTTAGAGTGAAGAGATAGAAAAAGTTAGAGCTAGGTACAGCAACTCAGGGAGCAGCAAATTCTGTGCTTCTAGCCAGAATGCTCTTTACTTAATATTTTAAGACTAATAAAAAGAGGAAGAGCAAGAGTAATTTCTACATTGGTTTACACATCCCTTCTAGCTGAGTGACTGAGACCTACATTGTCTCAGGAAAGCTGCTCATGATGTCACTGAGCCAGAAATCACTGATGGTCTAACATGGTTACATGAAGATAATGTTTATCTGAGATATTGATGAACCTGCTTTTTTGTTTTGCTTTATACTCTTTAATGATTACTACATGCAGAAATGGGAAAAATTTGAAATCAGACGTAAACCCATTTATTTTTTTTTCATGTGCTTTACCTAGGCCTTAATTTTTTCTTGAGAAAAGGGATCAATGAAGCATCATCAGAAAGGGCATGTTCTACAAATTGATTAAAAATTTTAACAAGCTTATATCCAGAAAACTCAACAAAAACAGCCTAGTAAACTACAAGAATCCATTTCACCAGGATTTCCTCTTCTGTTTTTCAGAAGTACCTACTTTCATTCATAAATCTTTGGCACCACAATTTTCCATTAAATATTATCAACTAATATCACGTCACGCTAAATTTCAGCATGAGGGTTGAAAGTCTCTAAAAGGCAGAACAGGAGAACATAATGTCTGTCAGTTTTCCAGGGAACTCCTGTTAAAAGGCAGGAATGACTCTGAGTGGGATGCTGAAACCCTCAAATACTCAGCAAACATCAGATTAACAGCACAAGCTTTATCCCATGCTAACAAAAACAGCAAATGAAAGGATGTCATCCGGTGGCTGGCACATGCTAAAGCTTCCTTTGCCCTCATCATTACCTCTTTTAGGCAGATTAAGTAAGGCTAGATACACTCGTGCACATGTTCACTATCCTTGTGTTCACACCAGCACTTTGCCATGGAGACCCATTTGCCATCCATTCTTTAAAGAACTTGCAATCACAGTCTGGGCTTAGAGTACAAGCAACTTCTGATTTCAAAGGTATGAGTGTAGATACTTGTGAAGTCCCCAAATACAAGAGGGTTTGATGTTCAACCTCTCTGAAAGCAGTGACCGTATCCAGCTGGTTCCTGCTCTATTGTGCATATGAAAATGGAGTTCCCAAACTCTGAAGCATATATCTCTTCAAGATATAAATATAATTTTGTTAACAATGGCCACTCACTAGCAGCACTCTGAAGATAATAAAACCCTAAGAAAAAGTTTTATATTCACTGAACAAGTTTTCCATTTGCTTTTAATGAAAACTCTTATTTTCCCTCTCTAAAATCACAACACAAATGTTATTTTGTAAAACTACTTCTAACTCCAACTAAGAACAAGCAAGAATAAAACAAATGTTCCTCTCCTATTATGCAAATGTTCCACTGATTCCAGTCATGATGGTAAGGAATATGTCAGGATTATAAATTAACCATAGCTACAAAGAAAAAATCCTTTTGACATTCATTTGCACCTCCAGACAAATAAAGAGACTTATCCCTACATTTTAATGAGCAAAATGTTACAAAAACCTTATTTATTCAAACATAGTTTAAATAAAATATTTTTAATATGATGTGAGTTTTTCCCTGAACCTAGGGAGGGGAAATATCTCCAGCACTGCAGTAAACAAAGAGTAAAGCATTTCTAATGTATAACCCAAAAACAGCACCCAGGGTAACAAGGCTGCACTTCATTTTGTATTGATTTAAAAGCAAAGGTTTCCTGAGAAAGTGTAAACTTGCATAATACTTTACTTGGCTGCTTTTAGATGTTGCAGGAAGACTGGTAAAATTCTCCTCCTGATAGCACCTAATAAAGGACAAAACCCCATCATCTACACAGTGCAATTCACTATTCAGCTTCTTGCAGGGGCAGTTGTCCAAGTACTCATGTGCAAAAATAACACTGAAAAGGAAGTGCAAAAGGATGAAAAAGGGAATTTCAACGACAATATCAAGGGGAAAACATTCCTGAAATTCCTAGAATGTCCAAAAACATGACCATAATGGTAAAAAGAGGTGAACAGTAGGTGTTTTCCATAGAAAACACCCTAATAGATACTATAAAAAAATTAGTGCATGAAAGACTGTTTCCAAAATGTCATTGCTGCATTCAAGAACTTTTACCACTGGAACAGTTCTTAAAAACAAAAAAAATAATAAATACATTTGACTTGGTACTAATGTAGCAGACTTCCCATGCATTTAAGACACAGATTTGTGGTTGCTCATATCACCTTCTTCACAGCAGCTTTTGCTAGAAGTACTTTTAGAAACAAGACAACAATGTCTATGTTTCTCCTTCTGATTAAAAGCGAGCACACTGGAGCAGGTGGACAAAATCGAGCTATTAGTTCAACAGTTCAGACTGTAAGAGGCCAGATGGTCCAGCTCCCTCCCTGCCCTCACTCTTGGTTTTATCCAGTTAACCTCCCAGCACTCTCCCAGGCAAATCTCCTTTAGAAGGGGTGAGCCCTAAGTAGCGAGGACTTAAGCCAGACCATGCCACTCTGCCTCAGAGCCAAGGATAGGTCTCTTTTATTTATGTACAAAAATAAAACAATTGAGATATAGACAAGAAGCAGCACAAGTGTTATGGTCCTGTGTTGAACCTCATCTATTTTATTACATCATTATTACTGTGATGCAATGAAAGATCTGAAAATCCAGAGTGAAATCATCTGGAAAGGTTTTTGTGCTTTTTTCAGGTACAGAATTTGCTATAATGTCATATTTGCCAGTGCATATATATATATCCAAGTCCTCCTAAAAATATCTATATCTCATTCAAGATAAATGTAAAATTGTTTCTTTTCATTGTGTTTGCTTAATTATTTCCCATGTTTATAGCCACTTCTAAAAGTTCTACAGAGATGATGAGTTTCTGAGTATTTAGGAAAATTACCTGCATGGCAGGTGCAAATTACTCTCTTTTAGATCAGAAATTTTAAACATGCATAGATTTCATGTTTAGAACGTAAAACCTAGCTATCAAATCCTCAGCAGAGAATAGTAGTCTTCAAACTCATCATCCAAACAAACCAATTGCAGCACATTTCAAATATTTTGATGGTAAACATTCAGTTTATTAAATACTATGAACTTTCAAAGATATTTTCCAACCTAGACAGTACTTAATTAATTTGAGCATATTCAGTTTATTAGAATAGATCTTTCATAGAGCAATAGAAACATAAGTGACTCCAAATAAAAATATAAATAAATAAATAAAACCCAACAACCTAGGATTTTATACTACAGTGCCAGAAGCAGAAGGGGTACTTGATGACCCTGTGTTCAGGGATAGCTGAGGGCACAGTAAACTCATGCAAACACCAGCTCCATGCAGATGCTGAAGGCTGCAAATGTGAACACATGCCAGCAGCAGCAATGCCTATCCACAGGGCAGAGAGGGCCATGTGGATGGGAGGAGGTGGCAGGACTGGGATGCTCCTGCTGGCAGGTGTCTTGTGTTCTGCAGTCTCACCCAGTACAAGCCACCACAGCCTTCCCTTAAGCACCAGATGCCCAGGAAACAATAGAAGAGCCAAGTGTTGGAAGTTCAAGTCTGTCACCGCAGCCTGGATATACCAAAATGTTGGCTGAAGGTGGGAGCCAGCTATGGCCCATGCATGCTGCATGGGAGGAGTCTCCACCCTCCTCCCATCTCTCCTGTCCCCTTGAACGGTGGTTGAAAGATAAAGTGCCTCATGTGTGGCATGGACAACACAGCCTCTAACGTTATGGGTTTTAGCATATGGACAATTTCTGGTTTGAACGGCAGTAAAGAAATTGAACTGTCTTATTATATTTAACTTTTGAGAGAAAGCCTATTCTGAAAAAGTGAATGGATTTTCATCTTCTTTTTTTTTTTTTTCCCCAACTTGTTGCCTCCTCTGCAGCTCTGTGTTGTTTTGCTTCTTTCCTCACTTTGCCACTATAAGGAAATCCTCACCAAAAACAACAAAAAAAAGGAAACTGGTATTCTCAGTCCATATCAAAAAGTCTATTCTTCATCACTATTTTGGCCCCAACAGATCACTCTTTTCTGTCTGATCATCCTACTAAGACAGAAATAGCATGGCAGAAAAAGTGGATTATGTTCTGTTTGTATGGCTGTCTGGGGGAAGAGAAGGATCAACACTGCATAAGTCAACACCACTATTTAATTTTAGCCCCCAAACAGACCAAAGTACATACCTTCTTTCTCAGTTCCTGCTTTGAAACAATAATCACATTTGGAGGATCCCCAACAGCGGTGGCAGCCCCTCCAATATTTGTGAAGATTACTTCTGCAATCAGGACATGCCTAGGATCAAGATTAAGTACTTCACAGAGCCTGTGGTATAAAGACAATGAAATTAACTTCTTAACTCTATGCATAAGTTACCGTAAATCTTAAAATGCATAAAAATTACAATATTCAGTCATTTCACAGAAAAATGGGAGGATTTTAAACTCAATATTATTGTGTGTGTATATTGTAAAGTTTTTATTTGCTACGTTATATGTGTTACAGTAATTACAGCAATATAAATAAAAAAATATATATTTTTAACATTTAAAATGCAATAATTAATGGTTACAAAATGCATGCATTTTAAAAAGCCATTCATTAAAAGTAATCAACTATTACAAGGGTTGGAATACACAGGAAATAGCATTTTAAATTTTCAGCATCGTACAGCTTTTGAAACCATGGTTCCCAAGCTACATTGACCTACGGAAAAAATTCTGGCTCCGCACTAAGCAACAGTGAGTAACTTTCTTGTGGGTAGCACTGGTAGAAGACTGGAAAGGCTGTCAATTGGCCATGAATCATCTACTAGAGATTTCAGCTTTCAGCCTAGGTTTATCTAGTTTATTCTGCTCCTATTTTTCTCCCTCTATAAAGCTTGATCATGAGTATTTCTGTTTGTAAAGCAACAAGAGTTGAAAATACACATACCTCATTATTTAAAAAACCTCAAAATCTTTTTAGCATGCCAAAAATATTCAATGCTTCTTTACTAAGATGCTGCTTTGATAAGAAAAAAGTAAAATATTTCTTTAATAATAAGCACCTTAAAGTGCTCTGGCAAATGCTGGAGTTGACTCAGGAACCTCATGAGCCATTTCAACTCAGAGCCCACTTACACACAGTAATCTTTGCACAGATTACTTCAACTTGCACAAATTACATTTACACACAAACCCCCATAACCCATTCATTTCTGAAGCAGACATTTGACTTTAAACTTGGGCTCTGGTAATAAAGTTAAAGTCACACCTAAGCACTTTGGAATAAAGGAACTGCTGTTTTGCTCCTCACAACTTATCAGAGCATTGCTCCAGAAGGTAAAGATGAAGGCCACACTTAAACTATTGCCCCCTCTGCCTCATAGGAAATGGGGAGAGAGAGGGCAGCAAGAATGCTTTCTCAGTATTGTTCTTGCTGCAGCATTGTCACACATTTCCCTGACGGAAAGGTTGAGCTTCACTGTTCAGTCTAAGTCTGTATTATTAAAACCTATATTTCAAAGAGAAGAGAGTGTATTGCACAAAGGCTTAACTTGATTCACTTATGTTATCATGAAGAGTATCAATTTAAAACTCAGAAAAAAACAAGTCAGATGACATATACATCAGCACATAAACACTCCAGAAAATAATAACTGTGCAAAAATACACCATTTCTGCAACAGCATGAAATCATTCAGTTAAAGGATACTTTATAGTACAACTGGCAGAAATGCATCAATTGTGGTACAAGATCACAACCATACTTGTGATTTTAACTCAATTCAGCACTCCTTGATTTCCAAATATTTCAAAACATAACCTTAACTTTTTTTAGTGATTCTTTTTGATGGACCTAGTGATATCTTGAAAAGAGAACTCTGACGTAAGTCAGGAAAGGCTAAGCCCAAAGTATAAAACCGTTAGAATGCATTAGCTAAATGGCAGGGTCACACTTTTTCCGTTTACTTGCCCTGGTTATATAACTTCTCATGTGTAAAATCATTAGCCTTTTCCAGTTAGCAAGAACAAAGTATCTTGAAAATAAACTACAGCTAAAAAGGGGTATTACTTTTTTATCAAAATAAGTATCATGTTTTAGGACTTAAGGAAATAGAAAGCCTTATATTCATAGAGTCAGTACGATTTTCTGCAAGCTTTATCTCCATGGCAATGACTGCACAGTACAACACAGTAAAGCTGTAGACAATGGCAGTAAGATTAAAAATAAAAATGACCCCCAGCATGAAGCTTTTTGAACTAGGCAATTATCGGGTTTAGTAGGCGAGATAAAATTTTATTTTAGCTTTGATAGTGATTCAGATACAAATGTTTCCCACATGCTGAGTTTTCCCTTCTTCCGTGTTACAAGTTCATTTAATATAAAACTAAAGTACTTTGTATACATTTGGTATAAAAGGCCATTACTTAAAGTGAGGCTACAAAGGCAGAGGCACTCACTTGATGAGGATCCACATGGAGAAGACAAGGGGCAACAAGAATAAGGGTGAGATTTCATCTTAATATAAGACCAAAAAAATTTTGTGGTGACAACAGTTACCACTGGAACAACCCATCACTGGAGGTTTTCAAGATGTGACTGAAGAGTGACAGATAATCTCATCTAGGCTTCCTTTCCCATGAAAGTATGGACCAGATGATCTTTCCAGGTCCTGTCAACCTGGGCTACCCTATGACTCTGAAAACACAAGAAATGGTACAGTAGCTCTGCCTATGAAAAGTTTTCATGCTACATTGATGCCTAGATTTCAATCCATTCCAAGTTATAGAGCATGGTACTATTAACACCAAGGTTGAAGTTCAATCCCTTAAGAGTTGGACTCCATGATCCTTGTGGGTCCCTTCCAACTCATAATATTCTGTGAAATAGTTTATTCAAAATATTCTGCAACACAGCTAAAGAAAACTTGGTGTTCAATAGTTTCAGTGCTGCTTATTGCCGGAGGTGTAATAATTGATTGGGGTAGGACAAAGTGATTTCTTGAAAAGATAATTGAATAGAAGACAAATGGAGCTTTCAATCACCAGCTGTTTCCCAGTCTAGAAAAAACTCCACTTGCAAAATTGTTTTTTACTGGTTTACACTGCATATTAAAATGGGGGCATATCTTAGTACAATTTTCTGTACTTTAACATGATAATGACTGCAAGCATTACATCCTCAGGATCATTTTAAAAACACACTAGATCTTTCCAAAACTGAACTGGATTAAACAGATTTGCCAGACCAGGTGCAGGTTAAATTCAGGTTAAACAGTAATTTATAATCCTACATTGATTAAATGTAGTTGCAAATCACATGCTAGTAATTTACAGAAATCTGAAGTAATTAAATTCACTGTTCTCTGTTCAAAGTCCCAAATATCTAATCTCAAATTGTGGAATTAACCAGTGGCTGTTCCAATCACATGATCACCAACACAAAGAAAATTCAGAGTCTCATATTCCAAAACAAAGCTGTTAGTTGAAATCTGGACCTTTTTTGAATTTATTTGTCACTAGTATTAGAAGGGATAACAACCTCACTAAAACATAAATTACTATCTAAAATTGTATCTAGATATTAGTCAGCAAAGGATAAGGCAGCTTTAATTAAAAAATTCTCCGTGCTGTACAGGAAAAAACTTTCCTCTACTGGGCAGCATTCGGTGCAATATGCTATTGCAGTTAAAATACGAAGACAAACCAGAGCAGTTAGCTGCCAAGGCAGTATAACAGGATTCAGATATGTGCTCAATATTAACGCAAAGGGAAAAGGCAACCCATCCCTTTGAAAGTGTCAGCTTTTTATTCCACTACAATAAGAGTATTTGAAGTTTTGATTTCCATTTAGATGATCAAAAAAAGTCCAAACAAGCATTTTGCACACATGTCTTCTCCTGACTGCTGGCTATAAAAGACCAAATCCAAAACCATAACAATAAAATACCTTATGGTTACCGGAGTAAAGAGCAGCATTGTGGTAACATTGTCCAAAAATGCAGAAAGAATTGCAGCAATGAGGCACAGAAGCGTAATCATGGCCCACACTTTGCCTCTAGAGAACCGATAAGCCTAGTAAAAACAAAGAGAAACAAAATTAAGGGACTAGATCGCTCCAGCTTAATTTTCAAAAAAAGATAGATAAAGCAACTTGATCAAAATTGAGCAATAGTGATCTCAGAGCATTTACTATTCCATGTACCTCCAACAGCACCCTCTCCAATATTAACTAATTTAGCAAAAAAGCATTTCATGGAAGTGGGCAAACATTTGCATCATGCAAATTAAGAAAAAACTCTGAAAAAACATCATGCTCTGCTGCCAGCCATGAAAGGGGTCTATGGAAGGTTCTGAGCAGGGCTGAGACCCCATCTTCTGCCTGCATGCCCGGGTGGACTTAAATGATTCAGGTCTCCCATCCCCTGAACAAGCTGGCTCACATTCCCCACCCTCAGAGCAGCACTGCCAGCCTACATAGAAAGGACCTCTGTATAGGCAGGGATTGTGTCCACACATGCTTTTTTTAGGGACTCTGTGTTCAAAGCAGCCCTCCTTGTCACTTTTGCTTTCTTTACACCCTTCTGAAGAAAATGAAGCTTTGCAGCAGGTAGTTTTTTCATCAGTCCTCCCAGTTGAAGAGAAGGGATTTGAAAGGGCCAGTCAAACCTCATGAATCAACAAATGGTAACAGGACTGGTGCCACAGTCAGGGATTCAGCTACTTAGACCACAGGACTTGCTTTGAGAAACAGTCTACTTGGGCCTGATGGCGTCCATCAGAGAAGAGGAACAGCATCTTCAATGATAGGTTTGCCAAGCTGGTGAAGAGGACTTTAAACTGAAGTTGCCAGAGAAAGGGGCCTCAATCCTCTCAGTTTCACTTCTTCCAATTTCATGCCAGTGCTGGCAAGGGACCACAGGTCAACAGGAGAGCACCTGAAGATCACCACAAAAGAATTCCAGCTACTCCAGCTATTAAAACAGCTTCATCAGGGGCAAAATTTAAATGTCCCTATGCAAACAGCATGTAACATGGGGAATAAATAAGTTATAAACATGTGCGTGCCTGCAGGTCTATGATCTTATTGGCATTACAGAGACATGGTGAGATGACTCCTATGACTACAATGTTGGAATGGAAGGCTTCAGGTTCTTTAGGAAGGACAGGCAGGACAGGTGAGGTGAGTCAATGACCACCTGGAGTGCACAGAACTCTGCCGGGGGATGGATGAGGAATAGACCAAGAGTTTATGGGTCAGGATTAAAGGGAGGGCAGGGAGAGGTGACATTATGGTGCGGGTCTGCTACAGGCACCCAACCAAGAAGACCAAGTAGACGAGGCCCTCTGTACACATATAGAAGCAACCTCAGGTTCACAAGCCCAGTCTGCATGGGGGACTTAAATGACCCCAGTATCTGTTGGAGGGTAAATACAGCAGGGCATAAGCAATCCAGCAGTTTCCTGGCCTGCGTTGCTGAGAACTTCCTCCTCTAAGTGATAGACTTTCTGGACCTCATTCTCGCCAACAGGGAGGGACTTCTGGCGAATGTGACCTTCCAGGGCAGCTTTGGCTGAAGTGACCGTGAACTGGTGGAGTTCAAGATCCTTAGGGCAGCCAGGAGGCTGCACAACAAGCTCACCAACCTGGACTTCAGAAGAGCAGATGTTGGCCTCTTCAGAGATCTGTTTGGCAGAGTACCACTGGAAAAAGCCCTGGAGGGGCCCATGGAAACCTCATGAAGTTCAACAAGGCCAAGTGCAAGGTCCCGCCTGAGGAAAGGGACAATCACAAGCACAAGTACAGGCTGGCCAGAGAGATTGAGAGCAGTCTTGAGGAGAAAGACTTGGGGGTATTGGTGGATCAGGAGCTCAAAATGACCTAGCAACGTGCATTTGCAGCCGAGAAAGCCAACCGTGTGCTGGGCTGCACATAAAGAGGGAGGTGATTTCCTCCCTCTACTCCACTCTTGTGGGATCCCACCTGGAGTACTGAATCCAGCTCTGGGGGCCCCAACTTAATGTCATGGACCTGCTGGCCCAAGTCCAGAGGAGGGCCACAAAGATGATCAGAAGGCTGGAGCACATCTCCTATGAGAGGAGGCTGAAAGAGATCTGAGCTGTTCAGTCTGCAGAAGAGAAGGCTCTGAGGTGACCTTACAACACCTTCCAGTACCTAAAGGGGGCCTATAGGTGAGCTGGGGAGGGTCTTTTGACAGAGGCATGTAGTGATAGGACAAGGGAAAATGCTTTAAACTGAAAGAGGGTAGGTTTAGATTAGATACAAAGAAGAAATTCTTTACTGCGTGGGTGGTGAGGCACTGGAACATGTTGCCCAGAGACTGTAGGTGCCCCACCCCTGGAAGTGTAAAAGGTTAAGTGGGATGAGACTTTGAGCAACCCGGCCTAGAGGAAGCCCATGTCAGGGCTCTTGGAACTGGGTGATTAAGGTTCCTTCCAATCCAAATTGTTCTATGAATCTATGATTATGATTCAATGAATTACCCTTTTCATGTAATCTTTTGCTCTGCTACTGTGAAAAGGTCTGTGGACGTATTTCACGTGTGATCATAAAGTTAATGATAGTTCCCATATTTCCGCTCTCCCGCTGCCAGGCATAAACAGAGATTTCAGTTACAGCAGAACTGCAATCCTAGGGAAGTCTGTGAAATAACTCAGCTTTATACTGTACATCGGCTTGTGTACCCTACCGGGGGCCTTTATCTTTCTCCTGTAGAAACAAAATTGCATTAAGGGCTTCCTTTCATCCATAGAATGTTTTTCCAATATTGTAAGTTAACTGCTGTCATTTCTAGGGTTTCTTCAAAGATAGTGCTTGCTGTAAGAGATAACTACTAACTTGATTAATCTAGAAATAATTACAAGTACCAAAAAACAAGCCTACCTTTACTGCACAGTAGTCAAAGAATCCAGTCTCTGAAAATATGGCCACCAAAATCATCTACCAAAAGATGAATAAAAATAAAACAGCAACTGAATTATTACTCAAAGGGAAGTAGTTTGTGATCCTGACAAATGTACTTCTTATCTGACACAGCTCTGAGAATCTGATCACTTTCATATTAGAATATCCACTACAGCTGCCAGATATTTCCAGTTATTGCATCATAAGGTGAAATCTACTTCTCAACATAAAGAGTCTGTAAATGTCATACAAGTCTGGTTGAATTTTATTTGTAGCAACTAAGTGGCCATCATACATTAACTACTCCATGTATTTCCCTTATGTCATTAATCAAGAAAAACCAGTAAGCATGTTTGCTTTCTGCAGTAGTTCTCTACAGAGTACAGAAGATAGTGGCTTCAAGAATTACTTGCATTTTCCCACATGTCTGGGTTGTTTCCTGTCCTTCTATCTTTGCTCCCAACAGAGTATTTTTTATTGCTTTCTTTTTCTGTGGGGAAGGTGGGGAGCAAGGAGCAGTCTCAGGAAATAAAAAAAGCTCAATATGGCAACAGATAATTGTAATTTTGTCTCCATGTATTGTATATTTTGTACTAGAGTTTAATAGCACTTGAACAACTCTTTTTACCACAAACATCTCTGGGCAAATTGATTAAAATAATATATGATTATAATCTAATCAGATATTTCTTCTTCACTTCTGGCTTGCTTTTTTTTTTTTTGTGGCTCCAAACATAGCACTGATTAAGACAAAGAAAACCACTTTTCAGCAGAGTGTGTTTGAGGAAGTTTTTGAGTAAACAAGATTAAAAAGATGAATGAGAGTGATAATACTTGGCCCTTAAACAGGTCTTTCCATTTATACACCCTGAGGATGTTTTTAGTATGTTATCAACACAATTTCACAGATTTAAAAGAAAAAATAGAGAAGCAACAACATTTCAAAAGACTCCTTCAGAGGTCTGATCATCCTCCTTTTTGGTAAATTCCTTAGGACCCAAATCTTGTTCGTAAGTTATCTCATTAAAGTACAATTAACAAAATGTTTTAAAAGGAAACATCTCTATGTTGACTTTGATAATTTCAGCACGTTGAGAGCTAAAGATACACTTTTGTTACCATTCCAAACAGCAATGCCAGTGTCTCATAGTCAATCCACTCCACCACTTTGACCATACTTGGCCTCTGCAATCAAAAAAATATGATTACCAGTGAATGCCACAAAACACCTAACTTATGATTAGTTATGAAATGCAAACTCCACTTAATTGATGAACCATTTAAATAAGCTGTGATGGAAATTAGTAAGTGTTCCTACAAGGTACAAAAAAAGGACTCTGCATTATTGGCATTACTGCTGTTATTACTACTAATTCAAAATACTGCTGGCATCCTAAGTGGGTCATTATCAAAAGCCTACATTAGGCAATTGTTTGGTCTAGTTGTTCCTTACATAGCATAATAGAAATAAAAAATAACGAAATTATACTGTACACTTCAGTTTCAGTTTTGATAAGGGAACAAAAACATATCACTTCACCTCTGAAAAAACTGGAGGGAATTTAAGAGAACATAACAATGATGTGGCCATGAGACCAACAGAGAAAATCAATCTGAGCTTTCACTACATATCAACTAAGAGTAAGCAGTGACGAAAACAAAAGCGTTGGAACATGCAAGTATAAGGTGTTATTATGTAGGGTAGTATAAAGCAATGTATTTCCATTTTGGTTTGCTTGGTAGCTTAACATTACTGAAAATAACAGTATTAAACTAACTTGGAATTAAGCTGAAAATGGTTGGACTCCATTTCCTGCAAATCAGAACAAAAAAGCATCGACTGGCTTTTTTGTACCCTCCCCATCTACACACTAGTCTGACTTGTGTTCCCATCCCAGCATCTGTCCTATCACCTCTCTTCCTTAAAAACACTGCTGTGTCATGTTTGCATTCACAACAGGGCAAACATGGAAATTTATGATACCTGACAGCATACCCAGAAACAAAGTGAGCATTTACAGTTTGATAACTTACCTCCCCAACAATAGCTAAGGCGGCTAAAGCTGCCAAAGAGCCCAGCATCGCTGCAAGGGTCCTGTGAACAATCTGCAACAAAGGGTAAGAATTGGCCAGAGACCTCTAAATATCTCTTTACTATAAAAAAGGAAAAGGGGAAAAGGATAAAAATTGCTGTCGTCGATTCTTTCCTTGGTTTGTGTGGGCTTTTTTTCTGACCAGAGAATGGCTAATTACCTTGCCTTACTATGGAATGTTATTAAGAGCAATACAAAACAAAAACCAAAATGAAAAAAAAACCAACTCAAACAAAACTGCATGTCCAAACCCTGCTAGGAAGTTCCAACTCTAATCTCCAGTTGCTTACATTTGACAGCAGTTGACCGAAGAAGGAAAGCAATTCATCTTCCCTAACTTAAGGATCAAAAAGCATAGTCCAGTTGGCTTCCCTTCACAGCCCATGGGAAGAAGATGCATGCCTGGGAGGTGATCCACCTGATTTTTTTATAGGTGCTTGTTCAGCAAGTGTGCCCTAAAAATGTGCTTTTTGTCTCCAAGTGCTCATTTATAGCTATTGAATCCTCCATGTCTGCAAGATCACAGATTGTGTAAAATAACTCAGTTAAAGTAAGAATGTAGTCATTGAAAATCACACTACAGAAGATTAAATCTAACTAACATCTTTTACTATTAAAGTATTTAAATATTATCCTGACAAAGGTTAGAATAATTGCTTAGAAAGAAACAGAACAGTCTAGAAATATTTTATTTGCTACTAATTTCATAAGAAATATTTTGTTGATAAGAAATAGTAGGGTGAGGGCATCTCAAGACCCTCCTACCTGTTTGTAAAGGAAAAGTAAAAATGGAAATATCTGACTTTGTTTTTTTCTCCTTGAATGAAAATTTTTAACAGAAATGGTAAATAACTACACAATTTACCTAGAAAAATAAATACAGAAATTACTAAAAAGAAATAATATGTCTCATTCCCTGTTTTTCTTCAAAATTCACTACGTACATGATAAAGGAGATTAGACCAAGGTTTTTGTGTCTTAATGACCTACAAGTACACAGCACAGGCTGCAGCTCCCACCAGCTCCCACAGAAAGTGTGTGTGATAAGTCATGGGTTTACTTTTGATTTCCAGTTTCAGGGGAGTGGTATATACAGGCACATATGGCCCTTTCGATTCTGCAAAGGTGGGGAGCATTTCATAACACCTGATAGTTCTTGTGACTGACGATCAGATGCAGCAACTAGACCTTACAGCTCTCTCCAATAAAAGATCCCGGGCAGAGGTGTCTCTTAGGGAAGGGGCTCAGCTTCATACCAGAGCAAAGTAAGTTCAGGTTTAAGCTACTGGGAAATCCTCAGCTGTCCGCAGACTGAAGGTTTTCTCGGCATTTAATCATCACCCACATGAGATAGCTCTTTTGCAGTTCTCAGAAAGATACCAGAGGTCTCCTGAGATTTGTTAGGCTATGGATTTTTTGCATAATTCCACTTAAGAATATTTGCTGTCACTTCTGTATACTTAATTGCATACATTGAGTTGACTGCATTTTGAGTTTCCAAGAGTTTGCTGTCACCTATAGGTGAAGTTTTCTTTAGTTTCTGCAGAAAGATAGGGATGGGAAACTGTACAAATGGAGTCATCTGTCAGTTCCTTCATCCTGGTAGTTTTTCAAGAAGGATATACAAAAATATATCCTGAAGAATGATCAGAGAATATTAAGGTGCAAAGCTCTATTACAAGAAACTTGTCAAATATACAAATCTTTACTCCAGCAACTTGTCAAGTGAAAGTTCTAAAGTGACATAAAAGCTAGAAAGCACACTTATGTAAACTCTGAGACATGTTAATATTCAAAATTGAGATTTGGAAAGGTTTAGGGAAGGGTAGGTTACTCTTTAATTTTCTTCTCATAAAAAATAAACCCTAAACAAATAATATATCTTCAAAGGCATTTTTAAAAGTCTACAAGTGGAGAAATTAAGAGATGCAGGTTATAAGCTGTTGCAATCTTCGAACCACAGTTCCATCTAATACACATTTAGAAGTCATTATATTAGGTGAGATTGCTTTATTCCTATTTTGGAAGACAGTGCAGATCTCATCCAAACCCCTTAGAAGCTTGGCACAAGGATGAGTATCTTTTCAGGTTGAAACTCAAAGTACATACATAAACAACAGCTCAGGTAGAGAACTGAAAGAGTTCAGAAATAAATTAACACAAGAGATTTAATCCCAGGAAAGCTGAGATTTAGTGGACTTCTGAATATAAAGACATTTTTAAAGGTTAAGTGAGAAATCATCTGTATTCATCTGACCCTTCTCATGCCTGATCAAGTGCATTCTCTTAAAAAACAAACACTGACCATTGAGATGACAAAGACAGAACAGACAAGGAACATACAAAGCTTTTAGTGTATCAGTTTGCATGCTAGAGCTCCCCACCTCCCAGTCCAACTGCAAATCTTATAGATATATACATAAATGTATGTTAATATACACTAACATATTATATAATGTATTAAAATATTAATATAGTATATATAAGTATACTATATATATACAAAGAGTTTATACTTTTTGTAGAAAGGGTATGTTCACCATGAACATCGTCTTTATTTTTATCTGAAGAATGCCTAGCAGTGCTGACTGACTGCAATAGCAAAGGACAGTGCTTGCCTGTTACAAAGGGACAGTTCCTCCAATAAAACTACTACTGTGAACAGTGCAGCCCAGATTTCACTCTTTACAGTGCACAAATCAGTTGTAGAGCTCACTGATACAGGACATCACTAGGCTAAGAGATGAAGAAATTGCAAAAATGGGAATGGATGTTTATGGACTTTTATAGAAGTAATGAAAATACCCTAAGCTGCAACAATTATGACTCTTAAAAGCAGTATCAACAATGTCAGTGTGTTGTTAGCAACATCATAGGGTCAATTCTACAGGGTCAATTCAGAATGAGCAAAGACTAGGAAAAATTTCTATAGTGATTTTGTTACAAAATTATCTGTAGAAATTTGTTTCATAATTGCCTGTTCTGTGATAAACACAATCTGCTGAATACTGGTTATGTATGGTAGTTTCCATACTCTTAATTCAGGAGTTAAAGTAAGACATTAAAGCAATCTAAATACTTTATGCCACAAACCTTTGTACTTGATATTAACTAAAAAGATACAATTCCAGAGCTATAATATAATTGGAATTTAAACAACCTAGACCTTCCCCAGATTTAAATTTCTTTGTCTGCCTGAAAATGTTTTGGAATTTTTGTACTGAGTACATCAAATCATTTCATAGGCTGCAAAAGCATCATTATAAAAATGATTCAAAATTCCAAACACTAAATTGTGTATGGTGATACAGGAGGTAAAAGAAAGTATTTAGAAGCCAACAGATGGTGACCTGTACGCTGTTTCAGAGCATGTATTTCCAAGCTGAAATCCAAGGCAGGCATATTTCCAAAATGTGCTTCTCAAGATATTTGATAAATGATGCATCATACCAAATATTTTCTTTCCACTAGTCCTTTGCTATAAGTGATAAACAGCAGTTGAAAGATGACTGTCAGTGATTTTAATGTAAAGCTTCAAATGCAACCTCAATGCATTTCTTGTCCATTTTTTCTCCAGTGAAGCGTGTTGAATTAAACTACTTATTTTACTGATAAATTAATTTACATTTCATAGAGTAGCAGCATTGGTGCATTTCAGCAAGGATCCAGTTATTTAGCAAGGTTACATCCACACAGAGGCTTTATACAATTTTCACCTGCCTTCAGAGTAACTCAGACCCTCCTTATAAAATCAACAGCTAAATCCCTCTTAGACATTACAAAGTCTCTGGTTCAATTCTTTATTCTCGGGGGAAGAGAAGTAAAATTTGCTCTAAGATAGCTTTTTTCTTCTGACTTTATGTTTTGTGTCTACTCCTTTTTATGTTTTAATAAGGGTTTATTGGGTTAAAAAAGATATCCTCAGCAGCGGAATTTTTTTTCAGACAGTTTGTTTTTCCAATAGATAATCAAGACAGTATTAGCCTGAATGCCTCTGAAAATGTTCTCCCGAGTCAGGTCCCTTGATAGAGTTTATCTTCTAATTTGCTGTCACATACCTTATCAATTTTGGTAGTCTGTTTTGCCTTGGACTATTCCAGCTGTTTTAGCAGGATGCAGATGAAACATTAGTATTTCATGTGTACACATATTTGATTCACTCATTAGTGGATCAAAATAATTGAGTGAAAAACCCCTATAATTTGGAAAACTAAAGCCAAAGTCTAAAATTGGCATCAGAAGCTGAAATCAAAACTGAAAATCACAGAAAAACAATAGCAATTTAGCCAACTAATTTAGGTAATTTTTCCCAACTGTCAAGCAACATAATTGAAAACTTGATCTTATGTTAGAAAACAAGTGTTAAAAAAAGCCTTGCAATACTTTGAACTCTGTCCTGCTGTAGATCCACTTCAAAGCTGAACAGCATCAAATTCTCAGTTCTGGGAAATTTGCTTTATTTCTGGGAAATTTCACAATTTGGACAGAATGTAAAGCAACAGACTAGAAATTGAGGATATAGTCAGATACAGATGAGGTCAGAGCAACAGAAAAAGAAGGCCTATGGTCCCAGATATATTTATTTGATTTTCTACATGCTTGCCTATAGCAAAGAGGCTGTCTGACCAGTACTAGTTAGTGAAAGCATAGCAACATACCTTCTGTATCCCCCTTGCAAGGGATGTGTCTCAACAGCTAGTGCAAAATTAATGACAATGGAAAATTAATTGCCTTAGAATCCCTTAGTTAAGCAGTAGCAAATAAATTCTGTAGGGATTTTAATGAGGTGAAAGGGAGCTGCTTGACATAGTTTAGAGATATGACTTATGCTGATGCAGTATTCAGAGATGGGTTAAAGCATCTCTTGAGGCAAGCATGTAGGGTAAAGCTGCTGATAGATGATGTGCATCAAGGATCCCAAAGTGACTACAAGCATCACAGAAATCAGTGAAAGCAAGAACAGCTATTTTTATCTTCACCTGCAGAATAGGACGCTATCCATATGTATTCTATACATGCAGATATGAATCTTAAAATAACACTTTACTAGGTTAAATAGTTAGAAAATCTTATTATTAATCTCATTTTTTAAGTCAAAATATGCCAAAACCGTATCGCTGTACATAAGTACGCCTTGCTTGAAGAAAGCCAACCAAAAAAAAAAAAAAATCAAAACTCAAAACACAGTACTACCATACGCATGAAATGTCTGACCAGGACCAGTTAAGAGCACAGATTGGAGAAACAGACTGTGGATTTAGAAACACTAGCTGCATATTTTAGTAATACCATGCATTCTTATTAATTGCACAATAAATGGCTAATGACTGTAACTGTGAAAATAATACTCCATATACATTCTATAAGCTCTTTTTTAAGACAGACTCCCAACCCTAAAAGACTTCTTTCTTTTCAATGGAAACATTAAATTCTGCAGCAAACTTTGTAATTTCTGAAGAACATCTACACAACTGCAAAGTAAGAAAGTACTCATCCATGGCATTCTGCTATGATACCCATTTCCATTAAGACAGTATGCCAAATTACTCATTTTGATTCAATGTTGTGGAGAAAGTCCTGGTTTAAACAACCCTGCCTTTGGGAAAGTCATAGAAGATAGCAATCTGCCACTTCCTAACATAATGCTTCATAATATAAAATGACACTACACAAGATGATCATCTTAAATAGAAAGTGATCAAAAGTAATACGGCATGGTGTCCAAGAAAACACCTATATTAGTTGATTTTTATCCATATGGTACATTAACTGAACCAGCTAAGAAATACAAGGTATCTTAGGAGGCTTGTCTAGGAAAGATGGCCCTGAAATTCTATGATTAGGTAACTACACAAAGTTTCATCAGCTGACATCAATTCTATCTGTAAGTAACGCACAGTGCATAGAAGAGACACAAACTCCAGGAGATCAAATTATTTTCTGTGAATAAATTATCTGATTACAGAATCACAGAATATACCAAGTTGGAAGTAACTCACAAAGATTAACAAGTCCAACTCTTGACCCTTGGCACAGGACTATTCCCAAGAGTCATACCATGTGGCCAAGAGTATTGTCCAAACACTTTTTAAATTCTGTCAGGCTTTGGTGCTGTGTTCACTTCCCTGGGAACCTGTTCCAGTGCCCAAAAACCCTCTGGGGGAAGAACCTTTCTCTAATATCCAACCTAAACCTTCTCTGACACACCTTCAGGCCATTCCCTTGGGTCCTTTCACTGGTCACCACAGAGAAAACATCAGTGCCTACCCCTCCTCTTCCCCTCACAAGGAAGTTGGAAGCTGCAGTGAGGTCTCCCCTCAGTCTCCTCTTCTCCAGGCTGAACAGACCAAGTAACCTAACCCGCTCCTCACATGGCTTCTCCTCAAGGCCCTTCACCATCTTCATTGCCCTCCTTTGAACACTCTCCAATAGCTTAGTATTTTTCTTATATTGCAGTGCCCAAAACTGCCCACAATATTCAAGGTGAGGCCACCCCAGTGCAGAGCAAAGCAGGACAATCCCCTCCCTCGCCCAGCTGGCGAAGCTGTGCCTGATGCCCCCCAGAACACGGTTGGCCCTCCTGGCTGCCAGGGCACTGCTGACTCAGATTCACAACCAGGACCCCCAGATCCCTTTCCATGGCACTGCTTTCCAGCATCTCATTCCCCAGTCTGTGTGCATATCCAGGGTTGCCCCACCCTAGATGCAGAATCCAGTACATTCCCTCTTTGAGCTTCACATGGTTGGTGATTGCCCAGCCCTCTAATTTGTTGAGGTCTCTCTGCAGGGCCTCGCTGCCTCTGAGGGAGTCAACAGCTCCTCCCAGTTTTGTGTCATCTGCAAACCTGCTCATTATCCCTTCCAGTCCTGTGTCCAGGTCATTTATGAAGATGTTGAAGAGCACAGGGCCCAACATGGAACCCTGCGGAACCCCACTAGTGACAGGTCACCAGCCTGATGTTCTCCCATTCGCTATTACCATCTGTGCTCAACTTGTGAGCCAATTGCTCACCCACCACACGATGTGTTTATCCAGCTGTGGGCTGGACATTTTGTCCAGAAAGAGACTGTGAGAGCCAGTATCAAAAGCTTTACTGATATCCAAAAAGATTACACCAACTGGCTTTCCTTGATCATCTAGGTTGGCTACCTTGTCATAAAAGAAAATCAGGGTTGATAAGCAATCAATTCCTTTCCCTTTTTTATATAGAAAAATCTGTACATTGATTCTATACTGCTCAAAGGTATTTGTTACTCCAAAACTCTATCAAAAGCTTTGAATGAACAATGCGCACAATTTGCAATCTTTTCCGTGCCTGTGAGTTTCTTCTTCAGTGATATCTCTGCTTGCTCTTTGTAGAGAAAACTAGATGGACTAAAGATCATGCTCATATGGAACATTGAATCAAGAGGTTCAAAGTAGCCCTCAAACGATGCAGGGATAAAAATATCCTTGGTGTATGAGATGAACAAGACAGTTGAAACCTGTGTATTTTGCTGCCTAGGAAACTTGAGGGGAAAACAAAGCTGGGAAAAAAAAGAGTGTAGAGCTAGGAAGGAAGGAGGGCATTAGCATTGTAAAGATTTTGGACAGCAGATCCAGAAGAGGGTTTAATCCTATATGATGAGGGTTAAAATGACTGACTGTTGAGTCTGGTTCTGAAATAACTTTTCACTTCAAAATATTAAGGTAAAAGGGGATAAAAAGATATAGCAGCACACCAATCAATATTTCTATCAGATTCATAGAGACTGCCATATCTATATCACTTCAGCCACAAGTGCATGTTTTCCATCCTCTACCTGTTGCAATGGCTCTGATGTAAGAAAAAGGTACTCACTTCTGTAATATTTTAGCCACGTAAAATATTTGCTATATGACTTAAAAAAAGAGATCTGGTCTTGAGCCAGTAAAGGACCTAGAAGACTATAAACCAAACTGCTACTGTGAGCTGACATGATCAAAGCCATTGTGTATCAAGAGGATGGCCTAGCAAAGAGCTTTCAGTCTTGCAAGACCCATTTGGAAGGGTCAATTCAGTCCTCCACCACCTATCTCAGCAGGCTTTGCTGACTCCATCCATTCTACGTGCTTTGATATCATCCCCAATGCACACCCTCATGTTTTCGTGTCACAAAAGCATTATGTGTGAGGACTGAAAGACTCTCATTACATTTGCAGTTTCAGAAAACTGAAAATTAAGATGTCACCATTTATATTTTCCCAGTTATCTCGGCATTCTCAAGATTAATGAGATTGTGAATTCCTAGTAAAGAAATTACTTAGAGCAAATCACCAAACTGCAGGGGAAATACATTTTACTTTCCCAGTGTGAATCCTTGTCAGCCTCCTTTAAATGGTAGGGTAATACAACCATAGAGAATTACAGCCATGCACTAAGAACAACAGTATGGCAAACTGCAGCACTTGCATTACCTTTACAGGGAACTTTCTGCTCTGGCTAGCAGTTCCTCTGGAGAGTCTTTCATCCCTCCCATCTCCTTTCTTCTTCATACCACTTTCCATCTCAGAATTCTTTTCCTCTTTAAATTATGCCATTGCATCTCCCTTAAGCCTGGCCTCTACATTTCCATGTTTTTTCATTCACTTTTGCCCTTACTTTTGCTGAAGGAAGACACCATTTGAGGCCTTAAAAAGAACTGAGTGGTTCTCATCCTTGTTTGTGTGCATTAGAAGCATATGTGTGTTCTAACTTGTTAAAATTTTAAGACTTCATGGCTCTCTACCCATTTAGTTGCCATAGGCAGGGTAGAAGCTGAACAGCAGCATTCAATTAAGCTAATTTAATGTTCTACAGCCACTCTCAAGCAGAAAGGAAAGACACCAATGCACAAAACACTTAGTATGCAAGGCAGAGCAAAACATTTGTGTTTGCCAGTCTTTCACAAATTGAACAAAATACAGTTCAAAATTAGGTTTAAAAGGCAATTGAAAGTAGCAAATGGACATTTGGGAATTGGTTTTTGCTTTTAGTGTTGAAAATATGACTCCTATCATTTTTAAAAAGTCACGTTTTGTGAAAAGTGGAGCCTGGGCAACAACGTCTTTTAAAGCAGTCAATCCTATCCAGTCCTCAAAACAGTGAGCAGCACCATCCAGTGGCAATTTTTTTCCTATTAAGTCCTTAATTAAGGACAATTTGCATACTTCAAGAAGTACCATAGCACCCAAAAGAAGATATTTTTCTTTAAAGCACACATATTTAGAGCTCAGCTAGACTTCTACCAAGATAGATCTAACAATTAGACAGGCAATAGTCAGTGTAAAATCAATATTCATATTGGATTAATAATACAGAACTGTTATTACAACATATGAAGCTGGGATCCAGCTGAGGATTTTGCTTGCTATTATACTGCATTTTTGTTTTAATTGAAACTTACCCCTTCCTCATCTTCCAGAGTTTTGCTTCCTTTACACTTCATTTCTCCTTCCTTTGTTGCAATTAAGGCAGTTAAAAATGACTAGTTTATATTACTAGAGCTGGCTCTGTCCTTTCGGATCTTCCTTTTTGGTGGTAGTGGCTCTGCTCTACACAAGTAGCAGAAATCCTGACACCTCAGGGGTACTGATTCAATGCTCCACATAAGGAACAACTTGTAATGCTCCTGCACAGCTGCTTTAAAGTCATTTTGAGCCTCTCAAAATGCACAGAGGTCACAGCCTCCTCCTAAATTAGAGAAAGCCATTAGGGAATGACAGTAAACGTTGATTGTCCATCCTGCTTAATTGGTAGCTCAGTAACACACTGTTTTCTCTGGGAAAACATCTAGGGCACCACTTGGTAAACATTTCACTCTGGACATATAAATCTGCCCCACACCTGGATCTCCTTGTTGCTGCCTTTGCTTGATGTGTCTTGATATCATTCCCAAGGCACACCCCCAGTTTATGTCCTAAAAGCATTGCTTGTAGGGACAGCAACAGCGCCCTCATTGTAGTGCACCTTTTCAGTTATAGAGGACAGGAAAGCAGACTTTTTAATGGTAATGATACTTTAAGGTTATGAGGACCCCAAAGTGGGTCCAAAATCACTAGCTGCCCAGGACAGATGCAGCTAGACTGCTCCAGAGGAAGCTAGATTCCTATTTGAGACAAGTTTTACTACTGGATTTTACCATTTAGGTTTCACTATTCTGGATTTAGGTTCCATGCAACCCCCCAGAGTCACAGCACTTACTACTTCGGGGCTCTTTTTCTCCCTACCAGCCCTAGACAGGAGGGTAGATGAGGGGAAAATTTTATTCTTGCCCAGAGAGTTGTGGTTTAGACTCTTACCAAAGAGGGTAAATGGTTTGTTCTGATAATCTGACCCTAGTTTTCTGCCAAGTCCTACAACAGTGTTTTAATTCCCCTCCACAATTTTTTCATCCCAAAACAAATGAAATCAGTAGCAGCGGGAATATATTCTCTCCCACCAAGGCCAGGGAGTGCATCAGCTACTGTCTTCTTTTTTACACCATTTTTTCCAGTAATGGCCATGGATTTTCTTCTGTTCCTTTGCTACCAGTCTTTTGGGAGGATATATGTGGAGGTGGGAACATTTAATCCACTCTCTTCTCAGTCTATTTTTGAAAGACAGATCAATATAAGAATGGATGGGAAGTGAGAAGCCACGCTGACTAAGCTGATCACTTCTGCCATCAGTTTCTGTGACCTTCCTTACCAGAAAAAGATCTCTCTTAAGATTAGCCTATTGCTATCACTTAATATTATGCTTCATATAACCAATGAATATTTCTTCCCTTTGCCTATTCCCTCTCTAGAGCACAATTTTCTGATGTTACAGCCTCATTACTGGAAATAAGCAAAAATTGGACTGCACGAGCATAGACTGCAGTAATAACATCTTATTTCATTTGTAAAAATTTTTTCCTGCAAGAAAACACTGGTTCAACCACCCCACAATGCTAGAAAAATTGTCAGACTAAACCACATAAAAATTTTGTTCTCTGGAGCTAATTTCTGCTGGTTAGATGCTATTAAAAATCACTCTGCTTTGAGTTAGAGAAATTAAGCTTGGGGGATGTTTATTCATAATTTAAGCTAGTTAATAATAGAAAAGTAATATGGAGAGAAACTGACACACTCCGTTTCCATTAAAGTACTAAAAATTGTCATTATAAGCCCACACTTCATGCTAGTAAGAAACTAGAGCTTTTAAGGCCAGATCTTGCACTTTCAACTATTTGTGTTTTAAGAAGAAATACAGACATGTAAATGTTATTCAGGATGTCAGATCATTAAGATGTCATTTAAAAGATCCTGGCAAGATCTTTTTTAGGACTACTTACAAGACAGGATATGAAGCTAAATAATAGTGCCTGTGGTAAAAAAACTACCTATGGAGGCTGTCACAGAATTTCTGATACTTGCTTGTGTCACTTTTCTGATGTTTGATATGTTATTACTATCTCCTAATTTTTCTTATATTTATTAATTTAATAAATTTTATTCTGTCTTTTTTCCTGATTAACTGAAACATTTTGTAAAATAGCTTTTAAAAGGCCATTACTTTCATATTTGCTTCTGCTAGCTCCTTTAGGAGCATAAACAGCTAGCACTCCATTTTAATGCACAACACAAAACAAGTATATTATTAAAGGAAAATATTAGACAGGTGCACACATAAGTTCATTTCAATTAATGAATTAATGAGCTATAACTGATGTCTAACATTCCTCCTTACATATTTCTAATTAATGTAGCTTCAACATAGCTGTAAGTATGCAAATGATAATTATAATAAGAGCTTTAGCAATTCAAGAAACTTTTCTGAATACCAGTAGTACTTTAACATTTCAATGGATATTTTAAGATACAGATAGGCAGATAGATTTCTTTTTAGTGCATCCAATGTATTGTCCAATTCTCTGTGTAGACAATAAAGGGAAAATGGGAGAACTCAATGATATCTAACTGTATTTATTTGATATCTGATAACTGCCAATGAGATTTTATCTGCACTAATTTTGCTTGGTCATGCTGTACAACCAGAAACAACCATACACCACTGCTCATCAAATGTGAATGAATGGGCTATAAATAGTCACTTTAGTTATATCCATAGAAAAATACTTCTTTGGAAAAAAGAATGGAAATCAAAGAAGGCAAAGGAAAAAACACTCTCTTATCTGAAATAACAAAGATAATTAGAGCAGAAAAGTATAAAAAGTGTAAAAATTAAATTTTCTAATATTTTCTTTGTTTGAATTTTTTTCAAGTTCTCAATCAAAAGAGGATACGTATTTTGAGGATCAAAACTGGAAAAAGCCTATCTGAAAATATACTGTGAACTAATTTAGTACAGCAACATCAGTGTAGAACTCTGTACAACAGCACTTTACTCCAGTTGTCCCTGTAGACCAGCATGAAAACATACTTATAGCCTATCTTACCTGTGTTCCTCAGGTCAGACAGTAGAGGTGAGATCAAAAAAGGTAAACCTGGAACTCTCTTTCTTTCTTTCTTTCTTTTTTTTAACATGCACCTGTCTGAAATGCCTGTGCAGTGGATTCTTTCAAGAACAAAATTAAATAACTTCTTGTTCTCAAAAAATCTATAAAATATTATAGAATAGATTAAAGCAAAAATACCACAAGAAGCAGAATGTTTTTCTCCTTTCTCCTTTGAGAAAAGGGGAGGGAATAGAAGAATGAATTGCAAAGAGGGAACTGAATGATATTTGAAGATAAATCAATTTCAAGAGAATTAATATCTCAAGGAAAATATGTTTGCCTAAGAGGGTAAAAAAGAAAAAAGCCCTCAGATTTCAAGCAGAAAACATAACTAAGAGATTACCATCTAAAGAGAATTAAAAACAATACACAAAAATTTCAAGAAGTGGAGTAGTAGAATTGTGAAGTAAGGAAGTATTTATGTTTGTGGTAAGCATGAAAATAAAAATCATCAGAAATTAAGGAGGATATGTTTTTATGTTCTTTTACCAGAAACATATTTGCATTTTGTGAATATGTAATATGTAATCAGTTTCAAAAGAAACAATACTTTAAATAAATGCCTGAAGAAATGAAGTTCAACAGTCCAGGATGTTTTCTGAAGAACAGCACATCCTGAGACTTCCCTATTGACAAAGAGTGGTGCTTGATATAGAAATTTAGTGCTAACACAGAAACAAACAGCTGCCTCAAAGCTGAATTTACCCTGTGTCTTTACAGTGGTAGAAGTTTGGAGCAGACGACTGTTTAGAGTAAATGCACTTCAGTTTCCAACTGGAACCTCTTACTTCATCAGCTTCTCCCATAACCTGTGTTTGCAGGACACAGAAGATCTTGCAGCCTGTTCTGCACAGTCCTTGGTGACTAAGGTAGCAAAGAGCCAGGGCAGAAGGGAAGGAAGGATTAAAAAATGAGGACAGCACAGTTGGGCAGGTTGTGGGCACAAGTTCTACAGTTCATTATTTAAGGAAAAGGGCTGTGCAAGAGGAAGAGGAGGCACGCCTTTCTGTAGCTCTTGTGATTTGTAACAGATAAAATGCTTCCTCTTTCTTCATTTTTTAAAACATATGTGAAAATATAGCTCTAAAACTGGTTTGGGTGTCAACATTGTTTGAATTTGAAGCTGTATTGCAAATAATAATTAACAAAATACAGGAAACTAATAAAGACTGATAAAAGATGGGGAGCAGCAACACCAAAAATGAAAATCTGTGAGAGATTGCTCCCACAGTAACATCCATTGATTTCTCTAATAGTGATAACAGCTAATGGGATAGAGAGTGAAATGTGTTGAGAAAGCAGGCACTGAGGCTATAAATACGGAATTTGAGGAAAGCCACTGTTACATATTCTAACAATATTAATATCCATTGCTTGCCAGAAATCAATGAGGGAACCATAAAACACACAAAGTTTATTTCTGTGATAGTTATTTCAAGATTAAAAACTCACAGTTTAAAATTTGCTCTCATTGTACCATTTGTCATTCCTGCAGATGTTATAGAGAAAATAGCTAACATCATGACACAGTACATGACTTTCCACATTTTAAATTTAAAAAAAATAAATTACTTCTAAGTATTTATTTCTATCTTTGAATTTGCAGAAATAGTTTTTCTGCCAACAACCAAAAATCTTTCCTTGATATTTTCAGAGAAACAAAAAGCTAATGAGCTGTTTTAAAGCTTTTTCATAAAAACAACAGGAAAACTAATGCTTTCCTGGCTCTGCTTTTCAGTTTCAAGCCTTTTCCACATGGATAGTTCCAAAGCAGCTTTCTAGGATGCAAACACAAAATCACCGTTTACATAGATTTAAAATCTGATGCTTTTGCAATTGCTAAAGAGTTGCATAGTTGGGGAGGGGGAGAGTGAAAAGAAAAGGTGCATTTAAAAGTATTAAGATTATTTTGGTGCTGTGCTGCATGCCTGCCATATATTTATAGCAAAATCTAGTCCAATCCCACCCCACATGTAATATTATGTCTCTTTGCTCACTTATAAGGTACATAGAGGCATTTCTAGGTCCATAAAGAAATCACCATTGCTGAACAACATAACCTAAATAGCATCTGTCATACTGTGTGCATCCATTACTGATATTTGATCAGGCGGTGTTCAACTGCCTTACCACTTTAATGAGTAACAGGGTGAAAAGCTTAAATATACTAGGGATGCAGAAGGAAAATGAGCATGCTGGACATATTTACTATGGAGCACCTTATAGACTTGATTTGACTCATTTCTTTGTTTCATAACTAATGTAAATCAGGTGTGATTCAACTCAGAGAATTAATTGGTAACATAGATGCTCACATGAATTAAAAATAAATTTTAAAAAAAATCCTTATTTTAAGTTAACCAGAATATAGGTGTTTTCAGTTCAAAGAAGCCAGTTGGAGTTCTGTGCAGTTTCTGACACATTTCCATTCTTAATGTGGGGCAATTTTCATTGGATTTGGTACTTCAAGGTTTTGGAATTATGTTGCAATATATGTTTAAAGTTCCCTGTTCCTCAACTTCATAACTCAGTCTCCATTTCTTCTTCAAATAATAGAGTAAAAGAATGTCTAAATGTTTCCTATTAAAAAGTGTGATCATTGTAACCTTTTAAAATTACACTAAATTCATATTTTGAGGTACCTTAGAGAAGGCAAATAACCAAAAGGGTTTTTTTTTCTTTTACTTTACCTTAAAAAATAATTAACTTACAAACAAATTTTCCACGCCTTTTACAACACAGGCCTATTATCACTCTCACAGCCAAATTATAATTCTGTTGAAATAATAAATAATTTCTAGAACCTAATAGAAAAATATGCAAAATCACTCTAACTTGCCAAAATCAGTTACAATTCAGAACAATTTTCTCACACATATCTTATTCATGTCATTAACAACACTGATGGTACATGAAGAAGTTATATACACACTTTTAAATTATATCAAAACTCAAGAATGAAAACCTTCCATGTGATTCATTTACAATGTAAGGAAAAAAATAAAATCAAGGAACAAAACAGGCTTACTTCAAATATTATCAGCACGTAAACACCTACTAAGATGATGGATGCCACTGTTACTTGTGCCTCTATGTTTGTATGAAGGTATTGATGCTTCATGGAGAGAGGAACACTTCCAGACCCCTGTAGGAAGGCCTGAATGTTTATGAAGATGGTGCCTCTGGTGAAAGGAAAAGAAGCTTTGTTTATTCCTGGAATGAAATACCATTTGTTTTATTTGTGCATTAATTTTACATTGAGTACCTATAAATACAGTTACTGTTGCAAGAAATTCCTCAAACATCTTCAATCTATCCTTCTAAACAGTATTGTTTGGAAAGTAACTCAAGTACAAACCAGCCTGGTAAATCCTTTTAAAAAGAAACAAGAAGCCATCCTTTCCTGTCCCTCTGAAACAGCAGTGATACATTACAAAACCTTTTCTATTCCTTCATAGTCAAGTCTATGTAAAGTACTACTTCAAGGGATCATTTTTCAGTCTCTTAGCCAACCTGTTTGGTATCTGAAAGGTTCTAGTTGTGATGATTTGCTGATTTCTTCTTGAACTTAAGGGTAGAGACCAGTTGTATATCACCTGCAAGAGAGGCAGATTTCACAATATTACCAAAAGTCAGTGATACGTCTCTGATCTAGGGTTTTACTCCCCTTTTTCTCTCTCCTGACTATTTAGGAGAATTTTTGTGGATCAGGCATAATACACCCCAGTCTAAATTAATTCCCCTTGACTAGGTATGTTACAGGTGCTGAGGTTGGAGCAAACTCATCTACAAGCAGCATCTAGGGCAGTCAGGCTCAGACTACAGTATGGTTCGCTCCCAAAGACTGCCTGGGAGGAAAACTAACATCCCTGAGGTACAGACAATGAAAGGTACAGGAAAAACATCCTACTCCCAGACATCAGGAAGAGGACATGGTGGAAATTCAGTAAATAAAATGCTCCTTTTGTCATGGATCAGCACTGGTGTGCCAGCAGAGGTGGGCTTCTGCAGCCAGCTGTGCTCTGGCTGCCCCAGAGCAGCTTGGGGATCACTGCCAGTAGCACAGGCTGCAGCAACCTCCTCATCACGGGGTGTGTGGTTTAAGAGGGTAATTGCCACTGTATCATTGTTCACCATGCTGAAGTAGTGGGACTAGTCTTTTGCTATAGACCGTGAGCTTGGGTGTAAGAGATGGCATTGTTGAGCTCTGCTGTCACTGGTGGAGGCAGGTCAGCTTGTCATGTATACAGAATGAGAGGCTGTTGTTTTTATGTCAGTGCTGTTTATTAAATGATGAGGCTTATTTTTATTTCTCAGTGATATATTCTGACAGGCTGTAAAAGATCCTCTTTCACCTAATTGTCTCCAAAGAGCAGAAGGAACTCATTACAAACAATATCAACAAGAAAGTTTTAAGAAAAATAAAGGCAATAAATGTGACACGTTTGAGAAAATAATTTGCAACAAAAAGTGAAAATGTATTTCAATGAGTGCAAAAAGGCACTTTGCTATTGTTTCTTCCTTCGAAGACAACTTTTTAAACATTAACAATTTTAAACACAAGAAATTCCATGCTATGTGTCAGCCAAGAGGCATATGTTTTACAAAATTTTAATATGAGAAGCAAAGGGAAGCCTTATAAAGGCAAAAGAAAAAGCACAATGATGATGGAACTATAACTGATAAAACACATCTCAGAAAAAGTGAAAGAAAATTTAAAGACCATCACCTGCTGCTGGCGTCTCCTCCTTGATCCTGTGTCTTCATTCTGGCTGATTTGTACTATGATGTATTCCTCTGTTTGCTCATCAACTACACGTGCTCCAAATGGGCCTCCTATGTCTAATTTCAACAGAGCAGAATCACGAAAATCAGTCAGATTCATAGCTGTTAATAAAGTTAAGGTGTAAATTTCCAGTAAAGATGAGTATAGGCTGTTCAAACTCCAGGGGGAAAAAAGATTAGTCAATTTATATTGGAAAACACATTCTTCAGCTAAAATGCTTCATAAACTGTGAAAAGAACAAAATAGATGTCTACTTCCTCACCAAGAAGGACTGTTTTGACCAAGTTTCTTAAGAAAACAAGAGTTGCAAGTTCAGTACAAATATATCTTTCTAGTGACTTTTGGGATCACCAGTGCTTTCAGACACCTATTGTAGATGTATCAAAGCTTCAAAACAGCATATGGAAGAACAGAGAGACAAGAAGTAAGGCTCTTTAAGTGCTTGTACTAGATAAAAGGCTGCATCATTAGCTCAGCAATTTAAACTTCACAGCATTTGTAAGGGTGAAAACACTGTAGAAACTGTAGAAACTTCAGCCACAGGGAAAACTAAATCAATATCCTATTCATGCCAGAGGATTTGTTTCTTGGACAAAGTTTTACTTACAGTATTTCAAACATCTGAAAGATGTATTTTCAAGCTCCTCTTAAAGTAGTCACAGACTCTTTCACCTCCAGGTCCCTCATCTACTTTTCCTTTTTTCCTCCTTAGATATCTCACATGAAGTGTGGCCAAACTACATTTCAATTATATAGTCTAATATAACTGAGAAATCAGCCAACCATGATCCACAAATGCATTGAAAAGTCTGGTTCTATCAGTCCCAAAATATCCAGAACTTTTTAAACATAGTATTGTAATAATGCACTTCTGGCATGGTTGAAAAAGAAGTATCCCTGCGGGCTGGTGAAGGCAGGGATGGGGGAGGAAAGCCTGAGGCTTTAAATAGTTAACAGTTTGTTACTATACTAGAGCTATACTGTAATTGTTTTGCACCTATCTGTGACAGAAAGCTAAGCCATCACCCACAGAACTCAGAGACTTTAACAGAAGAAATAACAACACAGGGTAGTTAGAGGGACCCAGGGCACTGCTCTGCCCTGCTTCCAGTGAGCCCCAGTAAGGCCCTCCACCCTAGAGCAGTGTCTAATGGGGAAAGCTTTGTAACTTCCTGGGTCTAGGAAAGAGTAATCTCTCACAGTGACCCCAAAAAAGACTAGCAAATCCAGTGGGCAGCCAATACACCCAAAGTAATATAAATTTTACCCTGCTTAGCAAGGCCAGCAGAGCAATCGCCAGTAGTGACACTTACATGTCATTCATTAAAAAATTAACCTCCCACACACCTATTTGCTAACAGAATCAAGCAGAAAAGGATAAAAAGATAACCTCACATGCAATCAGGAGAGCAAGTCCAGTCAGGAGAATTTAGACACACAGCCCTTAGCAAACATAAACAGAAATTACAACAGTTCTCTTCTGTTTCTGAAAGTTTTAAGTGTGATTTGACATCACAGTCTTTCTGTCCTAATTGATACATAATAATAGTCTGCACTGGAACTATATCTATACCTTTAACTAGAGACATTAATTATACCTTCTACAATATCTGCTGACTGAAGTCATTAATTCAATGGTTTGGGACAACTTTTGACAGTCTGCCTTTTACTAGGAGGGTAGCAATTTATGCCTTGAAAAGCTTCAGGTGCATATAATTATGTCAGATTCCTTTTAAGCAATATTTACCTAGATGACACATTAAGCAGTTTTTAGAAAGGATGCGTAAAATTAAAGGGGGGGGAATGTAACCTTATTTTCAACAGTGGCTCCTTCCTTCTTTTTCTCTAAAGATAAGGATACTTTTTCCATTCCATTCTGTGCACTTATAAAACCATCAGAAAGATCTATAGCAAAAAAAAAAAAAAAAAAAAAAAAAAAAGGTTCTCCTTTGATTACAAGTGCAACAGAACATCATTCACCGGTCTGCATTGAGGCTCTGAAATCCCATCAGTTATCTTTTTCCAAACAATATTTAGAGACCCTGTCATAATTCCATTGTTAGACTGCAGCAGATTGCAGCATTTATGAAAGGTAGAATCAAAATAAAACAGAAGAGAATTTCAGACATGTTTATACACATCAAAATGCAATTTTTTTTATCAAGCTGATCTTCAGAATAGTTTTGTTCTGCCTTACTTTGGTTTTATATTTCCCTTAAATTGCCAGAATGTGATTTCCTCTAAATTTTAATCATTCAGATATGACCGACATTTGGGAAAACTATCTTTTTTACTTTTAATGTCTCCTTTTATTCTTCAGCTTAATTCATGCTTTTTCTTTTCTGAACCATTTTGTGGGGGGTTTTGGTTTTGGGGGGTTTTTTGGGGTTTTTTGGGTTTTTTTGGTAATGTGGTATCCAGTGTGTGCCTTTAAAGCAAAAAAATCTCCCTGACAAGATTTAGAGCTGGAGCTGTTATTATTTTATTTCACTTCAGCTAAGCTTCCTCATTTTGATGTAGTTCTATTCTTGAAATTACATTACTGCTGTGAGTTACCCTGTCAAGGGATTTGGGTTTGTATTTGCTTGGTGAAGCACACAGTGGCAGTCTGCATTTACACCCTGCACCAGCCTGAGTCCACTGCTCACAGCTAAACCAAGAGTTGGTTTTTTTTGATCTTGGTGTTCTGACTAGGTGCTCCTAGAAGAGTGTGTGAGAGTCAGCTCACTTTATTTTTACATGGCTTATGTAGACAACATGGTGGAATGGGAAACAGTGGCTAAACATTTGAATTGGTATTCATTCACCACAGTTTATGCGCCTGTACTGTGGACATCTGCATGAGTTGGTTACTTCCTTAAAAACAGTGAAAAGAGGGTGCTTTTAAGATGGAATTCTTTGCTTAATTTTAGACCACTACACGCAGATGAGTAGAATTGCTCATGAGAAACATCAGTTCTCTCTATTCATTACAAAGACAGCTTAGGATGACTAATTCAAGTGTAGCTGAGATGCATCACTCTGCAAAATACCAAGTCGCTTCTCTACCCTCCAGGTAATTAATTCAATGTACAGAGGCCACCAAAAAGCCACATTTGACAGAGATTGTCTATTATATTTGCCCGTACACAGCTGACAACATGTTTTCATCAACATCTACTTGTATATACTATTCTACCTACTGTAAAATGTACCTTGAGAATTCTATGTCTACTGCTTATTTTTCACCAAGTTGCTGAGATAGTTATTTATAATTTATCCTGATTTATGACCAGGTCACTTATGCTAGTCTCTCTAGGATACTAGCATTTTAAAGAAGGCCTCTCCCCTGGGTCTTACCATCCATTTTTATATATTGTCCTTAACTGGGGTTATTTCTGCATTAGTACTTGTGGTTTTCTCTTTTGATATCCTGTTATTGTTTGGAGCTTAAGAGGCTATTTCTACATCACTGCTTCACAATATAACAAGTTGAACCACTTGTAACTTAAGTAACCACTCTGTTCATATTTTTTTCCCCATCAGAGGAATGCTGTACAGCTTTTTTTAATCCCCTTTTTGGAGTGTCAGCAATCTGATTCAATTTTTGTCTAGATTGGATCCATCCTTTCTCTCTGTGCTCCATCAGTTTTAGAAGTTCTATGAGCCCTTAGACTCTTTTCTACAGCATTTTATCAATTGTACCTTGAGATTCTGCTCCTTTGCCTGTCTCTGCACATGGTCCTGGTCTTCAACCATCTATTTAACTGCTGGAATACTGGCTGCAGGCCAAAATGCTTAGTACATTTCCGACAACATCAACAAACAGAATTATTTTTAAATGTTTTCTCTAAGGAAAAGTTATGAAGGAGTGTCTGGCAGTAGAGAACTAGAGTTACAAAATAGAAAAAAAATATTCAAGGGGCAGAAAGAATTAGAGAGGTTGTTTCATTCATTCATTAAGTTAATTTATGCTTCATTGGAGAAGAACCCAATTTTGGAACCACCAAGGAAGTTGAAAAGTTTGCTAAAATCTGACTGTATTCATTGCCTCACAGTCTTTCTTTCTGTATACACCTCAGTTTCAGGGAGTGGGAAAGGTTATTTTCAATGTCATTAATGGTCATTGCAAGTTTTCTAGTGACCTTCTCTTGCCCTACAATTAACACATTCAAACTCATGCAACTTCAGCAAGTAATTGGAGAATAAAGTCAGCACATTTACCCATCTTGTGTCTGCTTGGTCTAGAGACACCTCACCAACTTCCATATGTGGAATTGTTCTAAATAGTTCCACTGAATCCAAATGAAAAGAGAAATCTAGCCTATGATATAAAATTCATCATATTTTTACTATTGAGATACATTTTCTACTTTCTGAATTTGAGGTCTTAATCCTAGACTGGAACTCATGAAATCTCTCACAGTTACTGTGGAGGGAGGTATGTCAGTGAAAATGGTCACTGCCTACTCAGTTTTATATCTCTTGTTTTGTCTGATTTGAAGTGACCAGAGACCCGTTCAGCCATGACTCTGAAGTCATGCATTTTTGTTGAGTTTTGTTTTGAACATAAAGAGCAAGTGAGTAAGGAACTCTTCAACTGGGTGCTGTGCAAATATTCACTTTGAAAAATGTCAGCCCTGGCTCCAAAATTTTACTGAGGAGATATCAGACACTTAATCAGACAATTAGATCAAGACTGAAAGGCTTTAAAACATATTTATAAAAACGCAAGATCCTTGGCCAGACTCGGGAAGAATTCACAATCCACTCCACAGTTAAGTTCTGACAACCAGTGTGGAAAAAAGGAAAATTAAATTGCTTTGCCCACACTGATACAACTTTCCCTCACCTTTAACATTAGTGGGCATAAATACAGAGGTTGAGAGGGAGGATGGTTAGTGAAACACTTGTCAGGGACAGAGTAAAGATGAAAATTCATAGTTCAACAAGGTAGGTGTGAGACTCATTGCACAGAAATGAGCTGCAAGATTGAACTTATTTTGTCAAAAGAAAATATTTGTATTATTGAGAAGTGTAGAAATAGCAATAACTGTATAAGGTACAGTGAAAGAAAAAAAGGCACTGTAACAGGGAGACAGACACCTCTTTAAATGACAGTGAGGTGGCTTTCAGTTTGCACAATTCCTTAAATGGATCTATGAATTGCCATTACTTTTTGACTTCACAAAGCCTAGTTCAATTCAAAAAGTTAGTGCACAGTTCTCTGTGGCTGGACAAAAGTTTAAAATTTGCTTAGATCAGGGCAGTAGTTATTTGAAACAAAAGAATGCACACAGAGTATATTTAACATTTCAGAAGACTTTTCAAGTCTGAAAACCTATGTAAGTTGTGGAGGAGAACAAGAATATTTCTCATTGACTCTTTGGTCACTGAGTTAATGGAGAGATGTTTCCAGAAGGTCTGAATGGCCAAAACAGAAATTAAGAATGTTCATATCTGAGAATAGGTACACATAACTAAACTAAGAAATGCTGGCATTTATTCAGACTCTATATACTTCTTCTGTATTTATAATCTGCTTTCTAAAGGTACATCATCTTGTTAATTACTAATGCTCTCGCCTAACATACAGCCTTTGAGCAAAAGATCTGAAAATGCTTCACACATTTACATCAATAAGGGTGTTGAATCTTGCTTCCTGCAGAAAGGGTCCTCTAGACAGGCTTCAGAAGAAGCTTACTTCTTTCTGGTATCAGAGAGCTGAATGTTAGAATTTATAAACCAATAAATCCCAAGTGTTTTCAAAAAGAGAAAGCATTACCAATGTTTTGAAAAACTATACTAAAACTATTGATCCATCGAATTCATAGCTGGTGCCTATAGATAAATCAGTATTAAAAAAAAAAAAAAACAAACATAAAAAACAAAAACAAACAACCACACACAAAATTACAGACTCAGAAAGTTTCTAATAATTCACAGGCGACGGGATGTTGTTTTCAGGATCTGCAGCCAGCACACTTTGGTGCTACATGCCAGGTTTGTACCCATCAGGATGGCCAAAGCAAAGGGAGATACAAGTGGACTAATAGTAAAGAATATAATGGGAAGAAAAACATTTAGAGTAAAGCCAAACAAGAAATAAAGGTATAAACATAAAGAAAGAGATCTTATCTGAAAAGCAGGTCACCTCCACACCAGCTGATGCAGGTCTCTCCCAGAACCAGAGATGCAAAGTCCTGCCCCTGAGCAAACCTGAGATCTAATGGGCATGACAGAAAAAACCCAAAAATATCTAGGTTACGCTGGATGACAAAGGATATGAAATCCAGTGGGAATCACTTGATTTGTTTTTTTTAAAATACTTCACACTTTGTTTTAACTTGCCTAGTGTATGGACAAGTCATGAGCATACATTCATAACACATCAACGTGCATGGGCATTTCTGGAAAAAAATAGAACTGAGAGGAAGGAGTTTAAAAAGAAGAAAAAAATAAGAAATATGTATAGTGGTTAGTACCAATCCAACACTTCTTAACAGCTTTTGAAGCAGAAGCAAGAGGTTAAGTGTGTTCATAATTTGGCATCAAATGAGCTAAGATACTTATTTTCCACCCAAAGCAATCTCATATGATAACCTCCTTGGCTCTTCTGCTTGAATTACTACGTCCCCTTGAAAAAGTAGCATGTCTTTGTGGGATCACTTGCCTCTCACTTTTTCCCCAGCTCAACGACCTCAGGCAGGGGTTGGAACATTTTCCAGTTCTCCACACACATTACACAAACTAAGAAGCTTTAGCTTTGGGTTTTCAAGTAAGAGAGGTAAAGTCTATGTTCTGACTGTCTGACAGCTATTTCTCTCAAAGCATCCTGATGTGGCAGGTAAAATGTGAAATACAGGAACACCTGTCTGTACTCAAATCCCAGTCACATCAGCATTTCCCTGAAGTAAAAAAAAGGGAATAAATGGTTGCAGAGTTAATGTGTACAATGCAACAGCTATGGTTGCAACACAAAATCTGTGGAAAGAGAGGAAATTCTCAAGTTATGCTATGACATTTGAATAACACTTGAATTTACAGACTCATTGCCAATACATCCTCCTTAGCAGACAGGGCCATGACAGTCCTGGTGCTGTTTAACCCCATGCATACATAGGAGCTTTCAAAAACAGATTCAAGGAGGACAAAAACATTGATGTGAACAACAGTCAACAACAGGTGAAGTTGTCACTGGTCCTACTAAAAGTGCTTTTGTTTCCTCCAAAAAACAATCTCAACTTTAATTATAAATTGCCCTCAAGCACTAACATTTTCTTCCTCATTTACCCTACTAATTAGCACATTATATAGTGTCATTATTAGTGAAAATGAGAATGCTATAATCAAATCTATTTAAAATGGACTCTCCCTGCTCAAAGCCATGGAACTGACCAGTTAAATAGAAGAACTCAGAATTTCAAAAATTAAATTCTACTACACCCTTTCCAAACAAGACACCTTCCATGAGTTTGTGAAATGTATCTATAGAGGAATCTTCTTTTAACACTAGTGAGATAAGAGTCAAGCAGACTGTGGACTAGACTGATTAAACTAAAAATATAGTGGAAATAAGAAATGTAATTTATTTGCAAAAGGGGTTTTTTTGTTTACTTACTGAGTGCTCATCTCTCAAACACTTTTCACATTCAGATCTCTATTCACCTGTGATGAATCATTTTTATTTGTGATTATTCTATCGCTTGTTTTCTGGCCCCAGACAGGTGCCATTCAGTACAGCTTGGAGAGGCAGCATGGCTGTGGCTTGTGTCAAAGGACATGTCTAAGTGCAGGCAAGGTTCTGAGGACACCCAGTCCTCTCAAGGTGTAAGACAGAAAACACCCACTTTTTCAAACAGTTTGCCAATGATACATCACATCATTTATTTTGAAAGAAAGAAGGATACAGAAGTTTTCCAGAGGTGATACAACCAACATCTGCCATGGCACACCTTGGTCTGGATAAATGCCGAATAAAATCTAGGACAAGGATAAAAAACAAACATTCATTAGTAACACAAAAACTGAAAAATACCTGCTAAACCTACCTCAAATAGTTAAAAAAGACTCTCCAGTTGTACATTTAAATGTGAGATTGTTTCAGTATTTTCAGCTATGTTTCCATCACAGTTCAAAAGAATCTTTGGGATACTTAACAAAGGCAAGTAATATTCCTTCTGTTAACTTATTACCAAAGTCACATATTTGATGCATTTTATCCAAATGCCCCTTAGGACAAAATTGTAGACTTCAGGATCTGTCTGGAAAGCAACACCTGAGGAAACAACCTGAGGAAATGAAGACTGTCATCTATTTTCCCCCTGATAGAGAAGACCGGCTACCCCAAAAGGAGTTCCTCACAGCAACTGAAAGAATAAACTTCCACTTTCTGACATTTTTCTCAAGTCTTGCAGTCTAAGATTTCACTAATTTTGAAGACTTTGTTAAGAGAGGGCAACACTTTGTAAGGAGAGGCCCACTGTCCCGTGCCCGTCTGCCTCTGATACTGTGCAGCGCTGCCCATTGCTGGTGCATCCTCCTCATGGCTTTTCCTAGGAGCATTCTTCATGTGTCAGTATGAAAAGACTCATCCTAAGTTCAACAAGCGTCCTGACGGGACATATAAATTTGAGTTTAAGCTGCCTCCTCCTCCAATTAAACTGCTTACCCAACCACATTGTTCTGAGTGGTGACCAGTGCACCAAACAAGGATCTGATTAGGCATGAAGCCCTGCGCAGTACGGTCAGTTTTTGTCATCTTGCTCCCAACCTCGAGACATTTTTTATGAGCTAAGAGAAGATACCACAGCTCATTTTGAACTAATTCTAAGAAAATGTGCACCAGGGGAGGATTGCAAATTCAATACTTACAGAGCAGACAACTACAAAGATAAAAAGGCCTGAAACTTTTAGGAATTTTAGACAGCATCTGAAACACAAGAAACACATATTTACTATATGGCTAGCTTAAAACAAATCTTTTCTGTTCTCCTAATAGCTCTGACATTTCAGAAACATCATGGTAAGCACCAATAATAGTATGGACACCACAATGCAGGGGCAGCAGAAGCTTGGGAAGCCTTGTTGACTACAAAGGCTCCTGCCCCAGGTCTGCTGCCAGCTGGATCTCAGTGTGCAGGAAGGAGGCTTTACCCCTCGGGAAAACTCAGGGAAGGCTGCAGCATGAGTTAGCGCTGGATCCTGGAGCCACTTCTCCGCTGCTACTGCTGGCCCCTGACAGACCCAGAGCCCCTTCAGCACTTTCTGGTCTCTCCCAGAGAGATAAAGGAGCATCACCATCACAAGGAGGTGTCATGGCTGTGCAGAAAGCACAGCTTATTGCATAGAGGGATGGTGTCATGAGTGACTTCCTCAAAACTGGACTTTCAATATACACCCTGAGAGGTATTGGGAAAAAACAGCTTGAACTCAAGAACAAGCTTTAAGAATCTTCTAGCTTTAACAGTATCTCTTTAAATCAAATATACTACATGAGCATAAATCAAGTAGCAAAACTCAGTATTTTTTCCATAGCACATCTGTGCCCTTTGAAGGAATGCCCAGTTCTGGAAATGTGATGCCATAAAGTCTTCTGAAGTGGCAGAGCTTACTACTGAGTGGGTCAAGCAAGAATAACTCTAAATTAGAATATGCATGTTGAAAATGCATACTGTTGAGCAAGAAATCTAAAGATTTAGCATTTTAAAATCGCCATTTTTTTAATCACACCCTGAAAGACAACTCAACTAATAATTTTCTGACTGCCCATCAATATGTTACACAGATGCCTTAAATTGCAGTACCCTTTCTGTTGATTTGCCCTCCTTACATATTTTCACTAATTGAAAACATCAATGTTCTTATTCTATTTTTTCTCAAAAATAAACATTCAAACATTACATTTCTGACAGAATGACAAATGTAAGGTTTGATTTAAACCTGATGACAAGCAAGAAGGAAAGCAACTACCAGGATACTTAGTTGAAAAAGGAATAGCACAATAAAAAGCTGCATTGACAGATGCTATAGGACAAAATATTAAAGCAGAGTGGTCTGAAGAGTGTCAGAAACTACTTTTAATCACAGTGCAAATAAGTCCCTAAATCAATTCACTGACTGAAAACAACACAGATGTCTGGAGAACCATTTCTGAAAAACATTGTTTCCTAAAGTTTTGCTCCTCCTTAGAATTTGCCAAACAGAGACTAACAAAAACCAGTGGCTAATAAAAATGCGTTGCCACAGACAAACTAGTACAAAGGGGCTACAGTACTCTATGAAATGTAAATAGTAACAACTTTACACGAACTGCACAGTATGAAAATCTAGAGAAGTCAGAGGAAGAGGGGAAGGAAGTCAGCTAGGTGGCTTCTTCTAGAAATTCCAGGTAGCCTTGCTCTACTGAGAAACAGGATGGCAGAGAGGAGAAGGTAAAGGCTTGGAAAGAAAGGAATGACAACAAAAGCCATTATGAGCACTTCATAACTGGTAACTTCTTTCAGTATTGTGTGATTTATGGAAAATACCTAGTGCCAACTTAGTTATGTATCCTCTATCCTGCTTGTCTACTCTCCCCGTTTCTACATTACAGTTTTATTCTGGTATTTTTGAGAATTTATTATGTTATGAATCAATAAATCCTAGTCCAGATTAGTTTAATTTTAATGTACTTGATATTTTTTATTTGTACTTTGGAATAATAATTTATAATGATAATTCAAATTATAATTGAAAAAAGAAACTTCAATAACTTGATTTTAAGACAAGAAAAAAACAAAAAACATTAATTAAGCATTTATAAATTCATAACCACTTGTCTGTAAATAATAGAAACTCATCTAAAGGAGCTGGCAAGATATAATAAAATAAGGTTTTGGAAATGGTTATTTTATTAAATGTAGAATTTAGAATGAATGCTCTTTTCCTCCCATCTGTTTGTTTTCATGGCATTTTGTATTAGGGAAGCAGCACTTTTAACAGCTTACAGTTGAGACATGATCAGCTTTTGACTCACCCATGGTTTGCAATCTGTCTCTTCCCTTCTACAGTGCTAATATGGCACAGCAGTGCAAGTACAAGGCCTGTGCCAAGTCCTATGCTGATATATGCCTCTGGCACAATCCTATTTGACTTTGGTTTGGAAATGCATGAAGTATAAATCTATGAAGGATTTCACCCCCTGTTCTAAGCCTAATGATTTTTAGTCTGATCTGCATGTGGTATCGGACAGTTTAACTTCATTTGTTATCTCAGCAGAGTTACACTGATTGGCGACCCCCATATGCACAACTCACACTAAAGCAATGAAAGTACTTCAAAGGAAATTCTGCCAGAATGTGCTCCTATCCAGTTTATGAACCTATGTGTACTGGAAACAATGGATTCCACACTCACAACCGATACCTTTGTTCCACCAAATACCTGGGAAATCTATCACAATGTGAAGAAAGACACCTGCCAGACTCCTTCACATATGCTCATACTGCACTAAGGGCAGTCACTGAAACTCTTCTGCTTCATTTGTTCAGCAGCAGTGTGAGAGAGAGGCACTCCACACAAAACCATATGCACAATTATAGGAGGAAAGCAAGTGTGAAGTGATGAGCTAAGACAATATACAGATTGGGAAAAGATGCACTGACATCTTATTGGAAAGGCTATGTGGATCAGCAAGGAGATGCAGACATGTAGTGTTGGGCTCTATGAAAATCTGCAGAGCTATCTGCAGATGCCAAACCAAACTAGAAAAACTCTTGAAACTCTGGAAGGGGTAGAGGAAATTAGTATCCAAGATTAAAGTTTATGCTACTTAAATTCCCAGCAAAAATATCATGAGAAAATTTGAATTTAAGCTCTTATCACATTGCTATCTTTTAACATAGCAATTTCCTCCATGCCTGAATGAGGTAAAAGACTACTTTGAGGAAAGGAATTAAATATGGTAAGGTAGCTCAAGACAGAAAAATGCTGTTACATTTTGTTTTGTGTATGTGTGAAAAGCTACTATAATGACTATAAAGACTTTTAGATACATATTTTAACTAAAATGAAGGAACAAAACACTGAAATAAAAAAGCTGCGGAATCAAACCAAGGGGCTTTTAAGAAATGGTTTCAAAGAGATGTTAAAAGCAATATAGAAAGTACTTAATTACAAATTAGAATGCGTGCTATGATTGAAACTTGTAAGAACAAGGAGGTTTTGATCATTAGGTAGAATCTGTAATCATTCACCAGGGTTTATTTTTAAACTATCAGTGGAGAGATATGGTCTAAATATGGAGTACTATTTTATTAATTTGCACAAATAAATCACTTTCTAGACATTTATGTTTATAAACTAATACTTGCAGAAATTAAAAAAATATTTAAAAAATAAAAGGAAAAAGAAATAAATGAATATTTGAAGTCAGACCTCATCTTTGATAAATTGAACTTGACATGAAGGTTGTCCAAGATTTCATATTTCTCAGAAGAAGCAGACCTGGAAAAACTTGTCATTTCACTTTCCAGTTGAAACCTTTGCTCAAATTCTGCAGAGCTGTTGTCCCATGAATCATCATCTGTGGTAAAATCTGGATTATGAAGAGCCATACACTGCAACCTGTCACACATTTTCAGTAAACATAATAAAACAAAAGAGTGTTTAATTTCAACAGGTAGGAGATGCAACTGACCTTGCAGAACCTTAGGTTCACTGTGATAGATTTTAATAGAAAAATTCATAGAAAGAAAATGATTCAATACAGACTGAGCTCCCCTTGGTGATACAGCTGGGTAGACTGGAGGGCCAAGAACAAAGACCCCATGACATTTACATGAGTCTGAGGCAACCAGTTCTCTGATACACCAGGCAGATGTACTTCAAGATTTACTGTGTAAATTCTGTTATAAGGACCCTTCCTATAGCTCTGCTGTTATCTTTCAGTGCACCTGATGTAACACTACATAGAGGAAATAAGAGCAACCTGCAGTTGCCTACTCTTAAGGTGCTCTAATCACCCTGACCTCAGACCATACATCTTTCCCCTATTTACAGCACCTTCTCTCCTCTCAGGGTCCTCCAGACTCATTCTTTGCTTACAACCCCCATCATTCACTTTATTTCCCAGCAAATTTGGTGTCAGGATATAAAAAAAGAACCACATATAATCAAATAGAAGAAATCTTAGGAAAAAAATATTTTGAGTAAAATGAAAGTAACTCACCCCTTTTCCTCTGAGGAAACCTTCAGTAGTGGTGTCTTCTCTGTAAAGACAGTGTTTTTTGATCTCGAGCTGAATAATTTTGAAAAATTGAAGTGATATCTTTGGAGGGGGGAAAAAAAAAAACAGAATAGTAAGTCTGCAGGAAAATTATTCACGACAGTCCTACTGAATGTTTTGCTACAAGTCCATCTAATGAGTTAAATATTCTTTAAGAATGGTGTTCACCTAAACTAGGGTTTTCATAAAGTTTGAACTAGTCATGGTAGTTACCTCTTTATACTTATAGGGTACTTATTCATATAAGTTACACTAACATACTTCTTAAAATATAAAATAAAAGGATAATTTATTTTTCATAAATGTTATTTCAAACATGGATTGCCATCTACAAATCCACTAATCTCTACAGTAACCTTGGCACTCTTGATACTAGGGAAGAAAATTTTATCTGAATAAAAGAATGTCATTCCTGCAGCACAATCCCTTCCAAACAGTTTCTGTCAAGTCTTGGTCCCAGTGTTGCAGATAATTTAACAGAGAGTAAGCTACTTCTTGCCACATTACAGCTTAGCATTGTTAAAAATCCTTTTGATAAAACATGAATCCCAAAGCTTAAGAAACATCCAAAGACAATCAAGGACAATCACAGAGGTCTGGTTTTGGGCCAGGCTTCTGGGACAGAACAAATAATTGAGCCATTTTAGAACATCTTTCCAAGATCTGGCTCTTCCAGAGACATTTTCCATCAAAATCAACATTATCCAGATACAACTCAGATTTATTCCATTCAAAACTACAGCCACCCACCGCCAGAAGGTCTCAAAGAAATCTGCTAGACATACAGTCAAAATGCTGATCTCATTACTCCCAGACAAACTTAGAGAAACCTGAAATTTCTTCTACTATTTCTGGACTGTGAGGGGAAAGAAATAAAATCTTAGACAATAAAATAAATACACAAAGATGACTGGTAATTCAATCTGCTAAATATAAAGCCAGTCCAAAGAGAAGGATTTGTGTATTTGACTTTATAACACAATAGAAGACAGTGAAATTCCTTGCAATTTGTAAAGATGTGTGCAAAACTTTGCAAAATCTAAACTTCCAGTTAATGCCTCAGCTTGCTTGTTCAGTAGTGTTTTCATTCAGAAGACATGAGAGGTGTGGAGCAACTGGATGTGGTTATTTCAGCCTTGAGTGGCCACAGTGCTCCTTCAAACTCTTCTGTAAGTCCCATAGTTTCAGTCTCAACAGAAGAGAACGAATGAGTTAGAGAGATTGAATTATCCAGTACCTCAGGTCAAATGTTGGGCAAATTACAACTGAGGTGCTACATGACACTGACACTTCACCTGTGAAGAAATAATTGCATACTCTCAAGCTACCACATCTTTTAAATAGAAAGATGTTGTTCACACAAAGAAACTGGTATTTTGAAGCAAGTGCTATTCTAACCTTATCATGGCCCTAGATGTGAACACCTAGGATACCTAGAGCTTTTACAAATGGAACCCATAAGGACAGCAAGAAGGCCATCAGGACTTTAAAGGTGTGCTCACCAAGCATCATTGCTATGCTCCTGGCTAATCCCAGCATCCCACTGCACTCAAAGTCTGCATTCAAAGGGCACAATTTTGACAACAATTCTGATGGTAGACCCTGAATTTGTGCATTCAGAAATTTAAGTCATGCAAAGACCCATTAGTTGTTCCTGCTTTTAAACAAAATGATGCCACTTGTTCCACAGGAAAAAAGGCTTCAAAAATATATATTATATGCTGCTCTGATCTAATCTTACATTGTGTAAACCATTAACCTTTTCACACTTACTTTTCCTCTTTTCCTCCTAGGACAAGTGCAAATTCTGAGACTAGTAACCAGAACACTTTCTACAAAATCTTCTATCTTGTAATTGTTAGGGGTCAGTACCAACCTTTGTGTTATGCAGGCATATGCACATCCACTGGCAATCCCCACCTCAGCAGCTCTTCACCACTACTGTGAATGACCAGTATGCAAAAAGTGCTGAAGAGCAAAGCAACCACAGGAATGGCAACCAGAAAGACAGGGCAAAGATTTGGTGGGAGGTGGTCTAAGTGACAGAACCTGAGGTGAAGAATCCAGAAGGCCAGTTAAAGACATCACCTTCACTTTCTTTTTGCACTTTTGTTAACCCTGCTTTCTGGTATATGTCCTGCCACTTTTAAATGGAACTGTGGAGTTGAACAGATGGCCAAGAATGATGAAGACAGTAAAAATGGAAAAGGTCTTCAGATAAAGTGAAAACAATTAGTACATGACAACATCAATTTGCAAAAAACACATGGACAAGAATAAGCAGCAGGAAACAGTCAGGCTTGACAAAACAAAAATAATTAGAGAAAAAGCAGATTAGCCTCAACTCCCCCATGATGTGATTACTCTAATTAGAGAACGAGAGCAATATAAACAATAAAGCTAATTAGGGCATAAAAGAATCTTGAAGGCAGAAAGCTATAGAAAGAAAAGTTAGAAAAACACCATTAAAAATAACATGGATTTTGTTGCCTAAAATCAAGGAAAAAAAAAAACACTTTGAGGACAATATTAGTATAGGGAAAGTAGAGAGCAGTTCTTTAATGAAAGCTTTGTGGTTCACAAAGTATATAGACACAAGCATACAGTGTAGGGTTCTTACAAATTTATAATGCTACTTAATTATCATATCTAATGGATACATCCAAACTGAGAACCTTTTGCCCCTGGTACCATCCTGGTATAACCCTCAGAACTGCCCTGTTGGAGCATCTCCAAGGGTTCTGGACCTTCTATCTTGTTTTGCCTTGTTATTCTGGTCCAGGTGCATGTGTCCCAAACACGATATCCTTGCTGCTATCTTGTCCATTGAAAATACCATTACACAAAATTCAGGAATGTGGCACAAACCCTGAGAAACTGTTGGCTGCTACCTTGAGTGTTAGAAATGGTACAGCTATATAAAAATCTGCAAATATATACAATATTAAAATCTACAAGTATATAAAAATCCAAAGGCATCAATTATAGAAATTAAAGTCATCCCTGAACAGAGACCCTAATGCAAGTCCCTCTGTGCCCTCAGACTTATGCAGAAATGCTATTGGTGCAACTTGATCATTCACTTAACCAAAAGATAACAGGGATCATCTGCAAGCCCCAAGAAATCCCTGCTGATAGAACAAGTCTGTAATGCTCAGAAACCCTCTTAGCATCACTCTTGGTGCTCCTCAACCCTGCCAGTAGCTGGTAATTGCAACACTGTGTAAAAAAGAACTCAGTGTGACACATTTCAAAACCCAGGATCAGTTTACACTTTGAATGTTTCTTCACAATCAAATAACTGGAAAATGTGGTTATACCCCCACACAATTCATCTCTACTGAGCGATTCAGCAACATTACCAAGAGGCTAATCACCGGGTCAGGTCATTAACCCGTTGCGGGTAGGACTGCTCACAGGATGAAAAGGCTGCTCTGGCTTTACACTATTTGGGGATGAGGAGCTGGTAAGCTGGACACCAGTTGTTCTCACTGTTCTTCTCTTATGGTTCAGACTCAAAAGTCATTAGCATTTTTTACATCAAATATGAGTATCATAGAATAGTTTGAGTTGGTTAAACTATTCTGTGATTAGATGACTACAGGTCATCTAGTCAATTTCACCTGCAATGGGCAGGGACATCTTCAACTCGATCAGGTTGCTCAGAAAAAAACATGAAATAGTTCCATTTACAATTGTATACATTTATATTTAGATATGCACATGGATCTTCACACCAAAAAAAATTAACATTCTCATTTCTCTTTCATTCAAAATGATGGTAGAAAACTAAACTAAAATCAAACCCTATGGAAAAAAAGTATTTTACAAGGACTTCTTCAATGACTCGCAAAACACTACCCACAAAGAAAGATGCATGTAGAACTGACAGAAAAAGAAATGCATGTTCTGTCTGCTATATAACCACTGCTGGGGCCACATTCATTCTCACATTTGCTGCTGCTGGGCATGGGTTTGGTTTTTTTAATTAAGAGAAATCTTTCTAAGAGAAGATTGTGTTCTTAACCACGTGGCTGCTGCTGTGACAGTTATATATACAGATTTTGGGACTCTCTGCAAGAGTACAGGTTTGTTCCAAGGAACCATGTCTTCTGAGCTGGTTACTGGCAGTCCAAGACATACTTTCCCATGGTTAATCTTTCAAGCAATTGCAATTTCTGTCTCCATAGTAACCCAGGGTAAGAACCAGCATTGTAAGAGGGTTGTCCCACCCCAGATGACACAGCAGGTTCTGCCAAGCCATGGAGATGTCCACAGGTGAAGTTGCAATTGCCTGACAACAGCTGCAGAAGGACCTTACCTACAGCATTAAATGAGGATCCAATTGCAAGGCTTGGGCATCTACTGCAGAAGCCCTCACACCCTATGGCTGTGCCACTGCTCCCATGGATGAGCAAGGGTCACACTCTTGGTGACATTTTGTACTTCTCTACAGCTGTAGAGCAGAGACATGGCCTTTCAATCTCCTATATTCATTTGAGTAGTTTAAGGAGAAACAGCCTCCCTCTCCTTTTCTGGCCCTGTGGGGAGGTACAAGGAGAGCAGGAGAGGAAGGGAAGAGATGTGGGAAACTCCAGTTGCTTCCACTGATGGGCTGATGACTCCTCAGCCATTAGTCAGAGTTGGTGGCTGAAGAGGGCCACAGTTTTCACCTACAGCACACTGGTTCCCATTACCTGCAGGTGATAACTTCCAAAATCTTCAGGAGACTTTGGATGAAGTGCATTCCTGCCATTGAACACTAGACCTGCTGTCTGACCACATTGTCAAGGATTTCCTAATGTGTTTACATCTGCCACTTTAAATAAAAGGAAAAGAAAAACTTTGGGGTGGCACTGATGTTCATTCATAAGCAAACTTTCATAAACATCCTACAGGAACTTGAGTAAAGAAAAGACCATACTCAGCCTAGTTAGGCTGCAAACACCTAAAATGATCACAAGGTCTGACTGGAACCTATTATTTAACCTTGTATTGAAAAGATTAATCATACCACACAATGCGTTAAGTTTTCACTTCCCATAATAAAAAAAATACATTTTAAATATCAGCTAATATAATGCCTCATCTCCCATATGCTACGTCGTGCACAGAACTGTCAGTAAGAGAGCTATTTCTATGACAATAGAAACCAATAATTCTCACTTCATGGAAAAGATTTGGTCAGAATTGAAGATGTAAGTATGGAAGCATATGCATTATGCAAGAATATCAACAGTTTTGAACATAACTTATTAAAAATTTCACTATATAAAAAATTAAAAGCAGAATTTCTTCAGGGAAAAAAAGGTAGCATGCTACCCTGAATTAGTAATCACTAAAACCATTATAAGTGTGAGGTTGCCTCTTAAACAAAAGTTTAGAAATACTACCAATACTACCAAAGAGTTTATAATAAATACAACAACAATTTAAGCAAAGTTTCCTAGTAGATAAGTCCACAGTAAGAATATGAGAGCTAATTAATCATGCAGGAAACTAGTCACAGCAGCATGACTTTAATTTATCATTTCTACATTCTTCCAGGTTAAAGACTAATTTCAGAATCTTCCTATTCTCTGAATGGAGAACATTAATACAAATCATATGTACTGAACTAATTACTCTTATCATAACTGTAAACAAGTATAATGCAGAAATAAATTGAAAAATAGGAGGGGGGGGAGAACAAAAACAAACCCAAAAAAATAAAGAAAACCCCACACCATCTTTTGACTGCACTTGAAACGCATTCTTCCCTCAGATTTGGTATTTATCAGTTCGGATAAAGTCCACTTTTGGAGAACAGTTACATGGTACGAACTGTGCTGACCAATATCATAGCACTCAGCTCTCAAACATTTACATTTACTGTGTCTTAAGCTGCTGTATGCATACATCCATCATAATATGTATGTGCCCACACAGATACACAACCCTCTGTGATGTTTTCTCCTAAGTGGTAACACATCATGGGGAAATTGTTATGACTACACATCCCAAATGAATATGGTCAACTGATACACTCAGAGTCAAGGGAAGGATCAGACACTACCAAGCTCATATCTCTAAACAGGCTCCAAAGGTTTTCTAATGACTGCTTTATGTAGTTTCACCTAAATCAGCAAGTAACCTTCAGACCCTTTAAAAGCATGCACCATTAAGATGTCAGAAAAATTTAGCAATGAAAGCATTACCTAATAAAGACTCATTTTCTCTTTGACTTTCCTCATTTTCTGTTAGACAGGACTGTAGGGGATCCCCAGAGGGATCTGCAGAGGGGGATCCTGTGGAGCTGGCACAGGCACTACCTGACAGCAAGATACTGTGAGAGGTACAGCCAAGTGGCAGGCTCATGTTGAAAGACACTGAGGTGCTGGAGAGTGTCCAAAGAGCAAATAAGCTGGTGAAGGGTCTGGAGCACAAGTCTTATCAAGAGCAGCTGAGGGAACTGGGGTTGTTTAGCCTGGAGAAAAAGATGCTCAAGGGAGACCTTACCTCTCTCTACAGCTACCTGAAAGGTGGTTGCAGTGAGGTGGGGGTTGGTCTCTTCTCCCAGGTAACTAGTGACAGGACATGAGGAAACAGCCTCAGGTTGTTTCAGGGGTAGGTCTAGATTGTATATTTGGGTTGTCAAGCTCTGGAGCAGGCTGCCCAGGGAAAGTGTTGAGTTACCACCCCTAGAGGTATTTAAAAGTTGTGGCACTTAGGGCCAGTGTTTGCTGGTGGATTTGGCAGTACTGGGTTAGTAGTTGGACTTGATCTTAAAGGCATTTTCCAACCTAAATGATTCTATTATTCCAAATTAAGAAGCATATGACATGCCAAGACCCCAGGCAATTAAAGAGCATGTCTAGGAAAGATGTAGTGAAATATGTGCTGAGCTTATCCTAGATGAAAATGGTTCCTTATATAGGGTACACACAATATGTTTGCTTCATTCACTTCTGATGGATTTGGAGAGTGAATAAGTTCAGAAATAGCTTGGAAAATTGAGTGTTTCCTGTGGTTCCTTCTTTTAAATCAAATAGGGCTTTGTAGGGTTATTCTACTTCCCTGAAAAAAATTAAATTAAATTTTCAGATATCTCCATGCCTAAGTAACTCATTTATCTCAAAAGTCTTTGTCTGCCTCTGTCAGGGAAGGTCTTCATCATGAAGACATCAGGAGGTAGCTAACAGACCAGGACCTCATTGCAGTGGGTGAAGCTAAAAGAAGGGACTTAACCCTTAAGATGCTCTGAAGCTCCTCTGACTCTACCCAAGAGCACTAAGCTGTTCTCCACACATTTTCCACTCCCATATCAGCATACCATGAGATCCAGCTGCCCTGTGGGAGGGAGCCAGGTGCAGAGGATGGACGTGGACCTGGCAGGGCCATGACTTTTCCAGCCAGGGTATGTCCAACAGCAGCCAAAAAGGGCGCAGGGACGGGACAGGGATGGGGACACAGGCCAACCCAGACCTTCATGACTATCCAGCAGGACCACAGTGATGGGGCAGGTCAAAAAAACCCACTATTCGAAGGAGTGAGAAGGTGCACTGAAAAGACTATCTGCTGTTTCCTCCTCTACGTTTTCTGCTTCAGCAAAGAAAATTGGGAAGTTACAGGAAACAGCATAGAAAACTGCAGACAGTCTGAAGGAGAAAATACATTTCAGGTGCAGGTGCTGCCAAAGAGTTTTGCTGTTAATGACTGCCAGCAAGCTGCAAATTTGAAAAAGACAGCAATGGCCAGTTTGGGTAGCAGTCCAAATTCCAAAACTTATGGATTACACAGATAACCTGTTACAAGGTATTATCTGCAAACGCTGCAGGGCATACTGAAAAATGAGTCCGCAATAGGGAAGCAATTTATCAACACTTAAGCATGACTGCACTTTTAACACTTTAGCATATTCTGCAGACTTGGCTTTTAAATGCCAGCATTTTTTCTTGGCATTCATGATGGGCTTCAGATCAACCTGCTCTGCTGCTAACTGAATTTACGACAAATAAAGGGGGATCACACTTTTTTTTTCCTAGCCTGTGAGGCAATTTGAAGAATCTCAAACATTAAGAAAGTGGTCACAACATAATGTTTTAAATTTATATCTGAGCAAACTCTCTAAAAGATGCAATATGGGGCACTTGGATGATGGACAGAAGAACAGGATAGGTCTGAGAAACAACTGGATGATGTGACCATCTCTGGAGGTTATTCTTCAAGCAGTGCAGTGATACAATGTTGTAGTCTCAAAGATTTGGGGGAACATATGTTGAAGTTTTACTTACAGACTAGCTGAATTTAAGAATGATACAAGAAAAGGAAGCACTATTAAAACAAGGTCATAGACCACTTCCCAGATGAGGGAACACTTTCACGCAGAACAGGATTGCTTTGATAAATTTTTTGTTAATGCAATTAATGTACTGCCAAGCTGTCACATGTAATTACGCTTCCAGCCTTGCATAGTCTTACAACATACTCTTATGTCACTCACCTCAGTTCTGGAGATTGAAAAGAGAAATTTTTGAGCTATACTTAAAGATGAAGCAATGAAGACTATTTTTCTTCTTTTTTGAACACTTCTTTGAGAATTGTAGTTCCATATGTTTCATTCCAGAAGTTTGGATATAACATTACTCATAACTGCAACTTTTAGGTAAAAAAGTAACTTTGTCACTATAAAAAAAAAAAGTGTCTCCCTTGCTTAGAGTTGAAAAAAAAGCAAGCCAGACATCTACAAAAAAAGGCTCATTAACATGAAAAAATGTGGCTGATTTTTATGCATGGAGAAGTGTTAGAGAGAGAAGGTGAAGCAAGCAACAGGCCACCACATGGCTTAAAAACAACAAACAGTCATCATATTAAACTTTGTTTTAAAAAAAACCCCCACATGACAGACCTAAACTATTGTAAGTTTGCTGGTGCTTATATTTTGTCCTTTATTCACAACAAAATGAAACAAGGTGAGTTCAAGCATATTTATTTCTGTTAAATAGTCAGGTTCTCATGAGGTATTATAATATAACTAGGACAAGCTGTGTAGCCTTTATGTAGCTCCTGATCTCGGTGGACTAGAACCCAGCAAAAATGCTAAAATTTGCTTCAAAGTTAGGGCATGAGGTACTCAGAGTAGTCATAGAAGATAGAACAGTAAAATATTCAGAAAAATAATTTTTGGGGGAAGATGTAGCTGCCAAATTTTTAAATAACACTCTAAAGCTGATAAAATAATGATTATTTTTTAAACTATATTGGAAGTCCTTCCTTTATATTTACTTTTAAAATTATTTTAGTTATAATGGAAGTACTAGGAATTCCTTTTCAGGTTCTGGCTGAGACTGAGTTTATTCATATAACCTTTGACATCTAAAAGTCTGGTCTAGGATAATTACAGTCACTGGCAAGAGAGAGATCTCTTCAAATCATTTTCATCCTCCCTGTCTCTCATGTTGACTATACAAGGAACCTGGGGAATTAACTTTGAGATAACAGACTTCTTCACTAAATTATATATAAGCCTCAAACAAACAATGTCTATATTACAGTATACTGAAAAGTACTTTTTTCCATGTACTTTTTATGTTCTCTTAGATTAAATCTCTTTTTCATACAGAAGACTTTTCATCAAAAAAATTAGTCCATGTTGATTAGATATACAAAAAAATATCAACAAGTCCTTTCAAACATGACTTACTCTTAACTTCCTAACAAGTATCTTCCAAAACAGTATTTCCACATCACGGGTCATTGCATTCGACCTTGAGTTTTATCAGAGACAACAATTTTTAAAGCACTGAAAATCCCAGAGGAACAAATTAAAGTAACCAAGCAGAATAAAAAGGTAGCTGATAACAACACAATACAATAATTTCCCTTTCATTCAGTGAAACCATTCAAGAATAAATGCAGTTTTATCTCACAAAGATGGTGCTCTTCCCTGCAATAACCCTTCACTAAGATCACTGTAACATAGTCACATATGTACTTTACAAGCCTCAGGAAACTCATTCCACAGTGTTGGGTTCTGTTTTGCTATCTTTTTCTGACTTGAAAGGCCTTGGATATCTATAGGACCCCAAGGCTACAATGTCAGAGAAAGGGTATAACAAACAGCTTTAAAACACGGATTTTTTATTCAGGGTCAATGGGAGACAAATTTGAAATAGGAGATCTGGGTCTATATGTGGACTCAACTGAAATTCTCAAAGAAAAAGGAAGAGAAAAAAACAACAGTAAAACAACAGCCAAACAAATAAATCAAACCAAAACACAAGGAATATAAATAATGCATTCCAAAGAAACTCAGAATTTTTTTGTCTCATGATAAGCAGCATGCAAATCACATTCAGCAAGTCTCCCCTCAGGCGGGGAGACTGACCACAAAAACAACAATGACATTTCAGCTTCCCTTCCTCCTGATTTAAGCTCTAATCTTATTCCACGTAAGAACATACTCCCATGCACTGAAAAGACAATAAACAAAATCATGCCTCTTAGAGTTCAGAAGAAAATTCCTTTTCCTACAAGGCAGATGGCTTTGTTCCAGCAACATGGTTTAACTGTACATCATACTTCTTGATAGCACTTCTTCCCTCCCAGTCACACAGATGCCACTCTTACCTCTCAGACATCACATTCCCTTTGGCCCTATGCAGAATGGAGTAACTTTGGTTATTTCATAGTCTCACAGAGGTGATTTCCCTCCATGTTGCTTCTGAAAAAGCATATTCTTGATGATAAATGCCATTATTATTTGCTGTGTTCTAAAAATCAACACTATACCAAAGCTAAATAAATTCTGGACATTGATCACCAAAAAAAAAAAAAAAAAATTGATAGGGTTGTGCTCAGTAACTATGTGGACAAGAACGCTCTGCATGTACATGAAAATTCCTGGTCATCCAGGAATGAGGTTACATCAATGAAACTTCACTCTGTGCTTCCCAAAGAAAATAGAAAAGGGAAAGCGTCAAGGCTCCTGACTTAAAAAGAAAAATTCTTCAGCAAGGAATTATCTGCAGAAAAGGGGAAAGCCCATCCTGATATGGCTATGTCAGCAGCTTCTGTACCAGCAGAGATGCTGTGGAGCACAACTAATATAGACAGTTAAAAACAGAAGAAATTTTACGCATGTTTTGATGCCTCAAGCTGATACAGTGCCTGAATAATTTACTAATTTTTCAGTCAAAAACACTTGTTACCATTCTTAAAAGGATGGGAAAAAAACCCCAATATTTAAACTTAGAAAAAGCAAAACTTGTCAATTTCTATGTGTTGGACTAGACAGTTATGCAGCCGTTTTATTATCAACTCAAATGGATCAGAAAAGTTTAGTCTTCTTGAACCAATAGCACCTCCGAATAAGAGAAACCTGAAAGGTAAGAAAAAGTGCTAACAAAACACAGCATCTCACATACACTTTTTCAATAAGACAACTCCAGAAACTGCTGGCAACGGTTGCTGCATCAGCAAATGTCTTTTTTAATACAGTCCGCACAGACACTTTAGAAAAAGAAATTATCCATAGAGTGTAACATAAGGAAAACTGAAGGATATTCTGACCATATGAAAATGCAAAGGAAAAAAGTAAGAGGACACTCACGCAGCAGAACAAAGTAACAAAAAGAAAACAAAAAAAGCCAAGACACTAAAATGCCTGTAATCAGACATTGCTATTAAAAGTTATTGCAGAGGTAGCCCTTCTGCACCTCAAAAATCAACACAGAATAATAGTTGTTCCTCTACATAAAAACAACAGTTTAAAGCCCAAATAATGTAACTACGTTTGAGTCATGGCACTTAAAAGTAGGTTACAATTGCAAAGAAATGTTTCAAAAACAAACAAGCAGAAATGTTGATGAGAAGCAGAGGTCCATAGCACATTATCGCACACAAAAATATCATTTTGCAGTATTTTAAGATTATGGAATGTGAAAGTTAATTAGAATAGTGGAAGAACTAAAACTACAGGAATTATCTCCTCCAGCAGCATTAGGAAAAAGTGTGGGCTGGAGAGAAAAAATATCATGACACACAGCAGAGCTAAAAGAACAGATTTTACCTTAAGAAAAAAACATATAGACAAATTTTAAAAGGACATTGATTTAGAAAGTACAGACTCCATCAACATTTTTTCTTCATTGCAAAAGAAATGGTTACAGTCTCAGCTCTGAAGAGTTACTCCAGTTTATATATTAATTTATTTTGGTCCATAACCAAATGCTGTAACCACAATAGGACAAAGTATGCTCCCACTTGCAACTTTCTTGTTAACGAAGACTAAATGTGATGCAGACCATGACACCGTGAAGACTTCATTCCTGAACAGATACATATGCAACACAGTTATGGTCCCGATGATTAATTTTGGGTACCAGTAAATAAATTCCATTACATATAAGGAAGCTGGTGTCAATACTTCATTTTCATGATCTGAAAGCATTATATGTATGACCTAAATCTTCCCAGGTTCACACAGAGTTTAACAAGTATAAAGAGAATTCTCCATTCTCCATCCTATCTGCTTGAGCAAAGAAAACATATGCTGCCAGTGGATGCAACAAAAAAAAAAAATGTATTTACAGAATATTACAACACAGCCCTTCTCTTTCAGCTTATGCGATTAATGACAGATCAGAGAAAACAGAAGGGTATTCCTTGCTACCCTCATTCTGGGCTTACTATTCTTTTTAGCAGGCAGATTCACTAAATTCAGGTTTATGCTTTTCACTGTAAGAGGTTTACATTATGAACCAGATGTCAATAGAGTCCTAAAGAGGATTGCAGGTCACATGTCACTGATGGGGCAGAAGAGGTAGAGTTACTCCTATCACTTCTTGAAAGATTAGAAGCAAAATAATATTTGAAACTGCTTTTACTTTTTTATTTTCTCAGCAGCAGAGAAAATAAATTATGTAAGAACACAAGAGTGGGTGGAAAAGTCCCTGCAAAATATTTACCTACCCTATCCAAGGAAGTATTTTTCTAACCAGAATTAGACTTCTTACAATAAATTTCTCAAAAGGATAGTGCTTCCTCCTCAAACATCAAGTGCAAAGCCCTGCCAGACATATCAGTTCAATGTAGCTGCCAGCATGGCCATCTGAGAGAGATGCTTTCATAATTCCCCACTGCCAGAGCTGCACTTTGAGTGAAGGAGTCCTTACAAGAACTCTGTTCAGCGATACCAGGTAGTGAATGGCAAGTGGACTGTGTTTACTGTCCTTATTGACTAGTACAGAAAGAGAGTAGCTCTGAAAGTGTGAGCAAAAGCCTTCAGACTTTCACAGCTGCTGAATGATGCTAATTCACAGACAGTACTGACTCAGTAGCTTCTGCTGCACTTCTGAAAACTCTGAGTGGCTGTGACTGCCAATCTATTTCACCCTGCCCAAAAGAAATCGCATAAAAATGTGCAAAGGAAAAAATATTAAAAAGGAAAAAAACAAACCCAAGTGCTTTTCTTCTGAAACTACCCAGTTCTGACAGCCCTGGATGCAGCTCACAATGCTGTCCTTGACTTAGCTCCAACCTGCTATGGACAGAGCTCCGTGTGGTCTCTGTCTGCTGCTGGTCCATTAGCACAATTATTCCAGGCTGCCCCTGCAGCCCCATTAGCCCCTAACAAGCAGAGAATTGCTTGCTTGGTCACTGTCTATAAGGATTTCAGTGACTCATTTGTCAGCTTTTGCTGTATTTCAGAGACTAAATCACTTGAACTCCTTATGAATAGCAGGTTTTTAAAAGAGCCATATGATTTGCCAGGCTATAGAATGTGACCCTAATTTTTCTTGGTTTTTACTTCACTGGCTAATTTATTCCATCTGCATTAATCTATTTTCCCATCAACTACATTCAGTTTAACATGAACTTCAGTTCTTAAATGTATGACCATCGTTATCCAGGAAATTTTTGCTGCAGTTGAAGAATGAGTTCCAGTGCTTCTAACACAAGAGGACAAAACACTCTGATGCTATTTCATTCTAATAGGAGACACATTCAAAGTTTTGGGCACACTGCAATATTCCTATCACCAGCAGAATTATGCTCTAAAACACCTGCTTCTAACAGTAATGTATGAAAAGAAAAAAGAAATTAAGGAAAGGTTTCTTTCTGAACGTTTTGCAGGATGAGATTGTTTTACTTTATGAGGAATCATAGCCTTCCATGTTCTTATCTTCTTCATGTGTCTTGTTTTTGTTTGGAAGACCAAGCTGTAAGTACTCACTACTAAAAGATATTCAGGGTAAGCAAAGAATGCGGCTAACTCTGCTGTCTGGCTTCAAGGTTTGGGACTCACAGGTTCATACTCTTTTTTTTAACTGCAGCTCTGGGTGGAGTTGAGGGGGTTTTATCATATCCTGGGATTGGTATGGTTTACAACAGCATCAACTTGCTTTTATCTAATTCAATCCACAGCTCACTACACCCTCTTCTCACTCTGTATTTCACACTGCATTTCACCTTCACCCAGCGTCCCTTTGTATCTGCACAGAAAGGTTTTCATTCATCCTTCCCACTATTCCTAATGTCTCCGCATTTTACTGATATCTCTCCTTTCAAATGCCTCTCCTTCCACCTGTGCCTCAAAGTCCTCTCTCCTTCCTTGGCAGCAGCAGAGTGGGCAGAGTTGAAGCAATTTTTTGGTCTAATGCTCATTATGAGCTAAGCTAAGCAAACTTTCACTAGATCACTCTGACTGTTAAGAAAGACCGCAAAACCTTCCTGGTGACTCAGACACTTACTCAAGAGTTAGAAGGTGTGTGTTTAATACCCCTCAGAGAAGAGCAGAGATTGTACATCCATGTCCTATGGAACTTTCACAGTAAGGAAGCCCCACTAGCATTACTTCTTTTTTGACTGGACAGTGAAATCAAGATGCTCTTCTGTATTATCTGCCTCTATGCACTGCGAAGTTCATGGGCTTCTGCTCTACCTCAGGCTCATTGAGGTTCACGCCCTAAATTTAAATGACCTAAACTTAGTCCGTCATTCCCTTTCTCAACTATTTTTGGCTTCACTTTCAGGTCTTGTTCTCTCCTTTAACTGCAGAGCCCAGGCCCACGGACAAGTTGCCACGTTATCATGCCGACCATTTACTGTCCAACAACGGCACCTCAGGGGCTGCTGCCCCCATGTTGACCTGATTGCAGTGTCACACGGAAGGACCATGCCTTTCCAATGCTTCCTAGTCCCTGTCAGCAAAGACTCGATTGTTCTTCCTCACATAAAATTTTTGCAAATCTACATAGCAAAAAAATTGGGACAAAACTGAAACCTCACTAATTATTAATTAATCATATTAATTGGTATAACGTGATCACCTCCTAATGTAAAGCTATGATTTCTGCAAATTGTTTAGTATGCCAGATCTGCCTCCTGCACACGTGCACATCAGCCAGGAACGAAGCACACAGAGCAATTTTTCAATGAAAAAGCTTCATGAAGAGATACTGAGTGTCTGAGTTATTTGCTTCATCTTACATGGCTATCTACTCCGCGTGTCAGCTATTTAAGCCCCAGGCATGCCATCCTGCTCAACAGTGACTGTCCCTGTGCAATACATTTCTTTTCAAAGTCAGACTGACTGGTTGGCTTAACCCTTCAATGTAAAAAAATCTTTGCTGATATTAAAAGTCTTCTGTTGTTTAAACAGAGGTTTACATGAGGGAAGAGCTGTCCAGCCCCAAAAAAGATTGCATCTTCTATGTTACTGGCATATTTCCACAACTGGTCTAAGAGGTCTCACAAAGACAAACCACACATAACCATATTATTAACTATTAGGAAAAGAGCAGCTGCTTGCAAAATTTAACAGTTTTGTGCAATGTCACAGGGAGTCAATTGAAACATTTGACCTTCGGAGGTTAGTACACTGCAAATTTTTCACTGAGTCCTGAGTTCGGTTTTTAGCTTAGCAATTCAAAAAATGTGAAGCAGTTAATTAGTACTCCTATTTCTCTCAACAGAGCACTTTGAAACAAAAAATAATAATGGTGGATATTTGCAAAATGTTCTGTCAGCTTTAAAAAGCATTTGAGTGGCTACATGGGAGCACTATAGTTTTAGTTTTTCAGTGGCAGAACAGAAATCGTAGTACATGACCAATCTCAGATACTGTGAATAATTATAAGAAATAAGCACTGAGATTATGAATAATACACAGCAATTAAGAAATTAAATAACTTTGAACTCAGGAAAACTTAATATAAGTGAGGTCTGTTTCTGCATGTTTCATTAAAAGCAAAAACTATGTTAAACTCAGTCTTTTGCTGAACATAGCTTCTTTACTCAAATGAAGTCAAACCCTCTCAAGTTGCATCATACAACCACATTTCAATTAACAAAGTTTTGACTTTAAAACTTCTTTAATATTATTTGTTCATTGCAGTGTCATAGCATTTAAATACCCACACGGGGAATCAAAATTCAGAAACATTCACTGTGGGTAAGAAATGGAAAGAAAGCCAGAAGCATCATCATTTAGACAGCAAGCAAGATCCCCAGGAGTCACATGAGAATGATGAAGGAGTTTTCTGTGAAGTCATCTGTCTGTCCTGGACTCTTATCTAATGTTTGTGTGATTGACACAAAAAGTCAAAATGGTTCCTACACAAACATGCAATTCTGATGTGAAAATTATGCTTTCCCTGTTTGACTGTTTAACTGAAGATGATCCCAATTTACTCTAATAGCGAAAGAAGAAAATTAGTCTTAGGATACACCAAAAAAAAAAAAAAAAGTGTTTTTATTGGTTTTGAGGTGGTTTTTTCCTTCAGTCTTTTCCCCTCTCTGAAGCTTTTAAATTGTCACATAAATTTTACTTATTTAGACAGCAACCATGTTGTCTTGACACATAATTCTAAATCTCATAAGCGTCTTTTAAAAGTAGCAATACATCAACATAATTAAAAATCAAAATTGAGATTTATAACCCCTCATGGCTAAAGGCATAACTTCACTCTCATATTGACTTTTCACAATACAATAGCTTACCCTTTCCCAGTTTCTCTGACTAGCAGGAAATACAATTGCAATCTTTCCATTGTATTGCTACAAACCAATAATTCAACAGACAATTTTAACTCACTAATCTTCTCACTGCAAACCAATCTCACTACTGATTCTGAGACCACAGATTCAGGGCAAAGGAAGAGTTGCATTTGATTGATTTCTTTTACTTTTTCTTACATAAGTGAGCATTACATAAGTGAAACTGAGGAACAGGAGAAATGCTGAGCAAAATAGTTTTGCTTGATGAAAAACAAATTCAAGCAGATTCCAAGTTTTTAAAAAAAGTTAATTTTCATTATCCCATAGATGAATCTTTCTAGTCATATGATATGCTGAGTTGAAAGGGACCCATCAGGATCATCAAGTCCATCTCCTGGCCCTGCACAGGTCTGTCCAAGAATCCCACAACGTGTCCAAGAGCATTGTTCAAACTCTGCCTAACCTAAACCTCTGCTGCCTCCATTTCATGCCATTTTCCTTGAGTCCTTTCACTGGTCACAAGAGTGAAGAGCAGATTTAATACCAGACAAAAATTATTTTCAAATTCATTCTTTGAAGTAAAGAGAACAAATACTCTGAAGGTTGAATTTTAGCTCTAAAGGTAGTTAAATCTCATATAATAATATATTAACAAAGAACACAACTAAAAAACACTCAGATCTAGATTTAAAGATGGCACATTACAGATCTGTCTTTGTTTAAATGAGACACAAAGAATAAAGGCAAAAAATTCCAAGGACTATCATATTAAATGATCAGCAAATTCCAGGGCCAAATTCATCCAAATATAACATGAGTGGAGTAATGCAAAATAATCGTTTACATGGAATTAAGAATTCCTACTCATTTCATTTCTATACAGGTCTTCAATGTTCATGCACTCCCAAGTCAAAAACATCTAATTTCAGCCCCTTCCCATGGATCATAAAGGAGGATTTCAGGTTTGCTGTGAAGTTTTTCCCACTGATGATGATGAAACCAAAGGGGCTTTTTGGGGGTCCCATCCTGCACATACAGAGATATGATGGAAGGAAGCAGCCTGTGTCTTTGGAGATGTCAGTGCTGACCTGAGGAGTGTTGCTCATGCTGCCACAAAGCAGCAAGGAGTCTTCTTGCAAGGTAAGGAGCTCAGGAAGTTGGCTTGGACCAATGCCTATTGACTGTAAAAGTCATTTTCATGTAAATGCAATAAAAAAGAGCCTGGTCAAGGCATGGTTTAAAGGCTGAGGAAAACAAGAGAAATGAAAAATTAAAATTTGGACTGCACTGCCATTTTTCAGTACTTTAAAACCTGTATTTCTGATAGTCCAAACTACACCATATTTCATTCTAAATGTACACCTATCACATTCCCACTGAACTGAATGCCACTGGAGCTCATTCATAGTCCACTTCAGAGAGGCTTGCCTACATTTCCCACAGCAAGCAGGACTGAAGGAAGTATGTTGCTCACAAGAAGGCAGATAGGCTTATTTCTGGTGAAAGAACACTCTGGAAAGACAAGGTCACTGAAGTGATCCAGTGTGGATGGTCCAGACCTGCTCACACAGAACCACAGGAGCGTAAGGCAAAGCAGTAAAAGCTGGAGTCAGAAGGTACTGCTCTTCAATACGCAAAGTAAATGAGAAGGCCTTTTGACAGGCAGACAGCCTGAGACAATACAGACTGACCACAAAACACCTGCAGGACTGTGCTGCAGTCAAATGGAAATGTACATTCCAGAATGAGGTATACACCTGTGTCCCCAGAAAAACGGCCCCACTTTCTTAAAGGTAATTTTAGAGACCAAGATAATTCTCCTGCTACATTAAATAGATACTTTGGAAAGTCATGTCTCAGCATACATTTGAACAATTTAGAGAACCTGGAAATCTTACCCACAAAAGATAATTCAGCAATTTACATTAAAACAAACCATACAGATGTGCCAATTTAGTGAACCACTTTATGTGGAAAAAGGAAAAAAGGATCTGCTTTCCTTTTTTCTAATCATTAGCAGTTTTCTTTGCAAGCAAAAGAACCATTTACATTAAAAGCTAACTCTTATTCCAATGAAACTAATCAAACAGTTTGTGAGTCTGCAAAGGTTTATCCGTGTTTTTATCTGCATTCTGTTGAGTAGTCCCAAGGACCTAAGGGTAATTACTCATACTAGAGGGGTCATAGAGGTCACACCAGTATTTTAACTGCACCTAATATATATGGGTTAAAATGTATGCTAAGAAGAGCCTGATAAGTTTCATCTCCATGAAAACAAAACAAAAAAAAAATTCAATATTGGAGGAGAAAGAGATAAGGATCAACAAGATGAAATTTCAAGAGATCCTTTCTTGAGCCCTAATACATTGCAATAGAAAATTAGATATAGATTTGCCTGCAAGGGAACATGGCTATTTAATTGTACATCTATTCCTAAATCACGCAGAGTGACTACAGTTTACTCAAGAGGAAAATGGTGTTAGCAAAAGACCTGGAGTTACTTCCTGCACTTGTGGGAAGGTGGGCATCCCAGTGATCTAGTACTTTGCACCTCTGGCTTCTGTGACCATGACTACCAAACTGTGTTTCAGTAAAGTGCATATTGCCGGTACCCAAATTCATATCACTCACTGAAAAATAAAAGAAAGAACTTTAGCCAGGAGGGCGATAGATGGTCCTGTGACAGGATAGTAAACAGCACTGGCAAACACAGCTGTAGCAAGACCTGTATGTGAATTTGCAAAAGAAAAGTGTTGTTTCCAGATGCAGTCAGTCCTGCTCTTCCCCTGCTTTCATCCCATCCTCTCATACATGTTGTACTTACCATGCTCTTTCAGAATAAGACATTAACTCCTTCCCTCCACATGCTGAACCAAAGATCTGAAGACTGCCAGTAAATTTCTTATTTACAGCAAATCCTCACTCCAAAAAAAAAAAAAAAAAAAAAAACCTAAAGTATTTATAGGGCTTTTCTGTAGAGCTGATAATTTGATTTTTTTATTTCTTTTTTAATATTTGGAAAGCATATCTAATAGCAATTTCCAATTCTCACTCTGATGAAAATATTTTCAGATGCACATAAAACCTTGACTGGGTTTGCTGTACATAAGTAAGGACCACAGCAAACCTCATCCAGCTATTCTGGTTCCCCCTTGCCCAGATCAGGGAACTTACCAAAATGCCCCAAAATTCCCTTCATCCCAGTATAAGCACATTTCCTTCTAACCAGGGCTCAGGGGCATGGGACAGATCTCAGCCCTGCTCAACAAAGTAGAGATGCAACCAGCACACCCAGAACTGTGGAGAGCCCCCAGGACTACACCTCCCACCTGACAGGAACAGCTGTGGAGAACCATATGATGACAAGGGAGGGAAGGAGAGAGAGAAATAAAAAGAAAATTCTGTTCTTTGGATAAAAATTCTAGCTGACTACAGGTATGACCCAGGATTCTGATATGTGTTACACTTCCAATCACTTTAATTACACCATTAAATATATCATATTTTTATGTTTATTTAATTTTAATTAGTTTTAAAAAAAAACTGATTTAAACATTAAATTGCTTTGAAAACTACCCTGTTTTTTTTCCTGATTTGTAGCCATGCAACAAAGTTCTCCAGCAGTGGGTTCTGGAAATTATGTTGGCAGTCTACTCACTACTGCAGTGTAAGCCATCTTGCTTGATGCAGACACCCCCAGGCAGCATTTCAAGGCCTGTGTTCTGCAGGAGCTTGGATTGGGTACAGTATTTCTCTAACTTTAAGCTCTGTCAAGTCACCTCTAAAAATTCTCAGAACTAACCAACAAAGTTGAGAGTCCACCCTGGCTGCCTTCCACTCACTGTGGCACTGCTGGTGCAAAGCTTGCTCCATCCTGCTACCAAAGGGCTTTAACAAAGTGAACATGTGAACAAGAAACATTTAAAAAGCCACCTGAAATATTTTGGGGTGTATGAAATATCTCTGAATACTGACAAATAGAATTGCTGATGTTGTATCTGTCACAACAGGAAAGATTAGCACCTCTGCCCACTAACCTGCACCTTTCCCGATGCAGAAGAGGATACATGAGGAGCACACACACCGTGTATTCTTGATAGGTGGTGTGTCAGCTGTCACAGTTAGTGCCATTAGTGGCTGTTAGTGCTATTTTAGTGTTCACAGCCTTAGCTGTAGTGATTCTGTTTATGACTTTATGGTGCATTTTTCTGGAAGAGGTAGAGGGGTGGGATGTGAAAACTGCTTCATCTCTGTTTTCTGCCACCAAGTAGGAAAGAAAAGCCAATTGTCTGATCTTGAAAACACAGCAAAATTGGCCCATGGTTGCTATTAAAGCTGATATTAGTTTAGAAATCAAGTGATCCAGAGCCCATCCATGGCAATTACAACTGCTCTGATGCCCCATTAAGCTTCCAGTTCTCTGCGTGGGTGGGAGAAACAATACTCACTTAATGAACATATGTATCTGCTCTGCAAGGAAATAAAAATTAATTTGGATTTGGAGAAAAAATATTCTGTTTGTCCTTATTCTTACCTTCCCTGCATGGGCACAGGAGTGAAATCCTTCCCCAGAGCAATGCAGCCATCCTCTCCTACTGCTGATTTTTCACACAGGTTCTGTGGTTCTCCAAGGCTCGCTACCATGCCATGATACTCTTTTAATAGACGCAGCTCATTGCAACTTCTGGTCACTGGTTTGGCTGCCACCTTTGCAGATAAACTGGTTTGATGTGAAGATGTCTGATTCAGCTCCATCTCTTGTTGTCTAGAAATTGTACTGTCATCTTTGTTATCCAAGTACATCTGTCCCTGGTGGGCGTTCTCCTATAGAAAGTGAAAACAAATGTATTAGGATTAAATTGAATTCACTCAATGTTTACTTCAGTGCAAGAGTGTTAATAATGCCAAGCAGAAGATTTTTTGAGTGCATTTTTGGATGTATCTCCTGTTGCTTTAGTTCCACAAGGAACATTTCCAATGTTTTTAATATCTTTGCAACTTCAAAATTAGCCACTCTAAGAAGCATTGAAATAAATAAAGGGATGGGTCTTCCACTTTTTCCATGTCTGCCATGATTTTCTACCACAAATTTCCCAGCAACTTGCACCATATAAGCCAAAATCATCTCTGCATCAGTGGCACTAGAGTTGCTGCTGCAGAACATCTTCCCAGCTTACAACAGTACTGCTTCACCACCACACTGTGGCTGATGGCCTCTCATATGGCAGAGCAGGTACTTGAGTTTTAAGAAGACAGTATGCCATTTCAGCAGTTGCCAGGGGCTTTTATGAAATGTGAATCAAACCTTGATGAAAATTAGGTTTTATTATATGATTATTAACAGTGATTATAACAAAAAAATAGTGTATAACAGTCAAAAAGCTTTTATGTTCTCATCATTAAAATTCAGTGTGAAAAGTTATAAGAACCACTTCAGAATCCCACAAAGTGCACAAATCAGACATGATGACCGAGTTAAAGATCAGCCTGTCTTAAACACATGCTGTGAAGTTTAATCATGGGAATATTTCAGCATAAAGTGCCAAAGCCACTGCAGAGGACAGCAAGAGCTCAGGAGAGAAGCCCATCAGCCTTGAACATCTTATGGCCTGCAAGGGGAGCCATGTCAGAGCACATACCTGCTCCTCCCTGCAGAGATCTCAACACAGGATATGCAGGTAGACCTGCAGGGTTGTGGGGAAAAATAGCACAGTAATATGCTCTGCTTCAGTCTCAGTAGGAGAAATCACTGGAAACAGAAAAAAGAAAAAGCTAATCATGACTTTGTGCAGATTTAACCTCTCATGGCCTTCCAGGCTAGAAGGTAATGGAGGCTACTGAAAAAAAGACTGTGTATACAAGCCACCACAAGCAGAGGTCTTGGCTCCAAGCAAAGGCAGGCTTGCTAGACAAATCTAAGTCAGAAATTCCCCAGGTAGCATTTCCTTCCCCAGTTCTGCATTTCTTTTTCTTTCTGTTCTCAATGCCCTTAGTTCGCATATCCTAATCTTTTTCATCTGCCCTTACAAGTAGATTGACCAACTTGTCTCTTCCCATCTCTGCACAGTAGCTAGAGTACTGTGTCCAGTCTGCGGACAGACTGAACAGACTGGAGGAGTCCAAAGGAGGGCCACAGAGATGATCAAAGTGGTGGAGAAAAGACTAAAGGATTTAAGTGTTTTGCCCCTGTGGAAGAGAAGGATCAAGAGGACCTCATTGTGGTGTTCCATTAGTCTCTCTCTTCACAAGCAGTCACATGAAAAAGAAAAGAGGCAAAGGGTATGAGTTGCATGAGGATAGGCTTCATCTCTATATAAGAAAGAAATTTTTTACAGTAAAAATAATAGCAACAACCTCCCCAGGGACAGGGCAGAGCTCTCGCTGCTGGAGATTTTCAAGACACAGCTGAACAGTGTTCTAGATGATCTTATTTAGGCTCCCTTTCCCACAAAAGATGGAACCGGATGGTCTTTCAAGGTCCCCTCCAAGCTGAGCTTCTCTATGAGTCTGTGTTTAACAGCCTGGAAATGATCAACACAAATAAGCCTTTGTTTACTTGTACTTTCTTGGTTTTCTTGAAAGGGAGGAAAATGAGAAGGAAGGTAGAGAGAGTGTGACATGTTACTGAAATAAAGAAGGTGGCAGCTATTGGCTTCCCAGGGTTCTCATTTTTAGACATGGCTAGAATATACCAAGAAACACTAAAGACACTCCAGTTTTCAATGGATAATACCTCTCCTCTAGATATTTCCATAAGGGAATGGGCCCTTTCCTCACCTGGTGTAAGGAGCACAAACATAGATGAAGCAAAGCCAAACACACTGTCACTGAGCTAGTCCAGGGCTTCTCCACAGCCTGAAAATCACAGAGCTCTTGTGATCCAAGACAAAATCCTGAGTGAAAGTCCTGGAAAACCAGGTTTGCCACTCCTGCACTGTGGAATCTAAAGCTGAAGGTAGTGGGAGAGCCAACAACACACGACACAGTGGCCAACACTGCCTCACCAACACCTTGTCATCTCTGGTAGTCTGCTGCCCTACCAGGCAGCAGTTTTGCCTGTTCTAAAATTCCAAACTGCCTTCCTTCCTAATAAATAGCTTTGAAATGCAAATACTTCCAACTCCAAATAGAAGAGATAATTGCTTTTGTCTTCAGTCTCACTTTATATATTTACATAACTGGTTTTATTAAGATACTCTGTAAATCATAATAAAGATATCTGCCTACTTATTCCATTTTTTATAACATTTGGTTTCTCTGAGTGCCTGCTGTGAAAATACACAGATTTTTAAATTATGTCATGCTGTGGAAACATTAAACCTACAGCAACTCAGACTGTACTAGTTTTTAAAAGATGAAAACCTGAACACAACCTTTAAAACTGATCATTTCTCACCCCATAAGAATAAGATTTTATTCATCTTGAGGTGAACAGGGACTAAATCAGTCAGGCTCCCATACATACAAAGCCTTAGCATTAAATGCATTTATTTTCAGAATTAATATCAGAGAAAAAATTAAGAATGCCAAGGAAAAGAAGCTTGAGAGAAAATCTGATGTCTAGATAAAAATTCATAAACTACATTACTGCTCATTCACAAAAGCTTTGCAAAAAGATAAAATAATGCAGCATCATTTTGCCACAAAAGATGGGTTTGATTGTGATTACCTACGTGGTTAAAACATTGCTAAGGCAACTATCTCCATGGTATCTAAGCTTCTAAGACATCAGTGCATTTACCATTCAAGAAATTCTCAAATGATCACATTTCTCTGTAGTCACAGAACTTCTCATTTTTATTTCTTCTTTTTTTTTCTCATCTTCCAATGCCTCCATCAGCAATGAGACATAGGTGAGATGTTATAATGTGAAGGTAAGGAGAGATTTTAGCCAAGAAAGGTTCATTTGGGGTATAGTCTAGAGCTACACACCAGCAATGATTTTTTAGACGCAACTACAAATTGATCCAGCAACCATTCATCTTGTGTTGGGCTACTACAGAGCTAATAAATAAATAAATAAATAAAAATAACAAATAAAAGGGCTAATACAGTATTTAAGTCATGTTTGTCATCCATTTCATCCCAGTCCAAGAAGTTGAACAATTACTTTAAAATTAATAGTGGAGAAGTAATTTTTTTCTTCAACTTTTTAGGTGCAAATAAGATCAACCAGTTATATTATTTCATTTAAGAGGCATTGTGTGGCCTGCTTTTTGGTTGCAAAACAAAATGCTGCAGGTGAATTATGTATCTGGTAATATATCATCATTTAAACCTTTATTTTCCTGAGTATCAACAGACACAGCAGCAATCAAAAATTAAGAAGAATTTAATCTTAGGGTCCATGAGACTATGAAATATTACATCTCCTCCAGGTAATGCCCAGAAATAACATGTTTCCTGTCTTGCCCATCTTATTATTTAGCAAAGCCCTTCTCCCACCAAGACTGGGAAAAAAAGCATTTCCTCTGCACTATCTTCCCATTGTCAGGCAGAAATTCAAATTCTAAAAAACTACTAGCGGAGGAGGGATGCATATATCCTACATATACACCTCCATCCAGGTATGCATCTCCCAGCAGCTTCCCCACAAGTCAGACAGTGGCTGTTGTACTGGCCTCCCGTGGCAAAGACACCTGCAAGTGGTCACAGCAGTGTGGACCAAGTTGTTGTTCCTCGTCTGAGGCCCAGAGAAACAGAGCAAGGCTTCAGTACTACAGCTCAGAAATCCTCCCATCACAGGCTTGTCCTCACATGGTCACTGACACACATACCCCTGGCCCTGCCACCCTGGGGACAGGTAGATGAAAACTCAGCTGAAAGCCTATCCCTAAAGTCACAATCTAAAATCTCTCTCACACACACACACACACTCTCCACACCATCCCTGCCAAAACACACTTATTCATATATATTTTATTTTTTTTTTGAGTAAAAGAAGGGTACTGCGGTGTCTAAAGTCGTAATGTGCAAACAAGAATTTTTCAGATTTCTTAACTGGTGAATTTTCTCTTTTAAACTGGAAGTGTTTCTAGCTGTGGGAAGGTAGCTAGACTGGTTTGGGCATATAAATCCCTTTGATCGCCAGGATTTCACAGTACATTTCAGTGCTGCTGTTTTACACAAAACCCTACCTATCCTACATATAGGATCCCCATTATCCCATAGGGTGATGTTAGGGATTGCACAGAATAATGTAACCCTCTTGCATGAACAACTGGGAAGACAACAGACAGGTCATATCAGGTGGTCACTACTGACTCTTCCATGTGTTTGGGGTTGTCATGTCTTCTTCCATCCATCAGTGGCAAAAGGAATGATCAGGACAAACCTTTATCAGTATACAGCAAACATACAAATAAGACTCCCTGAAGCTCATGTCTAAGATGATTGTCTTCCCACCTAAGCTCCCCATGAATTCTTGGCCCAGGGTTGCAGGGAGCGCTATTTAGCAGGTGAAAGCAGATTGATAGGCTGTAAGAAGTTTTGTATCCATTGGTCTGCCCAAAGAAGAAATTGCTTCAAATTGTCCCCAAAAGAGCTCTTCCCAGATGGTGACCCCCAGGCACACCAAACAATTAAAGCCCAGATACCCTGTATTCTCTCTTATCAGGTTGTAAAGTGTTTAAAATACCACAATTACAAACTGGAAAAACTTAACAGCTTTCAGCAAGTTGCTGCATTTCCTTAGTCAAAAGGAGGGTGTTTACCTGAGAGCATTTTCCTATGGCCAACCCTGCTGCCTGTGGGGCAGCATGGAGCTTTTTGCTGTGGCCTCACGGTTTATGCTGTGTGGGATGGACATTCGTGTGTCCAGGAAAGTGAGAAAGGGATTCAGCTACAGCACCTTGCAGGAATTGAACAGAAGACCTTAAATATCGGTCGTTGCTGCACTTTAATCCCTTCCTGCAGCTGAAAGGCGCAGTCTGTGCCAGAGCAAGGCTCCTAGGGACTTCCCAGCTCGGGGAGAGTCAAGGCACTTTGCTGTTCGGACCTTGCTGTTCAGATCCTGCTGCTCAAATCCAGCAGCTCAGACCTTACCGCTGTGTTAAGGCAGCAGCCCCCTCTTGCACACAAGAGGCCCTGACTTTGTTAGCTCCTGGGCTGCTTGCCTCCCCCTCTGCTTAAAGAGCTCAATAGGGCTCCTGGGATCCAGCACCAACGCTTCACCTGAGGACTCTCAGCATAACACCACACAGGAGAAAATTTGCTGTGCTCAGAGTCATAACCTGGCCCCTGCAAATGGTGAAGTCCGCAGTCTCCTCTACACTCAGCTGATGCTGCTGCAATCCAGCAGCTGCTGTGCCTGGGGACGTGGCTTTGCCTCCTGGGGACTGGCATTCAGTAGGCTCCCACAGAACTACGAAGATTATGGGAATGGAGGCTTTGCAGGATGGACCTCCCTCGCCACAGTGAGGTGGTCGCTGGGTGGGGAAGGGAATGAGAGAATTGGGGTGGAGGGTCAGAAGGAGTGAGTGGGAGGTCTGCACCAGGGCCGTGGTGAGAAAAGCTGTGGGCTCAGGGCATGGCTGGTAACAGGGTGCGTGAAGGAAGTTCAGGGGTTTGTTGTACAGACATGATTCGAACAGGTTAAGAGGGGAGACAGTGTGCAAGGCCACAGTAAATAAGAACAAGGTAACATCGCGGAGAAACCCCTGGCAGTCCATACGCTGGGACAGGCTGCCGCCTGCCGGCTGCACGACCACCGGCCGGGAACGGGGTGCTCCCTGGAAAAAAACTCCTTGCTGGCGAGTCCAGCTTTAAAAGCTGGGTGTCAGACGAGGGTCTGCTGCCCCGGACCTGGGGGAGTGCAGCATTCGCCTAATTGTATGTGGGTAAAACGTCTGTACTTAAGTCAGCAGAAGCTGATTCTGCAGGCGCGGGAATGGTCTGACAGAACATCCCTTTGTGTTTGTCTGTGTCTCAGAGGGAAGTGATAGCAGTGGCTCACACGCCGGCTACAGCCTTCAGGAGAGTTGGACTTCAGAATTTCATAGTCAGAATCACAGAGCGGTTTGGGTTGGAAGGGACCTTAAAGACAATCTGGTTCCATCCTACCCACCTGCCATGGGAAGGGACACCTTCCCCTAGACCAGGCTGTTCAAAGCCCCATCCAACCTGGACAACTTTCAGGGATGGGGCAGCCACAACTTCTCGTGGCAATGTGTTCCAGTGCCTCACCACCCTCACAGGAAAACATTTCTTCCTTATATCTAATCTAAACCTAGTCTCAGTTTAAAGCCATTCTCCCTTGTCCTATCACTACAGGTGCTTGTACAAAGTCCCTCTCCAGCTCTCTTGTAGCTCCTTTGAGTACTGGAAGGTATTGTAAGGTGTCCCCAGAGCCTTCTCTTCCCCAGGCTGAAAACCCCCAACTCTTTCAGCCTGTCTTCATAAACAGGGTACTCCAGCCCCCTGATCATCTTCATGACCATCCTCTGGACTCACTCAAACAGGTCCATATCCTTATGTTGGAGGCCCTGGATGCAGTACTCCAGGTAGGATCTACGTTTTAGGGAGTCTCATCTGGGTCAACAGAAATTGGTAGAGATTCACTGGGCATTAAATGATCATCCTGTTCAAAGATTCATTTCCCCACGTAAGCATTACCTTATGCAAAAAGACCCCCATAAATTATGCTTGCTTTCTTTTTTTTTTTTTTTTTTTTAGAAAACATTGTATCCCTAAGTGTCTATGCGCCAGTGCTCTGCTCTTGTTCAGTGTTTAGTTTAGGGGAGTCCTTTAAAAGGAGCTTTTGCTGAAGGAAGAACGTAAATGAAGAGCTATCAGCCTGGACATTAGGAACAGGGAGCACTATAGACATAATGACAAGCAAACAAGCAAAAAAATTCCAGATAAAATCCAGATGAAACAGTAATTTCCTTGTTATGTCTGTCAGAATGGTCACTACAAAATACAGATACTACACATACAGATAAACAAATTGCAATACATTGTAAGGTTAGCCTCCCCCTCACCACCACCCTTACCTCCTGGGTCCTTGTAGAACCCATGGAGAGAGACAAGCATTGACCACCCAGCCTCCATCCAACTCATGCTACAGTGGATCCCTGAGACGGAGTCAGTGCCTGTACCTCTCCCTGACCACCAAGAGACCTGGGACTGAGGGAGATGTGTGTTGTAAAGGAATCTCAGTTTTGGGGACCTGGTTTCCAGAAATGTCACCAGCTTAGTTTCAGGGACTGGAGTCGCTGGGAAAATGAAACATGTAGCAACAAGTAATGTTGTACAGTTGCTGGGACCAACTCAGGGGCTTGATCCTTTGAAGACTTACTGAGTGCTGTCTTGCTGAATGGTGTGTTACAGTGTCACTTCACTGAACCAGTGCATACACCAAAGTAGATTTCTTGTTGGTAAAGCTGAGCAAGTAAAGAGGGGGAGAGGGTGAACATCAATATTAACACAAAAAGCCAGTGTACAATTTATTCTGCTCATGCTATTCAGGTGTGATAGTTGCATGCTCTATGCACAGGACTGTGAGGTACTCTCACTGGAACCAAAATGGTGTCCACAACTTAGAAAAACAGGAGAGAAAAGCAGCTAAACACTATCTAAGTTTATGAGCCCAGAGATTCAGGGGGCGATGTAAGAAGTAGGCTGTATCAGAAGGAGAATGGTGCAACTTTGAAATAGACTTTTTTGAATTCAGGCCTTGCTTTGGGGAAAAAAGGAGATACTAGAAGACTCTTGCAAAATATAGCTAGAGACGCTACAGTGTGTGCAGCTTACTCTGATTAAAAGATGACGAGAAATCAGGCAGATCTGAAAGGAAGAATTCTCAGTCTCCTTCCTGTCACAACTCAAGTGTAAACCCAGAGAGGGTTTTCTTCTCTTCTTAAGCTGTGAGAGTTGCTTTTTATACCATAAAGTTAATGAAATACTCCCTTAAAAATGAGATCAACAGCAAATTCCTGCTCTCAAGAAAGATAAATAGCTTGCTGAGATGACCAGGGTCTTTCGTGGCATTTCTGTGCAAGAACGTAAAATGATTCACACCAATGAGTCAAACTTTAGCACTATAGCTCTGCTAGAGGACTTTTGAGAGCTTGGCACTTCTCTTTTGCACTTCATAGCCGTTTCTTACGTGGTCATGGGAAGACAAGGAGATCTGGGATTCTCAGCTCACATTGAAGAGCTTCTCTGGGTAACTGCTGAGGTTTCAAGGTAGAGACAGGCAAAAAACACCCAGTCCTGCAGCCTCTGCAAGGGACTTCTGTCTTCCCAGCTGCTGTAAGCAAACACAGCACAGGATGACAGCAACCCAGACAGGAAAGGCTGTTAAGAAGGAGCACTCTGAAATCTGAAATGTCTTCCAACAGATCTTTATTGACTTTTACAGACTGGTGATGTTGAGTTTCTTATCCTTCAGACTTGTCAGACTAAGTATACAGCAGTGTTCTATCCTGTTTTTGGGTGCATATGAAGGCTTTTACAGCTTCCTTTTTTAGTAACAAGCAGGACAGTAGGAAGAGGCTGATTAGGTAACTCTATTTTTAAATCATTAAAATAAGCCTGGTTAATTTCAATGTTGCTTCAGGAAAATTAAATAAATAAATAAATAAATAAAATCAGGGAGTCAAGTGAAAAAAAAACAAACAAACCTATCTCAAGGATTGGGTTTTTATTAGTTTTATGCCCATATTCTACTAATAAATATTACAGGTCTGTAAAAAATTATTCTACAGACGTTCAAGCTGAACACCAAGTTCCTTAAAACAAAGTGCAGGAAAAAAATGTTATTGCCTCCTGAATGACATGTCTAGATGATTGTTATTCCCACAGTGTCAATTGTTCTTATGTTTAACTTGATAAACTGCAGGCGCTTGGAATTACTGCAGCAGCCAGAATGCTGATACAAAATAAGCACTCACGTCACATTTCTCCTGTTTGCTGTTAGCCTAAATTTACTTCATAGAAAAGATGATGATAAGGAGTCTCTTTGCACAAAGGAATTACAGCCTCCATATGCCTTGGCAGCTGTACCATGGAAAGAAGATAATACCAACAGGTGCAGAAGAGTAGAGTTCACTAAATCGCTGGTTTCTCCTTTATTGTAAACATGTAGCAAAGCAGATAAATCATCTTCCTGGAGACCCAAGTGCAAATGGAAGTAACAGTGAGATATACTTGAAGTTTTCAGCTGATCTCTTTGCCCTAGTATTATCAGACTGGAGTTTGGTTTGTGAAATGCCCATTGGTGCAGCAACTACTTCAAATGGTAAACAAAGCAGCATACTACCTTTGACTATATAACTCTACTTTTGAAAATAAATGTAGAATTTTCATAGTCCGATAATATGAGTGGAGGTTTTACTTCCCTGCAGGTAAAAATAGCATACTTTGTTGACAGTGGCCATAATACATCCAAGATAATTAAACCAAAGAGGGGACATTAAGGGAGCCAGTTAAGTATTTTGTATAGATTCATTTCCACATTCAATGCTCAAAAAAAGTTACAAAAAATGTTCTTGTTTACTTTTAAAAATATTGGTTTAATTATTAAAAAAGTTGTTTTCTTCCTGTAAAAAACAGATTCATAGCTATATTCAAAAACTAATCATCACCACAGGACAAACTATTTCCTGTTTTACATTTATGTTTGCTATGAATGCAAAAATAATACTCTTCTGAGACAGTCATGGCAAAGAGCAAAACATTCCAGGAGCCAAACAGTGACCCTGTAAATGGAAGTAGCTGTACCGATTTCATGCATCATTAGTACTTTTTCTTTCCAGACAGCCAGAGTGATTTGGTTCTGTTCCTATCGAAGTTTTACCTTGATTTTAGCTGGGACAGGGTCAGACCTTATTGAGCTAATAAGTCTCAGTTTGGATTAGAAATTTCAGTGCTATTCTAATAACCTGCTCTTGTATGAATTAAAAAGAGACTGAGCCTACACTGAGTAAGCAAGAGTGAAAATGAAAACAGACACACTGAGAACTCTCTTTTCTGGATTTGGGTGCACCATTAGCACCCTCCTGAGGTACACAGCTTTTTACCTCCCTGATTGCAAATGAGCCTACTGTTATGTACATTCATATTTCTTAAATGCAAATGCTCGTGCACTAGAAAGACACACAACGTCTTCAATGAAAACTGGTGTTTCTGTGCAGTTGAGTTCACAGATTCATGTTATAATCCTGACAAATTAACTGCTCTTTCAGCTTTAAGGAATGCCTACAAAACCAAGAAGCTGAAAACACGTACTATGGGATGTAGATTTGTGAAGCTGGCAGCTTTCTGGAGTGGTAAAGCTTATGAAAATCCAAATCCAAGCTAAAATGTATGGAATGTGAGCCCCTCTTTGGGGCTTTATCCAAAATACACTGAGGCTAGTGAGAGTCCTTCCACTGACTTCATGCAGCTTTGGATCAAACCTTTCAAAGATGTAAAGCAGAGGCTTGAAATGCTTATTGCGGGAGGGGTTTGGTTACAAAAAGAAGTTGTCCAAGTTCATGACTCCAATGGGAAACCTAAGTGGTGCAATCTCAGGGCACGCTTCACATTGTCAAGTTGGCAGCATGAGCAGAGGAAGAGTAGGAAGGGAAGGACACCAGACCAGCTCTAACCTACATCAGAAGAGGAGGTCTATGAGTAGCAGTGCAGGAGATTGGTGCATTTCCATTTTCTGAGACTGCATTCTGCAGACCTTAGTGTTTTCCTCCCCTCTCACCCATGGCAAACACTCTTCTCATGCTGGTGGGAATGTGAATATTTTATTTAGGTCAATTGTGAATTATTGTATTTAGGTATCCCTGGGAAGAAGATACTTCAAATATAGCACAGAAGCAGAACTTTCATTCTCTAAAGTGTTCAAGCAACTTAAGTATTCCAGCAATTTAAGCATTTAAGAGGAGGAGAGGAAGCCACAGCCTACCAGCTGCTGGAGACAAGATGGAATTTTCTGTTCCATGCTTTATTATGCATTTAAGCTTGTCTCAGGGCTAAGGTGTGCCTTGTCTGCTAAATGACATTGTCCATCAGGTGTCATTCAGCAAAGCTGTAAATTATTTTGATCATTTGAGGAAGTACATTACAGTAATAACAATAACAGCCTCTGTTCATCAACATCTTCAGACTATGTATGAGAGTACACCTGAAGGTGTTTCCCTGAAAAGGAGAACAAGGGTGGCCTCTCTGTTCAGATTATCTTAAGCAAACTGCCCCCAACAAGTGATTGTGGTTGTTGGCACTCATGGAAGACAGTGCATTCCTGGGCAGAAAGTTCACTGCACAGAAGAGTCATTAGTGAACCCTTCCGTGAATCCCTCCAAGTCTCCAGAAGGTCTGCAGCAAGAATGCATTTCTGAAGTAGCTGCTTAAAGATCTGAGGGAAACTTGGCTGGAAGAATAGCCACATGATCCTCCAGCCCCTCGTGTATTTTTGGCTTTCAGACGCTAAGTCCAACGTGACATGACAGCCTTACACAACCGACAACTCACCATCAACCAACAGAGTAAGTGAGAGTTAAACAGAGCAGGGGGAGGAGATGTGCACTCACCTTCCCCTTTTTTCTAAGTTTTTTAGCCTCTAACAGTTCAGATGGAAGTGAAAACATCCCACAGTGACTCTGGCTGTGGTGCAGAGCAGCACACCAGCTGCAAGCAAGTTGTCCTGACCATGCGTGAGCCCTGAACATTTTGTGTCAGGGCAGACTCATGGGCACAGCCAGCTGCAGGCTTTTGAAATGTTTGAATGAGTTTTTGTCCCTAGCTCTAGCTCTCCAACATCACACTACCCCTTTAAAAACCGTTATTGAAATATAGTCCCTGAAAAATACAATTTGCAGGTCATACAGCTCAACTCAGGGCTGGAAGAAACTATCACTTTATTATATGACAATTGCTGTCACTCTGCTTTTCATCCCTACCCTTATGTTCTGGAGATGCCACCCTATTCTCACCCTTACACACAGGTATAAATAAGGGGAAAGGAGACACAACTGTGGGGCTTGACACTCACAGTAATCACTCTACTCCCAAGCATACAGCTAGGGCAAGATACATTTGCACTTGCCCTAAATCCTATTTTCACTGTCAAAGTGGTGTAAATTAATGTGGTGTTTGTGGGAATAAGGACTTTTGTCTTCAAAGAGGTAAATTTATCTCTCTAAAGTTCACAGAATACAGAATTTTCTTTACCTGATACAATTTGGATATCTTACCCTAGCAGTCACAAGAAAACGGAATACAATGACTAGATAATTTTGTGCATCCCAAAATCTTTAATTTAGTCATGAATTGTACTTGAGGAGATCTGAAGATATTATGTACTATTCAAAGATATGAATTTCTCATCAAACTTCAGCCATTTGTCTCTTCTGCTTCAAACAAGATAATTGCTAGATTATGGATAATCATTAGATAAAAGAGTCTTCTTTTGATTTATCAAAGTTTGCAAAAGTTTCCTCACAGCAAAAACAGTTCTGAGTTAACAAAGCAACAAAAAATTCTAAATAATTAATCTTCTGTAACAGCCAAGTAGTCTGTATTTTACAGTAAATATCAGTTACTTGAAAGTAAATCGTCTCTTTGATGCTCAGAATTTTAGCTCAACTAATGTATTGCTTAGTAAAGTTCAAAATTTTTTGAAAGTGTTCATGAAAGGTGCTGCATCCAAAATGATAAACTTCTTTTTTTTTTTTTTTTATGGTGCTTTAAAGCTGTTTGTAGGTAGAGGCAGAATAATCTATTACAAAAAAAATTAATTAGTTTCTTCTCTATTTCATTAAAGCCAAAGTGTTGGAGCTCTGTGTTGAATTCTAGAGCAGAGAATAATATGTGTGGCTGAACAAAACCAATTCACATGAAGGGGGAAAAAGCTGTCTACAATCTATAAATGACTGGTAAACATATATAAAGTATCTGTAAAAGAACTCGTTGCTTTGTTCCTTTCAAAATTTAAGGTTAAACAGTAACAACTGTTTTGCCCGATTATTGTTGTAACTGCTGTGAGAAGCTTCTCTTGGAAAACACAGACACCCTTAGTTTAGGGTTATATGCCCCAGAATTATTGAGATAGCTTTGTTTAATAGACAGCATTGTCATTTGAATTTTTTATACCCGCAAATTGTTTTTAAGGCAGTCATCTGGATCCATTTGAAGCAAACATCTCTGCAAACAGACCAATTCAAATAATAGGTCTAGGAACAAGGAATGCACTCTGTTTACGGGGGGGGAAAGAAAAAAATGAAGCTATATAGCAAAGAGCTGTGGCCTTAAAAAAAATACTTCAGCATTTAATGGACAAATCAAACCTACAATCACCTATACCACATAGCAAAAGGACAAATACAATCCTTGAAGGTGTAAGTCCAAATATTGGGCAGGAATTGAGATTAGGTTTTTTGCCTTCATGCAAGCATTTGTTACCCATCAAGTGCTGGGTACAGTTCTGGGGCTCCCCTTTTGGAATAAAATTTGGAAGGAGGGAGGCAGCACAGTGAAAAAAATCTCAATGAAAATAATTAAAGGGCTGGAGAAATGCCTTACCACAAGAGAGATCAAAGGTATTCCATGTGTCCCATTTTTTAAAAGAAAAAAAAAAAAAAAAAAAAAGATGAAGCCATGACTCAGTTACTAGGCCAGCTTCACAGGGAGAAAACATCTGGTTCTAAAAGGTTCTTGAACTTGGTGGGCAAGGAATAACACAAAGTGAAGGCTGGAAGGTGAAGTGAGATAAAATCAAGCAGGAAACACAGCACAACTTTTACTAATTTTTTTAAGTTATCACATTGATTAAGTACTGAAACAAACTACTGAGTACAGCAGCCTGGCAGTCATCTTGACTAGAGCTATCAGGGGGACATCTGCTTATACAAGACACACTGCTCAGTCCAGTGCTTGGAAAACTGGCTGAAATGTGCAAATGTGTGATAAGAATGTGAGAGATGGAGTCAGGTTTTCCCCTCAAGCCCCAGATGCTATCAAAACCTGGCTGTACAAATTTCTGTTTGGTCCAAGATCGCAAATTCATTTGAGGTTAATTTTTTAGCTTGGGAAATAAATCAGCCTCAGTATCCACTAGGATTTGGTTTTTCAGATCTTGACTTTGCAGATCTTTGATAACAACTGGCAAAAACAGAGATGGTTATAACAGTATAAAAAAAGTTGTTTCAAAAATCCTTACAGTAATCTGTTCCTTTTGGACCTATAAAGCCTTTAGGAGGCTTAGGTGAAAAAAAGCATCTGGTTATTGAGATTTTTTTTAGAACATTTTCATGCCAGCAATTTTTGTTGAATACTGTTATTTATAGAGCCACTTCAACAATGAAATAGGAAGCTGTAATCACACTCTACATGCTTTAGCAGCCCTTGACATGGGCAGGATGTCTGAGAGGTACTGTATTCAGACTTTTTTTTTCCTTTCTTAATAATAATAAAAAATATATTAAAATTTTGTCTTCAGAGCTTCTCTATAAAAAGGGAGAACTCATTAGCTGAGAGACACACAACATGAAAAGAGCTTATTACTCTTTTGCGATGAAGATACCAAGTTTAGCCAGACATGGTATTTTAATTGGATTTTCCAGCAGTAAAAACAGAAGACTCTCAAAACAAACCCTCCAAGGGAGAAGAGGAATGACACTGCTCTTTCTCTTTGAGCCCCTGTGGCCAGTGGGATGTCTCCATGTCTTTGACCTATGTGATTCCAGCCCCAGTGGAGCAGCTCTTTCACCCTCCCTTTAGAGGAGAAAGCTGCTGATGATGATGACTGCTTGTGCCTGCAGCCTTCCCTCCCAGTCCCAAGCTGCTGAACCTGCAGAATTGCCTTCCAATAGGGAGCCCAACTCTTTTTTCAAACATGAAAGACCTCAGACTCTGCTTTCCTTGGGAAGCTGCTGAAAGAAACCCTTCTGCCCAAGAGGAGCTCACTGCATTCAGTGGGACCCTCAGGCATTAGTGCTTGGGCAGCCTCGCTTGTCCAGGCAGGCTCCTGCCCCCAGCACCCACACGTGCAGAGATGCTCTGCTGCAATCCAAGCACAGACAGTACAACAGCCTTGCAGAGAACGTCACTGACTCATGCTTGTGCTTTTAATTCTCTGCGTGGCATAAGAAAGTGCTCTGGAAAATGCACATAGAGTGGCTTTTTTTTTTAACAGAGTACAGGTTAAAAGCTCATGACAAGCTGCTTTCTCACATTTTCTTTTGCTCTTTAATATCTTTTTTTAATAACATAGACAATGAGATAGCTGCTCCCTCAGCAAGTTTGCAGGTGACGCAAAGCCGAGCAGTGCAGCTGACACAACAGAAGGAAGGGGTATCATCCAGGGGCACCTGGACAAGCTAGAGAAATGGACCCACAAGAACCTCATGAAGTTCAACAAGCCCAAGTGGAAGATGCTGCACCTAGGTTGGAGCAATCACAGACATGAGCACAAATTGGGAGAAGAAGTCACTGAGAGCAGCCCTGCAGAGAAGGACTTGGGAGTTCCGGTGGACAAAAAGCTGGACAGAGGTTGGCAGTGTACTCTCACAGCCCAGAAGGCCAACTACATCCTGGGCTGCATCCAAAGCAGTGTGGCCAGCAGGTCAAGGGAGATGATTCTGCCCTGCCTGTATTCTGCTCCTGTGAGACCCCACCTGGAGCACTGGGGCCCCCAGTACAAGAAAAACATGAAGCTGTTGGAGCAAGTCCAGAGGAAGGCCATGAAGACTATCAGATGGCTGGAGCATCTCTCCTCTGAAGACAGACTGAGGGAACTGGGGTTGTTCAGTCTGGAGAAGAGAAGGCTCTGTGGAGACCTTATAGCAGCCTAAAAAGGGCTTATAAAATAGATGGAGAGGGACTTTTTACATAAGCAGATACTGATAGGACAAGGGGGAATGGTTTTAAACTAAAATAACTAACCTTCATTGTGTTTTCCACATGCCTGCAAATGAACTATTACTATTATCTAATTTGGACTCTTAAGTTAGTGAAGTTGAAGCATGTGTGCTGTGACAGAATGGAGACTTAAGCCTACTTAAGCTAAAAGCAAAAATATAAGAAGGAGATGCAAAAAGGTGCTATGAGGAACAGTGAGAGGGAAAGGAGAAAACAGCATGACTGCTGACATCCTCAGTCATATAATCTTCAGTTAATGCAGGAGTTTCATCAGGATCTTACCAGACATGACACTTAGAATGATTTCCTTATCACTTACCAAATACACTGGGTTCTAGTGCTTGAACAGCCTGTGTGTCCAAGACAAAAAAAGGGCCATGTATGAAATCTGATACACAGATCAGGTCCATACCCAACACTCAGACCGAGTTATGTGCAATTATATGTAGAGTTATTCTACTTTTTGGATGGCCAGGTGCCATTTAGGATAGTGCCACTGCAAAGCAAAGTTTGCCTGGTTTCAGAGTTTCAGAGGCTTTGTTTTTTGATTAGGAGTTGAAACATCAACTACCTTTGAGTGCATCACTCATGGACAGCGTAGAAGGAAGGGGAAAATTGTCAATGTGGCCAAAGAGAGAGAGAAAAGAAAGAGAGAACGAGAACTGACCTAATAAAGGTCACTCTGCCCTGACTTTATTGTTCCGTAGTAATAAAAGAAGATGAAAGTACTCCCCAAGCTGTCTGTGAGTACATCTGTGTTAGTGTGGCACAATGGGCATGAATCTGTAGGGTGAAGGACTGGTGCTGAGGTCCTAAAGTCCACACTATTTACATCTCAGAAAGCATTAGTGTAGACTATCCCTTGTCTGGTCCTGTGGACCCAGAAGCAGTGAGAGTACATCTCTTGTGCATTCTGAGACTGTTGCCCCACACAAACCAAAGCACAGCACAGGGAGGTGGTGTGGAGATTCAGTTCAGACACATGTTTCTTATCCACCTTAAAATGTGCCCAATAAGACTGGAAGCAGCATCTAGGAGTCTCATAAAATCGAGGAAAGGAAAATGCATGAAAGTTTATCACCCAGAACCCAAAAAGAAAAAGTACACAGACAAACTTGCAACTATAGCCACCACTACAGGACACCTGAATAACTGTCCTCAAGGATGGATTGAAACAAGTCATTCTCTCCACCAGGGCAGATCCAGATAAAACTGCCACAGATGATGTGAAAGATCATGTGAAAGAAAGATGTGAAAGATGATGCTTAATGGGTCTTGGGAGCTAACAAGGAAAATGCAATGAAGACATCAAGGGTGAAAAGAAGAAAATTCCTTACCATGTGGTACTCCAGAAAACCCACACATTAGATTATTCATTGATATCAAAGTCCATATTGTTCACTGAAATTACTCGCCTTCCTTCTTCAGAAGAAAAATGTTACAGCTTTGTACAATGCTTAGGAGGGAAGGAATGCTCCCTAACAGCCTGACAGTCCCTCTCTATGAAATGCCAACGCATCACAGGTCACTAAGGTTACAGACATAGAGCAACAGCCTTTAGAGTCTAAAAACAAATAAGAGTTCTAATTGTAAGTGGCTCTGTATGTGTGACTGTTACATCTGATTTTTCAAAGAAGATGCTGCTCTCAGTCCACATTCACATTTACTTGTTTTAAACTCCATATGTTTCCTGTTTTTCATTTTTATTTATCTAGGAAAATTGCTTGGAGGCAGGCACAAGCACAATGCACTAACTGTTGCCCAAACTTGGATTTCACATTAAAAGCTTGCAGCCTAACAATACAGCAAATACACAATGACACAAGAAACTCTCCTTTCATTCCCTTCCTCGGTTGAAGTCAGGGATATAGAAGTGTTTGCAAAAATATTTCTGCTGCAAAACATGTACCTTAAGTTGTAAGACTGTCATTAGGATACATGATCACATGAGGATGTGGTGTGTGGAGGAAGAACCACAGCACTGCTGAAATGCAGACAGATTGAAGTTAAGGCACAACTCAGCCTTCACAGTGTTCATAGACAGTGTTCATAGACAACTCAGTGTTCATAGACAGCCAAGGTCATGCTTACAGATTGACCATCCCAGGATAGCTCAGACCCTCTCTGTCCTTAGTCTCATGTCCTGCCTTCCCTAGTCTACAAAGACTTGCAGCTCCTGAGCAGGTGATGGTAACTTTGCTCTCCACAGCACTTGCTGGACTTTCATGGCATGAATGTGTCCAGAACCTGTTGAACCCATGAAAATATCAAGTATTCACTAATTCCTGCTTCAAAGAGCTCCTGGCCCATGACGCTTCATTGTAAGTATTATTTTATTGGAAGAAGGGTTTTCCTAGACAACTGCAGACACTCTGGTTTAAAACAGACTGAAAAGAGGGACCTTAACACATCAGGAAGACCAAGGGCTCATTGGGAACACGGGAAAGCTGGGTTATCTCTGGTCCAAAACTATCTGCGTCTGAATATCCCCCCAGACCATCATTTGACCTGATTTTGGATAATCTACTGCTAATATCTACCAGTACAAGCTTTTGGAACTATACCAGTTTCTATAAACTGGTCAACCATACCGGTTTCTGTGTGTCTTATGATTAAGGGAAAAGGACTTTGTCAGCCTGTGGTAAGGACATTAATTTCCTTTGGGTAAGATGCAGCTTGAAATTTAATTTCTACCTCTCCTCTCCTCTCCTCTCCTCTCCTCTCCTCTCCGCTCCGCTCCGCTCCTCTATGCTCCACTCCGCTCCGCTTCTCTCCACTCCGTCTTTTTTTTATCAAGACGCTTCTGAAAGGTTTATTGTCCACCCCATATCTGCAGGTCACCACCTGAAACTACACCATAGGTGTGCCATGCGAGGGCCAGACCCCAGGGCACATGGCAGCATCCTTGGTTGACTGATGCTCATCCCTCAGGTGACCAGCCAGACCATTATGTAAAATTCCTCAGAGAGCAGCGAGGCATTCCCAGTCAGACACCAACAGTCTGAGGAGCAGCTGGACACAAAACCCAATGCAGAAGAAGGTGGGGATGTACAAACAGACCCTCTATTTCCCCACACACTTACAGAAAACCGCTCTGCTTCCCTGCTCTGCCAGAGCCTCCCTTGAGCTGCTGCACAAAGAGCCATTAATAGGCAGCAAATTCATCCAGCTCAGATAAAAGAAAACTGTCCACTATTGGCTATAGTTGAGCACTTTCTCTCCTGTGTTTCTGAGCTTCCCAGTGTAACACTCCAGGAAAAAGAATTTCAACAAGAAATTGTATCTGCAGGGTGAGACACAGGTTTATTTATTAAATTAGCCCCATTCAGTGCACTACGAAATTTTAAAATAAATGAAGCAAGGGCATACAAGCACAGGACTGCCAATTTTGGGGGGAGGGGAAGAGGGGAGAACTTAGAAGTTATAAACTCAAGTATAAAACACCAGTACAAAAAAAAAACCCAAAACTTAAGGGGTTCTTGTTTTAAACAGATTGTAAGGGGCTGAGACTATTGTTGAAAAAGTTAGGTCCTTGACTGAAGCTTGAGCCATGTTTGCGGGTATTTAAGGCTCTCCCAAGAAGTTTTCTTCACCTATTAGGGAGTGTGTTCAGCTGCCTCATTTCCTATAGAAGTGCTGCTGAAGTGTGTCTGCCTCTCCTTCACCAATTTTTCAGAAGCTTTGAGGCACACAGCTGTCTATTCACATGTATCCTGAGGTTTACCCTGGGATTTTTACAATTGCAGTGAAATCTGTATTAAAAGCCCACAGCTCCTCATGACTACCCGGTAAAATTCTCGCCGCTACTGGTGAGACAGAGCAAGAAAGATTAATTACCTAATCAGGAAATTAGAAGATAATTAACAGAGATTTACAAAGATACGTTTTGTCTTTGAAAATTTAAAAGAAAACATATTGCCAGAGTTACTAAACAGGTAGAAACTATTCTTGCTTTAAACAACCCCCTAACCAAAAATCTTCCTGCATGAATTCCTAAATACAAATGGCAAATATTCAGAAGTGCTTTATGGTGTGAACATTATTGATGATAAGTGATACCACTTTGACAAATATTTCTGCCCCCAGAACTCCAATTAAGTTGATTAAAGCAGATATCTAAATTTCTAAATCCATCGATCATGGGATCTCCCCAGTGCTATGAATTTTATGGTGGCTTTTATAGCATGAACTGCACTAGGAACTAAATGTCCTTGTAAAGAGTCACAAAGACCAAAATTAACAGACATAGTTTGTAAAGATAAATCACTAGAGACAGGCATGCAAACACTGAAATAGCTCCTTCATAATCATACAATTACTGGATGATATCTCTACAGATGAAGAGTTATTGCCTCAACTATGTTCATGCCTATAGGCTATGATAAAAGTCTGACTTAAGAGAAGCTATAGTTTAAGAGCAGTAGTAGTTTGACAGTAGTCTGTAGTGCTAGATCCTGAACAGCTGCATCATCTCTCCAATTTGTACTTACAGAATCACAGAATTAATGAGGTTGGAAAATACCTCTGATATCATCGAGTCCAAATGACACAACACCACCTTGTCAACTAGACCACGGTACTAAGTGCCACATCCAGACTTTTCTTAAACACCTCCAGGGACAGTAACTCCACCACCTCCCTGAGAAGCCCATTCCAATGTCCAATCACTCTTTCTAAGAAAAACTTCTTACTAATGTCCAACCTACACCTCCCCTGGTGCAGCTTAAGGCTGTGTCCTCTTGTCCTACTGCTGGTTGCCTGTGAGGTGAGATCAACCCCCAATAGCTACAACTTCCTTCCAGGTAGTTGTAGAGAGTAATAAGGTCTCCCCTGAGCCTTCTCCTCTCCACACTAAACAACCCCAACACTCCCAGCCCCTCCTCACACAACTTGTGCTTCAGACCCTTCACCAGCCTCACTGCCCTTCTCTGGACATGCTCCAGCACCTCAACAACATTCCTAAACTGAGGGGCCCAGAACTGGACACAGGATCAAGGTGCAGCCTCACCAGTGCTGAGTACAGGGGAAGAATCCCTTCCCTATTCCTGCTGGCCACACTATTCCTGATACAGGTCAGGATGTCATTGGCCCTCTTGGCCACCTGAGCACACTGCTGGCTCATGTTCAGCAGCTGTCAACCAGCAACCCCAGGTCCCTTTCTGTCTGGCTGCTCTCCAGCCACTCTGTTCCCAGCCTGTGGTGCTGCACAGGGTTGTGACCAAAGTGAAGGACCTGGCACTTGCTTTTGCTGAACCTCATCCCAGTGGTCTCGGCCCATCTATCCAACCTGTCCAGATCCCACTGCAGAGCCCTCCTACCCTCCAGCAGATTGACACTCCAGCCCAACTTGGTGTTACCTGAAAATATGCTAACAGTACACTCAATCCTCTCATCCAGATCATCAATAAAGTTACTAAACAGGACTGGGCCCAACACTGATCCCTGGAGGACACACCATTGGATGGCACTTGGATGTAGCTCCATTCACCACCACTCTCTGGGCCTGGCCATCCAGCCAGTTCTTACCCAGCAGTGCCCCTGTCCAAGCCGTGGGCTGCCAGCCTTTCCAGGGGAATGCTGTGGGAGATGGTGCCAAAGGCTTTGCTGAAGTCCAGTTCGAATACATTCACAGCCTTCCTCATCAACCAGATGGCTCACCTGGTCATAAAAGATCAGACCAGTCAGACAGAACCCACCCCTCCTAAATCCATGCTGGATGGGTCTGATCTTTTGTCTGTCCTGTAGGTACCATGCGATGGCACTCAGGATGATCTGCTCCACAACCTTGCCAGGCACTGAGGTCAGGCTGACAGTCCTGTAGTTTACCAGATCTTCCTTCTGGCCCTCCTTGTGGATGGGTGTGACACTGGCCAACTTCCAGTCATCTGGGACCTCCCTGGTTAACCAGGACTTTTGATAAATGATGGAGAGTGGCTTAGCAAGCTCATCCACCAGCTCACTCATCACCTCAGGAGGGATCCCATCTGGTCCCATAGACTTGTGAGGATCCAAGTGGCTCAGTGGGGCACTAACTGCTTCCTCCTGGATTACAGGGGGGCTATCAGCTCCCCATCCCTGTCTACCAGCTCAGGAGGCCAGTTGTCCTGAGGAGGACCTGCCTTATTGTTGAAAACTGAGGCACAGGAAGTGTTAAGTACCTCAGCCTTTTCCTCATCTTTGGTGACTGTATTCCCCACTGCATCCAATAAGGAAGAGAGGTTTTCGTTGCCCCCTCTTTTGTTATTGATGTATTTATAAAAACACTTTTTATTATCCTTTACAGAAATGGCCAGATTAAGTTCTAATTGAGCTTTTGCCTTTCTAATTTTCCTTTTACATGACCTAATGAATCCTTTAACATTTCTTGAGTTGCCTGCCCCTTTTTCCAAAGGTGATACACCCTCTTTTTTCCCCTGGGTTCCTACAAAAGCTCCTTGGCCAGGCAGCTTGATCATCCTCCCCACCGGTTCATCTTTAGGCACATAGGGACAGTCTGCTCCTGTGCCTTCAAGATTTCTTTCTTGAACTATGTCCATCTTATTTAGTGTATCTTTTGGCATTTTTCACCTTATACCTGCTCTATTTCCAAGAAAATTGAAAAATCTTACATATTTGTGATGCTTGTGTTATGAATTATATATAGTCTTCACAAAGCAGTTTAACCAATCCAGCTGTTCTGTTTAAAGATCAAATTGCAAATTTATAAACATATAAAGCCATAACAAAAATGTATTTCTAGGACAAATTACAAGATGCCGCATTCCACTACTTCTCTGAAAGAGGACCTCTTTCAGAGGAAAAATCACCCATAAATGCCCTTTGGGGGTGTTCAAGGAACAGGATCTGCTGCCAAATGTCACACAAATTTCTTCTTTGATTTAGTTTCAAACAAACCAGTAAACTTCCCAGCACCCCCACTGAAGCAGCTCTCACATCTTGCAGCTGGAACTGCACTTTGCTGCAGTCACTGCACTCATCCTGCTGCTGCTCCTTGAAGACCACAAAATACATGCCAGCCGTGCCTCACACTGGATGGGACAGCTGCTTCCCTGCACAGTAATTAGCAAATTCATGCTAATCACAAATCCACAAATCCCAAAAAGTCATGTAACTGTATTGGCTTCCTACCACTGGATTGGGAGGAAAATGTATGCTTCAAGTCCTCCTGGTCTGATGACAGGTTAAAAAAAATGAGATTTTAAACAAATTATTCCATGAACAATGGAAAATAAAATACTACACAGATTGATGCAAAGCCTTAGACCAGAGCAAGCCTCTGGCTTTAGGGCAATGTGGGAGCACCCCAGTATGAGTAAGTATCTCTCCTTAATACTTGACTAAACAATTCTCACAGGTCTTTATATCAGTCATGGTAAAGCAACAACACCATTTCTAATCCTGATGGAGAAGAGTGATGTGTAGGTCACTTCCATGAGGGTGCTGAGAACTCCAGCCCAGCTATGGCAGGAGATGAATGAGGCTCTACCTCATTCCCCAAACCCAAACCTCTGGTGGCTGAGCTGCAAGCTTCAACACCACAGCAATATTAACAGAAAGCAGTTTTGCTGGAGCTGAGCATAATTCAATAGCTGGGAACTAGTGCAAAAAAACAAACCCAAAAAAACAATTAAACAAGAAAAAAACCCTTGCTGTCCCTTTGTATGAAGCAACAGGAGAGACCATAGACCAGTCTATTGAAAAAAAATAATCAGTGCTGTTGTCAATTTAGAAATTACAAGTTATAAGAATCATCATTCCAAGATGCTTTATTTAATTAAAATAGAAATGCAGCAGATTGATTTTCTATGTTACATTAAACCAGTAATTGTAATGATATGTGTAAAAGAAGTTAATTTCTCTGCTACAAGCATCTGATGTCATGGAAGATAAATGGTTAAAGGAGAATTTGAGCACAGCATCCACAGGGTGTACTGGAAGTGTCATAGATCAAATAAATACAACAATCATTAGCACTCCCCAGAGAGTAAAAAAGTCATGAGTTTATGCAAATCAGTAAAAGGCAATGAGCATCAAATGAGACCTCTACAGCATTGAGCTGACTGACACTGCAAGCCTCTGAAGTGACATATGACCATGAAGGAAGGTGAGGATATCTGCTGTCGAGGAAGAGAGGCTGGGAGGAGGGGGGGGAGGGGTTGTGTGTAGAAATGGCTAGGGAATGGCAAGCAAATTAAAAACACTGTGGAGCACAGATGCCTCCATGCCCTCCTTTATCCTGTGCCAAGTGGCTAATAAGAGGCTTTTATGACACTTCAATAGCCCCTGGATCAGGTTCTTTTTGCACTTACTGATGCTCCATTTTAAAAGACCTCTTCTCCAAGAAGTCCACAGCCCTAGAAATCCCCACTATGGCTGATGCTACCAATTATCAAAGTTCCCTCTTCTGTACTTGTTTTACTCTTTTTTTGTATAGGCTCCTGAAATACTGCAGATCTGCTGCTTAAGCCCTTTGACTGTTGCAGACGGATTTCTGCAAGTTTAAGACTTCTTTTGTTTGGTGTCATAAAGATGACTTCAAAACAAGGTAATACAAGCAAGAAAAAGTCATTAATCAGCCAGAAGATATTGTACCCTGCATAGAATCAGGTTCATCCATTGATTTGATGAACAGGAACACAACTTATATTTTATTTTAGGCTATCTTTTCTCATCTAAAAAGACACCCCTTTTTCTGCTCTTTTTTATAGGAGAATGCTGAGTGCAGTCATATTCCTATAGAGATCAAGGAATTCAATCTTTTCAACAAGATCACAGGCTCAGGGCTAAAGCATGGAAATGCAAGGAATATGAAAACCCAAATGTTGATTTATGGCTGAATACATTTTTATGTTCAACATACCTTAGAGTGCATGGATGCCTTTGGCAGCACTATGCAGATTTTCTAGTAGACACAGAAAGCTTTTTTTCTTCTCTTAGGCAAATTAGAATATCAGTGGGTTCTTTTCTCTTTCCTATTTTGTCTGTTCCTAGCTGGACAAACAGATTTTAAAGCAACTGATGATCCTACAATGACCAAATTGAAAAAAGCAAACATCTGCCAACCAGTACCAGCTTTCTGAGATTTCTGAGATAATGTTCCATTTGTCCCTGCTCAGAGCGGTAACACACAGAGAGTACCTATCAGAAACAGTAGGATTACTGCAGTATTCTGTCTCCTTTGCCCAAAAGTTGTAGGAAAGTTCATCTAACCTTTGCTACACAGATCTCAGCAATTGTCTTTTCTGAGTAGAAGAGGCTAACAGGGTTTTTTAAAGTTCTTCAAGAAGAAACTGGGTCATCACTGTATTGATAGGCAAACTGTATTGCACTATTAACACAATTTGCTCTTGTCTAAATTTCATTTTTTGCCCTCCTTGTCATTAATGGAATGAAGTAAGCTGAAACTAATACAGTCTACCTTTTCCTAAAAAATATACTGGCTGTGTGGCTACTCTACAAAAGGTACACAATTACAAAAGTAATTACCAAAATCCCAGCAGTTTAATCTATTCTGTGAAAAAGCAATGGCTAAATCTTAACTGTATGAACCTGAAGGCTTTCTGCTGTAAAAGGATTTAGCAATAACTTTTAATTGGCAGTTCAAAGTTAATCCTCAGAGGAAAATGTGATCTGGCAAAAGCAACTAGTCACAGAATGAAAAAAAAAAAAAAAAAAAGATAAAAGAAGAAACAAACCATATTAGTCTGTGGGATTTTTTTTTTTTCAGTATTTTTGCAGTTATTGTTATTGGGAAATATTATAGAAATAGTTGTTGCATTGTCTCAGACTAATAAGGCTCTTCTTTTGTGATACATTTTATCCCTTTTGTACTTTATTTCTCTACTAATGAAAAAGAGGGCAAAAGTTTAAATGTCTCAGTTCTCCTAGTAGGCTATACCTTTATTTCAAACACCTTCTGAAGGGAAGATCATTGACAAATCCCTTAGACTAATACTCTTCTCTTCCTTTTCTGTCCCCTGACATCATGCCACAAGCCTGAACTTTTCCTGTATCTACCCAAGCAGCATCTGAAAGTTTTGTAGTGAGGAACTATTTCTTCTCTGAGATTTAGCTGTAGGAAAAACCCATAACATGGGCAATTCTTCTGGAGTGAACTCACTAGGATCTGTTCAGCTCTAAATTTCAGCAGTTCTGCCTTTGGTGGTTTCTTTTCTTTGTTCCAATGGTGTTTAAGGCTAACTCATGGTGGCCTGCTTAACTTAGAAGAAAGCATATGGATGCCTCAGGAGAGAACTGATTAGGTCCAAATTAGCCTCCTACCAATAAATCAAATTCTGCATTGAAAGCCAAGCTTTCAGCAGCAGCTCAGGAGTTGCCCTCTTAACTACTAGGAATTCTGATGGCAGCACATGAGAAGACCGAATCTTTCTGTGAGAGTTCAGGTAGAAATTAAATTACTGTTTTCCACCCTCAATTGTATTAAGAAATACAAAAAGATTCCTATAAGTCAGCTGAATCACATCTCCTGAAAGTTGCAGCTCTTCAACACCTAATTCATTTGAGTAATAGATTTTATTCTAAAAAAAATACACATATAAATATTCCCCAATAAAAAATTATATAATTACATTTAAGGGACTAATCCCCTGACCTCTTACCTTACGTTTCATTAAAAACCAAACATTCACAGTTAATTTTTAAAACCTCAAGTTCTTGGGAAATGGGGCTGTTTTTACCCTCTTCCTCCTTCAGCAAGAGCAGGGCTGAGCAGAACAGACCAGCCCATTGTTGGTCTGCACACTGCTCTCTTGCTGGCAGACTACTCCAGCAAGGTGACTGGAAAAATCACAACTGCTTGTTACAAATTCAGCCAACATGAGTGAAATCCATGCAAAGGAATGCTTCGGAAAAATTCATTCTTTATTAAATCATTTTACTTGAGAGATGTATTCATTCCACAACATCAATGTGTTACCTCCGAACACAGATCTAAACATACCTTGTAAACATGAAGCTTCGTGTTTTACAGAACATCTAATCTGAAAAGTAATACTGAATTGCTTCTCTTACACATAAATTGAATATGAGGGGCAAAAAAAAATTACACATTAACAATTGCAATACGTTTCAGTCCGTATAGAATCTACAATCTAAAGTAAGTTAAAACAATCTTTTAAATATTAAATACTTTAAAAAAAGGTTAAATTTTGATACAATGTAAAGGTAAAAGGGAGCATGACTAAAAAAAATTAATATTATAATATATACTCCATGTGTTTCACTGATGTTTTAAAATGCTGAACATTCAGGTACAGACAAATGCTGTCCAGAGACCCTGCACTAATTGCAAAGTTTGACCAACTTTTAATATGTAATATTTCATTGCACATACTAAAACATATCCTCACAAAATAACAGGACTGCATTAAACTATTCTAGAAATACATTCCTTGTAGAAAAATTGCATTTTACCTGCTCTTTTGAAGAATTCTTGAAGCGTTTCTTTTGTTTGAAAACAAAAACCTACAAAATGGAAAACAAAAAAAAGTGCACAGATGTTAAAAATAAAAGACTTGGTTCAGCTGACGGAGCCACAAGATCCTGGTGCTTTCTGATGAGAGAGTTTATTTGGGTAAATGACTTTGTCGCTGTGGAATTCAGCTCAGTTCTTTGTAGTAAGCATCTCTGGATGGGGAGAGAGTGACATTGCATTCTGTGCACACTCATAAATGAAGCAGGAATTCCCAGATTTGCCATCATGTGATTTCAGCGAGGAACTCGACTTACTCCCTGCACCCGTTACTTTCTGCCCAAACACAGCTCTTCTGAAGCCTGAGATGGTTGTAACAAGTGTCAAAGAAAGAGTACACAGATCATGATTAGCTTCACTGAGTAGACACTTCAGGCACTGCCCCGAGTTCAGCAGGAGGCAGGAGAAGAACAGAGCAGAAGCACCATTGTTAAACTACCACGGAAGTTGTAAAAGAACAGATTTAACACTTCTCACAGAAAAAAAAAAAAAAAAAAAAAGAAAAAGCAAAAACCACCCACACCTGGTGGTATTTTTGGGGCCTGAGGGAAATTCACTTTTTCTGCCATCAGAAATTACTAACAATATTATCCTGACAAGTACTTATTCTCTTCTTTATACTGGAATTTCAAACATGCAAATTCCACTCAGAATGCAATGTGATGACAATTAAGCACCACACCAGCCACACTCTTTTTGTCTGCATCAGACAAAAACTGATAAAAGATCATACAATCTACACGCTACATACAGTATATGCCAACTGGAGAAACAGATGTTACATTAATTTCATAGCTACAAGCAGAATAACAAAATGGAAAAATAATACATTTCTTTTTTCACAAAGAGAATGATGCTACTGACATTTTGCCTTGAAGAACTGCATTCCCCTAGCTGAGCTTCCTAAAGAAGCAATTGTTCTTGAAAGCTGAGGAACCATTTTTGACCTTCTAAGACTCAAATCAGAGATGAACACTTCCAGCTCCCTCAAGATTATCCTTGAGGCCATCAATAGTTATCTCCAATGTTCTCATTTGAGGTGCATCATAGATGTACATCCATGGCTTGTCTCTATTGCTGTTGGGGAGAGGTGCTTACTACAGCAGCCTGGTGATGAAATGGAATAAGGTGGAGCCTTTTGCAATTTCTATGAAATCATTCCATTTGTGCTGTTGTGGGAGGTATTAATTGTCCAAAAGTGCATTTTTCAAAGCTTGTTTTGTTTTTATTTTTTCCCATAGGCTGTAGAGCACACATAATAGATGCTCTTTTATTGTAAAATAAGTTCCAGTTTAATCTGACTGTTTACAAACACCAAGGTGACAAGAGCTTAAGATATAGGAAGTTATTTACACCCCAGTAACTCAAGAAGTGCCTGTTCATGTTTTGTGAAGGTAAATCTGTTTATACCTATCCCAAATACCACAGAAGAACTACTCCCTGAGTGCTGTACTGTGGCAACAGATCTGCCAGCATGAGACAGATCTTTTTAATCACAGAAAATGTAATTTCCATAAAAATATTTGCAGGTAGATTAAAAACATACAGGTGTCCTCCCATCCAATTTTATGTAAACAAGTAAAACCCCTTCTTTTTTCAAAGATTATTCTGATTAAAAGAAAAAAAAAACAAACAATCCCTTGATTAATATATTCACCTTCAACACCAAACTGGAGATGCTGTAAAAGTACAGAAAATAAATTAAGTTTTCTTCTTTACAAATGATGTAAAATGCAGAAGAGAGCAAACAGAGCAAGGAGCAAGTAAGACATCACAGATCTGTATAGAAATTGTAGTATTTCCAGGGGCACACATCAAAGGGATGCAGACTATTCTGTTTACTGTGAGAGTTCACCAAACACCCATTACCTGATTTAACCTACATTCCCATTAAGACTTGTGCTACATCACTGAAATAGCCTTATTAACAGTGGAAGGAAATCCAGAGAATTAGTTAGAGGAAATTTATTACAGAAAGAAATTAGAGAAAATTAGAGTCATGCTTTTTCATCTGTTTCCTATAAACCTTCAACTTCTCAGAGAAGTGAGGGCATTTCCTGGTAAACATAGAAGTAACCTAAAACCTGCATATAAATTTGTGAGGCCATTGTACACAGAGAAGCTGCAAACTCTTGCTGATGCCATGAACTCATTGTACTGTTCCAGGCTTTTTGAAGCTGCACACACCACCAGACTGGAAGGAGCTGCAGTATTTCCCTCCCAGGTTATAAAAACCCTGGAAGAGACAAGTCTACCCAGACGAGTGTACTGAAGAGATTAACTGAAGTGATTCTTGCCAGTCTGCAGCAGCAGCAGAAGGTTGTACAGCACCAAAAAAAGAAGCTAAGGTATCCTCAGGTAATACAGATAAAGGTGAACTCAAGACACTCAGGATGCATGGGACAAAAAAAAAAAAAAAAAAGGAAACACACGAGCACCTTGTGGTAGAAAGGGGTTTCAGAAGTAGGTTAGCTGCAGATCCTGTGCAAACAGCAGCTGAGCAGACCTGAAAGACTCCATGGTTCAGAAGGAGACACCAAACCCACTTCAGTACCCCAAGTTATATCCTGAGAAACTGAGGCTGATATCTGAGCAAAATGAGAAATGGGAGGAAAGTACACCTAGAAATTATTATTATTTTCCCAGATCCAGGAAGTAAGAGCAATAGTGTGCTGGTTTAAAGGTAAACCAGCAGGAGGAATGAGTCTAACTCACAAACAGATTACAAGTCAGAATTATAGTTT